>JARPMR010000006.1:15104387-16304387 GCA_029955525.1 Oeneis ivallda | reverse complement strand
CGCCACCAGTATTTATACCAAAGCATGCTTGTTATCAATGCAAAACTACAATTACAAAACCATGCAACACATTAAAAAAATTCCGTCGACCTGCAACATAAAAACAATAGTTTACTTTTCTTATAACTAAATATTTGAATTGAGTTGGAAATATATAATAATCAGTAGCGGATTTATTTAAAAGTTATCAGAAGCGGATTTATTACTAAAAAACTAAACAGGCTATAAGAGAACGCATCTCTTAAAACGCTGAAACCCTACCTAAGCCGTCTCCACCATCCCCAATAACTGCCCCTTTCCACTCAGCTAATAACCACAGCACGACAGACAAACCACCATCTGAACGTGAGGGTAACTATCAAAATGAACAAATCAACCAATAGACAATTATTATGACTCAGGCGTGATCACGATTAAGAGATATTGACGGTACGCTCGTCCCGATAAAAAGAGAGCGAACAAATAACACGCTGCGCTTATAAGGCCGACGATCGCTCCATCGTCGCCTGTCCCGACTTGTAGATCGGCTCGGTGTTGCTCGTGCGCGCGCTCGGATTCATTTTTTTGGTACCCTCCTTTATCTCCTATACTAAAGTGTCAAATTTTGACCATAAATTACGTGAACTTCACCTATGTGCGGCGCCTTCATAGCCCCCGCGCCTTCCTTGCCCGGCGCCGTCATCGCCCGGCGCCGCCCTCCCAGCAGCTTTCTCGTCCTTCAGGGTGTCGCTGACCATCAGCTCCATCGACCTGCAAGAAAAACAATAGTTAAAATTTCCAAAATTTTCTTTTCAAGGCATCCGCCACCCGTATTTATACCAAAGCATGCTTGTTATCAATGCAAAACTACAATAAAAAAACATGCAACACAATAAAAAAATTCCGTCGACCTGGAACATAAACACAATAGTTTACTTTTCTTATAACTAAATATTTGAATTAAGTGAGTTGGAAATATATAAAGTGTCAAACGTTTTACTAATCACTAAAAGGTGGCTCCATATGTCTAGTTATTTGATTTTAATTAATTTTGACCAAAAATTACGTAAATTTCACCTGTGTGCGGCAGCTTCATTGCCCAGAGCCTTCCTTGCCTGGCGCAGTCATCGTCTGACGCTGCCCTACCAGCAGCTTCCTCGTCCTTCAGGGTGTCGCTGGCCATCGGCTCCGTCGACCTCCAACAAAAACAATAGTTAAAATTTTCAAAATTTTTCAAAAATGCAAAACTACAATAACAAAAAACATGCAACACAATAAAAAAAATTCCGTCGACCTGCAACATAAAAACAATAGTTTACTTTTCTTATAACTAAATATTTGAATTAAGTGAGTTGGAAATATATAAAGTGTCAAACGTTTGACTAATCACTAAAAGGTGGCTCCATATGTCTAGTTACTTGATTTTAATTAATTTTGACCATAAATTACGTAAATTTCACCTTTGTGCGGCGGCTTCATTGCCCAGAGCCTTCCTTGCCTGGCGCCGTCATCGTCTGACGCTGCCCTCCCAGCAGCATTCTCGTCCTTCAGGGTGTCGCTGGCCATCAGCTCCATCGACCTGCAAGAAAAACAATAGTTAAAATTTCCAAAATTTTCTTTTCAAGGCATCCGCCACCCGTATTTATACCAAAGCATGCTTGTTATCAATGCAAAACTACAATAAAAAAACATGCAACACAATAAAAAATTCCGTCGACCTGCAACATAAAAACAATAGTTTACTTTTCTTATAACTAAATATTTGAATCAAGTGAGTTGGAAATATATAAAGTGTCAAACGTTTTACTAATCACTAAAAGGTGGCTCCATATGTCTAGTTATTTGATTTTAATTAATTTTGACCAAAAATTACGTAAATTTCACCTGTGTGCGGCAGCTTCATTGCCCAGAGCCTTCCTTGCCTGGCGCAGTCATCGTCTGACGCTGCCCTACCAGCAGCTTCCTCGTCCTTCAGGGTGTCGCTGGCCATCGGCTCCGTCGACCTGCAACAAAAACAATAGTTAAAATTTTCAAAATTTTTTTTCAAGGCATCCGCCACCAGTGTTTATACCAAAGCATGCTTGTTATCAATGCAAAACTACAATTACAAAACCATGCAACACATTAAAAAAATTCCGTCGACCTGCAACATAAAAACAATAGTTTACTTTTCTTATAACTAAATATTTGAATTAAGTGAGTTGGAAATATATAAAGTGTCAAACGTTCGACTAATCACTAAAAGGTGGCTCCATATGTCTAGTTACTTGATTTTAATTAATTTTGACCATAAATTACGTAAATTTCACCTGTGTGCGGCAGCTTCATTGCCCAGAGCCTTCCTTACCTGGCGCCGTCATTGTCTGACGCTGCCCTCCCAGCAGCTTCCTCGTCCTTCAAGGTATCGCTGGCTATCGGCTCCGTCGACCTGCAACAAAAACAATAGTTAAAATTTTCAAAATTTTTTTTTCAAGGCATCCGTCACCCTTATTTATACCAAAGCATGCTTGTTACCAATGCAAAACTATACAATTACAAAAATATGCAACACAAAAAAATTACGTCGACCTGCAACATAAAAACAATAGTTTAATTTTCTTATAACTAAATATTTGAATTAAGTGAGTTGGAAATATATAATAATCAGTAGCGGATTTATTTAAAAGTTATCAGAAGCGGATTTATTACTAAAAAACTAATCAGGTTTTAAGAGAACGCATCTCTTAAAACGCTGAAACCCTACCTAAGCCGTCTCCACCATCCCCAATAACGGCCCCTTTCCACTCAGCTAATAACCACAGCACGACAGACAAACCACCATCTGAACGTGAGGGTAACTATCAAAATGAACAAATCAACCAATGGACAATTATTATGACCTAGGCGTGATCACGATTAAGAGATGTTGACGGTACGCTCGTCCCTATAAAAAGAGAGCGAACAAATAACACGCTGCGCTTATAAGGCCGACGATCGCTCCATCGTCGCCTCTGCCGACTCGTAGATCGGCTCGGTGTTGCTCGTGCGCGCGCTCGGATTCATTTTTTTGGTACCCTCCTTTATCTCCTATACTAAAGTGTCAAATTTTGACCATAAATTACGTGAACTTCACCTGTGTGCGGCGCCTTCATAGCCCCCGCGCCTTCCTTGCCCGGCGCCGTCTTCGCCCGACGCCGCCCTCCCAGCAGCTTTCTCGTCCTTCAGGGTGTCGCTGGCCATCAGCTCCATCGACCTGCAAGAAAAACAATAGTTAAAATTTCCAAAATTTTTCAAAAATGCAAAACTACAATAACAAAAAACATGCAACACAATAAAAAAAAATCCGTCGACCTGCAACATAAAAACAATAGTTTACTTTTCTTATAACTAAATATTTGAATTAAGTGAGTTGGAAATATATAAAGTGTCAAACCTTTGACTAATCACTAAAAGGTGGCTCCATATGTCTAGTTATTTGATTTTAATTAATTTTGACCAAAAATTACGTAAATTTCACCTGTGTGCGGCAGCTTCATTGCCCAGAGCCTTCCTTGCCTGGCGCAGCCATCGTCTGACGCTGCCCTACCAGCAGCTTCCTCGTCCTTCAGGGTGTCGCTGGCCATCGGCTCCGTCGACCTCCAACAAAAACAATAGTTAAAATTTTCAAAATTTTTCAAAAATGCAAAACTACAATAACAAAAAACATGCAACACAATAAAAAAAATTCCGTCGACCTGCAACATAAAAACAATAGTTTACTTTTCTTATAACTAAATATTTGAATTAAGTGAGTTGGAAATATATAAAGTGTCAAACGTTTGACTAATCACTAAAAGGTGGCTCCATATGTCTAGTTACTTGATTTTAATTAATTTTGACCATAAATTACGTAAATTTCACCTTTGTGCGGCGGCTTCATTGCCCAGAGCCTTCCTTGCCTGGCGCCGTCATCGTCTGACGCTGCCCTCCCAGCAGCATTCTCGTCCTTCAGGGTGTCGCTGGCCATCAGCTCCATCGACCTGCAAGAAAAACAATAGTTAAAATTTCCAAAATTTTCTTTTCAAGGCATCCGCCACCCGTATTTATACCAAAGCATGCTTGTTATCAATGCAAAACTATAATAAAAAAACATGCAACACAATAAAAAAATTCCGTCGACCTGCAACATAAAAACAATAGTTTACTTTTCTTATAACTAAATATTTGAATAAAGTGAGTTGGAAATATATAAAGTGTCAAACGTTTTACTAATCACTAAAAGGTGGCTCCATATGACTAGTTATTTGATTTTAATTAATTTTGACCAAAAATTACGTAAATTTCACCTGTGTGCGGCAGCTTCATTGCCCAGAGCCTTCCTTGCCTGGCGTAGTCATCGTCTGACGCTGCCCTACCAGCAGCTTCCTCGTCCTTCAGGGTGTCGCTGGCCATCGGCTCCGTCGACCTGCAACAAAAACAATAGTTAAAATTTTCAAAATTTTTTTTCAAGGCATCCGCCACCAGTGTTTATACCAAAGCATGCTTGTTATCAATGCAAAACTACAATTACAAAACCATGCAACACATTAAAAAAATTCCGTCGACCTGCAACATAAAAACAATAGTTTACTTTTCTTATAACTAAATATTTGAATTAAGTGAGTTGGAAATATATAAAGTGTCAAACGTTTTACTAATCACTAAAAGGTGGCTCCATATGTCTAGTTATTTGATTTTAATTAATTTTGACCAAAAATTACGTAAATTTCACCTGTGTGCGGCAGCTTCATTGCCCAGAGCCTTCCTTGCCTGGCGCAGTCATCGTCTGACGCTGCCCTACCAGCAGCTTCCTCGTCCTTCAGGGTGTCGCTGGCAATCGGCTCCGTCGACCTCCAACAAAAACAATAGTTAAAATTATCAAAATTTTTCAAAAATGCAAAGCTACAATAACAAAAAACATGCAACACAATAAAAAAAATTCCGTCGACCTGCAACATAAAAACAATAGTTTACTTTTCTTATAACTAAATATTTGAATTAAGTGAGTTGGAAATATATAATAATCAGAAGCGGATTTATTTAAAAGTTATCAGAAGCGGATTTATTACTAAAAAACTAATCAGGCTATAAGAGAACGCATCTCTTAAAACGCTGAAACCCTACCTAAGCCGTCTCCACCATCCCCAATAACGGCCCCTTTCCACTCAGCTAATAACCACAGCACGACAGACAAACCACCATCTGAACGTGAGGGTAACTATCAAAATGAACAAATCAACCAATGGACAATTATTATGACCCAGGCGTGATCACGATTAAGAGATGTTGACGGTACGCTCGTCCCGATAAAAAGAGAGCGAACAAATAACACGCTGCGCTTATAAGGCCGACGATCGCTCCATCGTCGCCTCTCCCGACTGGTAGATCGGCTCGGTGTTGCTCGTGCGCGCGCTCGGATTCATTTTTTTGGTACCCTCCTTTATGTCCTATACTAAAGTGTCAAATTTTGACCATAAATTACGTGAACTTCACCTGTGTGCGGCGCCTTCATAGCCCCCGCGCCTTCCTTGCCCGGCGCCGTCATCGCCCGACGCCGCCCTCCCAGCAGCTTTCTCGTCCTTCAGGGTGTCGCTGGCCATCAGCTCCATCGACCTGCAAGAAAAACAATAGTTAAAATTTCCAAAATTTTCTTTTCAAGGCATCCGCCACCCGTATCTATACCAAAGCATGCTTGTTATCAATGCAAAACTACAATTACAAAACCATGCAACACAACAAAAATTTCCGTCGACCTGCAACATAAAAACAATAGTTTACTTTTCTTATAACTAAATATTTGAACTAAGTGAGTTGGAAATATATAAAGTGTCAAACGTTTTTTTACTAATCACTAAAAGGTGGCTCCATATGTCTAGTTATTTGATTTTAATTAATTTTGACCAAAAATTACGTAAATTTCACCTGTGTGCGGCAGCTTCATTGCCCAGAGCCTTCCTTGCCTGGCGCAGTCATCGTCTGACGCTGCCCTACCAGCAGCTTCCTCGTCCTTCAGGGTGTCGCTGGCCATCGGCTCCGTCGACCTCCAACAAAAACAATAGTTAAAATTTTCAAAATTTTTCAAAAATGCAAAACTACAATAACAAAAAACATGCAACACAATAAAAAAAATTCCGTCGACCTGCAACATAAAAACAATAGTTTACTTTTCTTATAACTAAATATTTGAATTAAGTGAGTTGGAAATATATAAAGTGTCAAACGTTTGACTAATCACTAAAAGGTGGCTCCATATGTCTAGTTACTTGATTTTAATTAATTTTGACCATAAATTACGTAAATTTCACCTTTGTGCGGCGGCTTCATTGCCCAGAGCCTTCCTTGCCTGGCGCCGTCATCGTCTGACGCTGCCCTCCCAACAGCATTCTCGTCCTTCAGGGTGTCGCTGGCCATCAGCTCCATCGACCTGCAAGAAAAACAATAGTTAAAATTTCCAAAATTTTCTTTTCAAGGCATCCGCCACCCGTATTTATACCAAAGCATGCTTGTTATCAATGCAAAACTACAATAAAAAAACATGCAACACAATAAAAAAATTCCGTCGACCTGCAACATAAAAACAATAGTTTACTTTTCTTATAACTAAATATTTGAATTAAGTGAGTTGGAAATATATAAAGTGTCAAACGTTTTACTAATCACTAAAAGGTGGCTCCATATCTCTTGTTACTTGATTTTAGTCAAATTTTGACCATAAATTACGTGAACTTCACCTGTGTGCGGCGCCTTCATAGCCCCCGCGCCTTCCTTGCCCGGCGCCGTCATCGCCCGACGCCGCCCTCCCAGCAGCTTTCTCGTCCTTCAGGGTGTCGCTGGCCATCAGCTCCATCGACCTGCAAGAAAAACAATAGTTAAAATTTCCAAAATTTTCTTTTCAAGGCATCCGCCACCCGTATCTATACCAAAGCATGCTTGTTATCAATGCAAAACTACAATTACAAAACCATGCAACACAACAAAAATTTCCGTCGACCTGCAACATAAAAACAATAGTTTACTTTTCTTATAACTAAATATTTGAACTAAGTGAGTTGGAAATATATAAAGTGTCAAACGTTTTTTTACTAATCACTAAAAGGTGGCTCCATATGTCTAGTTATTTGATTTTAATTAATTTTGACCAAAAATTACGTAAATTTCACCTGTGTGCGGCAGCTTCATTGCCCAGAGCCTTCCTTGCCTGGCGCAGTCATCGTCTGACGCTGCCCTACCAGCAGCTTCCTCGTCCTTCAGGGTGTCGCTGGCCATCGGCTCCGTCGACCTCCAACAAAAACAATAGTTAAAATTTTCAAAATTTTTCAAAAATGCAAAACTACAATAACAAAAAACATGCAACACAATAAAAAAAATTCCGTCGACCTGCAACATAAAAACAATAGTTTACTTTTCTTATAACTAAATATTTGAATTAAGTGAGTTGGAAATATATAAAGTGTCAAACGTTTGACTAATCACTAAAAGGTGGCTCCATATGTCTAGTTACTTGATTTTAATTAATTTTGACCATAAATTACGTAAATTTCACCTTTGTGCGGCGGCTTCATTGCCCAGAGCCTTCCTTGCCTGGCGCCGTCATCGTCTGACGCTGCCCTCCCAACAGCATTCTCGTCCTTCAGGGTGTCGCTGGCCATCAGCTCCATCGACCTGCAAGAAAAACAATAGTTAAAATTTCCAAAATTTTCTTTTCAAGGCATCCGCCACCCGTATTTATACCAAAGCATGCTTGTTATCAATGCAAAACTACAATAAAAAAACATGCAACACAATAAAAAAATTCCGTCGACCTGCAACATAAAAACAATAGTTTACTTTTCTTATAACTAAATATTTGAATTAAGTGAGTTGGAAATATATAAAGTGTCAAACGTTTGACTTATCACTAAAAGGTGGCTCCATATGTCTAGTTACTTGATTTTAATTAATTTTGACCATAAATTACGTAAATTTCACCTTTGTGCGGCGGCTTCATTGCCCAGAGCCTTCCTTGCCTGGCGCCGTCATCGTCTGACGCTGCCCTCCCAGCAGCATTCTCGTCCTTCAGGGTGTCGCTGGCCATCGGCTCCGTCGACCTGCAACAAAAACAATAGTTAAAATTTTCAAAATTTTTTTTCAAGGCATCCGCCACCAGTATTTATACCAAAGCATGCTTGTTATCAATGCAAAACTACAATTACAAAACCATGCAACACATTAAAAAAATTCCGTCGACCTGCAACATAAAAACAATAGTTTACTTTTCTTATAACTAAATATTTGAATTAAGTGAGTTGGAAATATATAAAGTGTCAAACGTTTTACTAATCACTAAAAGGTGGCTCCATATCTCTAGTTACTTGGTTTTAATTAACTTTGACCATAAATGACGTAAATTTCACCTGTGTGCGGCGCCTTCATTGCCCAGCGCCTTCATTGCCCGGCGCCGTCATCGCCCGACGCCGCCCTCCCAGCAGCTTCCTCGTC
Organism: Oeneis ivallda; assembly: GCA_029955525.1. Classification (NCBI taxonomy): domain Eukaryota; kingdom Metazoa; phylum Arthropoda; class Insecta; order Lepidoptera; family Nymphalidae; genus Oeneis; species Oeneis ivallda. The sequence goes on along the minus strand of JARPMR010000006.1, from coordinate 16,295,933 downwards.
CTTCAAGGTATCGCTGGCCATCGGCTCCGTCGACCTGCAACAAAAACAATAGTTAAAATTTTCAAAATTTTCTTTTCAAGGCATCCGCCACCAGTATTTATACCAAAGCATGCTTGTTATCAATGCAAAACTACAATTACAAAACCATGCAACACATTAAAAAAATTCCGTCGACCTGCAACATAAAAACAATAGTTTACTTTTCTTATAACTAAATATTTGAATTAAGTGAGTTGGAAATTATTATAATAATCAGTAGCGGATTTATTTAAAAGTTATCAGAAGCGGATTTATTACTAAAAAACTAATCAGGCTATAAGAGAACGCATCTCTTAAAACGCTGAAACCCTACCTAAGCCGTCTCCACCATCGCCAATAACGGCCCCTTTCCACTCAGCTAATAACCACAGCACTACAGACACACCACCATCTGAATGTGAGGGTAACTATCAAAATGAACAAATCAACCAATGGACAATTATTATTACTCAGGCGTGATCACGATTAAGAGATGTTGACGGTACGCTCGTCCCGATAAAAAGAGAGCGAACAAATAACACGCTGCGCTTATAAGGCCGATGATCGCTCAATCGTCGCCTCTCCCGACTCGTAGATCGGCTCGGTGTTGCTCGTGCGCGCGCTCGGATTCATTTTTTTTGGTACCCTCCTTTATCTCCTAACTAAAGTGTCAAATTTTGACCATAAATTACGTGAACTTCACCTGTGTGCGGCGCCTTCATAGCCCCCGCGCCTTCCTTGCCCGGCGCCGTCATCGCCCGGCGCCGCCCTCCCAGCAGCTTTCTCGTCCTTCAGGGTGTCGCTGGCCGTCAGCTCCATCGACCTGCAAGAAAAACAATAGTAAAAATTTCCAAAATTCTCTTTTCAAGGCATCCGCCACCCGTATTTATACCAAAGCATGCTTGTTATCAATGCAAAACTACAATAAAAAAACATGCAACACAATAAAAAAATTCCGTCGACCTGCAACATAAAAACAATAGTTTACTTTTCTTATAACTAAATATTTGAATTAAGTGAGTTGGAAATATATAAAGTGTCAAACGTTTTACTAATCACTAAAAGGTGGCTCCATATCTCTAGTTACTTGATTTTTATTAATTTTGACCATAAATTACGTAAATTTCACCTGTGTGCGGCGCCTTCACTGCCCAGTGCCATTCTTGCCCGGCGCCGACATCGCCCGACGCCGCCCTCCCACAACTTACTAAATATTTAATTAAGTGAGTTGGAAATATGTATAAAGTGGCAAACGTTTTACTAATCAAAAGGTGGCTCCATATCTCTAGTTACTTGGTTTTAATTAATTTTGACCATAAATTACGTAAATTTCACCTGTGTGCGGCGCCTTTATAGGCCCGCGCCTTCCTTGCCCGGCGCCGTCATCGCCCGACGCCGCCCTCCCAGCAGCTTTCTCGTCCTTCAGGGTGTCGCTGGCCATCAGCTCCGACGACCTGCATGAAAAACAATAGTTAAAATTTCCAAAATTTTCTTTTCAAGGCATCCGCCACCCGTATTTATACCAAAGCATGCTTGTTATCAATGCAAAACTACAATTACAAAACCATGCAACACAACAAAAATTTCTGTCGACCTGCAACATAAAAACAATAGTTTACTTTTCTTATAACTAAATATTTGAATTAAGTGAGTTGGAAATATATAAAGTGTCAAACGTTTTACTAATCACTAAAAGGTGGCTCCATATCTCTTGTTACTTGATTTTAATTAATTTTGACCATAAATTACGTAAATTTCACCTGTGTGCGGCGGCTTCATTGCCCAGTGCCATTCTTGCCCGGCGCCGTCATCGCCCGACGCCGCCCTCCCAGCAGCTTCCTCGTCCTTCAAGGTATCGCTGGCCATCGGCTCCGACCTGCAACAAAAACAATAGTTAAAATTTTCAAAATTTTCTTTTCATGACATCCGCCACCCGCATTTATACCAAAGCATGCTTGTTATCAATGCAAAACTACAATAACAAAAACATGCAACACAATAAAAAAATTCCGTTGACCTGCAACATACAAACAATAGTTTACTTTTCTTATAACTAAATATTTGAATTAAGTGAGTTGGAAATATATAAAGTGTCAAACGTTTTACTAATCACTAAAAGGTGGCTCCATATGTCTAGTTATTTGATTTTAATTAATTTTGACCATAAATTACGTAAATTTCACCTGTGTGCGGCAGCTTCATTGCCCAGAGCCTTCCTTACCTGGCGCCGTCATAGTCTGACGCTGCCCTCCCAGCAGCTTCCTCGTCCTTCAAGGTATCGCTGGCCATCGGCTCCGTCGACCTGCAACAAAAACAATAGTTAAAATTTTCAAAATTTTCTTTTCAAGGCATCCGCCACCAGTATTTATACCAAAGCATGCTTGTTATCAATGCAAAACTACAATTACAAAACCATGCAACACATTAAATAAATTCCGTCGACCTGCAACATAAAAACAATAGTTTACTTTTCTTATAACTAAATATTTGAATTAAGTGAGTTGGAAATTATTATAATAATCAGTAGCGGATTTATTTAAAAGTTATCAGAAGCGGATTTATTACTAAAAAACTAATCAGGCTATAAGAGAACGCATCTCTTAAAACGCTGAAACCCTACCTAAGCCGTCTCCACCATCCCCAATAACGGCCCCTTTCCACTCAGCTAATAACCACAGCACTACAGACAAACCACCATCTGAACGTGAGGGTAACTATCAAAATGAACAAATCAACCAATGGACAATTATTATGACTCAGGCGTGATCACGATTAAGAGATGTTGACGGTACGCTCGTCCCGATAAAAAGAGAGCGAACAAATAACACGCTGCGATTATAAGGCCGATGATCGCTCCATCGTCGCCTCTCCCGACTCGTAGATCGGCTCGGTGTTGCTCGTGCGCGCGTTCGGATTCATTTTTTTGGTACCCTCCTTTATCTCCTATAATAAAGTGTCAAATTTTGACCATAAATTACGTGAATTTCACCTGTGTGCGGCGCCTTTATAGGCCCGCGCCTTCCTTGCCCGGCGCAGTCATCGCCCGACGCCGCCCTCCCAGCAGCTTTCTCGTCCTTCAGGGTGTCGCTGGCCATCAGCTCCGTCGAACTGCAAGAAAAACAATAGTTAAAATTTTCAAAATTTTCTTTTCAAGGCATCCGCCACCCGTATTTATACCAAAGCATACTTCTTATCAATGCAAAACTACAATAACAAAAACATGCAACACAATAAAAAAATTCCGTCGACCTGGAACATAAAAACAATAGTTTACTTTTCTTATAACTAAATATTTGAATTAAGTGAGTTGGAAATATATAAAGTGTCAAACGTTTTACTAATCACTAAAAGGTGGCTCCATATCTCTTGTTACTTGATTTTAATTAATTTTGACCATAAATTACGTAAATTTCACCTGTGTGCGGCGGCTTCATTGCCCAGTGCCATTCTTGCCCGGCGCCGTCATCGCCCGACGCCGCCCTCCCAGCAGCTTCCTCGTCCTTCAAGGTATCGCTGGCCATCGGCTCCATCGACCTGCAACAAAAACAATAGCTAAAATTTTCAAAATTTTCTTTTCACGACATCCGCCACCCGTATTTATACCAAAGCATGCTTGCTATCAATGCAAAACTATACAATTACTATATAATATACAAAAGTATACAAAAACTATATAATTACTAAAACCATGCAACACAAAAAAAATTCCGTCGACCTGCAACATAAAAACAATAGTTTACTTATCTTATAACTAAATATTTGAATTAAGCGAGTTGGAAATATTTAAAGTGTCAAACGTTTTACTAATCACTAAAATGTGGCTCCATATCTAGTTATTTGATTTTAATTAATTTTGACCATAAATTACGTAAATTTCACCTGTGTGCGGCAGCTTCATTGCTTCATTGCCTTCCTTGCCTGGCGCCGTCATTGTCTGACGCTGCCCTCCCAGCAGCTTCCTCGTCCTTCAGATTGTCGCTGGCCATCGGCTCCGTCGACCTGCAACAAAAACAATAGTTAACATTTTCAAAATTTTCTTTTCAAGGCATCCGCCACCCGTATTTATACCAAAGCATGCTTGCTATCAATGCAAAACTATACAATTACTATATAATATACAAAAGTATACAAAAACTATATAATTACTAAAACCATGCAACACAAAAAAAATTCCGTCGACCTGCAACATAAAAACAATAGTTTACTTATCTTATAACTAAATATTTGAATTAAGCGAGTTGGAAATATTTAAAGTCTCAAACGTTTTACTAATCACTAAAATGTGGCTCCATATCTAGTTACTTGATTGTAATAAATTTTGACCATAAATTACGTTAACTTCACCTGTGTGGCGCCTCAATTGCCCAGCGCCTTCCTTGTCCGTCACCATCATCGCCCGGCACCGTCCTCCCAGCAGCTTCCTCGTCCTGCAACAAAACCAATAGTTAAAATTTTCAAAATTTTCTTTTCAAGGCATACGCCACCCGTATTTATACCAAAGAATGCTTGTTATCAATGCAAATCTACAATTACAAAACCATGCACCACAATAAAAAAATTCCGTCGACCTGCAACTTGAAAACAATAGGTTAATTTTGACCATATAATACGAAAATTTCACCTGTGTGCGGCGGCTTCATTGCCCAGAGCTTTCCTTGCCTGGCGCTGTCATCGTCCGACGCTGCCCTTCCAGCAGCTGCCTCGTCCTTCAGGGTGTCGCTGGCCATCGGCTCCGTCGAGCTGCAACAAAAACAATAGTTAAAATTTTCAAAATTTTCTTTTCAAGGTATCCACCAAACGTATTTATACCAAAGCATGCTTGTTATCAATGCAAAACTACAATAACAAAAACATGCAACACAATAAAAAAATTCCGTCGATCTGGAACATACAAACAATAGTTTACTTTTCTTATAACTAAATATTTGAATTAAGTGAGTTGGAAATATATAAAGTGTCAAAAGTTTTACTAATCACTAAAAGGTGGCTCCATATGTCTAGTTATTTGATTTTAATTAATTTTGACCAAAAATTACGTAAATTTCACCTGTGCGGCAGCTTCATTGCCCAGAGCCTTCCTTGCCTGGCGCTGTCATCGTCCGACGCTGCCCTTGCAGCAGCTGCCTCGTCCTTCAGGGTGTCGCTGGCCATCGGCTCCGTCGAGCTGCAACAAAAACAATAGTTAAAATTTTCAAAATTTTCTTTTCAAGGTATCCACCAAACGTATTTATACCAAAGCATGCTTGTTATCAATGCAAAACTACAATAACAAAAACATGCAACACAATAAAAAAACTCCGTCGACCTGGAACATAAAAACAATAGTTTACTTTTCTTATAACTAAATATTTGAATTAAGTGAGTTGGAAATATATAAAGTGACAAACGTTTTACTAATCACTAAAAGGTGGCTCCATATGTCTAGTTATTTGATTTTAATTAATTTTGACCATAAATTACGTAAATTTCACCTGTGTGCGGCGGCTTCATTGCCCAGTGCCATTCTTGCCCGGCGCCGTCATCGCCCGACGCCGCCCTCCCAGCAGCTTCCTCGTCCTTCAAGGTATCGCTGGCCATCGGCTCCATCGACCTGCAACAAAAACAATAGCTAAAATTTTCAAAATTTTCTTTTCACGACATCCGCCACCCGTATTTATACCAAAGCATGCTTGCTATCAATGCAAAACTAAACAATTACTATATAATATACAAAAGTATACAAAAACTATATAATTACTAAAACCATGCAACACAAAAAAAATTCCGTCGACCTGCAACATAAAAACAATAGTTTACTTATCTTATAACTAAATATTTGAATTAAGCGAGTTGGAAATATTTAAAGTGTCAAACGTTTTACTAATCACTAAAATGTGGCTCCATATCTAGTTACTTGATTGTAATAAATTTTGACCATAAATTACGTTAACTTCACCTGTGTGGCGCCTCAATTGCCCAGCGCCTTCCTTGTCCGTCACCATCATCGCCCGGCACCGTCCTCCCAGCAGCTTCCTCGTCCTGCAACAAAACCAATAGTTAAAATTTTCAAAATTTTCTTTTCAAGGCATACGCCACCCGTATTTATACCAAAGAATGCTTGTTATCAATGCAAATCTACAATTACAAAACCATGCACCACAATAAAAAAATTCCGTCGACCTGCAACTTGAAAACAATAGGTTAATTTTGACCATATAATACGAAAATTTCACCTGTGTGCGGCGGCTTCATTGCCCAGAGCTTTCCTTGCCTGGCGCTGTCATCGTCCGACGCTGCCCTTCCAGCAGCTGCCTCGTCCTTCAGGGTGTCGCTGGCCATCGGCTCCGTCGAGCTGCAACAAAAACAATAGTTAAAATTTTCAAAATTTTCTTTTCAAGGTATCCACCAAACGTATTTATACCAAAGCATGCTTGTTATCAATGCAAAACTACAATAACAAAAACATGCAACACAATAAAAAAATTCCGTCGATCTGGAACATACAAACAATAGTTTACTTTTCTTATAACTAAATATTTGAATTAAGTGAGTTGGAAATATATAAAGTGTCAAAAGTTTTACTAATCACTAAAAGGTGGCTCCATATGTCTAGTTATTTGATTTTAATTAATTTTGACCAAAAATTACGTAAATTTCACCTGTGCGGCAGCTTCATTGCCCAGAGCCTTCCTTGCCTGGCGCTGTCATCGTCCGACGCTGCCCTTGCAGCAGCTGCCTCGTCCTTCAGGGTGTCGCTGGCCATCGGCTCCGTCGAGCTGCAACAAAAACAATAGTTAAAATTTTCAAAATTTTCTTTTCAAGGTATCCACCAAACGTATTTATACCAAAGCATGCTTGTTATCAATGCAAAACTACAATAACAAAAACATGCAACACAATAAAAAAACTCCGTCGACCTGGAACATAAAAACAATAGTTTACTTTTCTTATAACTAAATATTTGAATTAAGTGAGTTGGAAATATATAAAGTGACAAACGTTTTACTAATCACTAAAAGGTGGCTCCATATGTCTAGTTATTTGATTTTAATTAATTTTGACCAAAAATTACGTAAATTTCACCTGTGCGGCAGCTTCATTGCCCAGAGCCTTCCTTGCCTGGCGCAGTCATCGTCTGACGCTGCCCTACCAGCAGCTTCCTCGTCCTTCAGGGTGTCGCTGGCCATCAGCTCCGTCGAACTGCAAGAAAAACAATAGTTAAAATTTTCAAAATTTTCTTTTCACGACATCCGCCACCCGCATTTATACCAAAGCATGCTTGTTATCAATGCAAAACTATACAATTACAAAACCATGCAACACAATAAAAAAAATCCGTCGACCTGGAACATAAAAACAATAGTTTACTTTTCTTATAACTAAATATTTGAATTAAGTGAGTTGGAAATATATAAAGTGTCAAACGTTTAACTAACTAATCACTACTAGGTGGCTCCATATCTCTAGTTACTTGATTTTAATTAATTTTGACCATAAATTACGTAAATTTCACCTCCCAGCAGCTTCCTCGTCCTTCAGGGTGTCGCTGGCCATCGGCTCCGTCGACCTGCAACAAAAACAATAGTTAAAATTTTCAAAATTTTCTTTTCAAGGCATCCGCCACCCGTATTTATACCAAAGCATGCTTGTTATCAATGCAAAACTACAATAAAAAACATGCAACACAATAAAGAAATTCCGTCGATAACTAAATATTTGAATTAAGTGAGTTTGAAATATATAATAATCAGTAGCGGATTTATTTAAAAGTTATCAGAAGCGGATTTATTACTAAAAAACTAATCAGGCTATAAGAGAACGCATCTCATAAAACGCTGACTGAAACCCTACCTAAGCCGTCACCACCATCCCCAATAACGGCCCCTTTCCACTCAGCTAATAACCACAGCACGACAGACAAACCACCATCTGAATGTGAGGGTAACTATCAAAATGAACAAATCAACCAATGGACAATTATTATGACTCAGGCGTGATCACGATTAAGAGATGTTGATGGTACGCTCGTCCCGATAAAAAGAGAGCGAACAAATAACACGCTGCGCTTATAAGGCCGACGATCGCTCCATCGTCGCCCCTCCCGACTCGTAGATCGGCTCGGTGTTGCTCGTGCGCGCGCTCGGATTCAGTTTTTTGGTACCCTCCTTTATCTCCTATCATAAAGTGTCAAATTTTGACCATAAATTACGTGAACTTCACCTGTGTGCGGCGCCTTCATAGCCCCGCGCCTTCCTTGCCCGGCGCCGTCATCGCCCGACGCCGCCCTCCCAGCAGCTTTCTCGTCCTTCAGGGTGTCGCTGGCCATCAGCTCCGTCGACCTGCAAGAAAAACAATAGTTAAAATTTCCAAAATTTTCTGTTCAAGGCATCCGCCACCCGTATTTATACCAAAGCATGCTTGTTATCAATGCAAAACTACAATTACAAAACCATGCAACACAACAAAAAATTCCGTCGACCTGCAACATAAAAACAATAGTTTACTTTTCTTCTAACTAAATATTTGAATTGAGTTGGAAATATCTTAAGTGTCAAACGTTTTACTAATCACTAAAAGGTGGCTCCATATGTCTAGTTATTTGATTTTAATTAATTTTGACCAAAAATTACGTAAATTTCACCTGTGCGGCAGCTTAATTGCCCAGAGCCTTCCTTGCCTGGCGCAGTCATCGTCTGACGCTGCCCTACCAGCAGCTTCCTCGTCCTTCAGGGTGTCGCTGGCCATCGGCTCCGTCGACCTGCAACAAAAACAATAGTTAAAATTTTCAAATTTTTTTTTCAAGGCATCCGCCACCCGTATTTATACCAAAGCATGCTTGTTATCAATGCAAAACTACAATAACAAAAACATGCAACACAATAAAAAAATTCCGTCGACCTGCAACATGAAAACAATAGTTTACTTTTCTTCTAACTAAATATTTGAATTGAGTTGGAAATATATTACTTGTCAAACGTTTAACTAATCACTAAAAGGTGGCTCCATATCTCTACTTACGTAATTTTCATTAATTTTGACCATTAATTACGTAAATTTCACCTGTGTGCGGCGCCTTCATTGCCCAGTGCCATTCTTGCCCGGCGCCGTCATCGCCCGACGCCGCCCTCCCAGCAGCTTCCTCGTCCTTCAAGGTATCGCTGGCCATCGGCTCCATCGACCTGCAACAAAAACAATAGTAAAAATTTTCAAAATTTTCTTTTCACGACATCCGCCACCCGCATTTATACCAAAGCATGCTTGTTATCAATGCAAAACTATACAATTACAAAACCATGCAACACAATAAAAAAAATCCGTCGACCTGGAACATAAAAACAATAGTTTACTTTTCTTATAACTAAATATTTGAATTAAGTGTGTTGGAAATATATAAAGTGTCAAACGTTTAACTAACTAATCACTACTAGGTGGCTCCATATCTCTAGTTACTTGATTTTAATTAATTTTGACCATAAATTACGTGAACTTCACCTGTGTGCGGCGCCTTCATAGCCCCGCGCCTTCCTTGCCCGGCGCCGTCATCGCCCGACGCCGCCCTCCCAGCAGCTTTCTCGTCCTTCAGGGTGTCGCTGGCCATCAGCTCCGTCGACCTGCAAGAAAAACAATAGTTAAAAATTCCAAAATTTTCTTTTCAAGGCATCCGCCACCCGTATTTATACCAAAGCATGCTTGTTATCAATGCAAAACTACAATTACAAAACCATGCAACACAACAAAAAATTCCGTCGACCTGCAACATAAAAACAATAGTTTACTTTTCTTCTAACTAAATATTTGAATTGAGTTGGAAATATATTAAGTGTCAAACGTTTAACTAATCACTAAAAGGTGGCTCCATATCTCTAGTTACGTAATTTTCATTAATTTTGACCATTAATTACGTAAATTTCACCTGTGTGCGGCGCCTTCATTTCCCAGCGCCTTCATTACCCGTCGCCGTTATCGCCCGACGCCACCCTCACAGCAGCTTCCTCGTCCTTCAAGGTATCGCTGGTCATCGGCTCCGTCGACCTGCAACAAAAACAATAGTTAAAATTTTCAAAATTTTCTTTTCAAGACATCCGCCACCCGCATTTATACCAAAGCATTCTTGTTATCAATGCAAAACTACAATAACAAAAACATGCAACACAATAAAAAAATTCCGTCGACCTGCAACATACAAACAATAGTTTACTTTTCTTCTAACTAAATATTTGAATTAAGTGAGTTGGAAATATATAAAGTGTCAAACGTTTGACTAATCACTAAAAGGTGGCTCCATATGTCTAGTTACTTGATTTAAATTAATTTTGACCATAAATTACGTAAATTTCACGTTTGTGCGGCGGCTTCATTGCCCAGAGCCTTCCTTGCCTGGCGCCGTCATCGTCTGACGCTGCCCTCCCAGCAGCATTCTCGTCCTTCAGGGTGTCGCTGGCCATCAGCTCCATCGACCTGCAAGAAAAACAATACAGTAGAAACTCGATTATCCGGCCCTCAGTTATACGGATTCGCGATTATCCGGACTACCAACCGCAACCAATCTTCTGACTGACTGAATGATCTATCAACGCACAGCCTAAGTCACTGAAGCTGTCTGCCTGAAGCTAGAAAATTGAAATTTTGACAGTAGGTTCGTTTTATGACGTACGCAAGCACTAAAAAGGATTATTTGAAATCCCACCCCCAAGGGGGTTAAATAGGGGTTGAATGTTTGTACGATAGTCTTTCATTTTTCAAGTTATACCCATGAAACTCGGTATTTGGGCCTTAAAATAAAAATAAAGAATCACGTGTTTCACAATTTTTGAAAATTCTACCCCCAAAGGGGTTAAATAGGGGTTGAATGTTTGTACGATAGTCTCTCATTGTTCAAGTTATATCCACGAAACTTGGTATTTTTGGCTCTTGATTAAAAATGGAGAATTACGTATTTTATATTTTTTCAAAATTCTACACCCGAAGCGGTAAAATAGAGGTTGATAGTTTGTATGAAATTCCATCATTTTTTAAGTTTCATCTATGAAACTTTGTGCTTTCAATTAAAAACAAAGAAGTACGTACGACTTTCACAGTTTTTGAAAATTCTACCCCCAAAAGGGATTAAATAGGGGTTGAATGTTTGTATAATAGACCTTAATTTTTCAAGTTATGTTTATGAAACTTGGTATTTTTGCTCTTGATTAAAAATAAAGAAGTACCTACTTACCTATTTTACCTGTTGGAAAATGTAGCTATCTCTTAATAAACATTGATTTTCGTGGATATGTAGTGGTTGCTTTTAAAAACATATAACATTATGTATGTACTACCTACATATGCACGAAACTCGCTTTTCTTCATACATTCGATTATCCGGATTTTCGATTATCCGAATCCCTAACGACAACAATTAGTCCGGTTAATCGAGTTTCCACTGTAGTTAAAATTTCCAAAATTTTCTTTTCAAGGCATCCGCCACCAGTATTTATACCGAAACATGCTTGTTATCAATGCAAAACTACAATAAAAAAACATGCAACACAATAAAAAAATTCCGTCGACCTGCAACATAAAAACAATAGTTTACTTTTCTTATAACTAAATATTTGAATTAAGTGAGTTTGAAATATATAATAATCAGTAGCGGATTTATTTAAAAGTTATCAGAAGCGGATTTATTACTAAAAAACTAAACAGGCTATAAGAGAACGCATCTCTTAAAACGCTGAAACCCTACCTAAGCCGTCTCCACCATCCCCAATAACTGCCCCTTTCCACTCAGCTAATAACCACAGCACGACAGACAAACCACCATCTGAACGTGAGGGTAACTATCAAAATGAACAAATCAACCAATGGACAATTATTATGACTCAGGCGTGATCACGATTAAGAGATATTGACGGTACGCTCGTCCCGATAAAAAGAGAGCGAACAAATAACACGCTGCGCTTATAAGGCCGACGATCGCTCCATCGTCGCCTGTCCCGACTTGTAGATCGGCTCGGTGTTGCTCGTGCGCGCGCTCGGATTCATTTTTTTGGTACCCTCCTTTATCTCCTATACTAAAGTGTCAAATTTTGACCATAAATTACGTGAACTTCACCTATGTGCGGCGCCTTCATAGCCCCCGCGCCTTCCTTGCCCGGCGCCGTCATCGCCCGGCGCCGCCCTCCCAGCAGCTTTCTCGTCCTTCAGGGTGTCGCTGACCATCAGCTCCATCGACCTGCAAGAAAAACAATAGTTAAAATTTCCAAAATTTTCTTTTCAAGGCATCCGCCACCCGTATTTATACCAAAGCATGCTTGTTATCAATGCAAAACTACAATAAAAAAACATGCAACACAATAAAAAAATTCCGTCGACCTGGAACATAAACACAATAGTTTACTTTTCTTATAACTAAATATTTGAATTAAGTGAGTTGGAAATATATAAAGTGTCAAACGTTTAACTAACTAATCACACTGCCCTCCCAGCAGCTTCCTCGTCCTTCAGGGTGTCGCTGGCCATCGGCTCCGTCGACCTGCAACAAAAACAATAGTTAAAATTTTCAAAATTTTCTTTTCAAGGCATCCGCCACCCGTATTTATACCAAAGCATGCTTGTTATCAATGCAAAACTACAATAACAAAAACATGCAACACAATAAAAAAATTCCGTCGACCTGCAACATGAAAACAATAGTTTACTTTTCTTCTAACTAAATATTTGAATTAAGTGAGTTTGAAATATATAATAATCAGTAGCGGATTTATTTAAAAGTTATCAGAAGCGGATTTATTACTAAAAAACTAATCAGGCTATAAGAGAACGCATCTCATAAAACGCTGACTGAAACCCTACCTAAGCCGTCTCCACCATCCCCAATAACGGCCCCTTTCCACTCAGCTAATAACCACAGCACGACAGACAAACCACCATCTGAATGTGAGGGTAACTATCAAAATGAACAAATCAACCAATGGACAATTATTATGACTCAGGCGTGATCACGATTAAGAGATGTTGATGGTACGCTCGTCCCGATAAAAAGAGAGCGAACAAATAACAGGCTGCGCTTATAAGGCCGACAATCGCTCCATCGTCGCCTCTCCCGACTCGTAGATCGGCTCGGTGTTGCTCGTGCGCGCGCTCGGATTCATTTTTTTGGTACCCTCCTTTATCTCCTATAATAAAGTGTCAAATTTTGACCATAAATTACGTGAACTTCACCTGTGTGCGGCGCCTTCATAGCCCCGCGCCTTCCTTGCCCGGCGCCGTCATCGCCCGACGCCGCCCTCCCAGCAGCTTTCTCGTCCTTCAGGGTGTCGCTGGCCATCAGCTCCGTCGACCTGCAAGAAAAACAATAGTTAACATTTCCAAAATTTTCTTTTCAAGGCATCCGCCACCCGTATTTATACCAAAGCATGCTTGTTATCAATGCAAAACTACAATTACAAAACCATGCAACACAACAAAAAATTCCGTCGACCTGCAACATAAAAACAATAGTTTACTTTTCTTATAACTAAATATTTGAATTAAGTGAGTTGGAAATATATAAAGTGTCAAACGTTTTACTAATCACTAAAAGGTGGGTCCATATCTCTAGTTACGTGATTTTCATTAATTTTGACCATTAATTACGTAAATTTCACCTGTGTGCGGCGCCTTCATTGCCCAGCGCCTTCATTGCCCGGCGCCGTCATCGCCCGACGCCGCCCTCCCAGCAGCTTCCTCGTCCTTCAAGGTATCGCTGGCCATCGGCTCCGTCGACCTGCAACAAAAACAATAGTTAAAATTTCAAAAATTTTCTTTTCAAGGCATCCGCCACCCGTATTTATACCAAAGCATGCTTGTTATCAATGCAAAACTATACAATTACAAAACCATGCAACACAATAAAAAAAATCCGTCGACCTGGAACATAAAAACAATAGTTTACTTTTCTTATAACTAAATATTTGAATTAAGTGAGTTGGAAATATATAAAGTGTCAAACGTTTAACTAACTAATCACTACTAGGTGGCTCCATATGTCTAGTTACGTAATTTTCATTAATTTTGACCATTAATTACGTAAATTTCACCTGTGTGCGGCGCCTTCATTTCCCAGCGCCTTCATTGCCCGGGGCCGTTATCGCCCGACGCCACCCTCACAGCAGCTTCCTCGTCCTTCAAGGTATCGCTGGTCATCGGCTCCGTCGACCTGCAACAAAAACAATAGTTAAAATTTTCAAAATTTTCTTTTCAAGACATCCGCCACCCGCATTTATACCAAAGCATACTTGTTATCAATGCAAAACTACAATAACAAAAACATGCAACACAATAAAAAAATTCCGTCGACCTGCAACATAAAAACAATAGTTTACTTTTCTTATAACTAAATATTTGAATTAAGTGAGTTGGAAATATATAAAGTGTCAAACGTTTTACTAATCACTAAAAGGTGGCTCCATATCTCTTGTTACTTGATTTTAATTAATTTTGACCATAAATTGCGTAAATTTCACCTGTGTGCGGCGGCTTCATTGCCCAGTGCCATTCTTGCCCGGCGCCGTCATCGCCCGACGCCGCCCTCCCAGCAGCTTCCTCGTCCTTCAAGGTATCGCTGGCCATCGGCTCCATCGACCTGCAACAAAAACAATAGTTAAAATTTTCAAAATTTTTTTTCAAGGCATCCGCCACCAGTATTTATACCAAAGCATGCTTGTTATCAATGCAAAACTACAATTACAAAACCATGCAACACATTAAAAAAATTCCGTCGACCTGCAACATAAAAACAATAGTTTACTTTTCTTATAACTAAATATTTGAATTAAGTGAGTTGGAAATGTATAAAGTGTCAAACGTTTAACTGATCACTACTAGGTGGCTCCATATCTCTAGTTACTTGATTTTAATTAATTTTGACCATAAATTACGTGAAGTTCACCTGTGTGCGGCGCCTTCATAGGCATGCGCCTTCCTTGCCCGGCGCCGTCATCGCCCGACGCCGCCATCCCAGCAGCTTTCTCGTCCTTCAGGGTGTCGCTGGCCATCAGCTCCGTCGACCTGCAAGAAAAACAATAGTTAAAATTTCCAAAATTTTCTTTTCAAGGCATCCGCCACCCGTATTTATACCAAAGCATACTTGTTATCAATGCAAAACTACAATAACAAAAACATGCAACACAATAAAAAAATTCCGTCGACCTGGAACATAAAAACAATAGTTTACTTTTCTTATAACTAAATATTTGAATTAAGTGAGTTGGAAATATATAAAGTGCCAAACGTTTTACGAATCACTAAAAGGTGGCTCCATATGTCTAGTTATTTGATTTTAATTAATTTTGACCATAAATTACGTGAATTTCACCTGTGTGCGGCAGCTTCATTGCTTCATTGCCTTCCTTGCCCGGCGCCGTCATTGTCTGACGCTGCCCTTCCAGCAGCTTCCTCGTCCTTCAGATTGTCGCTGGCCATCGGCTCCGTCGACCTGCAACAAAAACAATAGTTAACATTTTCAAAATTTTCTTTTCAAGGCATCCGCCACCCGTATTTATACCAAAGCATGCTTGCTATCAATGCAAAACTATACAGTTACTATATAATATACAAAACTATACAAAAACTATATAATTACTAAAACCATGCAACACAAAAAAAAATTCCGTCGACCTGCAACATAAAAACAATAGTTTACTTATCTTATAACTAAATATTTGAATTGAGTTGGAAATATATATAAAGTGTCAAATTTTGACCACTAATTACGTAAATTTCACCTGTGTGCGGCGGCTTCATTGCACAGAGCCTTCAATGCCTGGCGCCGTTATCGTCCGTCGCTGCCCTCCCAGCAGATTTCTCGTCCTTCAGGGTGTCGCTGGCCATCAGCTCCGTCGACCTGCAACAAAAATAATAGTTAAAATTTTCAAAATTTTCTTTTCAAGGCATCTGCCACCCGTTTGTTTACCAAAGCATGCTTGTTATCAATGCAAAGCTATACAATTACAAACCCATGCAACACAATAAAAAAATTCCGTCGACCTGTAACATAAAAACAAATAGTTTACTTTTCTTGTAACTAAATATTTGAATTAAGTGAGTTGGAAATATATATAAAGTGTCAAATTTTGACCATTAATTACGTAAATTTCACCTGTGTGCGGCGCCTTCATTGCCCAGCGCCTTCCTTGTCCGGCGCCGTCATCGCCCGACGCCGCCCTCCCAGCAGCTTCCTCGTCCTTCAGGGTGTCAATGGCTATCGGCTCCGTCGACCTGCAACAAAAACAATAGTTAAAATTTTCAAAATTTTCTTTTCAAGGCATCCGGCACCCGTATTTATTCTTAAGCATGCTTGTTATCAATGCAAAACTACAATTACAAAACCATGCAACACAATAAAAAAATTCCGTCGACCTGCAACATAAAAACAATAGTTTACTTTTCTTCTAACTAAATATTTGAATTAAGTAAGTTGGAAATATATAAAGTGTCAAACGTTTAACTGATCACTACTAGGTGGCTCCATATCTCTAGTTACTTGATTTTAATTAATTTTGACCATAAATTACGTAAATTTCACCTGTGTGCGGCGCCTTCATTGCCCAGTGCCATTCTTGCCCGGCGTCGTCATCGCCCGACTCCGCCCTGCCACAACTTACTAAATATTTAATTAAGTGAGTTGAAAATATGTATAAAGTGGCAAACGTTTTACTAATCAAAAGGTGGCTCCATATCTCTAGTTACTTGGTTTTAATTGATTTTGACCATAAATTACGTAAATTTCACCTGTGTGCGGCGCCTTCATTGCCCAGCGCCTTCATTGCCCGGCGCCGTCATCGCCCGACGCCGCCCTCCCAGCAGCTTCCTCGTCCTTCAAGTATCGCTGGCCATCGGCTCCGTCGACCTGCAACAAAAACAATAGTTAAAATTTTCAAAATTTTCTTTTCAAGGCATCCGCCACCCGTATTTATACCAAAGCATGCTTGTTATCAATGCAAAACTACAATAACAAAAACATGCAACACAATCAAAAAATTCCGTCGACCTGCAACATAAAAACAATAGTTTACTTTTCTTATAACTAAATATTTGAATTAAGTGAGTTGGAAATATATAAAGTCTCAAACGTTTTACTAATCACTAAAAGGTGGCTCCATATGTCTAGTTATTTGATTTTAATTAATTTTGACCATAAATTACGTAAATTTCATCTGTGTGCGGCAGCTTCATTGCCCAGAGCCTTCCTTGCCTAGCGCAGTCATCGTCTGACGCCGCCCTCCCACAACTTACTAAATATTTAACTAGTGGTTCGCCCCGAACTGAGACCTCGCGGTAACGGTATCCCATGATTATTCATTCAATCGATACATGATAACCAAAACTGACATTATTATTATGCCCGTTTTCACCAAACATACCTAAATCATCCCCTAAGTAGGAGTCTCTTAACGTAGGTAGCTCCTAAATACAATCCTAAGTCCTAACATCCGTCCCAATATCCTTTTAGGTGTCCCGTACAGGATCGTGATAAATAAGTTGACAGAAAACATCAATCACCTAACTTATAGGTAGCCCGTAAAGGTTAGGGAACGTTAGTGAAAACATTGAATTATTATGTAGGTACTAACGAGTGAAACCGGGTTACGGGCATCTGTACAAATCGTCATCTATCGACGCGAATAGAAAATATACAATATTTAACTAAAATTTAACTAAAAAATAATTTTAATTGAATAATATGGTACAAAAAAAATTACAATACAATTATTGTATTATAATAAGTAACTAAATAATAATGGTCGACGCAAAACTGTTTTTGGGAAAGGTCGTTAGTCGTAACTCGTAGTTCCATGGGAATAGTTACTGACTGCGCCATCTATTAGCATTATTGTGAAGCTATGTTGATGCTATATGAATTACTGATGTACATTAAAAATTAAATAATCTCGTTTCTTTATAATATTCATATAATTTTAGTATTTGTTGTTCAAGTACAGGATATAAGTGACCTAAAAACATAAAATCAGTTTGAAAATCCATAGCGGATTTTCCTAGAGAGCGTCTTCAAGCGAGCGTATAAAATCGCCACTTTGAAAGCCCCCCATTTCGTCAATTTTAAGGGAAAAATTAAAAAAAATATATTTTTGTACTCAGTTCAAAATTATCTTTAAAATGATACGTAACAATTTTATGTAACGCGATATTTTTTTTTTTTACTTCGCATTCGCTTCTATGAGAGCCCCCCTGAAATAAAGATTTTTATAACTTTTTAAGCCATTTTCGGCTGGAGGCCATCGGTTTACATATTATATCTAAATTTGAAGTAATTACGTTCAGTAATTCAAAAGTTATAAGGCTCTGACAGACGGACGGACGGACGGACGGACAAGTGCAAATCGCTCTAGTTAACTCAGAGACCTCGCTTCGCTCGGTCAATTAAGTGAGTTGGAAATATGTATAAAGTGGCAAACGTTTTACTAATCAAAAGGTGGCTCCATATCTCTAGTTACTTGGTTTTAATTAATTTTGACCATAAATTACGTAAATTTCACCTGTGTGCGGCACCTTCATTGCCAGCGCCTTCCTTGCCCGGCGCCATCATCGCCCGACGCCGCCCTCCCAGCAGATTTCTCGTCCTTCAGGGTGTCGCTGGCCATCAGCTCCGTCGATCTGCAACAAAAATAATAGTTAAAATTTTCAAAATTTCCTTTTCAAGGCATCCGCCACCCGTATTTATACCAAAGCATGCTTGTAATCAATGCAAAACTACAATTACAGAACCATGCAACACAAAAAATTTCCGTCGACCTGCAACATAAAAACAATAGTTTAATTTTCTTATAACTAAATATTTGAATTAAGTGAGTTGGAAATATATAATAATCAGTAGCGGATTTATTTAAAAGTTATCAGAAGCGGATTTATTACTAAAAAACTAATCAGGCTATAAGAGAACGCATCTCTTAAAACGCTGAAACCCTACCTAAGCAGTCTCCACCATCCCCAATAACGGCCCCTTTCCACTCAGCTAATAACCACAGCACGACAGACAAACCAAAATCTGAACGTGAGGGTAACTATCAAAATGAAAAAATCAACCAATGGACAATTATTATGACTCAGGCGTGATCACGATTAAGAGATGTTGACGGTACGCTCGTCCCGATAAAAAGAGAGCGAACAAATAACACGCTGCGCTTATAAGGCCGACGATCGCTCCATCATCGCCTCTCCCGACTCTTAGATCGGCTCGGTGTTGCTCGTGCGCGCGCTCCGATTCATTTTTTTTGGTACCCTCCTTTATCTCCTATAATAAAGTGTCAAATTTTGACCATAAATTACGTGAAATTCACCTGTGTGCGGCGCCTTCATAGGCCCGCGCCTTCCTTGCCCGGCGCCGTCATCGCCCGACGCCGCCTTCCCAGCAGCTTTCTCGTCCTTCAGGGTGTCGCTGGCCATCAGCTCCGTCGACCTGCAAGAAAAACAATAGTTAAAATTTCCAAAATTTTCTTTTCAAGGAATCCGCCACCCGTATTTATACCAAAGCATGCTTGTTATCAATGCAAAACTACAATAACAAAAACATGCAACACAATAAAAAAATTCCGTCGACCTGCAACATAAAAACAATAGTTTACTTTTCTTATAACTAAATATTTGAATTAAGTGAGTTGGAAATAGGTATATATAAAGTGTCAAATTTTGACCACTAATTACGTAAATTTCACCTGTGTGCGGCGGCTTCATTGCACAGAGCTTTCCTTGCCTGGCGCCGTCATCGTCCGTCGCTGCCCTCCCAGCAGATTTCTCGTCCTTCAGGGTGTCGCTGGCCATCAGCTCCGTCGATCTGCAACAAAAATTATAGTTAAAATTTTCAAAATTTCCTTTTCAAGGCATCTGCCACCCGTTTGTTTACCAAAGCATGCTTGTTATCAATGCAAAGCTATACAATTACAAACCCATGCAACACAATAAAAAAATTCCGTCGACCTGCAACATAAAAACAATAGTTTACTTTTCTTATAACCCTTCAAGCGCCCTTTCCCCGGCTCCCGCAGATTTAAAAAGACCGGACATTTGCCGCCCTATCGGCTCCCGATATTAGCTATCCTGTTTCGACTCCTGTGGTTTTGCATTTAATTTGCTAGTAAACAATATACCCAGCCTTCTCTAACTTAAATCTATCGAAAGTTCAACCTTGAAGGTCTCTATGCCTTTTTTTGTACAATTTTGAACCTTAAGACATTGACATAATCGATGTTGTAAAACGCGTTGGCACTCAGTACTCGCGTCGAGCGTGCCGAGTGTAGTGATAAATAGGTTCATATTTATTCCTGTGATGTGTTTTTTGGTGTTAATCATAGTGAAAACAATGGAAGGGTACGTAATAAACAGTTTTAAAGTAAAATACATGTAGATAAATAACAATTTTGCACCAAATTCATTAATTCATCAATTATGATAAAATTGTACAAAATATAGCTCTCGTTACTTTTAAATGAGATTTTGCTAATTCTATGTCAGTAATATGTACGGATAAGTATATATTACATACAAAATGAATTCATAACGATTCCATCAATATAAGTTTTATACATAAGTCCTATAGAAAATTTTAGAGAAATAATTTTTTTAATAAAGCGGATTCTTTTTATATTTTTTTTTTATATTAATTAACGTGACAGGCCCGGCACAAGCCACTACCTCACAAAAATGGCCGCGGCGCTTGAAGGGTTAACTAAATATTTGAATTAAGTGAGTTGGAAATATATATAAAGTGTCAAATTTTGACCATTAATTACGTAAATTTCACCTGTGTGTGGCGCCTACATTGCCCAGCGCCTTCCTTGTCCGGCGCAGTCATCGCCCGACGCCGCCCTCCCAGCAGCTTCCTCGTCCTTCAGGGTGTCAATGGCCATCGGCTCCGTCGACCTGCAACAAAAACAATAGTTAAAATTTTCAAAATTTTCTTTTCAAGGCATCCGCCACCCGTATTTATACCAAAGCATGCTTGTTATCAATGCAAAACTATACAATTACAAAACCATGCAACACAATAAAAAAAATCCGTCGACCTGGAACATAAAAACAATAGTTTACTTTTCTTATAACTAAATATTTGAATTAAGTGAGTTGGAAATATATAAAGTGTCAAACGTTTAACTAACTAATCACTACTAGGTGGCTCCATATCTCTAGTTACTTGATTTTAATTAATTTTGACCATAAATTACGTAACACCTGTGTGCGGCGGCTTCATTGCCCGAGCCTTCCTTGCCTGGCGCCGTCATCGTCTGACACTGCCCTCCCAGCAGCTTCCTCGTCCTTCAGGGTGTCGCTGGCCATCGGCTCCGTCGACCTGCAACAAAAACAATAGTTAAAATTTTCAAAATTTTCTTTTCAAGGCATCCGCCACCCGTATTTATACCAAAGCATGCTTGTTATCAATGCAAAACTACAATAAAAAACATGCAACACAATAAAAAAATTCCGTCGACCTGCAACATAAAAACAATAGTTTACTTTTCTTATAGCTAAATATTTGAATTAAGTGAGTTGGAAATATATAATAATCAGTAGCGGATTGATTTAAAAGTTATCAGAAGCGGATTTATTACTAAAAAACTAATCAGGCTATAAGAGAACACATCTCATAAAACGCTGACTGAAACCCTACCTAAGCCGTCTCCACCATCCCCAATAACGGCCCCTTTCCACTCAGCTAATAACCACAGCACGACAGACAAACCACCATCTGAATGTGAGGGTAACTATCAAAATGAACAAATCAACCAATGGACAATTATTATGACTCAGGCGTGATCACGATTAAGAGATGTTGATGGTACGCTCGTCCCGATAAAAAGAGAGCGAACAAATAACACGCTGCGCTTATAAGGCCGACGATCGCTCCATCGTCGCCTCTCCCGACTCGTAGATCGGCTCGGTGTTGCTCGTGCGCGCGCTCGGATTCATTTTTTTGGTACCCTCCTTTATCTCCTATAATAAAGTGTCAAATTTTGACCATAAATTACGTGAACTTCACCTGTGTGCGGCGCCTTCATAGCCCCGCGCCTTCCTTGCCCGGCGCCGTCATCGCCCGACGCCGCCCTCCCAGCAGCTTTCTCGTCCTTCAGGGTGTCGCTGGCCATCAGCTCCGTCGACCTGCAAGAAAAACAATAGTTAAAATTTCCAAAATTTTCTTTTCAAGGCATCCGCCACCCGTATTTATACCAAAGCATGCTTGTTATCAATGCAAAACTACAATTACAAAACCATGCAACACAACAAAAAATTCCGTCGACCTGCAACATAAAAACAATAGTTTACTTTTCTTATAACTAAATATTTGAATTAAGTGAGTTGGAAATATATAAAGTGTCAAACGTTTTACTAATCACTAAAAGGTGGGTCCATATCTCTAGTTACGTGATTTTCATTAATTTTGACCATTAATTACGTAAATTTCACCTGTGTGCGGCGCCTTCATTGCCCAGCGCCTTCATTGCCCGGCGCCGTCATCGCCCGACGCCGCCCTCCCAGCAGCTTCCTCGTCCTTCAAGGTATCGCTGGCCATCGGCTCCGTCGACCTGCAACAAAAACAATAGTTAAAATTTCAAAAATTTTCTTTTCAAGGCATCCGCCACCCGTATTTATACCAAAGCATGCTTGTTATCAATGCAAAACTATACAATTACAAACCCATGCAACACAATAAAAAAATTTCGTCGACCTGCAACATAAAAACAATAGTTTACTTATCTTATAATCAAGTGAGTT
Source organism: Oeneis ivallda (assembly GCA_029955525.1). NCBI lineage: Eukaryota > Metazoa > Arthropoda > Insecta > Lepidoptera > Nymphalidae > Oeneis > Oeneis ivallda. Next base: position 16,273,193 of record JARPMR010000006.1, on the reverse strand, counting down.
GGAAATGTAATGTATAAAGTGCTAAATTAATTAATTTTGACACTAAATAAAATAAATTTCACCTGTGTGCGGCGGCTTCATTGCCCAGAGCCTTCCTTGCCTGGCGCCGTCATCGTCCAAAGCTGCCCTCCCAGCAGATTCCTTGTCCTTCAGGGTGTCGCTCGCCATCGGCTCCGTCGACCTGCAACAAAAACAATAGTAAAAATTTTCTTTTCAAGGCATCCGCCACCCGTATTTATACCAAAGCATGCTTGTTATCAATGCAAAACAATACAATTACAAAACCATGCAACACAATAAAAAAATTCCATCGACCTGCAATATAAAAACAATATTTAAGCGAGTTAGAAATATATAAAGTGTCAAACGTTTTACTAATCACTAAAAGGTGGCTCCATATCTCTAGTTACGTGATTTTCATTAATTTTGACCATTAATTACGTAAATTTCACCTGTGTGCGGCGCCTTCATTGCCCAGCGCCTTCATTGCCCTGCGCCGTCATCGTCCGACGCTGCCCTCCCAGCAGCTTCCTCGTCCTTCAAGGTATCGCTGGCCATCGGCTCCGTCGACCTGCAACAAAATCAATAGTTAAAATTTTCAAAATTTTCTTTTCAAGGCATCCGCCACCCATATTTATACCAAAGCATGCTTGTTATCAATGCAAAACTACAATGACAAAAACATGCAACACAATAAAAAAATTCCGTCGACCTGCAACATAAAAACAATAGTTTACTTTTCTTATAACTAAATATTTGAATTAAGCGAGTTGGAAATATATTAAGTGTCAAACGTTTTACTAATCACTAAAAGGTGGCTCCATATGTCTTGTTACTTGATTTTAATTAATTTTGACCATAAATTACGTAAATTTCACCTTTGTGCGGCGGCTTCATTGCCCAGAGCCTTCCAAATTTTCAAAATTTTCTTTTCAAGGCATCCGCTACCCGTATTTATACCAAAGCATGCTTGTTATCAATGCAAAACTACAATAACAAAAACATGCAACACAATAAAAAAATTCCGTCGACCTGCAACATAAAAACAATAGTTTACTTTTCTTATAACTAAATATTTGAATTAAGTGAGTTGGAAATATATAAAGTGTCAAACGTTTTACTAATCACTAAAAGGTGGCTCCATATGTCTAGTTACTTGATTTTAATTAATTTTGACCATAAATTACGTAAATTTCACTTTGTGCGGCGGCTTCATTGCCCAGAGCCTTCCTTGCCTGGCGCCGTCATCGTCTGATGCTGCCTTCCCAGCAGCTTCCTCGTTCTTCAGGGTGTCGCTAGTCATCGGCTCCGTCGACCTGCAACAAAAACAATAGTTAAAATTTTCAAAATTTTCTTTTCAAGGCATCCGCCACCCGTATTTATACCAAAGCATGCTTGTTATCAATGCAAAACTACAATTACAAAACCATGCAACACATTAAAATAATTCCGTCGACCTGCAACATAAAAACAATAGTTTACTTTTCTTATAACTAAATATTTGAATTAAGTGAGTTGGAAATATATAAAATTAGCTATCAGTAGCCGATTTATTTAAAAGTTATCAGAAGCGGATTTATTACTAAAAACTAATCAGGCTATAAGAGAACGCATCCCTTAAAACGCTGAAACCCTACCTAACCGTCTCCACCATCCTCAATAACGGCCCCTTTCCACTCAGCTAATAACCACAGCACGACAGACAAACCACCATCTGAACGTGAGGGTAACTATCAAAATGTACAAATCAACCAATGGACAATTATTATGACTCAGGCGTGATCACGATTAAGAGATGTTGACGGTACGCTCGTCCCGATAAAATGAGAGCGAACAAATAACACGCTGCGCTTATAAGGCCGACGATCGCTCCATCGTCGCCTCTCCCGACTCGTAGATCGGCTCGGTGTTGCTCGTGCGCGCGCTCGGATTCATTTTTTTTGGTACCCTCCTTTATCTCCTATAATAAAGTGTCAAATTTTGACCATAAATTACGTGAATTTCACCTGTGTGCGGCGCCTTCATAGGCCCGCGCCTTCCTTGCCCGGCGCCGTCATCGCCCGACGCCGCCCTCCCAGCAGCTTTCTCGTCCTTCAGGGTGTCGCTGGCCATCAGCTCCGTCGACCTGCAAGAAAAACAATAGTTAAAATTTCCAAAATTTTCTTTTCAAGGCATCCGCCACCCGTATTTATACCAAAGCATGTTTGTTATCAATGCAAAACTACAATAACAAAAACATGCAACACAATAAAAAAATTCCGTCGACCTGCAACATAAAAACAATAGTTTACTTTTCTTATAACTAAATATTTGAATTAAGTGAGTTGGAAATATATAAAGTGTCAAACGTTTTACTAATCACTAAAAGGTGGGTCCATTGTTGTAAAACGCGTTGGCACTCAGTACTCGCGTCGAGCGTGCCGAGTGTAGTGATAAATAGGTTCATATTTATTCCTGTGATGTGTTTTTTGGTGTTAATCATAGTGAAAACAATGGAAGGGTACGTAATAAACAGTTTTAAAGTAAAATACATGTAGATAAATAACAATTTTGCACCAAATTCATTAATTCATCAATTATGATAAAATTGTACAAAATATAGCTCTCGTTACTTTTAAATGAGATTTTGCTAATTCTATGTCAGTAATATGTACGGATAAGTATATATTACATACAAAATGAATTCATAACGATTCCATCAATATAAGTTTTATACATAAGTCCTATATAAAATTTTAGAGAAATAATTTTTTTAATAAAGCGGATTCTTTTTATATTTTTTTTTTATATTAATTAACGTGACAGGCCCGGCACAAGCCACTACCTCACAAAAATGGCCGCGGCGCTTGAAGGGTTAACTAAATATTTGAATTAAGTGAGTTGGAAATATATATAAAGTGTCAAATTTTGACCATTAATTACGTAAATTTCACCTGTGTGTGGCGCCTACATTGCCCAGCGCCTTCCTTGTCCGGCGCAGTCATCGCCCGACGCCGCCCTCCCAGCAGCTTCCTCGTCCTTCAGGGTGTCAATGGCCATCGGCTCCGTCGACCTGCAACAAAAACAATAGTTAAAATTTTCAAAATTTTCTTTTCAAGGCATCCGCCACCCGTATTTATACCAAAGCATGCTTGTTATCAATTCAAAACTTCAATTACAAAATCATGCAACACAATAACAAAATAGGGGTAGGGTTAGGGGTAGGGGTAGGGGTAGGGGTAGGAGGGGTAGGGGTAGGGGTATTATTATATCGTCGCTGAATAGGCAAAACTACTAAAGCGCCATTTTGGTCAAAATGAGTTATATATATGGTTCAACTGCATTTTTTTTCTCTGCCTATTAGTCCGGGTCTCGTGGCGATCGGAGCATTTTTTTGGCGCTTTAGCACTCAAAATGGGGTTAAAATCTCAACAGATTTCTTGCGACTTTTTACTAATGTGTGGCTTACTTCGACACATTTTCTTATAATTGTCGGTTTAGTATCATGCTCGCTGCAACTAGCCCTATTCAGGTTTGTTAGTAATTTTCGAAAGTATACTTTTGATAACCGATGGTATTTATATAACTTTCGCTTGAATCTATTTTTTTACCACGGGTCCTTTAAGTCAAATGAGCTTAAGAAAAAACCACAAGATATGGTGATTTAGTAGTTTCTGCTCATTGAAATCACGTATACTCAAGCTTATAAGTAAATAATCTTTCAGCAAGAATCATCAACCATGGCGCTTTAGTATTTTTGCTTTACTCAGTAATTTAAGTAACAGGATATTAGCATTTTTGAATCATAGCAACCTGTAATCTGTACTGGCTGCTTAGAAACTTCGATGAGTTTGTTTTGGTAATATTTGGGGATAAAAGTATTTTTTACCCGAGATTGTTATGATAAAGACACTGGTGACGAAAAGAGTCTTAACAGACTTAAAGAAATAGAACTATGTATACAAGAAATACAAATGGAGGACTCAACCGAAAAAAATGTAACCTGTGAAAATAACGACATCATAGTTGAACAATTTACAGTCGATATAGAAATGGAAAGAGACGTGTCTGAAAATAATGAAGAAAATAAAGTGGCAAAAAACAAAAAAAAAACTGAAAAGACAAAGCGTTTACAAACATATAGATTTTCTATCGGATGACGAAGACTTTTACTGCAGTTCAAGTTCTTCTTGGCGAGGATATTCCGATTCATTAAGTGGATTATCACAAAATTCAAAAAATAATGCGGACAAAAATAAAAAAAGAAGAGAATTTGTAAAAAAGACAAATCCAAAGAATAAGAAAAACACTGCAAAAAGACAATTGCCAAAAGAGAAGACAAGTATAGATGAAAATGAAGAGCCCAGAAAAAAGGTTAAGAAAGTTAAGAAAGCAGAAGAGAGAAAAAAGTTAAGGAACAGTGGCCAAAGTTACATAACAAAAACGGGACGAGTTACTGAAGAAAAAAGAGTTCAAGATAACCCCTGTACACCTGAAAATTGCCATAACAACTGCTACGATATTAGTCACGAAAAAAGAAAAGCTGTTTTTGACCATTTTTGGAGTCTTAACAGAGAAAGCAAAAAGATTGGTTAGTCGGGAACTCAAAAAAGGAAATAATTAAGAGACGACGGACAAGTGAGGAAAATAGTAGACGTAAATGGACTTTTAAGTATTATATAAATGAAGGAGAAGGAAAAAGAGAAATTTGCTTGAGATTCTTGCTTTGCACGTTGGATGTTAAGCAAAAAACAGTTTACAACGTCATCGCCAAGGCTTCGTATGGTTCGGCCAAAGAGGACAGTAGAGGTAAACATGTGCCGGCAAACAAAACGTCTGAAACAAACAGAGAGGCAACAAGAAACTACATAAAAACTTTGCCTTATTTACCCTCGCATTATTGCAGGAAAAATTCGAAAAGGGTTTACCTTCCACAAGAGTTTCGCAGCCTTGCTAATTTATACAAGATTTATAAAGAAACCCAGACTCAAGAAGGCAATCCTTTTGTTCGAGAAAGAGTATTTCAAGATGTATTCCACGAGTTCAATATTGGATTTCATGTTCCACGTAAAGATAAGTGTGCAAAATGTGTGCGCTTTGAAAAAGAGAATGATAGTGAGGAAAAACTGAAACACCTTGAACATAAACAAAATACATACGAGCGTTTTCAGGTACACCAAAACATTGAAGATGATAATATACTTTGTGTGTCTTTTGACCTGCAGAAAATTTAAATACTCCACACGGTCAAAGCATGCTCCTTTACTACAGCCGCAAAATAACAGTGTATAATTTATGCTTTTATGAGTCTAGAACAAGAGAAGCATATTGTTATACCTGGAACGAAACGGAAGGCAAACGCGGGGCCAAAGAGATATGTAGCATTTTAGAGAGGTATATTAAAGTTGTCGACAATCGAGAGTCAGTAAAACACCTTTTGTTGTATTGCGATTCATGCCCAGGCCAAAACAAAAACAGGACAGTACTTGCGTGCCTCCATTCATGCCTACAAAAGTGCAATAACCTCTCCAGCATACAGATAAATTATCTTCTGCCAGGCCACACATACATGCCCGTCGATTCAGTCCATTCGGTCATTGAAAGGAGTGTAGCAAATACCATCATTTGGGCTCCATCGCAATGGGGAACTGTGTTTTCGCTGGCTAGAAAAAATCCCAAGCCCTACCATGCCATTCGTTTAACCCACATAGACTTTGAAGGCTGGGATTCCGTTGCAGACCGCTATTTCAAAGGAAATCTTGTAGGTAAAATATCGAAGGTAATTTTATTTATTTATTTTAAAATAACAAAATACATTTCAATTATAAAATTACTTCGCCAAACTGAAGTAAAGTTTTTTTAAATCATCGTAACGTACCTATTTCCACACCACATAATAACACATTTATTATGATTACATAGGTCATCACATCACATTACTATAGTTACAATAGGGTATTTGACTATAATAAAAATATCGTTTCAACTGGTGTCATCCTAAAAGATTATTATCTAAAAACATTATTCCATACGACAAAACTAAAAAATAAAGCTTTATTTAATTAGAAAACATTAAATAAAATTGCTATAATTCTGGCCATGGTCACGTGATCGAAAACGTTCCGTGATCTCGAATGACGTCACAGTCCACACCACCTATGGAATTCTCATTTTGTCAATACATTTCGACGTGTTTGTGCGGCGTAATAGGCTAATTTCGTCTGTTTTTCATCGTTACTATTTTATTAAATACCAAATAGTATGCGACACGCGGTCTAAACACATATTATAAAATTGTCATTGTTTGAAATGTGAACTGTTACGTCATGAGAGCAAATGGAACGTTTCGGCGGCAATTTATTTTTTTGAATTTATTTCTCGATTTTTATGAAAAATAATGAAAATTATTCCGAAATATATGTTTTGTTAGCTTCAGCATAGCATTATTAACAATTTAAGATGATTTTCTAAAAGTAGTCAAATAGCCTATTGTGCAATTTAATACATTTCAGGTGCGAATAGCAACATTTAAAAAGTCTGATCCCGAGAAAGCTTCTATCTATACATATAATAAAACTGTAACTGGAAGATTTCTGTACATTTAATATATTTTGAAAATTTTAATTGGGGGATGCTTTACTATCGATATTGAGCCCAAAACAGATTTTTATTTAATTTTTGTCTGTTTGTCTGTTTGTTTGTCCTTCTTTCACGTAAAAACTACCGCACAGATTTCTACAAAATTTTATACCGTGGTAGCTTATTACTCGGGTCAACATCTAGGCTACTTTTTATCCCGGAAAATCAAGGAGTTCCCGAGGGACTTTAAAAACTAAATCCACGCGGACAAAGTCGCGGGCATCAGCTAGTCAAATATACAATGGCGGCTGATGTAACAGAAGCAGAAGAGTTAACTGTCAATGGAAAAAACAAAAGTGTGTTAAAAAAGATATATAAAACTCGGCTGCTTATTTCTAAAAAGAAGTACGATGATTTGTGGAAATTGTGCACATCAAAAGTAATCGCAGAAGAACACCACGATGAATACAAAAACATGCCTTGTATTGCGAACGTTCAGGACACGCTACCAGACACTGACGAAGAGGATGAGATTAATGAGGACTAAGTAGATTATTTAGAATTAGAAGTTAATAATGTTCAGTTTTGATCTCTTACTTAAATTACAATAAGTATATTGATTATTGTTAAAATGAAGTCTTGTAATTGTAACTAACTTAAGTAACTCCGTCTAGGATCACTGTTTTGAACGACAGGCGTGATATTGTTATTTTAAACTAAGCTTAGTATAAAAGAACAATATAGCGCCTGAACTGAACAGTGATTCCAGAGGGAGTTATTTGTGTTAGTTGCAATAGCGAAACTCCACATTATGTTTTTATTTAGTACGTTTTTATAAACAAATGTGGAAAATTACGGAGGAAGGTGATTTTTGTTTTATTTTCAATCTGAGAAAATGACAATTTTGTTTGAACAGTTTTTTTAATTGAATAAAGATTTATGTTAAATTGGTGTTATTTATTTATTATACGGGTTAACATTTCATAATAAACATTTTTGTTGCTCGCATTAGTAATAATATTTAGGCTGGAACAAGATAAAAAGTGATGAAAGTATAATCATCCCATTATTTAATTGGCAACTATGTCTTGAAAGTAAAAAGCTTTCGAGATTTCTCTAGTATCCGATGCTGGATGTCTTTTTGCTATATGTCTTTCTGTAGTAGATTTATCTCTTAGTAATTTTCGTTTACGACTATTATATTTTTTAAATAATGTTAGTATTTTTTTCCGAAGAGAATGTTAAAACAGTCGAGTCTTTAGTAGTTGGCGACTCCCTAACCGTGAACTTAATGGGGAGGTTAGTAATTTTCCCTTGCTGGTTTTTTTTCAGGACTCAGAGGATTTATCCTGAAGTGACAGCTAACTCCGTAAATAGTTAAAATACGAACAGTGTAATAGATTAATTGCGTAGATAAAATTAAATCATGATTATGTTTCCTTAACAGTTCTTACTTTCACCCAAAAGAAAAAAAGTTGTGACAGGTTAAAGCAAAAAAAAAAACTTTAAATTGCTTTTTCTCAAAACAGCCCTTGTGCACGTTAGCAGTTTTGCCTATTCAGCGACGATATGTATACTTAGTGACATAATTAGTTCCTATCACAATCTGTTCTTTTCTGCATATATTACTTTTACAAAATAATGTCGATGTTTCACATCTGCCAAGCGTCCCACGACGGCTCACAATTTTTTCTTTATGATCTTTATTTTGTAACCTTTGTAACATTACTCAAACTAAACTGTATGTATCTAAATCTTTTGTACATGCCAGTTATTTATATTTTTGCTATGTTTCTCTTAGTTGTAAGTCTAATTGTTTATATCTTTCTTCATATTTGTGCATGAATATTGTTGGCTTGTCAAATAAAAAAAAAATAAAAAAAAATCCCGTATTTATATCAAACAGTCTTCAAAAGTTACATTCTTGTCAAAATCGGTTCAGCCGTTCCCAAGATTAGCCGGAACAAACAGACAGACAAAAATATTAAAAATAATGATGAATTTCATTTGCATTTAATACAAAAATTCTTTTCAAAAACCGACTTCTAACGCCACTACAAAGTATAAAAATAATTTTAGTTTGTCCACGTTTGTTGAAGTCGGGCGGGCCTAAATATAAACTATGAAACCGATGCGCGACGCTACACAATATGAGAGACTCGTTTATAGAAGTCGAGCGAGCATCGCGAGTCGGTTTCATAGTTTGTATTTTAGGCCCGCCCGACTTCAACAAACGTGGACAAACTAAAATTATTTTTATACTTTGTAGTGGCGTTAGAAGTCGGTTTTTTGAAAAGAATTTTTATTTTAAGCTTTTAAGTGTAGTATCCTATGATTGAGGAGCTAGGACCTGGAGCTCCATGATGTAGTCCATACTTGTTACCTACAATATCAATTCGTAATCGAAACTTCCTAAATCCCCATAGTTTTAGGTAGGCAGTACCCTGCAGCATCAGGATTGAGGAGCTAGGACCTGGAGCTCCATGATGTAGTCCATACTTGTTACCTACAATAATAATTCGTAATCGACATTTCCTAAATCTCTTTATTTTAGGTGAACAATATCCCTGCAGCATCAGGCTTGAGGAGTTGAAGGTCAACTTTTTATGGGACCATTTCGCAAACATCCTCTGTCGATTAAAAAAAATCACGCGAATCGGTCCAGTAATCCCGGAGAAATCGGTGCATACATAGAAAAAAAAAAAAAAAAAAAAGATACCGGCCGAATTGAGAACCTCCTCCTTTTTGGAAGTCGGTTAAAAAAGCTCTTATTTTGATGGTACAAACAAACTTCAATTTTACTTATTTGTATAGATGTATAGATTGTTGACAAAATAACGTGTTTGTGATGATTTATCTGGGTTAATTTTCCCGTCCCTTTTCCTTTTCAACATGGTAAGCAAATTGAGGTAACCACCAATACCCAGCTACTTATGTCTTCAAAAGATTGATGTAAGTCTAGATTCCACTTTTTCAATTCGAAAAAAAAAACAATGTAAGGGCAAATCATTATTTCATTTAGCACTTACCTCTATTTTTAATATATTGAAACGGTGTTTATTAATTATAAACTGTCGGTTACCTTATATGTATTTCTGAGTAAAATTGGTTAAATTTGCTCTGAAAAATGGTAGTGTAACAAACATACTTTGGAAGCTAGAAGCGATTTGAATAAACCAAACGAAAGAGCAAGAAAAGTTGAACAAAACTGTATATTTAACTCATTTTGTGTATTTTGGCGGTTACATTGAACTGGACAGTGACGATATATTGAAATGTCTTCAAAATATTATACCCGAAAATAGAATGCCCTTCTGGAAATTTCTTTAAATATTTTTTTACTCGACAGTAAATAAGAATAGGTGATAAAATTTTTAATTATTACATTATATATATTTTTTTCCTTTTAATAAAATGTATTTTATTCGATGAAAAATTCATTTTTTTTATATGCAGACATGTACGAGAAAAGCTAACAAAAAAGCGGTAACTCAATTCTTAATTCACAATAAACACTAAGCGGTATGGCAGTATCTCATGAAAAAGGTATATACACATGAATTTTTGACATCTTGACCACACGGAAAAATAATATACGCAATAGAATCTACAAATTATATTTGTAGAACTAAAAATCAACCCGTAAAGTAAAAAGAAAACTATTTACAAAACTTCAATTTTCTCGAAACTTGCTTTCTCTGGGATACCGTCTTTGCGCTTAGCACGGCAGTATATATAACATGTTAGACTAGTTTGTATTTTAATTTCTCTATAAGTGAGCATGTAGTTTTGCATCAATTCAAAAAAACTAAGAAACCCTTGTAAGGTCAATTCTATCGACAAGTGAAATGACAATTGACACACGCTCAGACAAATCAAACTTATATAAATACATAAGCAAACTTGGGGCCACCTCCATACTACACTCTCCTTTTTATTATATTTTATTTCTTTATGTCGGGTAGGTAGAACTTTACTAAAAGTTGGTGTATCATTATTCATCAAGTCTCAGCACTGTTTCACTAGGATACCGAGATGATTGATCAGGTCATCCCCGATATCCCAGCACCTCCACCATGTCGCGACCGCAACGCGTTATGTGTGTTACGCGATCTTAATGACCCTGCGTGAGTCTACTTATTCAAGGTTAATTTAAGAAGTCCTCTTGTGTACTTACACTTGCTCGCTAGGCAGCTATCTTTATAGACATGAATTATAATCTATATATATATATACACAGTGAAAATTTAATGGTTTTAGGGCTGCAGGGAAGTGATTCGAAATTAACAGTATAATCCATTTAGACAACTTACACTGACCCTTGTATTACAATAAAAAATAAAAAATCGAGAAATTAATATTTCGAAAACTTCGCGCAATTTTCAGGAGCCCGTGCCGTCCTTGCCGCCATCTGCGCGGGCGGTCACGTGAGGTTTGAAGCGAGCGGCGCGCGAGTTGCGACAGGTCGTTAACCTTTGTACGGCTATCAGCTGATTTAGTTACATTAGGTAGAAAAGTTTCGACGAAAGTTCGGCAGTACTGCGTGCGGCGCCGCGTAGTAAGCAAACCGCTACTACTGTTTCGCACAGTTTCGAGTTTATTTCGATTTTTTTTTCAAATTCAAAAAAATACCTACTTCAACAAAAACAAGTGGACTCGATAGTAATGCTTAAGGCGATTAAACTCGCGATGGCTTTAAAACCATTAATTTTTCACCGTGTATAGAAGAAAAACTGGATGACTTACCGAGATTTCTCCCTTTTACAGTCCCGACGACGTTGCATGCCGCTGGCTTCCGCTAGTAGCCTCAACGCCAGCGGCTATGTGTTTCACGTAATCCACACAGAAATTGTCCATAATTACGCTAAGAAGTCCGATAAAACAAATTAAAAGACACTTTACGGTAATTACACTCAATTAAATTCACGCAAATTGTATTTTCACACACATGTACACACTTAATAATTGTTTAATAATCATAATAGCCGTAACACTCACAACCGGGCAGAGTTTCGGCTTATAACTTAACCACACGGAAAAACTGGCCAGAATGGGCTCGCAGGGCACTTTATACATTACCCCCCCCCCCCCCACCCTCAGATTGGACAGATCCCTCTGATTGGTCGAAGAATTTACATTGACGAAAAAGAAGCGGAAGTGAATATGATTGGCTGATAGCTTGACAGATCCCTATGATTGGTCGAAGGATTAAAAGAAAAGTATCACGTGCTCTCACAGATGCTACACATGACGAATAATGCCAATTTACAATTTAATTAAACTAATTTCAATAAATAAAAGGATGATCTTTATCATTTCTAAAAATCATAATTAATTTTAAACATGAATTTGTCACTCCTTAAACTGATGAAATAAAAATGGACGGAAGTCAAAGTCGAGTTAGGTACCTACTAAGAATTTAATATGCTTTTAAAATTATTTACAAGTTAAAATAGACGTGCTCTCATGTAAACAACCATAATAATTATTCATACAGACTTCGGTTCAAAACATATTTTTTAAAAAACAGTTCGTCCATCCTGATAAATTTCGCGACCCCGCGAACGACACTAAACTACTAAACTAAAACCTAAAACACGACTATAATTTTTTTTTAATTTTTCATCATTTTTAAAGGTATCTGCACTGGTCTACAGCGTTTAGTCAATCGTTAAAATATCTATCACAAGGTCCACGGGAGTACCGAGTTGGACGTGAGTTACTCACAAATTAGTCAGTATTTTGATTAATTTCTGAAACTGGTCACTTAAAGATTTTAATGTAAACCTGTGAAGATGATAATTCTACTGGCGCAATTAAAATGCCATTAGCCTAGTTTGTCGTATTAGTTTACAAATTGCGAAAAACCAAATTTAAATTGAATTTCGCGGGCAGACCCGTATAATCATCCTATCATGGCTATCCTAGTGTTCGTGGTCTATGGAAAGCCATTTCCATTCCATCACAAACGGGGAATTAGGTTAAAAGACTAAACTAAACGGCCAAGAAGCTTAAATACCTACTTGGTGCAGGCACAAAAAATTCGTTGGAAAAATTCAAAACGTCAGAATTTGTGGCTTTGACGTTTCATTTCAACTGTAAAAAAAACAAGAATAAAATTATGAAAGTGTCTATCTCCCTATAGTGTTCGTGGTCTCTGGTATATAGTGTTTTATCTATGTGGTTGTGGTCTACGGACAAATGAAAATGGTGGAATAATGAAGCTTAATTTTTTGTAAACAAAATATTTTTGCTATGGATTTTAAACATGATTTCAATATGAATAATTTTAGAAGATCGACATGCCTAAAATGGATAAAATAAACCACATTTTGTAGAAACTATTGAACTAGTGAAATGAATTTTTGTTTGAGACGGAGAAGCTTCAAGCTTGTTTTGTAATGGTGGAATTGGGATTTGAAGAAACGGAATTTTGGAAAGGATCAGAAAAACTATGGACTATGGCTCAAACGCTCGACGCGCGGAGCCACTAAACAAACGAGGAAGAAGATGTGGTCTGCGGTCTATGAACAAAATTCAAAACCATTCAAAATCAAAACATGAACATTACTGTCACAACTGTCAGTAATATTATATTGTACTCTGTGAACATTACAATTTGATTACAATCTACCTATTGAAATCGAAGATATAGTGTTCGTGGTCTATGATATAAATCACTGTGGTTTTGTTTGAGTCAAATACTAGTTGACAAACTATGGACAAATATTGTTTTACCCTGTTTGAGTGAAGTGAATTATGGGGGAAATAAATAATAAACATTCAGAATGGGAATCGGCAAAAGGCTTAAGAGAGCCAATCAAAGCTTTAGAGGTTAGTTATTCTCTTGTGATTAGTTATTAGTAGTGCTTTTTTTTGTCTTAGTCTAGTCTTATTATCACAGTATTATAATTCCATCGACAGGCAATCTGAACTGTGTGTAACCTTTGTTTATTTGACTGATCCAAATATGAAAATTAAAGGCAAAGTTCGATCATTATCAGCAACCCATCAGCGGCTCCCTACTGAGCCCAGGTCTCTTCTCAAACAAAGGTTAAAGGGCCTTGTTTGTGATTGGGGACAATTTTTGCATGGTCATTTAAAGTAGAAATATTTTTCATTACAGGATAAATGGAAACTGGTGCCATCATTTCTGGAGATCAAAGGCTTGGTCAAGCAACACATTGATTCCTTCAATTATTTTATTAATGTTGAAATAAAAAAAATCGTTCAAGCGAATGAAAAGGTGTTTTGTGATTCTGATCCCTTGTTTTACATCAAATATTTAAATGCATATGTGGGAACACCAGATTTAGAAGAAGGGTTTAATGTCACCAAATCAACAACTCCACATGAATGTCGACTGAGGGACATGACATACTCTGCACCAATCACGGTGGACATTGAATATATCAGAGGCAACCAAAGAGTTATCAAAAATAAACAACTAATTGGGAGGTAGTAATCTTTTTTTACAAGCTTTTATTCAACTTGCAATGTATGTTTGTTTGTTTAGGTCAAATCTTGCTAGATGAATTAGAACCACTTCCTGGCTTCTGATTCAGCTGAAATTTTGCATGTATATGTAAATCGGATGACAATGCAATATTATTGTGACATGGTCTGAAAGCTGTGGAAAGATCTGATGATGGAGAGGGAAGATGGCTATAGGAACCCTGCAATAAAACGATAACCCATCGAGTTTGGGCTTGTTTGATTAGTCTTGACAAGTACTCTAGTCCTAGGATTAGATCATCATCTAGATGATTTAGTCCTAGGACTAGATCATCATCTAGATGATGTCCAGGGTCTGACGATGTAGCCGGAAGGTAGATAGGGAAGTTCTGTAATTAAACAATGTAGCTCCATCAAGTTCAGGCTTGTTTGATTTGTCTTGACAAGTACAGCAGGACATCTTCAATCTGAACCCCTTCTAATCTGAACACCTCTGTAATCCGAACACCTCTGTAATCCGAACGCCCCACTGTTTTTTTACTCTCGCTGTCTCACCAGTTAAAACTTGCTTACCGAATGTCAAGTAGGTCTCAAGCTTTGTTATTGTTACTCGTCCTCTAATTTGTTGCTATTGCGTCGCTTGTGCATCTCGTCACTGCTGTCATGCTCTCTTATCTCGCAGTTTTAATTCCCATGGGAACTCTGTAATTTTCCAGGATGAAAAGTAGCCTATGGGTTAATCTTGAGTATGAGCTATCTCCATTCCAAATTTAAGCCAAATCGGATCATTTTTTGTAGCATGAAAGAGTAACAAACATCCATACATCCATCCATCCATCCTCACAAACTTTCACATTTATAATATTAGTAAGATTATAGTATTAGTAGGATTCCATTCCTTTGAGTTTTTAGTTTATATTTTCTTTGTATAAAAATGAAATCCATTTGACTGTTAAACATTTTGTAGGATGCCTCTTATGTTGAGATCTTCAAACTGTGTTTTGACAAACAAATCAGATTTTGAACTGGCTCAACTCAATGAGTGTCCACATGACCCTGGAGGCTATTTTATTATCAGAGGTAACCCTTTTCACTACATGTACTTATTCAATAAAGAACAATGGGCAACTTTATATGCATAGTGGGCACTTTATTACCTACCTTAAAATAACGATCCAAATAATCTCAACATGTTATACTAAAAGGCAGCATAACTCCAATGAATCACAATCACAAGTAACTGCTGTTCCAAAAGTTAAATAATTACTTTTGTGAATAGAGCATATCAGTAAAATGTTGAGATTATTCAGATGTTTATTTTATAGCATCTAAAAAAGTGCTACAACATCAAGCCTATTCTACCTGTTCTTTATGTTAAGGTGGAAGACACAGTTCTGCCCGCAAAATTCAAATTTAATTTGGTTTTCTCGCAACTTGTAAACTAATACGACAAAGTAGGCTTATGGCATTCTAATTGCGACAATGGCAGTATCATCTTCACAGGTTTATATAAAAATCTTTACTTGAAAGTGTCCAGTTTAAGAAATTAATCAAAATATCGACTAATTTGTGAGTAACTCACGTCCAACTCAGTATTTTGATTAATTTCTGAAACTGATCACTTAAAGATTTTAATGTAAACCTGTGAAGATGATAATTCTACTGGCGCAATTAGAATGTCATGAGCCTAGTTTGTCGTATTAGTTAACAAATTGCGAAAAACCAAATTAAATTTGAATTTCGCGGGCAGACTCGTATAATCACCCTTAAGATCTCCATGACAGTTGTTTACATCTTTAATAATTGTTCTTTGTAAATTGATAGACATAGGTCTCTTGTAGAGACTTTGACTACTAGGTACACTTCAAGTGCTAAAATTCAATGGGAACTTTCAGTACAGTTTGCTGGGATAAAAGTAGCCTATTCACTTGCGGTATAATCCTCTGAAAGTCCTGTCAAAATTGGTTGAACCACAGTGAAAATTATTCAACATAAACAGACAGACAGGCCAAAGTAATAGGTATTCTAATTGGACTAACCATGCTTAGTAAGAGGCAGCAATTTTAAAATCAAATACACACTTCAATATTATTTATTTTTATAGAGTACTGAGTAACCATATTATCATATTCATTTCTCAGGTCAAGAGAAAGTTATATTGATTCAGGAGCAGCTCTCGAGGAATCGAATGATTGTGGATGAGTTCAAAGGAGCTATTCAGTGTCAAGTTACAAGTTCCACCCACGAAAAGAAGACTAGAACAAATGTCATCGTGAAAAATGGAAAATATGTTCTCAGACACAATGCTTTATCAGATGTACGTTATTCCATTGTAAAAAAAATATTCATTTATAAAAATGGCCATTCATCATCATTAGCAAGCGCGCAGGTCTCCTCTCAGAGAAGGGTTATAGGCCATAGTCCACCACACTGGCCCAATGCGTATTGGCGGACTTCACACACCTTCGAGAACATTATGAAGAACTCTCAGATAAACGGTGGAAACGTTGTTGCATATTATCTGTTACTGCCTCGCTTTAATGCATAAACGAAGCATCCATCTAGGGAAACACATCGTGCACCCTGAGGAGGCTACAAAGCCTGAAAGAAAGTGCTGCTGTTCCTGGCGGCAACGAGTATCGGAGAGGAGCTTTAAAAAGTGGCGAGCACAATGGACCGGCGACGGTCGACGTGCTACAGGGCCTCAGGACCTGCATAGCCGCAAATAAGGAGAAGAAGAAGAAGAACTCTCAGATGTGCAGGTTTCCTCACGATGTTTTCCTTCATCGTTGAAGCAAGTGATATTTAATTGCTTAAACGCACTTGACTCCTAAAAGTCAGAGGTGCGTACCCGGGATTGAACCTGCGACCCCCCGAATAGGAGACCACAGTCCTAACCACTAGGCTATCACTGATGGCCATTCAAATATTATGTACTATGAAAGTTGAGGAAGTAGGTGGCTCGAAAATGGTATGGTATAAAGTCAAATACACTTGTATGGGATGGCAAAGATGAATCTTGAACATGAGTAAATAATTAGAGCATTTTGTTTAATCTCTATGCTAAATCAGCAGCTCTAAAAAATAGTGAAAGGATAACATTGACAGACCTAAACCTATAACAGTTGTTAAGAGATCTATTATTTTCTTTTTAATAATATATAGATGTAAAAAATCGATAATTATTCCAGGATATACCAATAGCAGTAGCTTTTAAAGCAATGGGTATTTGCAGTGACCAAGAAATAATGCAGCTGGTGGGTACAGAGGATGCAATCGTGAAGAAAATGGCGCCCTGCATTATGGATTGCCACAATTTGAAGATTTTCACACAAAACCAAGCACTTGCGTACATCGGGACGAAGCTCAAGGTTAAACGGTAAGTCAAAAATAAAAGACTGTGCCAATTTCAACAACGCTGAGTGACGTTTTACCGAGGCATAAATTGGGCGTTCTGACAGTTTTTGTACTGAGAATACTGTCTAAATATCAAAAATACTGTCTAAATATCAAATTTATGCTCGGATAAGACTTACGTTGGTGAAATTGGCCTAAGGTGAAATCGATTTCACCAAGTATTAAACTGTCAAAATACCCAATTTATTCCTTGGATAAATATCATTCGACGTTGGTGAAATCGGCACTAAGTACATATTTCACATAATTTTTTTTATATAGTCTTAAAATGTTTTCTATGAAAGGTTTCATTCAGCTAATACCAAATTCCGAACTCCAATCGACGAGGCCCGCGATCTGTTGGCGACCACTATTCTCGCGCACGTGGCCGTTGAGAACTACAACTTTTACGTCAAGGCCATCTACTTGGCTATCATGGTGAAGAGAGTGATAGAAGCGGAAACCAGCAAAGCTGCAATAGACGACCCTGACTACTACGGCAACAAGAGGTTGGAGTTAGCCGGCTCCCTCTTAGCTCTAATGTTTGAGGATCTATTTAAAAGATTCAATTGGGAACTGAAATCGATAGCTGATAAAATAATTCCCAAAGTAAAAGCCGCGCCCTTCGACGTTGTGAAGCACATGAGGCCGGACTTGATCGCTAACGGCTTGTTCACCGCGATTTCGAGTGTAAGTAACAAACCTTATATGTGCTTGTTTGATCATTATTTTAAGAAATACAATAAAAAGGAAACCATTCTGTGAAAACAGAATCATTGGTTGTAAAATGAGGCATTTAATAAAATTATTTCAACTCCACAAAGATTTTGCTTAGAATAGAGATGTTTTTTATTCAAATAAACTTTTTTACAAGTGCTTTTGAATCGTCGATGAGTCTACCACTGGTTCGGAATGCCCTTCCTGCCGAGAAGAACCAGCAAGAAACTCGGCGGTTGCTCTTTTCAAAACAAGTCTACAATTCAATAGATACTATGTTATGTATGCAATGTTTCTACAATGAGTTCCACAAAAGCATACCTAATTATAATTCAACATGTTAAGACGGGCAGACAAAAAGCAGCCCCATTCCCGCTGGTGGCACCCGTTCACGAGCATGACGCATGACCCAGCCATTGCTTCGCTCAACCATATTTGAGGGAATGTAACAACCTGCATCACACGACACCACCACAGAACACACTTATACATACTGACTTCAAAAAAAGGAGTAACATTATAATTAAGTATTTGAACTCCAATTTTTTTGATGATGCCACTTTAGCAAACTTTTATAATAATATTGATTTCGCTTATCATTTTTTGTTTTTGAAAGTGTGCACCATCCGTAAATTGTATTATTTTGGTAAAATAAATTTTAGAAAGTATCCACCACTGAAGATTTTCTGTAGGAAGAAGTTAAGAAACTGCCCAGCCGCAACATCTAGGCAGGCCGCACATCCCTTAAAACGCATTAAAGTCGATTATGATTGTTTCAAAATCTTAGTGATATTTTAGGGAAACTGGACGATCAAGAGATTCAAAATGGAAAGGCACGGCGTTACCCAAGTCCTGAGTCGCCTCAGTTACATTTCGGCGTTGGGTATGATGACGCGAGTGAACTCTCAGTTCGAGAAGACGAGGAAGGTGTCCGGGCCTCGCTCCTTACAGCCGTCGCAGTGGGGAATGCTGTGCCCTTCTGACACGCCCGAGGGAGAAGCTTGCGGCCTCGTGAAGAACTTAGCCCTCATGACGCATATAACGACAGAGAGTTCCGAGGAGCCCATAGCGAGGCTGGCGTGTAACGCGGGCGTTGAGGACGTCAGGCTCTTAGGTGGCGAAGAAATAAACCATCCTGCTGTGTATATGGTATTCCTTAATGGTAAAGTTATTTAGTCTTTGTACAGATCATAGAGTGAAGAAGTTGACATAAAGACCTATTTCCCACCAGTATGTCACCATTGTCTTCAATAAAACCTAGGTAAATAAAAACGCAAAATTCGAAGCAATAGGACATGGATAATGGACACAATAGACATGTGCTATTTTGATACTTGAATTATGCGTGCGTGCGTATGTGCGTGTGTGTGTGTGTGTGTGCATGCGCGTCTGTGTGTGTTTGTTCTTTAAGAATAGTTAGTTATATGCCATAGTCAGAGTGTGATTTCAGCTAAAAGATATTGAGAGCAAAACAAAAGCATAAACTTTAAATCATTATACATTATTTTCAGGTAACATTCTAGGTGTAACCAGGCATTACAAGAAGTTAATCAAAATCTTCAGAATGTTTCGTCGCCGCGGTCTCATATCGGCGTTCGTGTCAATCTACCCGAGCCACAACCAGAGAACTGTTTACATCTGCAGCGACGGCGGCAGGCTCTGTCGGCCTTACATCATCGTCGAGAAGGGGTACCCGCTGGTGCAGCAAGCGCATATCAACGAGCTGAACAGAGGGATTCGGAAGTTCCAAGATTTCCTTAATGATGGTTTGATTGAGTACTTGGATGTGAACGAGGAAAATGACAGCCACATTGCAACAGTCGAGGGCGAGATCGATCCCTATGTAACGACGCACCTTGAGATCGAGCCCTTTACAATTCTGGGCGTCTGCGCGGGGCTGGTGCCGTATCCACACCACAACCAGAGTCCGCGAAATACGTACCAGTGTGCTATGGGCAAACAAGCTATGGGTATGTATAGGTCCCCTTTCTGATGTACACTTTCTCTAAACTAAATTGGCAGGTCTGCAAATAGTGCTATTAAAATTATTTATTTCATGTAGGCCACTTTCACTTGTGGCTCTTATGACAAGATAAGAAGCTTCGGAAAGCAGATTCTGCCGAGAAGTGCCGGCAAGAAACTCAGCAGTAGCTCTTTTCAAAACAAAATGTTACAATATTGTTATGTAGTTATTACAATGTAATAAGTTATTACACTATAATATTGTGGGAAGTGGAAGCAAAGCCGGTCCTTTTCACAATGTTCTCTACGGAAAACAGATATACATTGGACATAGAGCTGTCAATTTAGTTTTTATAGAATAGAATAGAATTTTTACGTTTTCAACTATGCACTTCCAGGCACCATTGGTTACAACCAAAAGAATAGAATTGACACGTTGATGTACAATTTGGTCTACCCTCAATGCCCCATGGTGAAAACTAAAACTATAGAACTGACTAATTTCGACAAATTACCCGCCGGGCAAAACGCAACAGTCGCAGTGATGAGTTACAGCGGTTACGACATTGAGGACGCTTTAATATTGAACAGAGCATCCATTGATCGGGGTTACGGTAGATGCCTAGTTTACAAGAGCGCCAAAACTAATATGAAGCGCTACAGCAATCAAACATCGGACAGAATCTTGGGTCCGTCAAGAGACGCCAACACGGGCAAGGTTATCAAGGCACACGAAGTTTTGGACACTGACGGCATCGCTGCTCCAGGGGAAATGGTTGAGAACCGACAAGTGCTGATAAACAAGCAGATGCCTCCAGCCACGTTGAACCCGATCAGTCAAGGGCAACCGCAACAAATAGACTACAAAGATGTACCAATCACTTACAAAGGCCCAGTGGAGTCTTATATCGAAAAAGTAATGGTCTCCTCGAATTCAGAAGACGCGTTTCTGATCAAGATTTTGTTGAGACAGACTAGAGTTCCCGAGATCGGCGACAAATTCAGCTCCCGGCACGGTCAGAAAGGGGTGACAGGTCTAATTGTGCAGCAGGAAGACATGCCGTTCAACGACCGCGGCATCTGTCCGGATATGATCATGAATCCCCACGGATTCCCGTCCAGAATGACGGTTGGGAAAACTATTGAACTTCTAGCGGGCAAGGCGGGCTTAATGGAGGGCAAGTTTCATTACGGTAGGTTAATTTTTAACTTTTAGGCAAATATTTAAAAACTCCAGATATGCGAAGCGCGCCGTGCAGATTTTTGCAATTTTTCTGTACCACAATAGTGGTACAAAGTACAAAAATTACAATAACATTTTTTTATATGTGCAATGAAGAAAAGACTATTAATTATTACTAGATGATGTCCGCGATTTCGTCCACGTGGATTAAGGTTTTTTAATTCCTGCGGGAACTCTAATTTTCGGGGATTAATAGTAGCCTATGTGTTAATCCTGGGTATGAGCTATCCCGATTCCAAATTTCAGCCAAATCGGTTCATTCGTTGTGGCGTGAAAGAGTAACAAACATCCATCCATCCATCCTCACAAACTTTCACATTTATAATATTACAGTAGGCGTATCGAGTAGTTTCGTAAAAAATCTAGAAGGGCAGCATATCTTGTACATACATTATTAATCGAAATGCGGTCAGGAGAACAGGTAATAACGAGAATCACTTCATAGGTACTGCGTTCGGCGGCTCCAAAGTCCGGGACGTATGCAAGGAGCTGGAGAAGCACGGCTACAACTATAACGGCAAGGACATATTCTACTCGGGGCTGACGGGCGAGCCCCTGGAGGCCTACATCTACTCCGGCCCCGTGTACTACCAGAAGCTGAAGGTACAGTGTAGTCTAAAACTATTGCAATTTGTAGATTTGTTCTGGGTACTATATAGAAGCGCTTTGAATAAATGAATAGGTATTTATTTAATGCGTAACTGGGGTATTCTTGATATTATTGAAATATTTGATTCTTGCAAATATTTAAAATACGTTGAACACAAACAGTGATATTATTAAAATTTTTAGTTTAGCGTAAGTGGAATGAATATGTATACAATTCGGATAAAATTATAATTTTCGCCACCGAGTTTTATGCTTGTTCATCTAGGACCTAGGTGAACGAGTGTGTTGATTGATACATTGCACATGTACCTGGTACCTACTAACAAAATGTAAAGCAAAAATGATTTTTAATATTTTATTAAATCACACGTAAGGAAAACATCGCTAAGTAAACTGCACGCCTGAGAATTCTTCATTCTCAAAGGTCAAGTCTGCCAATGTGCATTGGGCCAGTGTGGTTGACTATGGCTTATAACATTTCTCTGAG
Organism: Oeneis ivallda; assembly: GCA_029955525.1. Lineage (NCBI taxonomy): Eukaryota > Metazoa > Arthropoda > Insecta > Lepidoptera > Nymphalidae > Oeneis > Oeneis ivallda. The sequence continues at coordinate 16,250,766 of JARPMR010000006.1, read as the reverse complement.
CAGAGACCTGCGCTCAGTAGTGAGCCGTTGATGGGTGGCTGATGATGATGAAGATGAAAAATTTATTTATGTATATGGAAAAACTTTAGAGTAGTAGTAAGAAGAAATGTCTTCCTTAGAGATAAGCTGTCCTTGTGCACGTCCTTTAAATGTGTATATGTTTCATTTCATATTACTGATACTAAATAAGGAGCTGGAGTGGCGACCCCGCACCGAGAAGTGCAGTGTTGGCAGACCCCACACTAAGTGGACAGACGTCATCAAACGAGTCGCAGGGAGCTGCTGGATTCAGGCGGTGCAAGACCGAGGCCTATGGAAGCCCATGCAAGAGACCTTTGTCCAGCAGTGTAACACTAAATAAATAAAATGCTTTATCGCCCATTTTAGCACATGGTGCAGGACAAGATGCACGCGCGAGCGCGGGGCCCGCGCGCCGTGCTCACGCGCCAGCCGACGGAGGGCCGCTCGCGCGACGGCGGGCTGCGGCTCGGGGAGATGGAGCGCGATTGTCTCATAGGTTATGGGGCCAGGTGGGCTTGCCGATTGACTAAACTTTTTTTTTTTAAAGAATATCAGCCAAGCTGAAGTTGACTGATATCCGCCTAACACCTCCAAATAAGCGGAAAGCTTGTGCTAGGAGTGGGTACGACAAAAGTGTAACGGGTGGGGATCGAACCTGCGCCCTTTTAGTTTTCAGTCTGCACCTTTAACCGTTGAGCTATTGAGGCGTAAAGCTTATATTATTATTATGCTTTCAATGTAATTTCTTGAAACTTAACATAAAAAGTATTCAGATTGAAAGTTACATAATAGATAGTAGACCAAACCGCGGGCGACTCCTAGTAGTTATAGTATAAAAGGACTACTACATCTATTTTACTACAGTACCCGCTAGAAAATTTCATACATCGATTTGCATGCGACGTAACGTTACAGGTGTCTGAGACACTGGTGGTATCTACCGGCCGGTATCAAGCTTCTTGCTGGTTCTTTGTATTCAAAGAAAAGATTTAATTTAAATAATCTTTTAATGAATAAAATCTTAATTAAGATTATATCTTAATAATATAATATAAAGATTATATCATTAAATCTTTTCTGTATCTTCTACGTTCTTCACCCTGAGATTTGTTTTCCCAATTAGGCGATGTCCACTGGTACGACTCCCCATTAGATCACTGCAGCCAGCCTGTTCTGTATGTATAATATATTGTCGCCTAGCTGATGCCCGCGATTTCGTCCGCGTTGAGTTAGCTTTTGAAATCCCTCGGGAACTCTTTGATTTTATCCCGGAAAATCAAAGAGTTCCCGAGTCACCTATGTCACTCTCCAGGTCCTCAACGATACCCATACAAAAAATCACGTCGATCCGTAACTCTGTTGCAGTGTGATTGAAGGACAAAGCAACAAACGAACACACTTTCGCATTTATAATATTATATTGTAGGTGCCTTTATTTAACGAAGCGACGCGCGCTTTACTTGCGCTAACCAAGTGTACAAACACGCTGTGAATGTGTGCGTAAGCGCGGTAGTATTGAGAGTACCGTCTACTCGTCTTCACGCACACTTTCGTACCTATACCTATACCGTATACTTGGTCACACAAATAAAGCGCGCGTCGCTTTGAAATAAGTACTATATCAGTAGTATGGGTCGTGTAGTTGTTGAGGTGTCGGTATGGTGCCGCAGCATGCTGCTGATGGAGCGGCTGATGCTGGCGTCGGACGCGTTCAGCGCGCACATCTGCGGCGCGTGCGGGCGGCTGGCGAGCCGCGCGTGGTGCCACGCGTGCCGCTCGTCCGCCGTGTCCGCCGTGGAGATGCCCTACGCCTGCAAGCTGCTCTTCCAGGAGCTGGCCTCCATGAACATCGTGCCCAAGCTCACGCTCAAGAAATACTGTTGAACTTTATCATGTGGCTAACAATAAAATGCTTTGTGATATTCAGTGTTTGTTTTTTACCCCAATATGGTAAAACTACATAGTTTAGTAAAAAATAAATAAAACATAGTAAAAAAATTAAAATAGTAGTTTAATAAAAAAATTGGTTGTCTTTAAAGTCGGTTTACGGACTATAGTTTTACGTGATAGGGATAACGAACGTCATAAAGAAACATTGACGACGACTGGCGGGTGGCGGCGGGCGCTCTCTAGCACAGAACACTATTAATCCTACTCTCTAGTCACGAGCCTACGCTTGGGCCGATCGTGCCTCTCTATCGCTTGTTCCGCGCTCAGGCTCAGGCAGAACGTGACACTTTTTCGTGCGTGCAACCGGTATTCATTAGTAAAATGTAACCACTAGATATGTTACCTATTTTAGCAGTTTATGTATGACTGAATAAAATCTTTCATAATATATAATTACGTGTCACGTTGTTTGTCCGCGATGGACTCCTCTAAACTACTGAACCGATTTTGATAAAACTTCGTATCTATCTGTAATTTGGTCCAACTTGAAAGATAGGATAGTTTTTATCTTAATATTAATTTAATCTATTATACCTACTGGGTCATAGCAACACGTGGCTGGGTCAGCTAGTAGAATAGAAATATTTTTTATTCAAATAAATTTTTAAAAGTGCTTTCGAGTCGTCAAATGAATGAATCTATGTTGTTCCACCGTAGCGCCTAAACTACTGAGTCGATTTGGTTGAGTGAGTTCAAGTTCACGTTGTCCTTAACATTTTCGTCGAGTGTCGGCTGATTTTACATTATTTTTCTTAGTGCAACAGTTAATTTGCAACAGATCCTTTTATTACTGCTTTAAAATTACCAACCAGTTTGCGAGCCGACCAGCGCGGTCATACTATGAAGTGTCCCTGTTTGCCTGTATGCATTACTGAGCACATTAGGTCTACGTAGCATAGTTTAAAAGACGAAATTACAAGAGTAAAAATAAATAAAATAACTAAATCATGATTTAAAAAAGATTTATTATTACACCTTAAATTACATGTTTTTTTATCAATCATTAATGATTTTCAATATTTTCAACGATGCTTTTGTCAACACAATCAAAGACCACGCAGTTACGAGGAAAAAGAGGTAGAATATCCCGCTATAGGAGAACATCCTAAAGAAGATGTAGCCGATGCTGATCCACGCGACGAACACGTGCGAGCCGAGCGCGCGCAGCGACAACCGCGCGGGCAGCTCTTGGTTCACTACGCTCTGTTGGTGGCTCGAATCTTTCACATACAGATGGATTGTGGTCGGTTTTTGTAATACTTCCCGCGCCACGTACCCCCAAAAATCACTTTTGTTCCACAGCCTTGAAAACTCTTCTCCATACTGAAATTTATGATTAGCAAATCATTTACTGCTAGACAGAGTAAATATATTTTATTTTCCAAATGTATACCAAATAAGCAGTGATAGCCTAGTGGTTAGGACTGTGGTCTCCTATTCGGGAGGTCGCAGGTTCGATCCCGGGTACGCACCTCTGACTTTTCGAAGTTAAGTGCGTTTAAGAAATTAAATATCATTTGCTTCAACGATGAAGGAAAACATCGTGAGGAAACCTGCACACCTGAGAGTTCTTCATAATGTTCTTGAAGGTGTGTGAAGTTCGCCAATTCACATTGGGCCAGCGTGGTGGACTATGGCCTATAGCCCTCCTCTGAGAGGAGACCTGCGCTCAGTAGTGAGCCATTGATGGGTTGCTAATGATGATGATGATAATGATACCAAATATGGATCGTCGTGTTTATGAAATACAAGTGAATGCCCTCCTCATGGTCTGCGTAGACTTAAGACTTCTTTTAAATCTGACGGGAATGTCTACATATATAATAGGGGTTCCATACGCCACATCGAATTGCAAAACATCGATGCTCATGATATCCAACACGTTACATCGATAGCTTATAATATCGACATTTTTTTTATTTCCACTTCTAACCCTTTTAAAGTCATCGATATCGCGATCTGTCGATTTGCTAAGGCTTCGATCTTATGGATTCGATTTATCGAACTTTCGATTTCACAAGCTTTCGATGTCACGAACGATCGATCTCGTAAACTTTCGATATAATGAAAGGTCTATATCAGAAATTCATAAGCAATCGATGTAACGTGTTCGATCTCATGAGCTTCGATGTGGCGTATGGAACCCATTTAATAGATATTCCCGCAAAATAATCATTTATCCTTTCTCAGAATGCAATAGATTAAGACGTAGATAAAAGGTAGCAGACAGATTACTTTCATATATTTTATAATATTATAAAATATGGGCAAGTGATGCACCTATGGACGCTTGTACCTGTGGACACAATCGATTCCGTCCAAACTAGCAGCCCTAAAATTCTAATTTGAACGCGACCGTAAAGCTTTGTCTATGGTTGACAGTTCGCGTTCAAATTAGACTTTTTCTTTAGGGTAGCTAGTTTCGACGGAATCGATTGTGTCCACAGGTACAAGCGTCCATAGGTACAGCCCCTATAGACAGACTAGGAAGCGGACTGAAATCATCCGGCGAGCGACATTCAAATCGCGGCCATCGGTGCCGTACCTAATCCTTTACACAACTTATAACTGAGCAAAAATGTGGAACATTAGTTTATATCCTTATACTAATATTATAAATGCGAAAGTGTGTTTGTTTGTTGGTTTGTCCTTCAATCACGCCGCAACAGGGCTACGGATTGACGTGATTTTTGCATGGGTATAGTTGAGGACCTGGAGAGTAACTTAGGCTACTTTTTATCCCGGAAAGTCAAAGAGTTCCCGAGGGATTTTAAATACTAAATTCACGCCGACAAAGTCGCGGGCATTAGCTAGTATAAAATAAAACTCACCAACTCATTCAATCTTGTAGAGATTTGATACAGTATTCTAACTAAAATTGTATTCTCGTAAGTCATTATTGGCTTAAGTTCCGGATCGCCCATATACTGGATTGCAGTCGGTTTATTACGTAGCTGAAATATGTTTTTAATACATTTATTTTACTCAAGAATTACACGAATTGACAAGAGCGTAATATGTTAACGCAATTTGCCATATACTGAAATCGTACGACAAATTATTATGAGCAGTCTCAACAAAACAGATTAAATTAAGTATAGGTTTAGGTTTCAATAATTTATTCTCAAAGAACAATATTGCTCACTTATAGAGAACTCTATTATAACATACATAGGTACATAAAAACAAATATGGTGACACTTAATAATAATATAGACTAAATGTGGATTAGCTTAACAGGTATTTATAAAAAACTTTCTAAGTTTGTTTTAAAAAGAGCTGCTGAGTTTCTTGCCGGCTCTTCTCAGCAGAATCCGCTTTCCGAACCGGTGGTAGAGTCATGACATGTCATAAGAGCCACAGGTTGGTCTACGTGAAATAAATAATTTGGAATTTGAAATTAAAAGTTAAAAATGACTTTTCAGTTAAAATATCCTTAAGCAGACCATATTATAAAAGTGCTCCCTCCAATTGTATAGTTTTCGCACCATATGTTATTGTATATAAAGTACATGGTATATATGGTACATTATGTAGTAAATATAGTAGTATATTCATTTTAAGATCTTTATATTGTCGCTTAGCTACTTGAATAGAATAGAATAGAAAAATTTTTATTCAAATAAACTTTTTTACTGCTTTTGAATCGTCTGGCTCTACCACAGGTTCGGAATGCCCTTCCTGTCGAGAAGAAACAGCAAGAAACTCGGCGGTTGCTCTTTTCAAAACAAATTTACAATACAGTATATACTATGCTATATATTATGCAGTGTTTCCACAATGACGGAAGTTCCAAAAATGCATACTAACTTCTATCTTAAGATGGGCAGACATAAAGTAGCCCCATTCCCGCCGGTGGAACCCGTTCACGAGCATGATGCATGACCCAGCCATTGCTTCGCTCAACCATATTTGAGGGAACGTAACTAAATATAAAAGCAATAACTCGACACAATAATAATACAAATTATACTAACCTTCTGTGCTATAGAAAGAGTTATGTTATTAGAATTTGCAAATGATGAATGTTCAGCGGTATCGTCCATCAATACTGCTTCAAAAGGTGGTAGCATATTTTCATTTAACTAAAAACAAAGTTTATTACTCTATTAGCAAAAATATAACATAACTTGTAAAAAATATGTTTTCAAATTATTTAAAATCGATTGGGTCCACTAGGAATCATCTTGGTCTATTGTTTGCGATGAAGATGATAACAATAATAATTATTATTATAATGTAATAATAACTATTATTGTTATCATGTAACTGATAACAATACTAATTATTATTACATTATACTATTTCACCAGTGCATGCGTAACGTATTATTACGTTACGCATGCACTGGTGAATGCGTAACGCATTCTCCAACTTACTCCCCAAGTCAAGCGTGCGTAATAAAGTTTTACTTCAAAAAAAATCTGCTAAAGTGCACTCATGCATTTTTTTCTAAGCATGTTTCAGAGCAACACTTAGCATAGCCATGCCCATATAAAATCAATATAACAAAGTTTCAAAATAAATGTTGCCAGTAAGAGAATGATTTCACAATTCAGACATACACGCAAAATGATGCAAATGTGGACCCAATCTAAATCAACATACCCCAAAAATAGTTATAAAATAATTAACACAACTAGTCAAATAGTTGGGAACTTTCTTATATTCTTCTAACAACATTGAGTCTTCTTTACTTCTTCCCATCATAAGCCACAATTTAACAGCACTCCAAAATCCTGAACGACAAAAAAATAATTGGATTAAGGTGTAAATGGTGCTAATTTTGTTGCACACAACAAAAAGCTTTCCTTTTCAGCAGAAAACAGTGTTAAGAGACTATTTTTAGACTTGTCAATTTTGTAAAAAGACATTGTTATTGTGAACCTATACCTAACCTATAGAAAAAGTACTGATTTTTTTCTAGTGTGTATTTTTTGCTTAGAAAATGATGGAAAAATTGATTTGACAATGATTTATGATATTCAACTGCAATGCGACTTGCCTTAAAACCAAATTGTATTGGAATTATCAAGAATTTCTCATCAAATCCATAGATACAAAACACTGAGGTCTGCTTGCAGAGACGCCGGGTTAGGTTTAACCCAGGAATAAATTTGTAATTTTGACAGAAGCTTTATAATAAATCTGTCAAAGCAGCAGCGAACTCTGGGTTAAAAGGATAACTCGGCGTTTCTGCAAGCGGGCCTAAAGTTCATAGATTTCTAATACATTTTTAGCATAAAATTTAACATGGTTTATAAATATTGCAATCGATTAGTTTACTAATTAATTAAGGGGGCCTACCACCAACGGTTAAAAGCACTATTATTGCAACATTGTTTTGAGATCTCATATCATCCTTACATTACTTACTTCAAGGTTGACATTTTATTTTATTTTATTTTATTTATTTAGGAAAACCAACAGCTTATAATTCTATATATACTTAAGAAATAATGTAACTAACAGCTAATAATAGGTTTTCGCAGGTAAATCTTGTCTATCCAGGTACACACAGGAGTACCTGGATAGACAAGAAAGATTCTGAGAATTATATATATATATATATATATATATCTTTAAGAAATTAAGGATGCACTAGACTGGATTAATAACTTAGTTAAATTCCGACGTAAACTATTCAAATTGCCACGAAACAAGTCAACATTAGGTTCATTGTAAACAGAATTTAAAAGGCGAGAAGCACGAATAATAAATGAGTTATATCTGTAATTGGTTTTAGTTCGGGGAATATTAAATATCTTATTGTTTCTAGTCACACGGAGTAAGCGTCGTGAAGGCACTATTATACCTAGCTTCGCAAGTAGTTCCGGACAGTCAATTGACCCCCTGACTATCTTGAGTAGAAAGCAAATATCAGCAATATTTCTACGTATGTGAAGAGGTACAAGGTGTAATTCGGAACAGGCTTTAACATAAGATGTTTTTGGAAGGTGAAATTTTTGATTTAGAAATCTAATGAATTTGCGTTGGATACTTTCAATTTTGTTAATGTGAACTGGATATGCAGGGTTCCATATTTGGCAAGCGTATTCAAGATGACTGCGGACCAAAGAACAATAAAGAACCTTTATGGTTTTCATTTTCTTAAATGGTTTCGTAGCGCGAATAATAAAACCTAAAGCTTTGTATGCTTTACTCACAATAGCATCTACATGCTGGTTTAGAATCAATTTAGAGTCTAGTTGCACTCCAAGATCCCTTATTGTGTCAATTCTAGTTAATAGTCGATGTTAGACTAAAGTGTAGTTAGACTAAAGTCATAACAAAAAGGCTCTTTTTTCCTAGTGTAAGATATCGAATTACATTTCGATACATTAAGATCAAGTTTATTTTTGATACAATAGTTATCAAATCTGAGCAAATCATCTTGCAAAAGCTTCGCTTCTGTAATGTTGTTCACTGGACGGAAAACCTTCAAGTCATCGGCGAAGAGTAAGAATTTGGAATTAATAAAGCATTGATCTATATCATTGATGAAAATGATAAATAGGAAAGGTCCCAGCAAAGACCCTTGAGGTACACCAGAGGGTACTGGCATCCAGTTTGATTTGAAACCATTGAGCACCACTGATTGTAACCTGTTATCTATGTAGGATGAAAACCAACGGTACAAGTCTCCTCTGATCCCAAGAGAAGCTAGTTTTTCCAAAAGCAGGCTGTGGTCGATTTTATCAAAGGCTTTACTGAAATCCGTATACACAACGTCCACTTGATCGTGATTATCCAGTCTATCTGTCAGATAGTCAGAGAACAGTATTAAATTTGAGACTGTCGATCTGCCCTTTAAGAAGCCATGTTGGTTAGGAATAAATTGTGATTTTAGAGCATTGTAGCATTGATTGTATACTATGCGTTCAAAAATCTTTGCAATTAGGCAAAGTTTAGAGATGGGGCGATAATTTTCCACTGCTTTTTTAGAGCCTTTTTTATGAATGGCACATTGTTTGACATGTCAAAACAATATTGAAATAATACTGCATTAAGCGTTAGTGGTAGGCCCCCCTGGTATCACTGACCTCGGTTCTCTCGGTTGTTTTGAGATCTCATATAATGACGTCCTTAAATTACTTACTTTAAGGTTGACATTGTTTGACATGTCAAAACAATATTGAAATAATACTGCATTAAGCGTTAGTGGTAGCCCCCCCCCCCCCCCCCTGGTGTCACTGACCTCGGTTCTGTTGATTTAATTTTGCAGTAAAGTCGTCTACATTCTTGTCGGCCGCGTGTTTGGCTGCGACGATCCGCTTAACAAACTCTAGCATGTACTCCCTTTTGTTCTCACTCCACACGGGATCGTAATCAAATGTAGCTGTCATGTTCAACTCCGAAATGGCCTGTTTCGCTACCGTCACCCATTTGTTTAGCGCGACACCGCTATACGTGTAACTGAAACAGTTAACAATACTGTAGAACCCTAACTAAACTATCTGTTTTCAATTTATATCCATGAAACTTGGTATTTTGACTTCCGATTAAAATCAATGAAGTCAATCAAGAAAAATCAAGAGCCAAAATATAAAACTTCATGGATATAACTTGAAAAATGACTGGAAATTGAAAGCCTAAATACCAAGTTTCATGGATATTACTTGAAAAATGACGGACTTTCATAGAAACTCCCTCCCTCCCCCTTCTCCATTTAACCCACTTAGGAATAAATTGAGCGTTCTGACAGTTCTTGTATTGAAAATTCTGTCAGAATATCAAATTTTCGCTCGAATAAGACTTATTTTACGTTGGTGAAATTGGCCCTTAGAGGTAGATTTTTCAAAAAATCATTTCTTAGTGGGTGCTTGCGTGGTAAAATGAACCTATTACCACTAGTTTCTAACTTCAGTGGTTTAGGCTGTGCGTTGATAGATCAGTCAGTCAATCGATCAGTTAAAGAAAAGTATTTTTATAAGAATAGAAGATTATTTATTTACTTTATATTTTCCAGCATCCCAAAACAGACTCAAAGTCTTTAACTTAATTACACAAATAAATAATCATCTGATTCACAAAAATTATATTTATCCGTCATTTTGAGTAAATATCTGATAAAAATTGGTAAAAACAGAGTAGGTATTTACCCGTTTTGGATAAATACTCTAGTATTTATCTTTCGAGTATTTATCCTCGCCCATCAATAACCGTAAACTAATTCCTCTTCTTCTTTATCAATCGGAAGATCCGGTGCGAGGTCGCCACTCCAGCACTTTGGAACTAAAACGACCATCAGCTCTTGGAACTATATTCATTGCCACTTCCGCTTAGTGAGCCAATGAGCTATGTTAGTGTCCCTGATTCTCCACAGGGTCTTCTCATTCCAGTTTTGATCTTTTAAACTAAATTGACAAGTATCATAAGTAGAAATGCTATCCGTCTTTAAAGAAACACAGCGAACATACATGGATAGCACTACTTTTTAAATTAATTTAGTTAGAAGGAAGTACTTATAACAAGATTTTAAAGCGAATTTTTGACGGGCAGTGACCCAAAAGGCAAGTTAGGTCATACGTCATAAACGAACGCCGCGATAAAAACCACATCAATGACTGGGCAGCGCGTATTGTTGCCCACGTGAGTGAGCGAGAAATAGATTTGCTTCTGTCGGGTCCTTTCATCTACATTAGAAGACTTTGGGTATGTTCCGATATACACTACGAGCACTGCTACTGAGCAGTGCGGAACGAATATTTCACCAGTGAGAGCACTGGCTCTCACTGGTGAAATATTCGTTCCGTTATTGACTGCCAGTACACTGCCGCAGTAACCTAGGGAAATATATGACGTCATAACTCGCCACCATTTTTGTATTCTGAACACTGGTGCTTTCGAGTTATGGTGATCTCAGTACTTTGATCACGTGATCGAAAAACATAACAGCTGCGCCTAGATATTTAAAAATGGGTATGACAGTCTACTGGACTGCGTTCCGTTTTAAACAGTAACCAGTATAGCAAACTAAAAAGGAACGGCTTCACAGTATACTGGATTGACGTCACACCTTAGTGGTCCAGTGTATATCGGAATACACCTTTATGTTTACAAGCCATGTCACCCTCACCACCAACCAAATCTGGCCTTATAGCATCTAAAAAATGCATTCAGCGAGAGTATTTACTACGACACAGTAATATCCGCCTATCACGACGCACTATTCGTATGTTAATCTTTGTTGGTATAAACGGTCCTTAATATAAGAAGCATTAAGCAAACTTGTAAGAAAAGACTTGCCTTTGGTCTAAGTTGGTGTTGCTGTTATCAGGGCTCCCAGAAACACTATCAATAATAGCTCTCTCGAGATTCAACAGCATTGGTACTAAATGTGGTTGTGAAAATACCTTTAAAATAAAATAACTTCAATATTAGTTACTAGCTGATACCAGCTGCCCGCGACTTCGTCCGCGTGGATTTAGTTTTAAAAATTCCGTGGGATTTTTTTTTTATTTTTGGGTATGATGAAAAGTACCCCTGCAGCATCTGATGCTTGAGGAGTTAAGGTTTGAAGGAAAAACTTTCATGGGACCATCTCACAAGCTACCTCTGTCGATAAAAAATAACCACGCGAATCGGTCCAGAAACACCGAAGAAAAAAGATACCGGCCGAATTGAGAACCTCCTCCTTTTTTGGAAGTCGGTTAAAAAGTAGTCTCTGTCACTCTCCAGTTCCTCAACTGTACCCGTGCAAAAAATCACGTCGATCCGTTGTTCCATTGCTGCGTGATTGAAGGACGAACCAACAAAGAAATACATTTTCTCAGTCATTCTTTTCGTACCATAGTACGTATTACGTAAACAAGATTCAAAAAAGTAGATACCTAACTCCGTCATTTCTTGATTTTAATGTTCTCACATTCAGGGCTTCCAGCAAAAATTTCTTCCATATGGATAAGTCTGTCCTTTATATTTTACTAGATGATGCCCGCGACTTCGTCCGCATGGATTAATGTTTTTAATTCTCACGGGAACTCCTTAATTTTCCGGGATTTAATGTAGCCTGTGTGCTAATCCTGGGTATGAACTATCTCCGTTTCAAATTTCAGCCAAATCGGTTCATTCGTTGTGGCGTTTAAGAATAACAAACATCCATCCATCCATACATTTAAAAGAGCAACCGCCGAGTTTCTTGCTGGGTCTTCTCGGCAGGAAGGGTATTCTGAACCAGTGGTAGACTCATCGACGATTCAAAAGCACTTGTAAAAAATTTTTTTTGAATAAAAAACATTTCTATTCTATTCTATTCATACATCCATCCTCACAAACTTTCGCATTTATAATATTAGTACGATTAGTAGGAAGTAGGATGTTTTAGCTTAAATCGAGGTACTGAATAAATCAATAAATAAAATTTACCTTTCCCAGACGGAACAGCATGACAGCATTTTTATAGGCAGATAGATCCAACCTCGTAAACCGTGGTATAACTAGTTGAAAAATACATGTGTATGATGGGAAATTCTCTGCAATGAATTGTGTGAAACTCTCGTCCAGGGTGTTGGCATTGCCTTCTTCTTGATTTCTTTGTGCACCTGGATATCTGAAAAAACATTAGTAAAGTTATTTTTTTGGAGCTAAGTTCTTCTTCGAACAGTTTGGCGGATGGAGGCTAGACGAAAAAAGTTTAAGAATTTACCGTCACGACACTTGTTTCCTACGTTTATTGTACACCTTCCATTAAAGCTTTAGTGGAGTAGCGGAGCGAGCGTAAGAGTGAAAATGTCGGTTCGACTAAGGGAATATAACGGAGAACGGGCAGCAGCGTCCTCTGTGCTACTACTACCATCTACTGCGATCACCAACCCGTCTGCCCCGCGTGGTGATTATGGGCAAACCCTCCCCTTGGGAGAGGCCTTTAGTCCAGCAGTGGACTGTTATAGGCTATTGATGATGATGAATTACTAAGATTCCTCTTTCCCTCCGTCCTTACTAATATTATAAATGCGATATTGTGTTTGTTTCAGGCATTTCAACCACACAGATCGATAGATCGATCAATGTGATCCTTTTATCCCGGGAACACGGCCTTGTTCACGTGCAACAGAAATAAATTACATACTTAACTGAAATAAACTTCAAATCACTTTGAAGAACTACACACATAAATAATGAAGAATAGCAAAATACGTTAGAAGTCTTTGAATAATAATGGTTTGTCAAAAACAACGTCCACAGCTTACAAAACAAAGCACTGGTCTTCTCGCTTACTCCCAGCGGACTAAACGAGGTGCGGTTGTTCCACTGTAACTCAAACTGCAATTTCTTAAGTCTGCAGAGCCTATCTAGTAGAATACATAGAAGTTTTTGAAGACAGCTAAGAAAAAATAGATTATACCTGTACTGATTTATGGTGTTGTCTGTGTATCTCCATGGTTGAATGAGACTAAGCCACAATTCCAACACAAGCCTGAATGACGCGTCCAGGGGCCAAGTTGTAACTAAATGTTTCACGTAGTGGTAGGCCCGCGAGCACATGATCTGCCTCGCATACTTCCTCAGAGCAGACGATGCTGTCGGATCACTGTTATACTTTGCAGAGAAGGCATGAATGTGTTTGACCAATACCCTCACCACTCTGACTTGCTCTGGGCTAGAGGCCACAGACGAATAATTCATTTGGTAAATCTGAAAAAAGTAGAGTACATTCAGACCTGATGAAATGCACCATGATTGTGTTCAACTTCAAATGCATCTGCAATGCATTTATTATTGCATTATTATTGTTAATAAAAAAAATTTTGAGCATACTACACTGGTTAATATACCTAAGATATTTGCATTATTAATATCATGGTCTACTCTACCAACTTTTTTTTTTCAATTCACTTTTCATACAATACAATGACCACCTTAGAACTTTTTTTCAATTCATTTGTCCTACAATGTCTACCTAAAAGTAATTCAAATTACTAAGGTTCTCATGACAACTCAAAACAAAATTTTACTGCTTTAAGCGTTGGTAGTATAGCCCCCGGACTTATTACATAAATACCAACAACAGGTTTTTATACTTTTTTTATTAATTATTAATAATAATACTGTAAGCTTTCAACAGCCCAAATAACTAAAGAAAGCAGATTTCATTTTATCACTGTTAAATTTAAAAGATTTTCCATTATTCAGTAGACACTTTACCTCAATATTCCTGTTGTTGAAGGGCTCTACACTCATCCAAGTATCGATAAATATTTGTAAGACTGTTTCCGATCTCCAGATCTCATTCCTCGATTGTGTTTGAGAGGTTGCATGTTGATTACTTAAGCCTGACAAGTCTGACATGACTAATAATGATGGTGAACATAAAGGTCTAAAACAGAAAAAAATCTGGTTTCTGGACCATGTAATAATAATAATATTATCTCATTAGTTGTAAACTTGTAAGTACATGAATATGACTTAATTTCGTGGCGGCCTCGCCCCTGTTAACGCGAACGTTGGACAGGGTAGCCCTCGTTAGTTGTATAAGGTGGACAGATAGGGTGAACCAAAAAAAATTATATATATGCGGGATGCATAATATGATGATTATGTTCGAAAAAATGGTATAGGTAGTTTGGTTCAACGACCTCTATGTAAATATTTCGAGAAAAGTATTTGAATAAATCAAGATATAATTTTTATTTCTTATCTAGTGTTACGAATTACGATGTCTAATTATTCACTATAATAATAACTACTTATACTTTTTTGTTACTTGAATATAGGTATTGTTGGCTTTTCAATTCACAATTATAAAGTTTTATTGCATAAAAAGCGCCCGCATCCGTACGTCGCGAATGCCATGGCCACGCTAACTGTAGTGCGCAGAATTCAGTCCAACTCAGTTGAACATGGTAGGTGATCGTAACCACAAATCTAGTAATTGGTGGCTGTGTCAGTCCTGCTGAGCACTTGGCGACTTTGGTCAGAAAACCAAACACTCGACAAAAATAAAACAAATACATACCTGTTCGCTGTTTGTAGTGGAGCAACCATTGCAACCTTCCCTGTGTAATATGATATGCTCGGTGAAACAGGAACATTAGGGTCACATGGCAGAAAATGCATGAGATAATCACAGGCCAGGGCAAAATATACACTATTCCAATTGTCCCAATTCTTATTTTGATTATTATTTACCAGATATAATGCAAAGTTGAAAATGTAATAATCAAATGGATCTGTATTAATGTAGGTAGGGAAACTAGACGAGAATTTTCGCAGTAAAGAAAATTCTTTTAAATCCTAAATGATATTATTAATTCTTGATTCTTAATTACTTGTTTTATTATTTTTATACCCAAAGCTTTACATAATAATTATTGTTGGATGAAAAAATAAAATTGTATCTGTCTAAGCTTATCTTCAGAACTGCATAAGTTATTTTGATTTTTGAATGAACTGTCTAAGGCAGGGATTCCCAAATGGGTCGATATCGACCCCTTGGGGTCGAAATCGGTTTCCCAGGGGTAGACACAAACAAAATCTGATTTTGGGGGTCGACGAGGTCCAAAAATCGACCCCTATTAATTAACACAAGTTCTTATTTTGAATCTTTCAAGATATATAAGTTGTGTTACGTGTACCAACTTGTTATAACTTATAAGAATGACTAATAACAACAAGTTCGTACAAGAAACTCGAAAACTGAATTTTATTATTAATATTATTTATAATTTGAGTGGCATCGAGGACAAACCTCTGTGGTTTTTTCGATATGCAATTATGTAAATGTGTTTAACAAATTTGTAAATGGTAAATAAATAAATAATAATAAATAATAATCTATTTATTCTGTTGAGAGAATGATGTCAAGTTTTTCACTTAACCAACCCCAAAGTTTTTAAATTGTTAAGTATTTTGTATCAATAGGAAAAAAACTAGAGATAGGATTTTGATTTGGATAAAAAAAATTGATTTCAAGTGAAATATATTTATACAGATGAAGTTAGTTAAAGGGTATTAGTAAAAATAGCAAAAATTATGTTTTAGATTCGTGACAGATGGTAAGCAAATAATTAAATAGTGTAAATAATATAATAAAAAAAATAGTGGGCGGTAGGCAAAATAAGGTTGAGAACCTAAGTCAAAGGAGCTCTCTGGGTTACTTTTCAACTTTCAAATACTTTGGGCGACTATATTATAATACAACCTGTATTATATTTTACATAATATTATGTAATATATACATTATATGTAAGATGCATAATAATACATTACACACAACCTTGTCAATGAACTAGTATTCACAAAATTAGGCACAGAGATTGCTTGTATATTGGAGTGGACATAGAGTAATTATTACCAAGAAAATCTTTTTTTGGTACCCTATAAGTAAGGGTATACCTTACCCTTATTCATATTTATTGTTAACTAAAAAAGGATACTCAGGGCTAACGCTACAACATTTACTGCTTGGGAGTCCATTGTTAACAAGTCTGCATAGAACTGTGGACATCTTCCTCTTTCAAGAGTCATCTGCAATTGTAGCTGAAAGCATATCAGACACACAATAAAACTCAACGAGACACAGATAAAAAGTGCATGGTAAACACAGTGTCAAAAAAAACCATTCATTTGAAACCCTTCAGGAGTTATTAATTCCTATGCTAAATTATAATAACTCCCAAGTACAATTATAATAACTCCCAAGTACAAAGTGTAATTTAAGTTAAACAGGACTCAGCTTCGATCTAAGAAAAAAAAAGGACTGAGTTCTTGTGACCACTTTCCTACTCCATCAGCTACCTTGTGAACTTTATGGAAGCCAACTACTTGTTTGGAAAAAATTATTAACCCCAAAGAACACACAACTGCTGTAAGTTTTCAAGGAGTTAATTATTATGAGAAGTCTATGCTGGATCACATATCAGGTCAATGGTTCTGTAATATTAGTGTCATAAACAAGTCAATTACATAAGCAGAGTAATTCTCTTCTTCTTCGTCAACCAATAGACGTCCACTGCTGGACAAAGGTCTCTTGCATGGACTTCCACAGGCCTCAGTCTTGCACCGCCTGAATCCAGCAGCTCCCTGCGACTCGTTTGATGTTCAGTCCACCTAGTGGGGGTCTGCCAACACTGCACTTCCCGGTTCAGGGTCACCATTTCAGCACCACCCCAACATTCATTAGCTCTTTGAACTATGTGCCCTGCCCATTTCCACTTCAGATTCACGACTCGATGAGCTATGTTGTTGACTTTGGATCTCCTCATTTCTGATTTGATCTTGCAGGGATACTCCAAGCATAGTTCTCTCCATCACCCGCTGAGTGAGCCTGAGCCTTCTTATGAGGCCCACTGATTATTCAGCAAAGAGCAGAGTTCACATCATATCAATTATTGTATGACTGAAATCCCCAGACAGCTGAGAGCTATTTCTCAAATAGTTATGAAGATATTCATCAAAAATAATTATGAAGCATCAACATTAAACACTCCTTTGAATAAACATTCAAATGGGCAATTCAAATTTGCATCTGCATCTGGAGTTAAAAACTACAGGCAGACACAGTTGATTATACAAATAATTTATTAAATAGTAATATTCATAGCATTACTTACTGGTAAGATATTTAATGGTACATTGTATTTCAGCTGAGGATCAGTTAGTAGCTTGTAAATCAACTGAAACATTGGACCATGGGGTTCCAGGAAACCTAATAACATATCAAACTCAAATTTATTTCCCTCAAATGTGACTTGTCGTATACCCCAACCATTTTGTAGAGATGGTGCAAAGATGTTGTTTACTAATTGTGGGAATATAGCCTGTAAATCCTTGTGGGAGCCAGAGTGATATATAATATTTGTCAGGCCCTGTATTCTTTCATGCAGCGGGTCATTTAGGCAGGTATAGAATTGACTCTGAAACATTCATTTTATTTTCATTAATCTCAATCAAATCAACAATCAACCCAAGGCCAGCCAGAATACTGGGCTTCCTTTTCGAAAGAGAAGGGATTAGGCCCTAGTCCACCACAATGGCCTAGTGTGGATTAGTAGGCTTCACACCCTTGAGAACATTATGTACCTTTATAGAACTCTCAGGCATGCATGATGCAGGTTTCTTCACGATGTTTTCGTTTGCCGTTACATAAAGCAAGTGATATTTAGTTGCTTAAAAGTTAAAACACACTTAACTCCGAAAAGTCAGAGATGTTTGCCTGCCTACCCTGGACCCAATTTAACTACCTACTTCAAACATCAATTTCAGTTTAAGTTTAAAATATATAGGTCAATTTGAACCTCATACAATACTTACCATTAAATCATGTGCCATTTTTTAAAATATTACTTATTGTTTTAATTTGAATTTATTTGAATCGCTCCAATCAATTTACTATCAACGATCACATTGTATTGAAATATTTAATCTATGTATTCACTATTGTATTGTATTATTGTATTGTTCAACGAACATAGGTACCTACTCAACCTGAACCCTGATTCTGTAACTCAGTTGCTATCAAAAAATGACAGCAACTGGCATATATTTTGTATCCATTGAAGGTTTGCTACGAAAATGATACTTTTATTTTCATAGCAAACCTTCAATGGATAAAAAATATATGTCAGTGGCTATCATTTTTTGATAGCAACTGAGTTATAGAATCAGGGCCCAGTGTGGCGATCGCGTAACTTTTATCGCTGTCCTTAAAGGACTATTTCAATGTCAAAACATGGTTTTGGCCATGAGAAACCCAAAATCATATTTTGACATTGATGCAGTCCTTGGACTGAGAAAAAATTACGCGATAGACCCCTGGTCTGTGATTCTGCATCTGCACTGCATCATTACCAGTCGTGGTTTATTGGTTTATGGATAGGCTAACCTACCATGGTAGGTACATGGGGTAGGTAGGAACGTAAGTACATAATAATTCCATGGGTAGGAATCATAGACCACGAACACTAGGATCAAGGATAGTAGGAATTATTATCCTAGTGTTCGTGGTCTATGGGAATTATGACCTAACCTCGTAACTATATTTTGCCCAATTTTGCTAGTGGTAACTGGTACAGTCCCATGACTTCTCGCCCTCGGACTTTCGTGCGTTTTGGACTGAGTATAGACAGTATAGTATTAAAAATATTAAAATCACTACTTATGTGAATGTTATTGCGAATACGAAATAGTCTCCATGACAAGATTTTAATCACTACTACGCGTTCGTTTCAAGTTGAGCCCTGCACCATAGAGTAAAGTAATCGACGTAGTCGTAATTCCTAGTTCCATGCCGACAGTACGGACACAGTATATAAAGGATATGCAGTAGTTTGACACCTTTGATCTAGTGGTACTACGCGTTACAAATTTCCCCTAGCTCTCGCGCTTCCCCGCACCGCACCTCAAGTCAGACCCACTTAGTAAACCGCTCGCGAAGCACCGCTTATTAAAAATATATAAAAGAAAGTCGTGTTAGTTACACTATTTATAATTCAAGAACGGCTGAACTGATTTGGCTGAAATTGGTGGGGAGGTAGCTTAGAACCAGGAGACGGACATAGGATACTTTTTAATATTATAAATGCGAAAGTGTGTTTGTATGTTGGTTTGTTCTTCAATCAAGTAGCAAAAAAGCTACGGATCGACGTGATTTTTTGCATGGGTGTAGTTGAGAACCTGGAGGGTGGTGACAAAGGCTAAATTTTATCCGGGAAAATCAAAGAGTTCCCGTGGGATTTTAAAAATGAAATCCACGCGGTCGAAGTCGCGGGCATCAGCTAGTTAAAAATAAATTTCAAATTCAAATTCAAATTATTTATTTGCACAGATTGAGTAGTACAATGGTGTTACATTATAGTAAAAGTCCGTACAATCTGCCGGATAGGCATGCAAAAATAATATTTAATAATAATTCGTATTCTAAGTTTACGTATTAAAAGTTCAATTTATTAAATTGAACTTTGGATATTAGGAGTTTTGGTAGGTTTGGTTAAAAAAGACTAAGAATGTTGTATATCGTAAAGCATTAGAATAATAAACACTTTTTTTATATATTTTTTTACTAGCTGATGCCCGCGACTTCGTCTGCGTGAACTTAGCCTTTAAAATGCCTTGGGAACTCTGAAAATGTAGCCTGTCACTCTCCAGGTCCTCAAGTATAGGTACCCCTGCAAAAAATCACGTCGATCTGTAGCTCTGTTAGGGCGTGATTGAAGGACAAACCAACGCACTTTCGCAGTTATAATATTTCACCATATAAAGTGTAAGTGCATATAGTCAACGTGGTTTTTAGGGTTCCGTACCCAAAGGGTGCCAACGGGACCCTATTACTAAGCCTCCGCTGTCCGTCCGTCCGTCTGTCAGCGGCCTGTATCTCGTAAACCGTAATAGATTGACAGTGGAAATTTTCACATATTTTGTATTTCTATTGCTGCTATAACAACAAATAATAAAAATTAATTTAATTTTTTTGTAACGAAACCCTAAAAGAGTGAGGACCGACTCGCACTTGGCCGATTTTTTTACACAGGTAAAGTTAAGGACCTGGAAAATAACACAGGCTACTTTTTGTCCCGGGAGCATACATTTAAACGCCCGCGCCACTACAAAGTATATAATTTATTGTAGATTTTTTTAAAAACGCTCGACTGATTTCTTTAAAATTTAAATGGGGCCACCTGGGAAGTATACCCTTTGAAACAAAAAAAGAATTTTCCAAATCGGTTCAGGCGTCTTCGAGTAATCGGTGAACATACATAAAAAAAGATTCGTTGAATTGAGATCCTCCTCCTTTTTTGAAGTCAGTTAAAGTAATAATAAAAGTAGTTCAAATTTAACGAAGTTATGGAGTATAACAGTCAAAATAGTTCAACCCCTATCTCAGAGAACATACATCCATCCATCCGTATACGACATCTATACAAACATACATCCGTATACATCCATCCTCACAAACTTTCACATTAATAATATTAGTGGGATAATATGAGTAATAATAAGTAGGATAGGATATAGTTAATGTATTTGTTGTTAGTAGGAGGAGATACATATATATACAGACATGCATGCATGCATGCAAGCATACTTACATACATACATATATACATACATACATACATACATACATACATACATACATACATACATACATGCATACATACATACATACATACATACATACACGTATACATACATGCATACACACATACATACATACATACATACATACATACATACATGCATGCATATTGGCGCATGATTGAAGGATAAATATGTGAAAAGAAGCATACTAATATCCCGCAGGAACCGTGTTTTCCAGGGATAAAAAGTAGCCTTTGTCACTCTTCAGGCCCTTAACTTTACCTGTGCTAAAAATAATCTAAAACTTCAATCTAAAACTCCGTTGGCGCATAATTGATGGATAAGTATGTGAAAAGTAACATACGAATATCCCGCGGGAACTGTTTGTTTTCCCGGGATAAAAAGTAGCCTTTTCACTTTTCAGGTCCTCAACTATGCCTATTAAAAAAACCACTTCAATCTGTAACTTCGTTGGCGCATAATTGAAGGATTAATATGTGAAAAGTAGCATATGAATATCCCGCGGGAACTGTTTGTTTTCCTGGGCTTTTTAAGTCCTCAACTATGCCTATCCAATAAACCACGTCAATCTGTAACTCCGTTGGCGCCTTCTTTAAGGATAAATATGTGAAAAGTAGAACACTAATATCCCGCGGGAACTGTTTGCTTTCCCAGGATAAAAAGTAGCCTTTGTCACTTTTCAAGTCATCAACTATGCCTCTCCAAAAAAACCACGTCAATCTGTAACTCCGTTGGCGCATAATTGAAAGATAAATGTGTGAAAAGTAGTATACTAATATCCCGCAGGAACCGTTTGTTTTCCTGAGATAAAAAGTAGCCTTTGTCATTTTTCAGGCTCTTAACTTTACCTGTGCAAAAAAATCACGTTAATCTAAATCTCCATTGCGCGTATTTTGAAGGACAAATGCGTAAAAAATAGCGATGCTATCCCGCAGGAACTGTTTGCTTTTCCGGGATAAAAAGTAGCCTATGTGCTATTCCAGACTATAATCTATGTCTGTGCCAAATTTCAGCAAAATCGGTTCATTCGTTGTCGCGTTAAAGAGTAACAAACATCCATCCATCCATCCATCCATCCATCCATCCATCCATCCAAACATCCTCACAAACTTTCGCATTTATAATATTAATAGGAATAATAGGATTATTTATACCAATTCAAATTCAATATTCATAGTTAAGACAGGTCAGCTAGTACTTAATAAATAAAACAATAGATACACTATAATATACTGCATCTTCTTATACTGTGTCTTTAGGTACTGTGGGTCTGACTTGAGGTGCGGTGCGGGGAAGCGCGAGGGGTGAAGATTTCTTTACTCTATGGTGCAGGGCTCAACTTGAAACGAACGCGTGTTTCCTGGTCGGTGGTAAACACAGAGTACTATTTATATATAGTAAATAATAAAGCTCTTGCTGTCACCACTCATCGCTTTTTGGATTATCTAATTGTATCTGATATACAAGAAATACTGAAATACGATAATGACTTCAGAATGGTTTGAGTTGATAGGCCGGCCTCAGTACGTAGTTGCGCCGATGGTCGATGCTAGTGAATTGGCTTGGAGGTTATTATCCAGAAGACATGGGGCACAACTGTGCTATACGCCAATGTTGCACAGTACAGTTTTCACAAAAGACCCCAAATATAGAAAAGAAAACTTTACCACTTGCATTGAAGATCGTCCATTGATTGTTCAGGTATTTTTTTTTCTCAATAAGACCGGTGATTATTATAAACTTGTGGTTAAGACTAAGACAAGGCAACTTTATACAGGGGAACCTGGGTTCAATATCTAGTAGTCAACTATAATTTTCATAGTTGTGTGAATTTTAGCAATCAACACTTCAATAAAGCAGTGATCACCGCTGTCCAATCTACTAGGCCCTAGTGGATAGGACAGCGGTCTCCTATTTGGGGGGTTGCAGGGGATGCAGGATGGTGAACGAAAACATAGTGAGGAAACCTGCTCACTTGAGAGTTCATAATGTTCTCGAAGGTGTGTGAAGTCCGCCAATTCGCATTGGGCGAGCATGGTGGACAATGGCCTATAACCCTTCTCTGAGAGGAGACCTGTGCTCAGTAGTAAGCTGTTGATGGGTTGCTGATGATGATAAAATACTTTACTAAGTAACTAAATACATCAAAGTTGGATAACTTTACTTATTTATGTTTTAAGTTCTGTGGTAATAATCCAGAAACAATGGCTGCTGCTGCAAAATATGTGGAGAAAGACTGTGATGCTATTGATATAAACCTTGGATGCCCCCAATCAATTGCTAAGCGTGGCAGGTATGGCTCTTTTCTTCAAGATGATTGGGAGCTTTTGAGAAAAATGGGTAAGCCGAATTATATAACTACTAGGTTTTAAAAATCCTGTGGGAACCCTCTGTTTTTCTGGGATAAAAGGCAGTTTATGTTACTCTCCAAGTCCTAAGCTATATACACAATATGCAATCACATCAATCTGTTGCTGTGTGATTTAATCCTGTGTGTAAATCCCGTGGGAACTCTTTAGTTTTTCTGGTAAGTAAGTATCCTGTGTCTGTCTCCAGAATGCAAACTATCACTTTGTCTTATAAATATTGTTTTGTAGTTAAGCTGTGAAAAGGTAAAGGAGAGTCAGAGTTTCTTTTTAATAGTGTATTTGGCTGTAGTCAAAATGTTGATTGATATTCATTATTTATAATCAAAAATGTACATAAAATAATGTAAAACAAATATGTTATAGAGCTTTAAAGTTTTCTGTTAGACAGAGAGAGTGCTTCTGAAGTGTGATGTCACAATTCTTCAGCTCCATACACACTTCATAGAAAATTTTGTTTTAGAAAGAGAGATACAGTCACAGTAAAACCGCTTATAATTCCGAGACTAGTAAAGATATTTAAAAAAGAGAAATGGCACTGTGTTATTATATTTAAAAACATTATTTTAAATTAAAAAATATCAGTCAAATACCCAATTATATAATTAAAGCATGAATAAAATATATACTCTCATTCTTTTTCAGTAACTGCAATGACTGAAGCAGTTTCAGTACCAATAACATGCAAGGTCAGAATTTTCGAAAGTATAGAAAAATCTGTACAATATGCATTAATGTTACAAGAGTCAGGATGCAAATTATTGACAGTTCATGGCAGAACAAGGGACCAGAAGGGACCATTGACAGGTATAGCACGTTGGCAGCACATTAAAGCTATTAGGTTTGTTTTGGTGATTAATGATTATAAATATTAAAGAAAATACACACATCAAAAGTGTCTAGGGATCAAGCATTTTTATGCGGATTTCTTGAGATTGAGATGTGGCTTTGTAATAAATTTATGATTTTATAAATTTATATGGATCCTTTTTGGTGCATTTCATAATTTCATAATCAGCGATTAAAATCCTGCCAGGAAGTCCATCCTTATAGTGGTGGAACCATCATGGTATGGGCGGGTATTTGGATCGGCGGAAGAACTGAGTTGATTTGGATCAGAGGCAACCTCAACGCTCAAATTTATGCTGAGACGATTGTATCAGACGTCATCGTTCCTCTACAAGTGCAAATCGGTCCCTTATTTCAGTTAATGCATGATAATGCACGACCGCACACCGCAAGAGTTGTAAGACAGACTCTCGCCGCAGCTAACATCAATGTCCTGCCCTGGCCTGCTCAGTCGCCAGACTTGAACCCGATTGAGCATGCATGGGATATGCTACAGAGAAGAGCTCTGCCGAATATGGAGGGTATCCAGTGGCAAGAAGACCTTTTTTTGTTGTTGCAACGAACATGGGCGGCCTTTCCACAGCGTGATTTGGATGAACTCATTTTGAGTATGCCAAACCGATGTTCTTGTGTTGTTAGTGTTCGCGGTAGAAACACGGATTATTAATTGTTTAAGTTACCCAATAAAATTTTAAAGAAAACTGTTATTTCAGTCTTTTTTTCGAACTTTAATGTTAGTGGTTCAAATGTCAAAAATCCCTTTATTAGTAAAATGGCAAATTTCTTTATTAATGCAAAGGTGACTTGGTTTATCGTTACTGTGACAAACGAAAACACTTTATTTGATGAATCCTTAAAGAAAATTTTAATTAATATCAATCAGGAGAAAAGTTATTGTAAAAATATATGTTGACCCCTAGACACTTTTGATGTGTGTATTACATGGAACTATTATAGCATGGAAGCAGCATCACCTACAAATTCGTACGCCAAAATTGTCCATGTAGTCACTACAAACACACTATAGATAAAATACACTAAGACACTAACCGGGTCAACAATAACCAACCATATGACTGGAATTTTAAGGTTCAGTTTGTAATAAATGTGCCACACGTACGACGTTTTGCAAATCACCCGATGAACATTCATTTTTACCGGATTACATCGATGTAAGAATAGTTCCGAAGTGGAGTGGCATTTTTTTATATAATTATTTACACACAATAATAATTATTGTACATTAAAATTTGTCTTTATAATAATATCTTTTTATTTTGTCTTAACATAATTAATAAAATTACAGTCTTTTAAGTCTAATAGGTACTGAATACGTGTTGTACCGATTTTTTTCAAGGAGTCAAATAGAAAAGACAATTAATGTTTGACAGTTGGATCCTTTTTGCATTAGTACGTCTAAATGTTTAATAACAAAAAATCGTTAAAAAAATAATAATAAAAAAAAAAACAATAAACTACTCCATTTATATTCTTGAATCAATGTTGCTCAGACGTGCCTATCGCGTTCTCTTCCTCGCGCGGTATGTGTGACTGTGATAGCTGCGCCGCAGAAATATTGTTATTTTCATGACAAATTAATTAAATTAAGCAACATTTCGTAATTATATTGTTAATGTAGTGGAATATAAATGTAAACAAAATATTTTCTTATCGAAAGTATGATATTCCATCTTGTTTTTTGATATAATTTGGACTGTTTTTAAATTTTTTTACGGAGCACCAAGGCATGCTTTCGGTTTGTGAAATAACGCGCGACTGAGCTAACTTGCTACTATTAGTAGCAGTTAAACCGTGCCGTTTTTGACGCGTTGATGGTGAATCTAGGGAAATATAACATCCAAAGATTTACAAGATGGAGCCTAAAGGCTGTGAATGCGTCGAAAATTTGTGCTGCCACATGTGGTTCACGCCCTTTTCCCGTGCTCAGTTTGAATTAGGTCATCACCAGATATGGAGCTCGCGAGCCAATATTTTGTTTTTTTAAATGGCGGTTTTTGGTAAATAAAATGTGAAACAAACTTAACAGGACGATCTAAAATAACCAATAACATCACCTACCATCAGTAAATAACATTCAAGCACATCAGTTCCTGCAATATAAGAAATTGAAATTTGTAGAAAATAATTAAATTAGAGTTCGCCATTTAATGTGTGTTGCCAGTTTACGAACCCAAAATTTCCCTAATAAATAATGAAACCTTAGAATGTAGATACCGATAATATTCGAAAAGCGATTGCAGATAATGTCATTTTTTAATTTTCTTTCCAAGACAGTCCTTGTTCTACGATCTCACCTGATGGTAAGTGACGATGCAGTTTAGATGGTAACGGGCTAACTTGGAAGGGGATGAGCTAGGATTTATTAAATTTTTACACGCTATCGAGCCGGAACGCTAAATAGCTTAGCGATACGTCTTTGATGGTAGAATGGTAACTAGCCACGGCCGAAGCCTCCCACCAGACCAGATCTGAGATATTTCAGAAATTATAAATTTCGAAATTGTCTCCATCGATAATCGAACTCAAGAATTCCCCTCTCATTTTTTTTAACTTTTTCGTTTCTGATTTTCTTTTACTTATATTCATCTTAAATTTTTTTTTATTTTTTTAAACGAATATTTTACCGGGAGAGAGTTTTTATGACTTTAGCGATTTAGCGATTCACCGATCGAGTTGGAAATAGGGTTTAGGGTTACCTTGGATCAAATTTATACCTACCTACCTACCTACCTAAATATCGATTTTGAACGACATCGGTGCAATAACAAAGAATTTCAATATGGCGCTGACTTTTTAAAATTTTGGCCACCAATTCGTCTTTTTTGACCCCAGGGAACCCTAAATATCGATTTTGAACGACATCGGTGCAATAACAAAGAATTTCAATATGGCGCTGACTTTTTAAAATATTGGCCACCAATTCGTCTTTCTTGACCCCAGGGAACCCTAAATATCGATTTTGAACGACATCGGTGCAATAACAAAGAATTTCAATATGGCGCTGACTTTTTAAAATTTTGGCCACCAATTCGTCTTTCTTGACCCCAGGGAACCCTAAATATCGATTTTGAACGACATCGGTGCAATAACAAAGAATTTCAATATGGCGCTGACTTTTAAAAAAATACTGGCAACCATTTCCTCTCATTTGACGCTAGGGGACCCTAAATATCGATTTTGAACGACATCGGTGCAATAACAAAGAATTTCAGTATGGAGCTGACTTTTTAAAATTTTGGAAACCATTTATCTAAAACAAAATACTAAATACAATAACTCACTATAGTTAAAGGTAGTAATAAAATTATTGTTTTATGATAAAAATTAAAAAAAAAGTAGATATTAATTTTATTTTTAAAGTTTAAAAATTTTAATGACATAATTCTCCCCATTTTATTGGAATCACCTGCGTACCTGGTATCATTACGCACGCTCAGTAATCCACGCCGCGCATGCGCGGCACTCACGTCACGCACACTAGCATATTCTCATTGGCCTGTTTTTTTTCGTTCTTTAGTAGCGCGATACTCCTTCTAGACATATATGTATTCATAGATAACATCGTTGGTGTATTAGCTAAAAGTTAGAATTGACTGCTTCATTTTGATAGCTTATAATTATTTATTCTATGCCCATTGCAAATTGCAATACAACATTAATATGTGTTTTCTGGTTTACAACACCATACGGATCTATTCAGAGAGGTTATATTTAGACTCCAAGCCAACTACAAAATAGAAATTGCATCATAATTGCTGACCAACTGCAGAGTTCAATCTACTATAACTACTGTAGTTGTAGTCAGCAGATGCAATACAGTTGTCAAACACTAGAAATGAAACTGCAATTTTCAATTAACATGTAGTTAGCTGTCTATATGGGCTGCAGAGAGTTTTATGTATGAACTTATTAGCTGAGAACTGGCTTGGCCAGGTGAAAAATGTGTAAAAGCAAAATAAAGATCTTTGCCTCAGTGTGTCATAATGTGAAACAGCCTTATAGCAAAATCTCTGCAATATTCACTGATAAAATGTGTTTATATTTTAGGGAAGCTGTATCAATACCAATGTTTGCTAATGGCAATATTCAGTGCTTGGAAGATGTGCACAGATGCTTAGACTACACAAAAGTTGATGGTGTTATGAGCGCAGAGGGTAATCTGACAAATCCAGCTATTTTCGAAGGTATCAATGCTGTCACTTGGGAAGTCGCAATGGAGTACCTTGATCTGGTGGACAAATATCCATGTCCATCATCCTTTATAAGAGGCCATTTATTTAAAATATTCCACAAAATGTGAGTTATCTCAGTCAAATGGCTACATTGTCAACTGATACATAGGTTTATTGTAGAAACTTCCTGCATGTCCAAAGAAAATCTTCAAGTATAGCTGTTTCATTGCCCATATCAAAGAGCATTCCCTTTTTAAACCAAGGAATAAAAACAAACATATTTAAATTTATTGATTAGTTTAGAAGTTTTTGATTGAGCTCATTACCAGAATTTTTCTTGCAATCTGTTTTCCAAAATGGCAGTTGAGTTATAAACAGATGTAGATGTTTCCTTGTTGGATGTTTATTTAAGCACCTGTAAAATATTGTTTTTGATTTGATTTCAGATTTACATTTGAAAGCAATAATGATGAAAGGCAAATATTAGCTACAGCACAAATTTTAGAAGACTTTAAACAAGTATGCCTTAAAGTAAAACAAAAATATTTACCTTATCACCAAGGAGAATTGAATTTTGAGGATAATGAAGGTATAACTAGGAATGGATACAATTTAATATTACCACCATGGATGTGTCAGCCATATGTAAGAATATCACCACAAGAACATACACAGAAAATGGAAAATCTAAGTAAAATTCAGGTAAATCAATCCATAGAAATATTATAATTTATAATAATGCAAAAGTGTGTTTGTTTGTTGGTTAGTCCTTCAATCACGCATGACGCAGAAACGGATAGATGTGATTTTCTGCATGGGTTTTAAAAAAATTAGTACTTGGACTAATGCTGGCTTCTTTTTATCCTGAAAAAACAGGGTTCTGTGAGATTTTTAAAAACTAAACTATGTGGATGAATTCCCAAGCAAAAGCTACTATTTCTCCCAGGAAGTTGAAAGAGTGACCTCACTGAACAAAGGGGGTGGCTAATAAATAACTTGAAAAGAGTATACTTGCCAACCCATACAGCACCACGTCACTTGGCCATTGCCTCTTCTCTTCTTCTTTCAACCAATAGACATCCACTGTTGGACATTCAGTCTTTTGCATAGATTTCCACCTACTCGGTCTTGCGCCTCTTGTAACCAAAGGCTCCCCGCGACGACATCAGGAGAAGTCGTCGGTCCATCTAGTGGGGGTCTGCGTTGGCAGACCTTACTTCACACTATCACATCACACTAATATTATAAAGGCGAAAGTTTGTGTGTATGTTTGTTACTCTTTCACGAAAAAACTACTGGACTTTGGCTGAAATTTGGAATGGAGACAGCTCATACCCAGGATTAACACATAGGCTACAATTTATCCCGGAAAAGTAAAGATTTCCCACGCGGCTCAAAAACCTGAATCCACGCGGATGAAGTCGCGGGCATCGTCTAGTAAATACTAAATGTGAAATTTTTAAGGATAATAATGACATAAAAAGAAGTCTTGAAGATTTGGAGGGTAATGTCATATCCAGAAAGAAAATGAAGAAAATTCGGCGCATAATGAGAAGACCTCTCAAACCAGACGCTGAGCTAGCTGGCAGAACTGGCGAAATCTGCAACAACGAAACGTGTCCTAACCCTCTGGTAAGTCATCCACACATAATATTATTGTTGGGGGTCATCGAACGCAGCGATTCTTGCGTGCGGGGTCGCCATTGAAGCACCTTGGGGCCCCAACGTATAACGGTTCTTCGAGCCATCTTATTGTCCCATAAGTTAACTCTTGACTGCTGGTTCTTTTACAGATCTGATTTGATCTCACATAGAGCTCTGCATCTCCCGCTAAGTGACCCTGAGCATTATAATGAGGCCCATACATAGCGAGAATGTTGCAGATTCTTATGACATCTGGCAACACTCATTTTTTTGACTCATCTTCAGACACAGATTTTATTGGTTTGGAGAGCTAATTTCTTTGACCTTCGGGATCGTGACGTTTTACATGTTACCCCCCATAATGCCCCATATAAGAATAATAATTTTTTTGCAAGCATTTTTATCCAATGATCTTTCTTTCAGGGTGGTAAATGCGAATATCGACTCTGCAAAAAATGTTGCAGAAATAAATGTTTCGAGGAGGATCTAGACTGCAAGGGGCATAGGATACTTGTGCACACTAGACGAGAAATGGCAAAGCAGTTTGCACACCAAAAAGAAGTAAAAGAAGTACAATGTTTAGACACAACCGTGGGTAGATAATAAATAAATTTAAAAATTTGAAGTTGTTAATATAACTTTGTTATTTTTTTGTTAAATAGGTAAGTAATGGAAATAATATATTATTATGAATGACCTAAACAAAAAAACTGTGTATTATTTTGATTTAAAAATCGGACGTTATTCAATTACCTAAATGAAACCTAAGTACATCTACACTAATATTATAAAGAGGAAATATTTGTTTGTTTGAATTGAATAGGCTCCGAAACTACTGGACTGATTTGAAAAATTCTTTCACCATTAGAGTCCTACATTATCCCTGATGAACATTTCAAAAACAGAACAGAATATTTTCAAAAAGTTAGGAATCCGTATGAACACTTCGATAATGTAACCAAAGTTGTGAAAAAAACACCAAAAAATTCTTATATAAGAATTTTTCGGCGTTACAATAATTGCATATTGCATGGAAAAGTAGTTGTTGTGACCTAAATATGTAATACCTAGTTAGACATATTATGGTATTGCGGAAATTTTTGTAGTTATTGATATCCTCTATAAAACTGTAGTACATCACTTTGCTCTATTGTCAATAATTTCCGCAGCGTACGCTGTTATTATACCAAGTTTATGAGCGTACACGATATCGCATACGCTGTGGAATCTATTGACAATAGAGCAGTGATGTACCTACTACCAATAGCTTTATAGAAGACATCAATATCTATAGAAATTCCAGGATACTATATGTCTTAACTATAACAGTTATGATACAATAACTACTTTTTCATGTTAAAATCATACTTAATATTATAAATTCGAAAGTGTGTTTGTTTGTTGGTTTGTCCTTCAATCACGCCGCAACAAAGCTAAAGATCGACGTGATTTTTTGCATGGGTATAGTTGAGGACCTGGAGAGTGACATAGGCTACTTTTTATCCCGGAAAATCAAAGTTCCCGAGGGATTTTAATAACTAAATCCACGCGGACGAAGTCGCTAGCATCAGCTAGTAATAATTAATAATTCGACGGTGACGATTCACCGCTCGACCCATCTTAACGAGGCACATAGATAGTTTGCGTCCCGGAGATGATAATACGAAAATCGCGAGAAATCATAAAAGTTCCCACAATTCTTAAAAACCAAAAACACCCTGATAATGTTGCATGCACCATGTAGTAATGTATACTTGGAGATTCATGACATTGGTACCTAGATATCTTTATAATACAAATCTTATAGTTCCTACCCCACCCTTTAGTTGCGCGCGCATATCCAAATCTACCCTACCTGTATTTGTTTGTCGTCGTTATTGGTTAAGGTTACTACGAAGTTATTGTATTTTATTCATTAATATAAATGCACAAATGTTGTACATCACACCAGACTCAGAGACCCCAAAGGCGATTAAATGGATTGCAACTTCCTTTAAACTATTTGCAAGTTATTGGTTGGATAGTGTTTTTGATTACAGCGTTAGTTAACTTTGTTGTGTTAATTCAGATACAATTTTACGAGTTGAAACTGGTGTCAATGTTTGTTTATGCTTTCTTGTACGTGTTCCATATTATTTCGCATCTTGTTGCATTACTATTAGACCCGGGAGAAGCGGATTTGCGAAAACAGAAGATAAATACTCTGCCGGAGTTTGATCGTACGATCCACGCCCACGTAATCGAAAATGGAAGATGCCACTTGTGTAATATAAATACCAGTTCTAGAAAGACCAAACACTGCGGCATATGCAACAAATGTGTCGATCGTTTCGATCATCACTGCAAGTGGTTGAACAATTGTGTCGGTCAGCGCAACTACGCAGCCTTTATCTTATGCGTAATTTCAGCTCTGTTGATAGCACTATTTACGTGCGTCTTGTGTCTAACAGATATTGCGTTCTTTTTAAAAAATCCACATCAGCTAAGTTCGATAACACAACATTTTGTAAATTGTACACATATAGCAGATGTGAGCTGTGCCACCAAATATTGTGCAAGTTCGATATCATTTTTAACATTTCTACTGATATTATGTGTTTCTGGTCTGGCTATATCATGTGCTTTGCTACATTTATTATGTTTTCATATATATATATCGATCTTGGGTGTTTCTACCTACGAGTACATAGTAAAAAACTCGCAAAGGACATCCCTTAGTAATCGTTGTTGTAGTACGAAGATTAGAAAGCTTTATCTAATTAATAAGCATAAAACATCTGATGAAAACGCTAATAGAAAAACGGTTTATACGCAAAGTACACCTGAGACCGGGCCTAATGTCACAAGTTTTTTAAGCACTTTAATCAACGACGAGATTAATAAAGCTAAAAAGATTTTCCTATACGACAATAATAAAATTCATCCAGGTAATGAGGATGGGATTAGTTAACATCGCATTTGACCACCTCAATGGCATCACTATTAATCTACTTATGTATTTTTAGTGAGGGTACACAAAAAAAACATGCTTAAAAAGCTAGGCACATAGATCCATTATTATTATAAGAGAAAACAGATGGATTATTTTATTATAGAAAGGTTAAGATATTTTGTATATATAAAAATGTATACCATCGCGTTTAGATTAATTTATTATGCGGTGTAGGTACTATCACATTCTTATCTTAGATGGTAGTTATTTATAAAGTCGGAAGTGCCTTAACCTTGAACAGTTTTGGATGTTCGTAGCGTACCTTTTGTCATATTTAAGTAAAATAAAAAATTTATATTATTACATTCATGTAACTTTTATAAATAAATTATCTTAGTATCACTTATTTTATTTTACGAAATACCCATTCCATTGTGGATGACGTTCATCGTGAAATAGTGTCAATAAAAAGTCAAAGCCAGCAATACTAGGGCCCGGCCGACTTGCACCGAACTGCCTATTCATGTTTAGTTATACTTGTTCTTCTCATGTCAACTCTGAAAATATAGTATTGTCAAAAATTGATATACAAAATTTAACTAAACATGATTAAGCAGTTTGGTGCAAGTCCGCCTAGGTAGGTATACCCAAATAAAGGAGAATGGGCACCTTTGTATGAGTTGCGTCCCCAGACTGTATCAAGTTGTGATATATGTCATTTGAAAGGTCATGATAATAGCTTCATTTTATTGTATGACACCAACTGTGAGACTCGTGCAGGGAAAGAACTAGAAATCATTTAATTTTTTTAAGCCCGTGAAAGTCTTAAGACTGTGTTTTTTAGATTATGCGGTTTTTATTCCTTATGCCGACTAAGCGGCATATATTCAACTAGCTGATGCCCGTGACTTCGTCCGCGTGGATATAGTTTTTACAATCCCGCGGGAACGCTTTGATTTTCCGGGATAAAAAGTAGCCTATGTCACTCTCCAGGTCCTCAACTATACCCATGCAAAAATCACGTCGATACATAGCTCTGTTGCGTCGTGATTGAAGAACAAACCAACAAACTTACTTTCGCATACAACACATCAAAATACTAATATTATAATATTAGTATTTTGATGTCAAAACACTAACATTATAATATTAGTATTTTGATGTCCCTGTGATGTGAAAACCGGGAGCGGCTAGACTGGTGAAGTCAACCCTCCGACCTTCTCGTGCTCATATCTAAAACCCCGAAACCTTCCAACTCGAACTGCAGAACCGATTCGATTGCCTAGCAGACTGCGTTTCTGGGGCCGATCTAAACAACAGGGTCATGAAAACTGTCCATAATCTGGGTCTAAATTCTTTAAGACCCATCGGAGGAAAAGAACCGAAAAGTTCTCTGAGCATATTCTCAAGCTCATGGAGGAGAGACAACAGATAAGTCTGCAGTCATCGGCAGACGCGGCTGCCTACCAGAGGATTAAAAGGCAGATCTCTACGGCACAAACTCGTGACCTTCGTGTCTTTAATACTAAGTGTATTAAAGATACCATCGAGCGAAACAGAGGCTAAGTGTTCGCGAGAGATCGGTTTATCGGACAGTCGTATCGTCTCTTCTCGACCTGAGATCTTGGGAGAGTTTGAGAAGTTCTATGAACAGTTATATACCACGACACAAAAACCTGTTGAAGATTTGGCCAAAGATCCCAGAGCCAAACTGACCCGACACAATACCGAAGATATCCCGGATGTCAGCCTATACGGGATTAGTATGGTTCTCAAGCAGCTCAAGGAATCACTGCGGAACTCCTGAAAGCAGGTAGAAAACCAGTACAAGATTTTAAGCGATTGTTCAATTCCGTCATTCACGAGGGCATAACGGTTCTTCAAAAAAGTGATAATACCTTGTTGAAGAATTATAGACCCATCTCGTTCCTGGGTCGGGTTTATAAGTTGTTCTTGAGAGACATTACTAATCGCCTTTCTCGTAGGTATGAAGACTTCCAGCCTCCCCAACAAGCCGGATTCCGAAAAGGCTTTGGCTCAATAGATCACATTCATGCGCCGCTTATATAAAAGACGGAAGAGCAGAACCGGCCACTTTGCTTAGCAATTGTGGACTATGAGAAACCCTTCGATTCGGTGGAAACTTGGGCTGTATTGAGGTCGCTGCAGAGATGCCGGATTGACTGCCGGTATATCCAAGTGTTGATGTGCTTGTATGAAAACGCAACTATGTAAGTATCCTGGTCTTGGTGGTCCTGTGGACCAGACTACGAGGCCAATCCACTCACAGGGTGGAGTGCCACAGAGAGAAATGGTCTCCCCGAAGCTCTTTACCGCTGCGTTGGAGGACGTCTTTAAGATTCTGGATTGAAACGGACTTGGCATCAACATAAACGGCGAGTACATCACTCACCTGCGATTTGACAATGACATAGTAGTCATAGCAGAGACTCTGAGATACCTCAATACTATGCTCAACAATCTCAGCAGGGTTTCTCAACAGGTGGGCCTGAAAATGAACATGAGCACTATCTAACAAACAGAGTGCAGGTGCATATATGGAATAAGTTGCCTAAAGAAATAGTGACGTCAAAGTCAGTCAATGAATTTAAAAACAGATTAGACCGTCATAACAATGGAAACTCTAAGCACAGCAAGTGATATAGGTGCATCAGCGACAGCTGCGTAGCCTATTATAAATAATAATAATGAGCAAGACGAAAATCATGTCCAATGCTCATGCTCCGCTCCACCCAGTATTCGTTGAGAATTCTGCAATCGAAATTGTGGACACACACACACAGTCCAGCTAGGTAGGTCCAGTTTCGAAAAAGAGATCAACCGCCGAATCCAACTCGGCTGGGCAGCGTTGGAGAAGCTCCGAGATGTCTTCTAGTTAAAAATCCCTCAGTGCCTGAAGACGAAAGTCTTCGAACAGTTCGTGTTGCCAGTGATGACTTACGGATCAGACACATTGTCGCTAACTGTCGCCTTCATAAGAAGGCTCAGGGTCACTCAGCGGGCGATGGAGAGAGCTATGATCGGAGTATACTCGCGAGATCAAATCAGAAATGAGAAGATCCGTAGGAGAACCAAAGTTACCGATATAGCACAGCGAGTCGCGAAATTGAAGTGGAAATGGGCGGAGCACATGGTTCGAAGAGCTGATGGTCGTTGGGGTCCCAAGGTGCTGGAGTGGCGACCCCGCACCGGGAAGCGCAGTGTTGGCAGACCCACCACTAGGTGGACCGACGACATCAAACGAGTCGCAGGGAGTCGCTGGGATCAGGCGGCGCTAGACCAAGGCCTGTAAAAGTCCATGCAAGAGACCTTTGTCCAACAGTGGACGTCTATCGGTTGATAAAGAAGAAGATAATAAAAAATTAAAAAATAACATAGTTCTTTCCCTGCACGAGTCTCACAGTTGGTGTCATACAATAAAATGAAGCTATTATCATGACCTTTCAAATGGCATATATCACAACTTGATACACCACTGGGGACGAAACCGCCCATTCTCCTATCCTTAATTTAATGAAAGGAGTTTTAAAAATAATAAAACAATCGCTGTAATCCAATTTATTAACAACAATCCCTATGCAATTTACAAATTTGTTGACTTTTAATTAAATAAATTAATATTACAGACATTTTTAATTAATCATAGCCACTTGGATAATCACTTCAAGTAGTTTCATCATCTATTGAAATTTTTTTACTGAACGATCGAGAACGTTAATAACAGTCCAGTTATTACGTACGCAATAGTACTTTGTGTAATGCTGTATTTCTGAAGGACTCACATGTGCTAGTTTAATATAAGAATCTTTAGACAATAATCAAGTAGTGGTTAGTATTATCCATTGGGCAGTTTTAATTTACATATTGTTAAATTACCGTTTTCTAAATTAATTGTATGAACCTGGTTTAAAAAAAATGCATTTATATCTAAATTGTATGCATTATATTATATTAATAATAAAATTTATAAAAGTAATTAAATAACACTAAACACTCCCATGCAAAACGCACAGAATTGCTTAGTGTACCATAGCGTACGAATTTTGCTTTTAAATGAAGTCTGACATCTACTGGATCGCCAGATCGATTCGCAACTGATTGACCTCCCTTTGTTTATTGCGTCAATTAGCTGTAAAAAGATATAAGATTGATGGAATAGGATGTAACCTGTGGGAACTCGTAAAGTTTTCAATGTACTTTATATCAATTTTATAATTTGATCCAATGTACTTCTACCAAAACATGCCATCATTTTAGCTCTAAAATAGGTGTTAATCCAGCGGGCCCTTTTTTGTTTTGGGGCCGATAGGTTTGAAAGACATACCTAACGAATGGTCTCTCAATGTTCTTTTATAATTATGCATTCAAATCAGAAACATAATCGCATAAGAATAAGTAATTTACTATTTTAATAGGCCTAATTGAACTTTATGCATATTGCATAATATATCAGAAATGAGCTTCTCATACTGTATCTTCAGTACAGCCTACAGGGTTGGTCTCCAGGCGCCGGTAGAT
The DNA here is from genome assembly GCA_029955525.1 of Oeneis ivallda. Classification (NCBI taxonomy): domain Eukaryota; kingdom Metazoa; phylum Arthropoda; class Insecta; order Lepidoptera; family Nymphalidae; genus Oeneis; species Oeneis ivallda. The sequence continues at coordinate 16,213,231 of JARPMR010000006.1, read as the reverse complement.
TGACAATAGAATTATAAGTATAACTGACTCAAGATTTCTCTAGATTCCAGCGTCAAGCTTCGAACTCTGGACTATACGCGGGTACTATCCCCTATAAAGGTGCTGAAACTTTTCTTCATAACATTAGCAGCTGATTCCGGATTGTCTAACTTCAGTGTTTTTCCAATGACATTAGAAGTAGAGCTGAAAACATGACTGGCCTCACTCTTTATAGCGACATCTATTTCATCGTGATCCTTGTTCACCATTGTGAACACTTCGGCTGACTTTGTTTTAGCGGAAGATATTCAAGTCCCCCCAGTTACTACTAGCTCTTCCTGTTTTGGGCAACTAGCTCCATCACTGGTATTTGATTCGCACTTCTCCACCATCGAAATGTTTTTATATGCATCTAGATGAAAACAATACATGGATTTCAGCATTTTTCTGAAAGATAGCTGTTTAAATGTTTTGTTAATTACAAGAAATTTAGTGAAGTACATTGAAAACGGAGTTCCCACTAGTTTCATCTTACTCCATCCATCTATTCTTCACTAGGGGGCCCCGCTAGATTGAAGTACACGTAAGAGACGTGGTGCGTTCAGGCTTATTTCCAATAAATAAATATAAGTTTATTAAACGTAATTTGAGGTCAAAAGCTTCGTATTTGATATATCGTTTTTGGACTGTTTTTTTGCAATTGTACGATATTTGAAACAAACAAATTAGGTATGGAGTATGGGAGGCGAAATAGTGCGATTCGATTATGAGACCTAGTTGATACGATTTATAGAAACTTATTTCTATAAATTTTAAATTAAAAAAAATTACAAATTATAATTTTGTTATTACAGCCAGTGTATAATGCACTTAGCTAAAAATTTAAGGAAATTGTTTTTTTATCCCTCTTAGGTTTGTTGTTAGATATGCATTTTATCTTTCTATTTACATTAATTTTACAAACTATGACAAAATGCTGTAAAAATATAAAAATCAAATTAATCCAACCGTTTATAAATATGTGTATAGCTGTAGGTGTACAATAAAGAAAAATAATTTATGCATAAACACTTATCCACTATAAAATTTTAGTTTAATATGAAATATAATTAATTACACACTTTGATTTTATAAAAGTAACCTGGTATATATTTCTGTAACTTGTTGGATCTGCATCTATTAATTTTATTTAAAACTATGTATTCAATAAAAGATATTACATGGAAATATTGATAATTTTGTTTTGAATGTTGCACCATAAATTGAAGATTTATGTTTTACATGTTAATGTTATAAAAATACCTACTTTTATAAAATCAAACTTTAAGACATTATAAAACAATCCAAACAATGTATATATTTCTTCGTTTTCTTATACCATAAATACCACACCCTAAGAATTTTCTCGAAATTGATATTGAAAAGATTAATTAAAATCATTGCACTATTTCTAGTCACGTTTGCGGCGACGGTTGTTTTCCTCCTAAAACAAAAAAAATTGTTATTACCATAAAAATTTTATGGTTACAAATTAATAGGTAGTATGATAGGTAAGTAGTCTATTACTACAATACAGAATGGATTAGTCCTCACTAGCAAGTGCAATCAGAAATGAGGAGATCCGTAGGAGAACTAAAGTCGGAAACAAAGGAGAAACTGAAGTGGAAATGGGCAGGCACATAGTTCGAAGAGCTGATGGTCGTTGGGGTCCCAAAGTGCTGGAGTGGCGACCCTGCACCGGGAAGCACAGTGTTGGCAGATTCCCCACTAGGATAAAGAAGAGAAGAAGTAGCAAGTGTGTTATTGCATACATCAATGGACCCAACTTGTTGCAAACTTAATGTTTATCCATGTAAAAATGGACTACATATTATGTCAGATCAGCATTACCTGGATGTGAGTTTACATCATGCAGTGCTAAAATCATATTAACATAACTTACTTTCTGTGTCAAGATGATAAGCAGCCTACGGAACATTCCAATAAAGTCAATGAACAACTCCAAGGCATGCTGCACAAAGTCCTTGCTGCCCATCCTGCGCTTCTCAATAATAAGTTGTGTATCAAATAATACAAAACCACACATAGCCATCAACCCAATGTAAAGGTGAACCTAAAATATAAAATTTGGATTATTTCATTTACATTGTTTCACTGCTGCAGCCTGCAAGAGATTGCAGACCTGAATAAGTATTTGCTTGATACCTCCACGCCTTCCTGAGAAAAAGGGTCTTACGAGTACGGAATCCTAAAAATTTTAATACCTTTCTCTAATTTCAAAGTTAACAAACATTCCGCGCTGAAAAAGTTAAATAAGTTATGTACTTATTAGAATTGGTGTTACAATTAATTGTTTAAAAAATATAATGTGTGCTTTTTCTTTCCAGACAAGGGAGCTTCAGCAATAAGATATTACGATATAATCATCATACTAATATTATAAATGAGTGTGTTGGTTTGTCCTTCAATCAAACCACAACAGAGCTAAAATACGAATCAACGTGATTTTTTTGCTTGGGTATAGTTTGCTTGGAGAATGACATAGGCTACTTTTTATGCTGGAAAATAAAAGAGTTCCTGAGGGATTTTAAAAACTAAATCCACGCGTACGAAGTCACGGCCATCAGCTAGTAATATAGTATATTCCTTTGCATGATACAGTACTTTTGTTTTTTTTATACATAATTATTATATTTTCTGCATTTTAATGCAATAACATCACTTACCTGACTAAGAATATGTGACTGCATGAAAATGTTCATCAACGACATCAGTGTCATGGAAGTGATCAAGGTCATGAGAGGGCCACCCAGGAAGAGCCAGCTGCCTCGTTCACCCAGCATGGCAGCAACAGAGAAACAGACAAATACCAAAGTGGAGCCCAACAGAGCTGTCACAATTATAGCTGGATCGATGATGCTAACATATTCCAGTAGTGGGCCCAATCCCATGCCTAAAAAATAAAGTTGTTAAGAAGTTTTTATTCAATGACAAGTTAGCATAAGTCGTTGTACTTGTTGCAGTCTAAGACGGAAGGGGTATCAGTTTTAATAAAATTAAAATTGAAATATTAAATTCAAATATGGTCGAGCGAAGCAATGGCTGGATCATGCGTCATGCTCGTGAACGGGTGCCGCCGGCGGGAATGGGGCTACTTTCTGTCTGCCCGTCTTTGACATGAATTAAATTGTAGTACGTTTTGTGGAAATGTCATATTATTCTATTCTAACAAAGATGCACGGGTTAAATCAGCTTGGCATCCAGCTGCCCACAAGATAGTATAAAAACTTATTTCAATGTAATAGCTACTTATTAATATTGTAAAATGATTATTTTGAAAAGAGCAACTACTACGCGTTCGTTTCAAGTTGAGCCCTGCACCATAGAGTAAAGAAATCTTCACCCCTCGCGCTTCCCCGCACCGCACCTCAAGTCAGACCCACAGTAAAGACACAGCATAAGAAGATGCAGTATAATAGTTTATCTATTGTTTTATTTATTAAGTACTAGCTGACCTGTCTTAACTATGAATATTGAATTCGAATTGGTATAAATAATAAAATATATATAAAACTAGTAGGGTGCGTGGGTTTAAATGGACACTACAGTGAATAATTAAAAAAAAAACATTTATAATACAAAATGCCGCGAAAATGTTCAAGTTTCAAAATTGCAAACTAGATGGCACTGTTGCCCTAGCCAAACCTTAATTATTTTTCTTCTTAGACTGGTTGATTTCTTGTAGGGATTCTTCACAAACTAAGTAACAAAAATATTATTTAGTTTGTGATATTAATATTATTTTAACTGGAAGATGAAATTATTAAATAAGTATATTACCTGCTGTTAAACCAAATCCTAAAAGGTAACCAAGTCGCAGATTTGTATTCTTGCCAGTGTCAGGTGTTGCAATCAGCATCAACATAAGGGCTGCACCAGCAATCGTTGACAGAATGCCCGCTTGGAACCATGTGTACATATCAATGTACACTCCAGCAGACGCAGCCCCACAAGTCATCATCAGAGTGCCATAAACATTTTTCAAATGTTGACGTACTGGAGGTTCCCTAAGAAGAAAATTAAAGTATTTTTAGTTTAAAAAAAATTTTTTTTTGCACATAGTTCGAAGAGCTGATGGTCATTTGGGGTCCCAAGGTGCTGGAGTGGCGACCTTGCACCGGGAAGGGCAGTGTTGGCAGACCCACCACTAGGTGGACCGACAACATCAAACAAGTTGCAGAGAGCCGCTGGATTCACGCGGCGCAAGGCCGAAGACTGTGAAAGTCCATGCAAGGGACCTTTGTCCAGCAGTGGACGTCTACTAGCCCCATTGAGCGATATTGGTAGGGAAAAAACTTATGGGTTTGCATCACCGATGAACTCAACATGCTTGTGAGGTATTGCACTTGTTCCATTGTTTTTAAGTTTTCACTTTTGTCTGCAGTTCTATGACTGCATCAATCTTCTTTTGTACAAACTGAAGCCTATGTATACCCGACCATAATAAATAATAATGTATCAATTGACATCTCATTCATCAAAATAGGCTCACTAGTTTAGATGCTACAGTGCAACATAACTAGACACACACCTACATACATAGACTGCTAAAATATTAACCCTTCCTTTAGGCTTTTGCCATATTCAGGTAAAAAAATTGGCTTGTCTGTAAAGTTGGTTTACGGACGATAGTTTTACGTGATAACGTCATAAAGAAACATTGAAGATGACTGGCGGGCGGCGGCGCGGTCACAAGCCAACGCTTGGGCCGATCGTGCCTCTCTATTGCTTGTTCCGCACTCTCACTTGCACGCTCAGGCATAGGCGGAACGTGACACTTTTTCGTGCGTGCAGCTGGTGTTCATCGATTTAAAAGACGTTATCACGTCAAAAGTATAGTTTAACTTTATAACATAATATCTATGGTGTAAACATTACATTGGCTGGTAATCTCCCGCTATTGGTTAAAATGTATTGATGCAGCAAGAACCCCATAAATTCAGCCAATCAGCGGTCATTGCAACACTGATGCAATCATTTTTAGAGAATACCACTACTTCTTCCTATTACATAGTTGATAGGCATTTTAAAAAGTAAGAATGAAATTATGCAGGCATGACATCTCAATAATAAGGCATGCATTACTCAACTCATACAATATTGGTTAACATAAAACTTTGTTGCATCATTAGCATTACATTAAAACCTATATTTATTTTCATGAAATGGAAACGCCCACAGTTGACAAATTAGGAATTCAACTTTGAAATATTCATTTGTTCATATTAATATAATAACTGTGAGCATTAGTAGCAGGTAGTATCAATGAACACTTTATATTGAATAAAATATATTCCTGGGTCTCGCTATATAGCCCCAGGCTCCTATTACTATTGTAAATGTAGATGCATGTGTAATGCAACAATCGCACAAGATGATGTTTACGATCACCATGTTTTGATTGGTTTTTTGGTGAACTACTTATAGTCCAGTAAAAAGTTAAATGAAACCATGATCTGACCAGTTTTGGCGCAATGAGTAAAAATGTGTTCATTAATACTTAAATAAAGATATTATGAAAGAAATTTTGATTTAAATTTAGGGGAAAGGGATGAAAAAAATAAAAAAGGGGTTGAAAAATGCCTTTTTTTTAAATAACTTAATAACGGTAGGAAATAGAAAAAAAAGTTTCAAGTAAAAGTTGTAGAGAAAAAAATTCTACACAAAAAAGTTCCTTTTCATTTTTTTGTTATCTGCTTTAGTTTAGCTGCAAAAAATAAAAATTAAATTTGCTTTGTAATTAATTATAAAGATGTATAAAGGCGGGAAACATAGTGCCTATCTCAATTAATTAAGTTTTGAATAACGGTAGTACAGTCAAATTAATAAGGTATTTTTTCGAAATAGAAGATACTTCCGAACATTATCCAACAGTTTTCAAAATCGGTCATCGTAGCTATTAAAACTCTAACCTGCGTGATGTCAGATTTCAGATTGAAACTTTTTCGCTTTCTATATTAAAAAGTTAGACTTTAGACTGTTTGACTTTAATTTGTTTTTAACCAATTTTAAAAAAAGAGGAGGTTCTCAATTCGCTCGCTGAGTCTTCTATTGCAAACTTCAAAAATCTAGATACTCTGATACAAAAATATAGGCCAATTATTTATACCTTTCATCCCATTGTTTATGACAATGGAGATTGGGAAATAATTTGTTAGTTAACAATTGAATAACATTTTGAAAAATGGTGGTTAAACTTTTGTTTCTCCAGGGCTCGATTCTTTCAAGTGTTAAGAAGATACTAGAAGTTTTTCACACACACAATACACACACACACACACATCATACGCTGCGGCAGGTTATACAAAAGACAGAAGAGTATAACCGGCCACTTTGCTTAGCGTTTGTGGACTATGAGAAAGCCTTCGATTCGGTGGAAACTTGGGCTGTGTTGAGGTCGCTGCAGAGATGCCGGATTGACTACCGGTATATCCAAGTGTTGAAGTGCTTGTATGAAAACGCCACAATGTCAGTACGTATACAGGACCAGACTACGAGGCCAATCCACTTGCAGCGTGGAGTGCGACAGGGAGACGTTATCTCCCCGAAGCTCTTTACCGCTGCGTTGGAGGACGTCTTTAAGCTTCTGGATTGGAACGGGCTTGGCATCAACATAAACGGCGAGTACATCACTCACCTGCGATTTGCCGATGACATAGTAGTCATGGCAGAGACTCTGAGAGACCTCAATACAATGCTCAATGATCTCAGCAGGGTTTCTCAACAGGTGGGCCTGAAAATGAACATGAGCAAGACGAAAATCATGTCCAATGCTCATGCACAGCTCCACCCAGTAATTGTTGAGAACTCTGCACTCGAAATTGTCGACGAGTATATTTACCTGGGACACACAGTCCAGCTAGGTAGGTCCAATTTCGAGAAAGAGATCAACCGCCGAATCCAACTCGGCTGGGCAGCGTTCGGGAAGCTCCGAGATGTCTTCTCGTCCAAAATTCCTCAGTGCCTGAAGACTAAAGTCTTCGAACAGTGCGTGTTGCCAGTGATGACTTACGGATCCGAGACATGGTCGCTAACTAAGGGCCTCATAAGTAGGCTCAGGACCGCTCAGCGGGCGATGGAGAGAGCTATGCTCGGAGTGTCCCTGCGGGATCGAATCAGAAATGAGGAGATCCGTAGGAGAACCAGAGTCACCGACATAGCTAAGCGAGTCGCGATACTGAAGTGGAAATGGGCGGGGCACATAGTTCGAAGAGCTGATGGTCGTTGGGGTCCCAAGGTGCTGGAGTGGCGACCCCGCACCGGGAAGCGCAGTGTTGGCAGACCCCCCACCAGGTGGACCGACGACATCAAACGAGTCGCAGGGAGCCGCTGGATTCAGGCGGCGCAAGACCGAGGCCTGTGGAAGTCCATGCAAGAGACCTTTGTCCAGCAGTGGACGTCTATCGGTTGATAAAGAAGAAGAAGAAGAAGAAGAAGTTTTTCAAATTTTTAAAATCACATCTTATGTTATAAAAAAAATATTTTTATTGCTGAACTCTCTTTAGCGGGGGCGCGCGCATGCTGTAACAGCCGCGCGGAGCCCTATTTTCAACGTCAAATTAAAATTATAAATAATGGAGATAGAATCCCGGGACTTGGGACTTTTTTATTGGAAATTTCCTCCTCTTAACGAGCTTTTTTCAAAATTGCTTAAATGTCAATATTTTTCGAGTTATTAACAAAAAATCGGCCAAGTGCGAGTCGGGCCTCGCTCTTTTAGGGTTCCGTTAAAAAAATTAAATTAAAATATTTTCATGTACCCATGGAAACATTTTAATTTAATTTTTTTAATTTAATTTAATTTTTATTATTTGTTGTTATAGCGGCAATAGAAATACATAATATGTGAAAATTTCATCTGTTTATCTATTAAGGTTTACGAGATACAGCCCGCTGACAGACGGACGGACGGACGGACGGACGGACGGACGGACGGACGGACAGCGTAGGCTTAGTAATAGGGTCCCGTTGGTACCCTTTGGGTACGGAACCCTAAAAACGAAATATTTTTTTTTTATTTTTTTTATTATAACATATTTTTTATTATGACATTTTGACTTTATACAGTATACTACATTAAACCAATTTTTTATTAAATCATTTTTTTTCATCTTATTTTGTTAATAACAATTGCAATTTTTTACCTGCACCAAAATCCTTCAAAAACATTTTTCTAGAGGTGATTCCGACTCGAATGAGCCATCGCTCATATTTTTAGGACCTTTATCTCTATTTTTCACGTTTTTGAACTTGTTGACTAGACTAATACGTAGGTATGTATTTACGAATTCAAATAAATATTGACGAATTTCAAAACATAACATTGACATAACATTTGACGACCTCCCTGGCTCAGTGGTGAGCTGTGTTGTCTTAAACTGGGAGGTCTCGGGTTCGATTCCCGGCGGGGTCAATTTTGGAATTTATAATTTCTGAATTGTCTCTGGTCTGGTCTGGCGGGAGGCTTTGGCCGTGGCTAGTTACCACCCTACTGTCAAAGACGTGCCGCCAAGCGATTTAGCGTTCCGGCACGATGGCGTGTAGAAACCAATTAGGGGTATGGGTTGAATATTCACTGCCATACCCCTTCGAAGTTAGCCCGCTACCATCTTAGACTGCATCGTCACTTACCATCAGGTGAGATCGCAGTCAAGGACTAGCTTGTCATCGAATAAAAAAAACACTTCGGCGATGAAACTTGACAACATAATAGTGCTGTCAATAAAGAGAACTATTAGTTCAGTTTCTACACTTTTTTGCCAAGTTGTACGAAATTAAAAATCACATCAGTGTGAATTTGCAGTACGCATGAGGCGTAATATAAAATAAAGAGAACAATTAGTTCAGTTTCTACACTTTTTTGCCAAGTTGTACGAAATTAAAAATCACATCAGTGTGAATTTGCAGTACGCAGGAGGCGTAATATAAAATAAAGAGAACAATTAGTTCAGTTTCTACACTTTTTTGCCAAGTTGTACGAAATTAAAAATTACAGCAGTGTGAATTTGCAGTACGCATGAGGCGTAATATAAAATTCGATCCGTAGTCAACCCAAGTCAGTTGACTTGGGTTGACTACGGATAGAAAAATACCTGAAAAATACGGAGGTATGACAAAATACGAATTTCATACCATATCAAAATACTTAAGTATATGAGACGTGTCCATGCTTAAAACTAAGTATACAAAAGTCATGCGTTTCATCAAACTATTGTCAGGTTTTGTGCTGTGCAACTCAATCATATTTTTGTATCAGAGTATCTAGATTTTTGAAGTTTGCAATAGAAGACTCAGCGAGCGAGCCCCACACAAATGAAGTTTGATTCTTATTTGATTATGTTATCGAATTCTGTTTGTAACTCTGGAAACTAGTATGTTTGTAGTTTTATTTGTAAAGTATAATAAATGGCCAATTGCGTGTCGGGCCACGCGCAGTGTAGGGTTCCGTAGTTGCCAGTCACAATATTATGCGTATAATTTTAGGCCTATATTGTACACACTTCTAAGTAGAAGTGTGTAAAATATAGGCCTAAAATTAGGCCGATCACTGCCGCTATAATCTATACTAAAAAATACTTTTTAAAAAACCGACTTCAGACGCCCGCGCCACTACAAAGTATATAATTTATTGTTGTTATTGTAAAAAGCGCTCGACCGATTTCGATAAAATTTAAATGGGACCACCTGGGAAGTATACCCTTTGAAACAAAAAAAAGAATTTTGCAAATCGGTTTAGGTGTCTTCGAGTAATCGGTGAACATACACAAAAAAAAGGATTCCGACGAATTGAGAACCTCCTCCTTTTTTTAAATTGGTTAAAAACAAATTAAAGTCAAACAGTCTAAAGTCTAACTTTTTAATATAGAAAGCGAAAAAGTTTCAATCTGAAATCTGACATCACGCAGGTTAGAGTTTTAATAGCTACGATGACCGATTTTGAAAACTGTTGGATGATGTTCGGAAGTATCTTCTATTTCAAAAAAATCGGCCAAGTGCGAGTCGGGCCTCGCTCATTTAGGGTTCCGTTAAAAAAAAATACATAAAAATATTTCCATGTACCCATGGAAATATTTTATTTAATTTTTTTAATTTAATTTAATTTTTATTATTTGTTGTTGTAGCGGCAATAGAAATACACAATCTGTGAAAATTTCAACTGTCTACCTATTACGGTTACCGAGATACAGCCCGCTGACAGACGGACGGACGGAAGGACGGACGGACGGAAGGACGGACGGACGGAAGGACGGACGGACAGCGTAGGCTTAGTAATAGGGTCCCGTTGGTACTCTTTGGGTACGGAACCCTAAAAATACCTTATTAATTTGACTGTACTACCGTTATTCAAAGCTTAATTAATTGATAGGATAGGCACTATGTTTCCCGCCTTTATACATCTTTATAATTAATTACAATGCAAATTTAATTTTTATTTTTTGCAGCTAAACTAAAGCAGATAGCAAAAAAAAATCGGCCAAGTGCGAGTCGGGCCTCGCTCTTTTAGGGTTCCGTTAAAAAAAATTAAATAAAAATATTTCCATGTACCCATGGAAATATTTTAATTTAATTTTTTTAATTTAATTTAATTTTTATTATTTGCTGTTATAGCGGCAATAGAAATACATAATATGTGAAAATTTCATCTGTCTATCTATTACGGTTTACGAGATACAGCCCGCTAACAGACGGACGGACGGACGGACGGACGGATGGACGGACGGACAGCGTAGGCTTAGTAATAGGGTCCCGTTCGTACCCTTTGGGTACGGAACCCTAAAAATGAAGTGGAACTTTTTGTGTAAAATTTTTTTCTCTACTACTTTTACTTGAAACTGTTTTTTCTTTTTCCTACCGTTATTAAGTTATTTAAAAAAAAGGCATTTTTCAACCCTTTTTTTATTTTTTTCATCCCTTTCCCCTAAATTTAAATCAAAATTTCTTTTATAATATCATTATTTAAGTATTAATGAACACATTTGTACTCATTGCGCCAAAGCTGGTCAGATCATGGTTTCATTTAACTTTTTACTGGACTATTAGATTCTATTGGCTAAAATTTTTAAAAGAGGCGTACAGATAGTTTAAATAACCAATAAAAACAATTACAATTAGAGATGATCGCAATGCCACATTCGTTTCGTAATGGAGGGGCCTTATTTCTAGAATCATGAAGAATGTTGTTCGAAAGATGATAGCGGATAGATTTCGATATTCAAATCCGCTATGATTATGAGCTTTTTTTTAGAGCTAATAGCGTTGCTCTATCGAGATATTGGGATATTTCATAATATTGCAGTCGAAAATAGAAATCAAAACTAGTACTTACAGTCGATTCTGGAAACTATTGATAAATGTTTGGATGTTGGGAGTCATATTTGTAATATTTCCAATGAACAATATAAATTTCACAAATTCACTATGAAGAATCACTGAAATGTATCAAATTTTCGGTGCTTTGCTTTCAATGAATTGGATTGGAGTGAAATCAATTCACGTCTTTCTTTTGTTTTGAAGTTTTTTGAACACGTCACTGTTCATAGTCCACAGCACAGACAACAAATAATTAAACACAGATTAAAAATGAGATTCGAGAAAAAAGAAAAAAGCACAGACTCACCCTTTTTCAAACCATTACCATAGACCACAAAAACGAAAATGGTTTAGGGATGGTCAAGGGGCCATAATTTTTGTCCATTTCATTTCAGCAGAGTCATTTTTGCCTAAGAGCTGCCATTTGTCTGTGACTCATAGACGGCCCTGATTCTGTAACTTAGTTGCTATCAAAAAATTATAGCCACTGACATATATTTTTTATCCATTGAAGGTTTGCTACGAAAATGATACTTTTATTTTCATAGCAAACCTTCAATGGATAAAAAATATATGTCAGTGGCTATCATTTTTTGATAGCAACTGAGTTACAGAATCAGGGCCCTGTACGTACTTCTCTGTCTTGTGGTAGTTCTTCGTCCGAGCCACGGTCCGAGCTGTCTAAGGTACAGAACTAGAAGCAAAAAGTGTTCGTGGACCGTGGTCTATGCAAAAGTAGAAGCTTGTTGTTCCTGGTCTGTGAGTAGAAGTACCTAACCTCAAATCGACAACACATGTTTTTGTTTGATTTTTACTTGTCAATTTAAACTTTGGTCTTTGGTACAAATTTACAAAACCATTGAATAGAAAAAACATGAAATGATAAGAAATAATAATTTGTACATTGTTGTTGTAATAAAGTGATAAATGTGATTTTAATAAAGTAGGTAATATACGTTTCAAAAAATGGGAAAGAAAACTAAAGTAGGGAAACAGCGAAAAGATAAATATTACCAACTTGCGAAAGAAACAGGTTAGTAAAAAAAAATTTTTAAAAATAATATACACTACATAATTTTTTACTTATTTCTAATTAATTGTCTCTTTTATAGGTTTTCGTTCCCGAGCAGCATTTAAGCTTATTCAGTTGAATCGAAAATTTGGCTTTCTTCAAAAATCGCGAGTATGCATCGATTTATGTGCTGCACCTGGTGGCTGGATGCAAGTGGCACATCAGAACATGCCCGTGTCCAGCATAGTCATAGGAGTGGATTTGTTTCCCATCAAACAAGTTCCGGGCTGCATAAGTCTCACCGAAGACATAACCACAGAAAAATGTAAAGCTGCTATTAAGAAAGAAATCAAAACATGGAAAGCAGATGTGGTGTTGCACGACGGCGCTCCAAATGTGGGACTCAATTGGATTCATGATGCATATCAGCAGTCATGTCTCACTCTAAGTGCCATGAAACTAGCCTCACATTTTTTAAGAGAAGGTGGTTGGTTTGTCACCAAAGTTTTCAGATCCAAGGATTATCATGCCTTACTGTGGATACTTAAGCAATTTTTTAAAAAAGTTCATGCAACAAAGCCACAAGCTTCACGTAATGAGTCGTCAGAAATCTTCGTTGTCTGTCAAGGATATGTTGCTCCAGATAGTATTGATCCTAAGCTGTTGGATCCAAAACATGTATTTGAAGATTTGGAGATAGTAAAGAAACAACAAAATAGTATCTTGCATCCTGAGAAACAGAAGAAAGCCAAGGCAGAGGGGTACCAAGAAAATGATTACACCACTTATCACAGTATGTCAGTGTCAGATATTTTAGAGAAAGATGACCCAATAGACTCACTTCAAGGGTGTTCTGAGGTAATGTATTATTCAACTTGTTGGTGACCAACTAGCTTGTTTAGCTGCAGGTCATGAATTCCTGGCTTTGATTTCTGGTTTGGGCCACAAACTTGAGTTTTTCTGTCAAAGCTGATTAGCAGTCTGGAGTTTAAAAATTGGTTCCCAAGCTTTCAGAGACCATATAAAGGTATTGGTTCTATGTCTGAGCTCGTATTGGATTGCCTTTCTATTAGACTAAAGAGAGTGAGGGAATAAAGAGTGCACTCTTTTTTTATATTATAGTTAAATTTAATGTGGTTTGACTTCCTGTGTAGTTGGTTAATCAGTTCAGATTTGTTGCTGTGACCAAAAAATGGTCAGGAGGATGTAATTTATATAAATAATATTATACTTTTTTGTTTTGTATTATTATAATATTGTAAAATTTACAGATATTAATAGATGACAAGGAAATTTTAAATCATCCTAGAACCACTAGTGAAATAAAGGAGTGCTGCAAAGATATTAAAGTTCTGGGCAGAAAAGATGTAAAAGCATTGTTAAGCTGGCTTAAGCATATCAAGGACTGGAAAGCAGCACAGACCCAAACTGAGGTAATTATCTATACATCTTTGTTAACTAATTTTAAACAACTGATAATTCTAATAAATGCATTGATTGTGTGTAAGAGGAGTGGATCTGCATCTTACAATAGTTTTTTTTAGTTGGTTAATGCTCCTGTATATTCGTTTTATAATTATTGTAAACTATTAAACTGGTAAGTATCCAAAACTATTCACTGAAAAATAAATAAATAAATAAAAAATTCTAACTCAATTTGCATGAAAACCCCAATCCTACTGCGGTTGTCATCACAGTAAAAAGTCATCAGGCTGCCATGATGTATTAACTGAAATAGATTTGAAATCTGTTAGTGGGTGGGCATGATTTTCTGCATGGTCATTTGAATATGAAACTCTATCCCTAAAACTCTATTTACCTTTCATTATGTAATATCTATTTAAAGAAAATAAACATTTTCATATTATTTCCAGGTAGCAGTGGAAAAGAAAGACACAACAAATGTTGATGAAGAAGGTTCAGGCGAAGAGAAAGATGAGGTTGAGGCTGAAATAGCAGAACTTCAGGTAAAATTTGACATAAGGAAAAATACCGGCCAAGTGTGAGTCTGACTCGCACACCCAGGGTTCCATACAAACTTTTAGGTCACGGTTAGTTTACAAACTGCAAATAAGTTTAGATTTAGATTTTTTCCTTTACTTGTGCTACATGACATTGCTTCATGCTTCAAGGTCAACGGGAAGTACCCTAAGGTTTTGATTCACTTGCGAGTGTCAAAATATGCTGCATAAATGGAGTATAAAAGGCGTATCTTTTGATTGCATCTACTTAGAAGTTTGATTTTTTTCACTGCTGCAAGGGATGCAGACCTGAGTACTTGATATTAATTTCAATTCAATACCTCCACACATTCCAGAAATAAAAGAGTGTGTGTCAGCTCTGACGCACGACTGGAGTTTACTCCTTAAAACGTCGTAATGCATTCGCGGCGCTCGCTGCGTCTCGGCGCCGCTCGGACCCGATCGGTACGCGCTCGGCTTCCCGAAGCGAAAGCTCTTTCGCATTCGACAACTCAAGCGAAAACCAACCTTATTTACTCAACGTTAGGGTAGAAATTTGCATCGTTGTGAAAAACGTAACGAGGTCATTCATAAGTAGATTTTACTCCTCGAATTTTTCTCATACCGGGCGCCTAAAATCGATTCTTAAGGAGTAAACTCCAAAAATGGTCTTGACAGACAGACAGACAGACACAAAAAAGTGATCCTATTAGGATTCTGTTTTTAGTACGGAGTACAGAACCCTAAAAATGATACAGAAGTATGTATATATCTTATGCAAATTATAACATACATACTACATAATGTAGTACGTATGTATCTTATGCAATAGAATTTTTGACGTGACAACGTCTTATAAATTGGTTTGCCGGGTGACACTTCAAGAAACTGCGTTACGCTCCGCTCACGTTATGCGCTCACAATGAGAGCGAGTGAGAGGCATGGTTAGCCCGCCTAAGAGCGAGAGAGACAGACATAAAAAGTGAAAGGCACGCGTCCCTTCCACTCGAGCACAGTTAGCCCGCCTAAGAGCGAGAGAGACAGAGCGAGAGAGAGAGAGTGAGAGAGATAGGCATACACACCGGTTCATGTCTTGCGCTTCTATTTCGGTTGTCACGTAAAACTTTCGCCCGTATACCGACTTTACAGGCAACCAATTTTTTCATAAAAAAAGAAATTTGAAAATACCTACTTTGTTTAGAATCAATATACCTGATCAATTACAGTAATTTTTAAATCATGATTTTTATCCAAAACACAAATATAAAAACCCAGTGTGGGATAAAAAATTAAAACATGAAGTGGGGTTACACCACTTTCTACTTACACTGCAGCTGTGGTGCCTATTATTATTTTTTGCCCATGCTTGGTCAAATTTTGGGCAGACAAGTTATCTAGCTTATAAAGCTTATAATATTGTCAGTTATCATATTTTTTGAAGTGAAAACTTCTTTAGCGGCGTTGAGCACTTTTCTGTAATGGGTATAAAATCATAAACTCGCGTCAGGACACGTGACCCTGATCGAAAAAGCGTAAGACGGATGGAGAGTAGACAACTATTACCTTTGATTATTTCAGACGCTTCGTCATCGCTTGGTTGGTCTAGTGGCAAAGGGACCTGAGTGAGTTTCACTCAGTCCCTTCGCTGGTTCAGGGTTCGAATCCTACCTTCGGCTTACGTTTTTGTTTGTTTTTTTTATTTTTATTTTTGTAAGAACTGTAAAAGTGTAACTTGAATTATTTTAATTATATTTATCAATTTAAAGAAAGAAAATTTCCGTAACCGGAGGTGGGTATGAACCCGTACTTATTTGGTAAGTAGGCGGCGCGGCGCCTGTATAATAGAGCCACGGCAGGTATGATAAGGATGTCGAAATTAATTACTGTATATGTACTGCCGAAGCTAGTACAATTGTCGTATATAAATACGGCAATTGAACTGACTGCGCCATCTATGATGATGACCACAAACTTCCATGATTAATATTTTACGACGTAAGACAGCTGTTTGTATCTACTACTCTTGAAGTTCTTTATATTTCACTTAGATGTCGTAAGTGTGCTATATTTATTGAAGTGAAAACTTCTTTAGCGGCGTTGAGCACTTTTTCTGTAATGGGTATAAAATCTTAAACTCGCGTCAGGACACGTGACCTGATCGAAAAAGCGTAAGACGGATGGTTACTATGGTTACTTACCTCTTTACGGCGCGGCGAAAATGTATGCCTGGGCCTACTGTTTCTTTATTTGTTTTTAATTATTAGCAAACTAGCTGATGCCCGCGACTTCGTCCGCATGGATTTAGTTTTTAAAATCCCTAGGGAACTCTTTTGATTTTCCGGGATAAAAAATAGCCTATGTCACTCTCCAGGTCCTCGACTATATCCATGCAAAAAATCTCATCGATCCGTAGCTCTGTTGCGGCGTGATTGAAGGACAAACCAACAAACACACTTTCGCATTTTACATTTATTAAACAAATAAAGAAACAGTAGGCCCAGGATTTTATACTTAATATTAGTATGATCTAGTTTTCACTTCTATCGGCAGTCCCTATGACTGCCAATTTTTTTGGGATGCATCGATACGCACTTAAGCTGATACAATACCGATACAGATATTCATAAAAAAGTACGGCTTTAGAAACATAAAATTACTCATAATACCTAATATATAATTATAAATGATAACTGATAACAGATTAGAAGACAAAACTTAATAATTAAAATTCACAGTTGAGATTTTAATCAGGAAACACAACATTCACATGGTTTGTCTATGGATGTATCAGTAAATTTAATAAAATTTAATATCGCTGATTCCGATATATCGGAAAACTCGCGATATCGCCGATATATCGGTATCGGTATTAGATGCATCCCTAGTATAAATCCCATTTAAGAGAAATATCTTAAAAGATTCCCAAGTTTATATATTTTTTTTATTACCAGGAAGAAGAAAGAAAACAGTCCAAGCGAAAAAGGAAACAGCTTAATAAACAGAGACAAAAGTTAGCTGAGAAAATGAATCTCAAAATGGTGTTGAAAGGTGATGATGGCCCTATTATGGAAAGTCATGATATGTTCAAACTGGCTGATATTAAGAACAGTGAGGTAAGATTAAAAAAAACAGACTGAGTTATTAAGAAAAAAAGTGAATAGGCATATTCTAGGCAAGTGCGCTCTATCTTAGGCTGCATCGTCACTCACCATCTTGAATAAAAAAGCTTTTTGTTTTCAATTAAAAAAATAAAATAACCAATTAATGACCCAGCAAGATACTGCATAATTTGCACTTTTCAAAAACTAATATAAAGATTTAATGAAGAACTTTATAGAAGCACTTTCTCAAAATCAGTTAATTATTTTAAAGGTCTACTTTACTGGATGCTTTCAGAACGTTCAATTTTTCTTTTGTAATGATACTACCACCAGAACAGTAATAAAATTGAATAATTTTGAATTTTGAATTTTTTGAAATATAATAATTGCTTTTTTCCTTCAATAACTGTAAAATGTGGGCACCTAATTGCAAAGTTTAGATGCATCCTACTTGTTACTATCCTACTAATATTATAAATGTGAAAGTTTGTGGGGATGTATGGATGGATGTTTGGAATTGGAAATTAAAAAACCTTAATCCATGTGGACGAAGTCGCGGGCATCATCTAGTCTTTAATATTAAGATATTTCATTCAAAATACAGTTAGATCCAATTAATGTGTAACGAGAATTATTCTTATGCAGTGATAAACTAAGTGATTTTTTAAATATTTTAGCAATTGCAAATGCTTATTGATCAACAACCTGACATAGTAGTGGACGGCAAAGAGGATTCTGATGATGAACTTAAAACAAAAGCTAAGTATGTGAAATATGATGTAGAAGCATCTAAGCTGGATTCATCTGGTCTGTACTATAAAGACTCTGACAGCGAATTGGAAATGGAATCAGATTCGGAAAGTGAAAAAGATAAGGAATCTTTGGGTAAGTGTGTAAAATTTATTGTTTTTTTGAACCAAGTTCCTTATCGGACGGTACGGACTTGGTGGATGGAGGCTAGGCGAAAAAAAGTGTAAGAATTTTCTGTCACGACCTTTGTGGGTTGCCTTCGTTAATTACACACGTTCCGTCATAGCTTTGGTGGCGTAGCGGCTAAACGATGGAGTGAAACTATCGCTTTGGGGGTTCAAATCCTAACTCCAGATTATTTTTTATTTTATTTATTTTTATTATTAATTTATTATTAAAAGGAACTTCGTTCTAACCGAGTATTCCACGAAACTCACGCATATTTTTAAAATTATTATTGTGTAGAGTTAGTTATAAGTGTTTAATGGCCCTGCTAAGATACTCTTTAGCAATTAAGTTTAAAAATCTTAAGGTCGGTTTCACCACTTGCTGATAAAGGTCTGATAGCCTATCCACAACTTATCTGATGGATTATATATTGGATGGATTGGATACTAATTGTAACTCACATCCAACTCGATGTTCTGACTAATTTCTTAAACTGGACACTTTCAAGTAAAGATTTTTATATAAACCTGTGAAGATGATACTGCCATTGTCGCATAATACTTTATTGTATTAGTTTACAAATTGCTAAAACCAAATTAAATTTGAATTTCGCGGGCAGACCCGTATAATCAACCTTAAAGTAATAACTTTAAAATACATACTAAGAATCTCAATAATTTTAAGTCTTTTTGGTTTCATTTTTAATTTACATATTTTTTTTTTTAGCCTTCTCAGATTCAGATAACGAAACTAAGAAAATAGATAAAATAACCAAGCTGAACACATTAAGGAACAGCAAGATTAACAAAACCCAATCTATTCCTAAAAATAATCCTCTACTGACTGACCTTGATGACACTGACCCTGTGTCGAAAAGGTCGATGAAGGCAGAGCTTTGGTTCCAAAAGGACAGCTTCAAAGACATTGATGAGGAAGACGATGAAGGGGTCGATCTGGACAAATTAGCTGAGACATACAGAGAAAAAGGTACGCCAGCAGTTGAATAGATTAGAGGACATTTGCTGCAGTATCATCTATTCTTTGTTCTTTGCCGTATTTAGATGTTTTCCGTCCATTGTAGAGATAATACGATTACGAATCGAATACTAATGAGTGCACAAGTATTCATAGCAATAATATTACGAGTAGTATGAATTTCAAATATAATTCATTCATTCCTATAATATTTTAAATATCTGGGTGATCGGTTAGTCGGGTTTTTTTTGGTAAATCGTGTTTTTTAAAAATTACATATTAAAAAAAAAATTCATAGGGGAAAATATAATCGTCTTGGACTCGAACCGGGGTCTGCTGGTTTCTGGACCGCCCGACTTACCTTCCAGCTATCGGGAATTTATAGATGATGACGAAATTTACCTTTGTATTCTAATGATATTGTAAGGGGTTTTTCATTGCCTGAAAACACGGATAAAACGACCTTTTCTAAAAATGAAACCTAGCTAGATTGATTTATCGCCCCCGAAACCCCCGGCATACCAAATTTCATGAAAATCGTTGGAGTCGTTTCCGAGATTCAGATTATATATATATTTATATACAAGAATTGCTCGTTTAAAGATATTAGATTTACAAACATATTGTAGGAAAGAAAGTGAAAGATCTGCCCACTGAAGATTCATCTAATGCTACAAAAACTGGCTCGAAGAGAAAGCACGATGACACTGAGAGTTCTGACGGGGAGTCCTCCGACAGTGATTACGATGTGGAGGAAACTGTGGCGCCCTCTGTAACCAAAGCAGGTGCAAAAGCGAGCAAGAAAGATGGATTTGAAGTTGTTGCCCAAGATCCAGGTAATGGTTTCTTATTATTACACTAGCTGATGCCCGCGACTTCGTTCGCGTGGATTTAGTTTTGAAAATCCCGAAGGATTTCCCGGGATAAAAAGTAGCCTATGTTACTCCAATGTCACTCTCCAGGCCTTCAACTATACCCATGCAAAATCACGTTGATCCGTAGCTTTGTTGTGGCGTGATTGAAGGACAAACTAACAAACAAACACTTTCGCATTTATAATAATAGTATGATTTCCAATATTGGTATCACAAAAGTATGTAATCCATCATTGTATGGAATTTCTAAGAATATGTCATCATCATCAGCAGCAACCCATCAACGGCTTACTACGGAGCGCAGATCTCTTAGGGAAGGGTTATAGACCATAGTTTACCATGTTGGCCCAATGCAAATTGGCAGAATCGACATTAACAATATCTACACATGTCATAGGAGTTCTATGCATTTCCTAACTGGCAATCTGAAATGAAATGAATATGCGCGATTTCGTAGGTTTAACACAAGCTTTACGTTTCTCTGGAGGGGCTGGGAATAATAGTTAAGTTCAGTATGGGTAATATTAAAAATAAATACTAAAAAAAGTGTTTTATCATAAAAATTTTAGAGCTGAAGAGATTAAAGAAGTCAATAAAGATGGACGCTGAAACGCTAGCCCTGGGCACATTGATAGCGACGTCGAAAAAATTCAAGCGCGACCTCATCGACGACGGCTGGAACCGATATGCTTTCAATGATAAGAACCTACCCGATTGGTTTGTTGAAGACGAAAAGAAACACATGAAGAAGGAGGTTGTAGTGCCTGAGGTAAGTCACTGTTATTATTGATATTAATAGTAAATTATAATAATAATATTATCTATTATCGCAACGAGTCACGAAACTGAAGTGGAAATGGGCGGAGTACATAGTTCGAAGAGCTGATGGTCGTTGGCATCCCTAGGTGCTGGAGTGGCGACCTTGCACCGGGATGCGCAGTGTTCGCAGACCCTCCACTAGGTGGACCGACGGGCGACGACATTAAACGAGTCGCTGGATTCAGGCGACGCAAGACCGAAGCCTGTTGAAGTCCATGCAGGAGACCTTTGTCCAGCAGTGGACATCTATAGGTTGATAAAGAAGAAGAAGATTATCGCAAAGAACACTTTCGTAGTGTAGAGATTATTAGGTCACTTGAAAAGCTAGACTTAAGAGAATTGTCTAGTTGAAAATTTTCATACAAAAAGCGATAACGTTTTGCTACCCGTAAATGTTGTCCAATGTTCATAATTTTTTGAAATGTTGCAGATACAATGAAAAACTATGCCCGTACGTTTTAATTTTAAAGAAATATTGCATAAGTTAAAAGTTATTAGTGACTAAATATCCATATTTTTGACTAAAAAGTCTTCCTCGACTAATTTTATTTTTTTAAATTTAACTAAACTGAAATACTAAAAAAATGAAACGTACGAGCCTAGATTAAGGTGTACTGAATCTAATGAGACCAAAATTGTCTAATTTTGTAAACGTTTAGGGGGGTAAAAACGTTATGACCCGAAACAATATTTCAAGAATAAAATTTAGGCAAATAACTCCTGGACTTGCAACTCTCTCTATCGCACGATGCGGGTCGGGCAGCGAAGCGTTGTGAAACAGATAGCATTTTGGAAAATACCTACTCGCGTCGCGTTTCGTCACTAGACACTAAACCCTATTTTAAACCGACTACGGCAAAGCGAAAAGGAAGGTTGATGATTTTAGCAGTCTATGTATGTTTGCAGTATGTGTGTGTTTGACTATTTACAAATGTTGTTGTAATGTAATAATACCACAACACCGGTCAAAGGTCGTAGGGTGGGTATACAAAGATGAAAAGTGGTGTTGGTACCCCTGCGCTGCACCCCCACCCCTACCCACTGAGCTGGAGGGGGGAGGGGGGATGTGGGGGGGGGGGAGGCTTTTGAGATGTATCCTGACCTATAATATTCGACACCCACTCCGTTAATGCCTGGACATAAATTACAACAAGTTAACCCTTGACTAAGATCATTTCTGGTTTAAATTAATAACATGTTATAGATGGAAGATGGCTGAGTTTTTTAGCCCATACTTTCAATCGGAACGCTAAATTGCTCAACGGTACAGCCTTGCCGGTAAGTCGGTAACTAGGCACAACCGATATGCCCAATGCCCATAGGTCGTCAGTTTGCGACAATCGCATTGATACTTGATAGTGTCTATTCCAGTATTCAATTGCTACCAGTGGTGATTCGTAGGGGCGGTCGAGTCACGACGGAAATAATAATCTCTCTCAACCGTAACCGTTTTTACGCGCCCTTCTACTTTAAGACTGATTTTCCACGGCGCGGTTCGCGGCCCGCGCCCGCAGCGGTTGCGGGCCCGCGGCCTCCGTAGAATGCAGATTTGTATGGAAAATGAAGTAGCAATTTCCACGGCGCGGCTTGCGCCCGCGGCGGGCGGGTACAATTTGGTACCGCAGCCGCTGCGGGCGCGGGTGCAAACCCGTGGATTAAGATTTTTTAATTCCCGCAGGGACTCCTTAATTTTCCGGGCTAAATAGTAAGCCCATGTGTTAATCCTGGGTATGAGCTATCAACTATTCCAAATTTCAGCCAAATCGGTTCATTGGTTGTGGCGTGAAAGAGTAACATAAACATCCATCCATCCATCTATACTGGATGTATGGATGGATCCTCACAAACTTTTGCATTTATAATATTTATTAGTAGGATAGAGTTGATCCTGGAAACTATTTGAGCCAAAATACGTCCCCAAAATCTTGGTTTGAGACCACGCCTGATTGCTACATGTCTTTAGCGGCTGCTTATTTTATTGCAGAAATACACTGAAGAGTACAAGAATAGACTGCAAGACATAAATGCGAGACCGATCAAGAAGGTGGTTGAAGCGAAGGCAAGGAAGAAGAAGCGTATGATCAAAAAGATGGAACGCGCTAAGAAGAAGGTCGAGGCGGTGATGGAGAACGCAGACATGTCTGAAAGAGAGAAAGCACAGCAAGTGCGACATTTGTATAAGAAGGCGCAGACTGACGGCAAAAAGAAGATTACGTATGTCGTCGCCAAGAAGCACACTACTGCGAAGCGCATGAAGCGGCCGGCCGGCGTCAAGGGGCAATACAAGGTCGTCGATCCTCGCATGAAGAAAGATCTACGCGCACAGAAGGCGAAGGAAAAAACTAAAGGACGCGGCAAGAAGCCCCAGGGGGCTAAAAACAAACACGCCAAGAAACGAGGTAAAGCTAAATAAATAATACCTACTTTATAACGTAACGTATATTGTCTGTATGATAGGAGTTATTATGTTGAAATTTTCTATAATTTGAAATAAATAATTAAAATTATTACAACTTTACTAATGTATTTTTATTCTTATACTAGCTGACCCAGCGAACTTCGTACCGCCACTACTTATAAATGAAAAATTTGTTAAATTAACATTTTCCAGCGGACCAAATTGTGAATCTAAACCATCCTCGAATCCCCTTGAACTCACACAAAAAATTTCATCAAAATCTATCCACCCGTCTAGGAGGAGTTCAGTGACATACACACGCACACAAGAAATATATATATTAAGATAATTACTTTATTTTTAGTTTAAAGCCGAAACTCTAACATAGCCTAGTGTTGCCTATTATCCCCTGTTTTCAAAATCCAAATCTGCTTGCTACCTTTGTCTACTGAACATTTGGTATATCATTCGATTCGCTAACCCGTATTCAAATGTCCATGTCATTGCATTATGTTTGTCCGATCTCAGAATTAATGAGACAGCCCTAGGATTGACTGAAACGTTATTCGAGTCTTATATCGAGAGGTTATCTAGGCTGAGGCAAACCTATATTTGCCTAGTCAACCCTTCCCTGCTTCTATAAGCAGTGAAGGTTTCAGCTATAAAGTCATGTAAACTCTATTTTCTTTATTATTATTATAGTCTGACCATATAGACGGTAGTGATAATACGTTTCATGCTTCTAACTGATGGACTCTGTCAGGTATCGAACTTGGAGCCGCTAGTTCTTCAATAAACGCTGTTTTGAGTAGGTGCAGAACCCTTCGTCAAACTGGCAAGGTATCGAGCGTAGGCGCTACTTGACATTACCAAAGCTGTATTTTTATATGAGTTCAGGGTCGGTGGTATTTGAGTGGCCGTGCGTCACTCGCGCTAACTAGAGTTCAAGGACAAGCGCTCCATAAATGATATCACTCGCTTCTCGACCTTGGTATTTTTTTCTGGTACGCTTTTTATAATGTACGTTGTCTGCCTACTAAATGGTTTTGAGTGTATTTATATCTGATGACACTGATATATGTTTAAAGCCGGAATATCACTACTGTCTGCAAGAGTCTTTTGTAAGCTTTCACCGTTCTTATATTATACTTAGGTAAGTAATCCATTTTATAGGATATAGGAATCTTTACGTCTTCGCTTCTCTCGATTTAATTATTTATCAAGTAGGTAGGTAGGTATGGATGTTATGCTTTCCTTTCCTTTTCCTAGAGAACATTGTATCATAAAATATCATGTTTTTCACAACTTTTTGAAGATAATAATAAATTGTAATTATCCCTAGATATAGTACATAATATTAAATTTTACGCAACTCGTTGATTAGACGTACGTAAATTGTTTACATAATTATCAATTGCGTCACAATTGCAACTGAAATCGGTGACGGAGGTAGCTTTATGATTACAGAAATAACCAGAGAACATCAGAAATTTCGAGTGGTGTGAGGAAATGTGGAAGGAGGGTGGGAGGGGAGACTGGGGGGGGTGAAGGTGATGGGTAGGAGGCGGCAGGTCGGCTCTATATCGAGCGCACGATCACGGCCAAGGCCGAGGCGGCGGCACCCGCGACCCGAGCTCCCCCGCCCCGTCCTTTACCCGCTCTACTCGCTAGTCGCTACCCAATACCCGCTATATTATTATCAAAATAATCTACAAGTTTAAACTATTTATGAGGATAGATGCATGATCAAAGTTCTCGAATAAACTGTCCAGCTTGTTACTCCTAGTCTCGGATATAGTCTGGTTGGAAGTCGCGTCGGGTCCCAATCTTGGATGGTTTGCTTTGTTCTGTTTAGGTTGTGGAATTGGATGGCCTATCTGATGCTCGCAAGCGCAACTTCACCCGTGTGGAACTGGAATTAGGATTCGATTTCCAGAAAAAGGTTAATTTTTAGGGTTCCGTACTAAAATGGTAAAAATGGGACCCTTATGGTGACTTGAACCGCTTCGTGCGCGTGAATGGTATATCAACGATATAGGGATGGAAGCCCTGCCGATGTACTACAATCACAAACTTTGGACAACCCATTTCCCCGCTCACACCACTCAACCCCAATTCACAAAAGATTTTTAGCGAATTTTGACAAAAAAATTTTTTTTCGAAGCGCCATATCACGGAAACGAATTGACATACAAAAATTTTTGTGTTATCAAACTTGTAGGAAATTTAACATTCTACAAAAAAATATAGAAATACTTTTGCCGTAATACGTAAGGGAAAAAAGTTATTGAGGAAAACCCGGAGAAAGGTCGTAAATTTTGCAGCTTTCCCCCACCCTCCTCTTTTAGCACAGGGTCCTCGAGGTCCAAAACTTGAGAAAAAAAGTTAATTAACGATCCCTGAACAACATTCCAAAGTTTCATTGATTTCCAACCTTTTTCCACCTATCCCCACTTTTTCCTGGGGCTGGGCTAGAAACAAACGATTTTAGCGCGAGAAACATTTCAAACAATAATAATTAGAGTGTTAACCTTGCTTGCACGTCAGATTTTTTTTGCAAAGTATTGACTAATTTAAAGTAAATAAAGAGTAAGATAACATTAGTAAATCAATAAAATGGTCAAAGAATACTTATTGACCTGAGAAAACATGAGACTGAAATACATGCAAAAAAAGGTATTTATCAAAATTCGATCTCTGGTAGAGGGCTCAAAGTAGTACCTAAGCTTATTTTTTTATTTTTCGTATAACCTACGTTCTCCTACGTTGCATTACGCAACTTTTTAGGAGTTTTATTTCAAAATTCTAATAGAGTACATAAGACCAAGAAGTTTGATTATCCGCCTGGTAATATGACTTTTTCACGAAAAACGCTCGTAATTATCTATTTTAATACTTTCCTTCAGATTAAATGCGTTGTATTTACCAAACGACGTGCTTGCTATTTTATAAATGAAGGCGCTTCCATCATAAAGTTTTGCAGATACTTACTACTACTTGCTTGTATCTGTCTAACCCATTTTACTTTTACACCTAGCTCGAGCCTAGGCGCTATATATGTATATTAGTATAACCCCATATATCAATAATTCATGGGGTTATACTAACCAACTTGTTTTGAAAATACAAAAATCTTCAACTGTTTCGCGTCTTGCAGGCTATACTATGCGCCTGTTCGGCTCTAATCAGTATCACGTTATCAATTTATTAAGCTGACCGTCTACAGTAGAGGTTCCCAAACTTTTTTCTCTCTTCTGAGTCTCCCTTGGACCCCTGGGGGGTCCTCCTGGACCACTTTGGGAATCACTGGTCTACAGGTTCAACGAAAAATATTTTTTATTTCAAAATGGATAGGTATTGATTTTTTTATATTAACGTAGAGCCTCTACCTAGTCGAAACGATAAAGAAAATGGCTTGGAAATTGTCATTGTTTAGCCAAAGCTCATTTCGGTATGTGATTTTCCTTAGGAAACTACCTGTATTTAAATATAGATATGAATCATCACAATAATTGGAACGGTGTAGTTTATCGATGGGTAGGCACCAGGCAGTGGACATGGCGGTTAGAGTGACGTCGGAACAAGCAGGTAGGTGCAGGGCGCGGGGTGACCTCGCCCTCGCAAGGTCGCACAGCCGTTCCACTCAAACGCCACGCTCCTCCCCTTCCCCGCTCGGTAATCTTCCAGGCCGTTCTATAGCTACAAAATAATATCGATATTTATAGGTAGCTAAGGTTTGTTCTTGGTAACATACCTAGTAAATGTTTTCAAATTTATTATTACATATATATTATACTAACTAGCTGACTCGGCGAACTTCGTACCGCCATCTTATCTATATAAATAAAACAAATAAACTATCCCAATCCAAAAAAAACTATCCTATCTTTTAAGTTGGACCAAATTACAGATAGTTACGAAGTTTGATTAAAATCGTTTAAGTAGTTTAGGAGTCCATCGCGGACAAACAACGTGACACGTAATTTATATATATTAAGATTTTATTTTGTATTATATTCTTACTTGCCTATACGTCTCTATAGATTGACTGACGTAATAGTGCGTAATAGTAAGTAGTTTGTGATACAAGGGCGGGGAAGGGTTATTTTTATTACAAACGAGATGTCTTGAAAGCCCGAACCGGAGGTGAGGGTTTGCCATGCCTCGAATCCATTTAATTTAACACCATTTCTAATTTACACGTGTTGCATTATGCATCACGGTTACCTAAAGGTGCGGACTGAAAACTAAGATCAACGGTTCGATCCCCAGTCGTTGCAGTACCGACTTCTAACTCAAGCTTGCCGCTTATTTAGAAAGAAAGAGAAGAATATTAGTGAAATTCAACTGGGCTATTATTTATTTAAAAAAAAAAAAACATTGTTTTGTTTAAGAAGTGCATTGGTAGACGTTGTACCTTTAAAGTTAAGTATATTTATTTGATCTCTACATTGTTTCAACGTCTCATTATGTCAGGTGAAGAGGAAAATCGAGTGATGGAAGGATTAAGACTGAGGGCATATTTAACACAAATCTTGCGGACAGGTGACCGCCCCCGCGCCAATAAAGCCCAATCTTTAGTGTGTGAGGAGTGAGGCCTGAGTAGCGGGTGATCGACCACGTTCACGGTCACATGATATCATAACATGCGGACACAAGATCAGAAGAGCAGCAGCCGGTTTCGACCAACACTACAATTTACAACATATACTAGTATATTATCTAGACTAGTAATATTTAATCACCTCCGGTTCCTCACGATGTGGACTATGGCCTATAACCCTTCTCTGAGAGGAGACCTGCGCTCAGTAGTGAGCCGTTGATGGGTTGCTAATGATGATGATGATGATCCTATTTTCAGTGAGAAAACACAAAACGAACAATGGGAACGGTTAATTTTTAAATAAAATGCACGACCTGCCGAACCCTCTGCTTCGATCGGGGTAACTTCATAAAAAACCGGCCAAATGCGAGTCGGACCCGCACACGAAGAGTTCCATACCATCGTACAAGATTTAACACCAGCTGTTATTATAAGATCGAGCAAAAACATAAGTTTATTGTATGGAGACCTCTTTAATTATTTTACTTTATTTTTTTATTATTTGTTGTTATATATAGCGGCAATAGAAATGCACATTCTGTGAAAATTTCAAGTATCCAACTATTACGTTTCATGAGATACGCCCCGCTGACAGAAGGATGGACGGTCGGACGGACGGACAGCGGAGGCAGGATCCCGATTCCCGTTGGCACCCTTTGGGTACGGAATTCTAAAAATCTTGGCTGATTTGACTGTGCCCGTCTCCGGCACTGCCAAGATCTATCGGCACGGTCTTTAATTATTGCTCAATTTTGACAGCGAAGCGTAGTTGCCTGCTACGATGGCACGAATACGATAAGTACACCATTCCAGACATTGTACGAGGTCAACTCGTCGATAACAATTGTGACGAATCGCCGACGTGTGACCCACCTTCGTTTGCCTTTCTCCACTCTGTTAATGTTTCCATCTCATAAACGTCATGCCAAAATGATGCTTCTTTTAATGAGAGCAAATAACTGTGACTAAAATGAATATGTAACTCCGCTTCTTAACTCGTTAAGTAGCTATAACCATAATATTATATTATTTTGAATAGGTGGATATAATATGCCTTTACCTATTATGAGTATGATTGTAAGTAGGTACAATCTACTGCTAAATGATTTCGGCCTAAGTTCTAACGCATAGTATTTTAAGTATGAATGGAACTTTAAAAATAGTTAACTAATTTTGAACTTGACTAAGGTGGTCTCCCATCCTCTCCAGATAAGTGTATACTGTATAGCCTGTGACAGGAGTGGGTAAGACAATAGTGCAATGAGTGGTGGTTAATTCGTAGACTTTTCAGTTTTCAGTCCGCATCGTTTAACCTTTGGGCTATTGAGGCTTATACAAGGAACTAGGATCTTTAAATAACCAGTTAGCTCCCTACCTACATGTAATGATGATTTGTCTATTATAGTTTATACGCACTATACCACAGAATATATAATAGTACTACGACTATATACCCACTCAAAAACTCGTTGAGCAGGCAGAAGTTCAGTTGACGTCGTTGTCAAACCGATAGACGTTCACTGAAGGACATGATGGCTCTATGCCTTATCTTCTGCCTTGTGTTACGAGTTCCGACTCCAACCGTGCACCGGCTCACAGGATCCGAACCATAGTTGCTAAACGGATCGCTAAGAAGACTCAGGGCCTGTTTCACCACTTGCTGATAAAGGTCTCGACAGTCTATCCACAACTTATCTGACGGATAGCGTAGCGAGGGGAGCCCCCCTTTATTTTTTAATTTAATTTAATTTTTATTATTTGTTGTTATAGCGGCAATAGACATACACAATATGTGAAAATTTCAACTGTCTATCTATTACGGTTTACGAGATACAGCCCGCTGACTGACGGACGGTCGAACGGACCGACAGACGGACAGCGGAGGCTTAGTAATAGGGTCCCGTTGGCACCCTTTGGGTACGGAACCCTAAAAACCGTAGATACTTGAGTCCAAGGGTAATGGATGACTCGCAAGGCGAAGCGTAGCATTGCAAGAACCCCCACTAGATGGAGCTTCGGGCGTGTTATTGAAGCAAATCTCTGGAGCTGTTTCACACAATCGACACAAGATCGTGCTCTGTGGCGATCCTTACAATTGACAATACGTCTAGAAGTTGAAAGTTGTTCTGGTTACCAGTCGAGATGCCGACCTTATTTCGTTTATTCTAAATATACGTAACTGATATAGAATGAATTGTTATTATTGTCTCAATTATTGTAAATGATACGGTTATTTGCTTAAGGCGCATGACGCGTTGTGTATATCGTATCGTAGCGGGTTCGATGACCGACCGTGACAACCTGCGCATGTAGGTACTAGGTAGTAGGTACAGACCTACATATATATACGAGCGATTATTGTTTTTTCAATGAAATTGTTGCAACTCATGTGCATATTACACATATATCGAGGGCGTTGACACGCATACCAGCGCGCTTAAACAGGTAGGTACCACTATTCTAGGCGGGTATGGCGTAATCGAAAAGTCGAGAAGCAATTATAAATAGGCTACTAGATAAGCGTAAACTATGATTCGAATGTCGAATAATTAGGTAGCGTTTAAAGTTACAGCACAGAATATATAATAGTACTACGTGTTACAGTTAGGCAAACGTAAGGGGTAAGGTAATTACTAATTAACTAATTAGGTACCCTAGTGGTAGTGACCAGTATTTTACTCAATCACCTTTATTTTCGACTGTATTCACCAAAGTCGACGTAAGAGGAATAGGGAGTGTACACATTGGGAATAGAAGTAAAGGAAGCATCTACGTATAGTCTGTTCAATAAGTCAGTTTACTTACTATTTCTTACTATTTATTTATGGGTTACTTGTTTTCCATTTATTCCACCTTTCCACATTAATGTCTGCATAGTTTATTTATAATTAAATAAAAAAAGATTAATTTTTATGTAAATCATCAAATTGTTTTTTGATTCATCGATGATTCTTTCAAAATGTTGGTAGGTACAACCTACAACCTATTTTTCCATATATTCATGTTAACTGACTTATCAAACAGACTCTACTCGTATTTCATGTACTGTTGGGTAATTTCGGATAGCTTTCATAACCATGGAAAATTTCTGATAAATATTTTCCCAATATTTCTCCATGTCATTGAAATTGTTCCGAAATTACCCAACAATACGTAGGCACGAATAGGTATTATTAGATAGGTAGTTATTATAATATTCTTCTTTTATGGTCCTTGGTGTCCTTGGTATGCCTTGGTCACAGAATACATATATAATTATTATGTAAAAGTATCGCGACCGGTAAGGTAATTTGAATATTTTTATTGGAAGAGTCTTACTAGGGATAGTATCCAAAAGTTTCATTTTTAAACCTAGGCAGTTTTTATGTATTTATCGATATACGTAGGTAACTATTAGTGACCTATATCGATAAATACTATACCTATAGTTACTAACTTGAAAGATAGAACTACTAATTACTATCAAACTTATAAAGTTTAGAAAGATGATTTGAGAAAAATTAAGACAAACAATCGGCCAAGTGAGAGTCAAGCCTCGCTCTTTTAGGGTTCCGTACATATGACCAAATCATTTTTTTAAAACTAGATACATATTATTTAGATAATTTAGTTCTTAGAAAGTAGATACTAAATCAACATATATGGCGAAAAAATGCTCGTTTTTTTTGGTCACAACTTACAAACCGCATTATAAATCGGTGCTTTCTGTATTTGTTGTTTAAATACAATAAATATAATACATAATATACCAGTTTAGTTTTTGAGATAAACCCCTTAGCAAAATTGGTCTAAAACCGACAACTTTTTGTAGCTAAAAAATAAAAAAATATATATTTATTTGAACTCCACAATGGCACCCCACATGCCAGGGTAAAAAAAATTGGCAGTCATAGGGACTGCCGATAGAAGTGAAAACTAGATCATACTAATATTAAGTATAAAATCCTGGGCCTACTGTTTCTTTATTTGTTTAATAAATGTAAAATGCGAAAGTGTGTTTGTTGGTTTGTCCTTCAATCACGCCGCAACAGAGCTACGGATCGATGAGATTTTTTGCATGGATATAGTCGAGGACCTGGAGAGTGACATAGGCTATTTTTTATCCCGGAAAATCAAAAGAGTTCCCTAGGGATTTTAAAAACTAAATCCATGCGGACGAAGTCGCGGGCATCAGCTAGTTTGCTAATAATTAAAAACAAATAAAGAAACAGTAGGCCCAGGCATACATTTTCGCCGCGCCGTAAAGAGGTAAGTAACCATAGTAACCATCCGTCTTACGCTTTTTCGATCAGGTCACGTGTCCTGACGCGAGTTTAAGATTTTATACCCATTACAGAAAAAGTGCTCAACGCCGCTAAAGAAGTTTTCACTTCAATAAATATAGCACACTTACGACATCTAAGTGAAATATAAAGAACTTCAAGAGTAGTAGATACAAACAGCTGTCTTACGTCGTAAAATATTAATCATGGAAGTTTGTGGTCATCATCATAGATGGCGCAGTCAGTTCAATTGCCGTATTTATATACGACAATTGTACTAGCTTCGGCAGTACATATACAGTAATTAATTTCGACATCCTTATCATACCTGCCGTGGCTCTATTATACAGGCGCCGCGCCGCCTACTTACCAAATAAGTACGGGTTCATACCCACCTCCGGTTACGGAAATTTTCTTTCTTTAAATTGATAAATATAATTAAAATAATTCAAGTTACACTTTTACAGTTCTTACAAAAATAAAAATAAAAAAAACAAACAAAAACGTAAGCCGAAGGTAGGATTCGAACCCTGAACCAGCGAAGGGACTGAGTGAAACTCACTCAGGTCCCTTTGCCACTAGACCAACCAAGCGATGACGAAGCGTCTGAAATAATCAAAGGTAATAGTTGTCTACTCTCCATCCGTCTTACGCTTTTTCGATCAGGGTCACGTGTCCTGACGCGAGTTTATGATTTTATACCCATTACAGAAAAGTGCTCAACGCCGCTAAAGAAGTTTTCACTTCAAAAATAAAATTTTATTTCGATTCCTTTTCCATGTATGGGAGCCCCTTTATTTTTTAATTTAATTTAATTTTTATTATTTGTTGTTATAGCGGCAATAGAAATAGGTAAGTACACAATAATAATATGTATGTGAAAATTTCAACTGTCTATATAAAACGGTTTTTAAGATACAGCCCGCTGACAGACGGACGGACGGACGGACAGCGGAGGCTTAGTAATAGGGTCCCGTTGGCACCCTTTGCGTACGGAACCCTAAAAAGGAATTAAACAGAAATTATCAAATTAGATAGGTAGGTAGCTGCTTACGAAAAAACCTCATGCATAAATAATAACGTAGTAAATTGTTGGTAAACAGTGGAATGGTGTTAGTCAATGTGTAGTTGGGCAGATTGCAAGTGGGTTGTC
This sequence comes from Oeneis ivallda, assembly GCA_029955525.1. Classification (NCBI taxonomy): domain Eukaryota; kingdom Metazoa; phylum Arthropoda; class Insecta; order Lepidoptera; family Nymphalidae; genus Oeneis; species Oeneis ivallda. The sequence goes on along the minus strand of JARPMR010000006.1, from coordinate 16,179,805 downwards.
CGCTCGCTCGTGTAGTATGCGGGCGAGCAGTCGAGCACAGGCTGCGGCGGTCGTCGACCGAGGCCCTTGACTCGCTCGGGGTTCAGCGACACCGCCTGACACCGTCGCGCCTCGCCGCGCGCCCGCGCTGCCCGCGCGACGAACACGGGCTACGTTCACACTTCACACGGCATTGTACTGCACGTTTTTTACCCGACTATGGCAAAGCCAAAAGGAAGAGTTATGATTTTTCCAATCTATGTAATGTATGTATGTATTTACCAATGTTCCACCGTAGCGAGTAAATTACTGAGCCGATTTTCATGAATGAACCTGAGGTGTCAATCGATTCGTAATGGCATCATTACGAATCGATTGACACCTCAGGTTCAATAGGCTGAATTCAATCTGATTCAATTGAACATCAACAGATGTTAAGTAGGTACATCCAATTTTTCGTAGTCGGCTTACAGCTTTTAAACTGTCATCCTTGATTTGTTTGTACGATAAACTTTATCGAAAGCATAGTGGCGCATACATTAAAGTGAGCCATAGTTACCGTTCACATGTCTATGGCTAAAAGTTTTCAGTATTACTTATCGAACGTATAGATCGGTTGTAAGGCTCACTGCCCACTGGGCCACAGCCCACTTTATTTTCGATAAAGTTTATTCAGCAAAAAAACGTGCGGTGTATTGCCGTGTAAACCTAGCCTCACTTTATCCGTCCTGCGTCCATTGCCCACCACTATTTGTAACACCTGTTTGTACGTAATAGATACACATTAAACTTAATTAAAAATACTAATGGCAAATATGGAAGTTTTTATCCGGTTTGCATTAAAGGTCTCCATAGACAGGTGCAGAAATGAGTTAAAGGTTAGGTATGTGAAGGGTATAATATCGAAATGTACCTATATCAATTTTCTTCCCTTTACTGTTCAGAAGAATACTTAATATTTTGTTCATATTTACCATTTTTAACCGACTTCAAAAAGAACAAAAAAAAACTTTTTTATTTTAAAGGGTAGGTATACCAAGGGTATACTTCCCAGGTCGAGCGGTTTTTAAAATATCAACAATAAATTATATACTTTATAGTGGCGCGGGCGTTTGAAGTCTATTTTAACCGACTTCAAAAAACACAAAAGAGGAGGTTCTCAATTCGACGCGTTTTTTTTTTCGATGTTACTCCATATCTCCGTCAATCTTAACTGATTTTAATAAAAATTTTTTTGGTATTTTTGATTTTTTTTGAAAGGGTGTATTTGCAGGTAGATCCCATTTTTTGGTGAAGATTTGATGAATATCTTCGGAGTTGGAGGACGGAACTCCTCAATGAATGAGAGGAAACCGCTCGCGATCAGAGTATGTGTATAGACTGTAGGCTTTCAACCATACTTAGTACATAACATACATACATAAGCTAAATTTCTATTTATCATCTTATTTTTAAAAGTTTTATTTAACTTGCAATGTATGTTTAGTTCAAATCTTGCAAGATGTATTAGAACCATTCCGGGTTTCCGATTGAGCTGAAAATGTGCATGTACATGTAAATCGGATTACAATGCAATAGTATTGTAACATGGAGCTGATCTGATGATGGAGGCGGAAGATGGCTATGGGAATTCTGTAGTAAAACGATGTAACACCATATGGAGTTTGGGCTCGTTTGATTCGTCTTGAGAAGTACTCTGGTCCTAGATTTTATCCAGGGTCTGATGATGAAGCTAAACGGTGGCTATGAGCACTCTGTAATGAAACTAGGTAACCATATTTAGTTTGGGCTCGTTTCATTCGTATTGATAAGTAGTCTTAAATGATATCCATGGAATGGCTCTGATGATGGAGCTGAAACTGCAGCCACGATATCCAGCACCCTAGTACACTCTTGAAAAAATAATAGCTGGTATGTCGTGTTTGGATTCGTTTTGATCAGTATTTGATTCTACATATAATGCAATGGTGCCACCATTGAGCTGATGAGCTGATGCTGCAAATTTGTGAAGTGTGGTGAAGATCTGATGACTATCTTCGATGATAGAGGACGGAACTCCTCAATGAAACAAATCGCTCGCGATCAGAGAATGTGTAGATTTATTCTATGAAGCTACACTAAAAAGCTTAAAATAATAATAATAATCCTACTTCAAACGCCACTGAAAAGTATAAAATAATTTCACTTTGTACTCGTATGTTGAAGTCCGGCGAGCATCAATAGAACTATGAAACTGCAACGCTAGCCCGACTTCAACATACCTGTACCAAGTAGGTACTAGTATATTCTGTGCCTGGACCCACAAACTAAAATTTTGGCTAGCGTGGCGCATTCGTTTCATCGTTTCATCGTTTCTATTTTGGCCCGCCCGACTTCAACATACGTGTACAAACTGAAATTATTTTCGACCGAGCGAAGCGAAGGTCTCTGAGTTTACTTGAGTGAATTTGCACTTGTCCGTCCGTCCGTCCGTCCGTCTGTCAGAGCCTTATAACTTCTGAATTACTGAACGTAATTACTTCAATTTTAGATATGATATTATGTAAACCGATGGCCTCCAGCCGAAAATGGCTTAAAAAGTTATAAAAACCTTTATTTCAGGGGGGCTCTCATAGAAGCGAATGCGAAGTAAAATATATTTTTTTGCATTTCATAGGGTTGCAGTACCTCATTTTAAAGATAATTTGGAACAGAGTACAAAAGTATTTTTTTTTTAATTTTTTTCCCCAAAATTGACGAAATGGGGGGCTTTCAAAGTGGAGATTGTATTCGAGGCTAGATCTCTAAAACCACTTTGTTTTAAAACTTGAAACTTACACATGATTTGAGTTATATTCTGTACTTGAACAAGATTAGATAAATATTATAAAGAAACGAAATTATTTGAGTTTTAATGGGCATCAATGTTTTTAACAAAACTTCACTATACTGTTAATAGATGGCGCTGTCTTTAATATTGTAAATACAGTTTTGCGTCAGCTATTCTTATTTTGTCTATTACCAATTATGTTATTCAATTAGCAAATTATTATCAATAAAAGTATCACGTTGTTTTTGCAAAAGTAAATCCGTTTCTATTTACAATAATTAGACGTTAGAGATCATACGGTAGTAAATAGGTATTTACTACCGTATGATCTCTCTCTCTCTGATGGTACTGTGTCTATGAATGTAAAGATGAGCGCGCATACATGCTCGCCGCAGAAGCCGCAAGCGCGCAGTCATGGCAGTTTATAATTTTTTTTACGTAACACCCGTTCAGCGAACCAGCTGAATTTTAGTAAAATACTGTAGGCATACGCATCCCATCCACGAAAGCAGATGACGATTGACGTCATCAGATTCGGCGCATTTTAAATACAATATAATATAGTTAAAACTACCTTATGGGAAGTATATTGGGATACCGCGAGGTCTCAGTTCGGGGCGAACCACTAGTATACTTTTCAGTGGCGTTTGAAGTCGGTGTTTATTAAAAGAATTTTTATATATTATCATTTGTTTGCCTTAATATAGGGCAAAAACAAAAAAAAAGTGCGTGCGTACAAAGTACACATGTCAGAAGTGAAACTTCTTTTTCGACACTTCCGTTGCATACTTGCGTGACGTTACATTTGTAAAAATTTTTCCCTCATGCGCCTAAAGAAGTTTCACTTCAAAAATAGAGAAACCCAAAAAATAGCTGACAAATCGAAATAATCAAAATTGGCAATTTTGTACAGGAATCACCACTTTGGATTAATTCTAATAGATGGCAGGAGCGAAGCCGCAGGTAAAAGCTTGTTCTGAATAATTAACTAATCTTCCTTATGCTTCGATCACATAAAAAAACCTGCATGGGTAGTCTGATCTAAACTCGCCGGCATATTTAGCGGAACATAAAAAAAAGGTCCATAATTAAAAAAATATTGTTTTATTTTAAAATCTACTTACTATACTTCTTTTGTTATTTAAAGTTTCATTTGTTTTACTTAAAATGAGATCACATTAAGAACAGATTTTGCGAGTAAAGGCTATTTGTGAAAAATTGTACATTTTTGAACTTTTCATGTAACCGGGAAAAGTGAAATTTAATTAAATTAAAATAACAATTAATTAAATTAGATAAATGGTGATTAATATCGCGTATTTCCTCCACGTGCTCTTATTAAAGTTTCTACCCGTCTAGGCATACTGAGAATGATGTTATCGATGGTCTCCTGGGATAGTCTCCGCCATTCCTCAACTACGGCGATTCGCAGTTCTCCCACGTTGGCAGGAGCTGGGATTCTGGACTTAACTTTTCTTTTCAGCAAGTCCCAAACGTGCTCTATTGGGTTCATATCCGGTGATCTCGCCGGCCACTCCATAACAGTGATATTCATATCATTAAGATAAGCTTGAGTTACCCGAGCGGTATGCGGCCGAGCATTATCCTGCATAAAAACAAAATCGTCACCGATATATGGGGCAAACCGCAAACGGTACGACATTTTCTTCTAAAACTTCTCTGATATAGCGGTCTGCAGTCAGACTCCCTCTGTCAATCACTACCAAGTCTGTGCGAGCTCCCAAACAAATGCCCGCCCAAACCATTATTGATCCACCACCGTATGCAACTGTAGTTTCAAAATTTGTCTGAATGTATCGTTCTCCTTTGCGTCTGTATATTCTTTGCCTGCCGTCAATTTGATTTAAGAGAATTCTGCACTCATCACTAAACAATACCTTACTCCATTGGTCCGCGTTCCAAAGTCGATGTTCCTGAGCAAAAGTTAACCTGTTTCTACGATGATTTACCTCGAGCCTTGGAGCCTTGGCGGGCCCAAATGAACCCAAACCAGCTTCTTCGAGCCTTCTTCGTATCGTACGCTCACTTACGGTTACACCCCGCACTGCTGCTAACTCATGTCGGGCTTGGACGGCCGTCAAATGGGGGTTCCTACGTACACGAAGCCGAATGAAACGATCATCCCTACTCGAAGTGCGTCTTTTTCTGCCTTGTCCTGCTCTTCTCACATAAGTACCGGTCTCCCTGAACCGTTGGATACTGCGATGGAATCTTGTAACTGGTCGACGAAGATCTCTGGATATCACTCTGTAGGTTTGACCATTTCTTCGCATTTCGAGTGTCCTGGCAATCTCCGTTGGGGCTAAGTCAGGCATAATTCAGTCATCAACTCCAGAAAGATACGCGATTAAAAAAAAAACTAACAAAAAACAGTATTTCAATGAAATTTTAAATCAAACTCAGAAGGAAGAAATACTCGAAGTTCGCTACAGATAAGGTGTATTTGAATAAAATTAAAACAATTGCATAAAATGTGATGTTCAGTTGTTTTCTTAGTTTGAAAATATTTCTTTTTAAATTAAATGACGTATAAACCAGCCAGCAACCTTATATGATACTGATATCAAACCTTTTTTTTATGTTCCGCTAAATATGCCGGCGAGTTTAGTTCTATCGATAATGGTCGTTTTAAATGAAATATCGAGAAACATGAACAGGCCTTTTGGCCTCATTAATGCTATACTTGAGGTGAGGTGAGGTGAGGCGAGGGAATCATGAAGTCATTTACTATTGTAATTTTGACCCTTTCAGCATATTATTATGATGACGTTAAAAAGGTTGACAAACTTGTAGATTTGCATCACGTATACATTAAAAAGGTTGACAAACTTGTAGATTTGCATCACGTATACATTAAAAAGGTTGACAAACTTGTAGATTTGCATCACGTATACATTAAAAACGTTAAAATTGTATTTAATCGTAATAATTTCCAATAACACGATAACCTGAATAATTAAATAAGTAGGATTAAAAGAAACTGTTCGCTGTTAACCCTGTTAAAGACATTAACGGGCACATAATTTTTATACCGATCTGTGCAAATAAATAAAATTAAAGTGTCTGTCTGTGATTTTAAGAAAAAAACTGCCTGTTAGAAGATTATTTTAACGACAGCATAACCACATTTTTTTTTGTAAGGGATATTAATATTTGTGTGACAAAATCCCATCTTCGTCAACTGTCTCACAATATACATACATACATCTCGCAATATACAATAAGTTATACTAGCGGTCGCGGGCGACTTCGTCTGATTTCCTATGTATGAGATTATAAATAATAATACAATATATACAATATATAATATACAATAATACATAATACATACATCTCGCAATATATAATAAGTTACTAGCGGTCGCCGGCGACTTCGTCTGATTTCCTATGTATGAGATTATAAATAAACGGCCAATTGCGTGTAAGGCCACGCGCAGTGTAGGGTTCCGTAGTTGCCTGTCACAATATTATGCGTACTTAGAAGGGTGTACAATTATATAGTTGACACCATAAAATGTTTTTTTTTTAATTTTAAAATAACATTCCAAAAGAAATAATGCACCTAGCATGCACCTAGTTATAAAATTAATAGCAAACACTCAAGATACAACAAATTAGTATAACAAATGCAGTTTGTCCTTGATTATCAAAGAATTCCGCAAAGTAAAGAATGTTTTAATTCAATAATAATGACAAAAGTACCCATCTAGTCATTTACTATGAAATTTTTACTTATGAAAGTTATTCGACTGTTACTCGTTAACTTGTAAATGCTACCCGTGATAGTTTTTGATAAATAGATATCTATACATATAATAAAACTGTAACTGGAAGATTTCTGTACATTTAATTATTTTGAAAATTTTAATTGGGGGATGCTTTACTATCGATACTGAGCCCAAAACAGATTTTTATTTAACTTTGGTCTGTTTGTCTGTTTGTTTGTCCTTCTTTCACGTAAAAACTACCGCACAGATTTCTACAAAATTTTATACCGTGGTAGCTTATTACTCGGGTCAACATCTAGGCTACTTTTTATCCCGGAAAATCAAGGAGTTCCCGAGGGACTTTAAAAACTAAATCCACGCGGACAAAGTCGCGGGCATCAGCTAGTGTATAATAAATTAATATCGTGAATATTTTTCATATAATATCTAAAAACAACTGTTTAGTTTTTAGAGGGGGGGACGCCCGACTCTAGCAAAAATTTTCACTTTAAGGCTTAATATTCTAAATCGAAAAAGTTTTCTTCATAGCACACCTTCAATATTTTTTAACCGACTTCAAAAAAAGAGGAGGTTCTCAATTATTCTTCGGATCCTTTTTTTATGTACGAGTATGTTCACCGATTACTCGAAGACGCCTGAACCGATTTAGAAAATTCTTTTTTGTTTTAAAGGGTATACTTCCCAGGTCGAGCGGTTTGTAAAATATCAACAATAAATTATATACTTTGTAGTGGCACGGGCATTTGAAGTCGGTTTTTTAAAAATAATTTTTTTGACCGAGCAAAGCGAGGTCTCTGAGTTTACTAGAGCGATTTGCACTTGTCCGTCCGTCCGTCCGTCCGTCCGTCTGTCTGTCAGAGCCTTATAACTTTTGAATTACTGAACGTAATTACTTCAAATTTAGATATAATATGTAAACTGATGGCTTCCAGCCGAAAATGGCTTAAAAAGTTATAAAAATCTTTATTTCAGGGGGGCTCTCATAGAAGCGAATGCGAAGTAAAATTTTTTTTTTGCGATTCATAGGGTTTCTGTGTATCATTTTAAAGACAATTTCAAACAGAGTACAAACGTATTTTTTTTTTAATTTTTTTCTTAAAATTGACGAAATGGGGGGCTTTCAAAGTGGCGATTTAATACGCTCGCTTGAAGACGCTCTCTGGAAAATTGGCTATATATTTTCAAGCTGTACTTATTTTTTTACTTCACTTGTATCCTGTAATTGAACAACAAATACTAAAATTATATGAATATTATTAAGAAACGAGATTATTTAATTTTTAATGAGCATCAGTAAATTTCACATAGCTTCACAATAATGCTAATAGATGGCGCAGTCATTAACTATTCCATGGAACTATGAGTTACGACTACGATCTATCCCAAAAACAGTTTTGCGTCGAGCATTATTATTTAGGTACATAATATAATAACATATTATTCAATTAAAATTATTCTTTAGTTAAATATCAAACTTCAATAAACTATTAATTGCTGCATTTTGTATATTTTCTATTCGCGTCGATAGATGACGATTTGTACAGATGCCCCTAACCCGTTTTCACTCGTTAGTACCTACATAATAATTCAATGTTTTCACTGACGTTCCCTAACCTTTACGGGCTACCTATGATAAGTTAGGTGATGATTACTGTCAACTACTTTATCACGATCCTGTACGGGACACCAAAAAGGACATTGGGACGGATGTTAGGACTTAGGATTGTGTTTTGGAGCTACCTACGTAAAGAGACTCCTACATAGGGGATGATTTAGGTATGGTTGGTGAAAACGGGCATAATAATAATGTCAGTTTTGGTCGTCATGTATCGATTGAATGAATAATCATGGGATACAGTTACCGTGAGGTCTCAGTTCGGGGCGAACCACTAGTATATTATATTATGAAAGACCAATCTCGATGGAATAGATGAGTGAAAAAATATCATCCCCCTTTACGTGTAGGGGAGGTACCCAAATTTACTGTACAAATCGGCGTAATTAATATGTATAACCATTAACCATGCCAAATTACAGCTTTAGTTCCAATAGTCTCTGCGCTAGACCGCGGTCAGATGACAGACGGACGGACTTGGCGAAACTATGTATAAGGGTTCCTTGTAGTTTTACTACAGAACACTAAAAAGATAAATCCCGCTACAGAAGGCCTATCTACAAAAGTCCTACCGCTAGTAATAAAAAATCGTTAGCCAATCCGTGCGAGTCGGGCCACGCTCTTTTAGGGTTCCGTACATATGACCAAATCACTTTTTTTAAAACTAGATATTTAGATATTCTAGTTCTTAGATAGTACTAAATTATCCCTATAACGCCCTAGAATGAACCGACTTTCCAATTTCAAGTTAAATAACAACAATTAAAATTTTCCCATAGAAACTCATCCCCCTATTTTGATCCCCCTCGAGAGGAAATTTTTTAAAGTGACTTATATACAGACTTGTATGATTGTCAATGTCCATGTGATGACGTACGTCCAAAACATAATATATATATATAAAAATCTCGTGTCACGATGTATGTTCGGGATAAACTCGAAAACTACTGAAATAATTTTGATCAAACTTCGTAACTATCTATAATTTGGTCCAACTTAAAAGATAGGATAGTTTTTATCTTAATTATTGACATCAGTCATATATCCAGTTCGAGATTTACGTTGCTAGGCAACCTAGCAACCTAAATCTCGAACGTTTCGAACGATGTTAGATTGCGAGATAGTCTTAACCCAAATAGACTACTTCTCTTACTAATCCTTACTAATATTATAAATGCGAAAGTGTGTTTGTTTGTTGGTTTGTCCTTCAATCACGTCGCAACAGAGCAACGGATTGACAGTATAGTTGAGGACCTGGAGAGTGACATAGGCTACTTTTTATCCCGGAAAATCAAAGAGTTCCCAAGGGAATTTAAAAACTAAATCCACGCGGATGAAGTCGTGGGCATCAGCTAGTAATAATAATAAATTTCTTTATTTAGGTAAAAACCCGAGTATGACAAAAAATAAAATAAAAAATAGAAAATTTAAAATAAAATTAAAAATGATTACAAAGCATAAAATTAAAAATAAATTAAATTCATCCTTCATAATATTGAAGGTATGAAGACATGGAATAGAACTGTCATATAAACCTTCCAACCATTTTGGGTGGATTTTCTCAAAACCGTTTCTTCTAGAGGAAACCTACCTTCCAAACAACTTTGTAGGCTTTATAGTTTACGAGACTGTTTAATGACTGAGTGGTGTTTCGTTTTTATATATAGAAGATAATAGATATTATGGATGCCACCTGTGTAGATACTCTAGCTGCTTCCCACATCCATGCGACCTCCTCTGTGGCGGGTGCAGCGGCTACTAACGCCGAACAGGCTAAGAGGCGCAAATATGAAAAACTTGACAGTGGTTTCATATTTGCGCCTTTTGGTGTAGAGACCCTGGGGCCGTGGGGCCCGGAGGCTCGAGCACTTTTTTTAGAGATATCAAAAAGAGTGATCGAGTCTACTGGGGATCCAAGAGCTGGCAGCTACCTTGGCCAAAGGATTAGCTTGGCCATCCAAAGAGGTAATGCTGCCAGCATCTTGGGTACTATGCCACACTGCGGTGGCTTGGATGGGGTTTTAGATTTTAATTAGTTTTTTATTTTAGTTTTAATTTTAGAATTAAATTTAGGTTTAATATAGTATTGTATATATGAAATTTTTTGAATTTTTTAGAATAGATATTATATAACTTGATATGTAATATATGATAATAGATAGATAACTTATTGAATGGCTGAACAGATTTTGACGGGATTTTTACAAGCTGGGGAATTAGGTACTTACCTATATCATCTTTGCTTGTACTATTTAAGAGGGCTACATACTATCCCGGGAGTAATTAAGGTTTCTAAAAAATAAAAACTTAATTAATTAATCTTTAATTACCTATGTCAAAGTTGCTATACATAAATCCCACGGCAAATCTAAAAAATATAAACCCACGCAATGGATGTTGCGGGTATCAGCTAATATTCGAGTAAAAATATAAGTTCTCAACTGTTTTCTAAGCCCACGGGACAGCGGCAGGGGTGATAGCATTGAAGGTACACGCGACAGCTGCGCTCGCGCAGCGACGGAGCAGTGAAAGTGGGTTGAATGCGGCGCCATTACTTTCAGTTTCTCTTGTGTGCACGCTTCACCGTGGACTCGTTACAATAAACATTGCATCCCGTCGATTTCTCGCTCCGCTAAATTTCACCTTTTCCACTATTATACCTGCGCGGGTTGACCCGCTCGCTACCACGCGGAGCGTATATAGAAAGCGAATACCTGCCTTTACTAGTCTTTATTGAGTGATTTTACAATATAATTATATTATTTACATAGTACATACTGGCCTCAGGACTCGAGATCTCGACTCTTGACCTCATCCCTGAAGCTTCGTTAAGCTTGTTAAGAAACTATGCCGGAGATTAGTGTTTAGGTAGGGTAATTGTGCCTGTTTGCGTCCGACGCCCAATTCGCGTCCAAACTACGAAACAACAAAGTTTTACAACAGTGAAAAATATCCATACTTGACACACTAACCTAAACACGAGCGCTTCTATGGATTTTTGGAACTATGACCTATGACACACACAACCTAAAGATCTATGCGCGCAACCCAACTTGAATGAAAAATAAACTAGAGATTGAGTGTGCAACCAAAGAGCGCCGTCGCGCTAAAGTGTTAGAAAAAAAATAGTGAGCAGCTGCACTTTTCACGGTAAGTATTTAATGGATTTATTTGAAATTTAGAAATCTTTGTTGTTCCTAGACCTTAATAATGAACCACACTATAGGGATAATGGATGTTTGAGCTTTAATTTTTCTACTGAGAGTTTTATATATGGCGGACGCGAACTGCTACATCAAATTTATAAAAATTTCACTTTGCGTCCGCTATGGACGCAGATTATTCTAGCTATTTCCAAGTCAGATGTTTAATTAAATACCATAAAGTGAGAAAATCAATATAAATTTGATATCAATTTTAACATTATTTACATGCATAATATAATGGCCGATTTGCGTCCATATTATCAAAAATAGACAAAAAGATAATTAACGTCAAAAATCGCAAAAATCATACTTGGACGCAAACTTTACCTACTTACATTAAAAACCCTATAACATTATGCGTCCATCTTTTTATTACACGAAAAAATAGTAAAAGTTATACAATTTTCAGTCCAGTTGTTTCGGCGTGATGCGCGGCCTGATATATAGACAGACAGACAGACAGACAAAAAATAAAATAAAAAATCTTTTGGGCTCAGTATCGATAATAAAGCTTCCTTCAATTAAAATTTTCAAAATATATTTAATGTACAGAATTCGTCCAGTTTCGTCCAGGTTTTATTATTATATTATAGATGTTTTATTTTCGTTATACTTTTGAACTGATTATTATACACTCACATAGTTTTAATTAATATTGCAAAATATATACAGATTTAAAGATTGTCAATGACTTCAAGTCGATGTAAATCTTTTTTTACTTTAGTATTTGATCAATGTCAAAATGGGCAAATCGCCTGTTTCAGCTATTTTTAGCTGTGTAGAATAAAACATCAGATGTGTTGTCCAAAACTGAGCATTAAACTTGACAAGACTATATAGGGACTACATTACATCCATTTTTAATTGAAAACTACCACACGACCATTTTTTTTTTCATGTTCAAACTTAACAACTACACTAAGTGGACGCAAACAGGCGAAATGACCCTAGACGAGCAAAAACCTACGCATGTTAAATAAGGATAAGTCATTGTTGACCGAGCGAAGCGAGGTCTCTGAGTTAACTAGAGCGATTTGCACTTGTCCGTCCGTCCGTCCGTCCGTCTGTCAGAGCCTTATAACTTTTGAATTACTGAACGTAATTACTTCAAATTTAGATATAATATGTAAACCGATGGCCTCCAGCCGAAAATGGCTTAAAAAGTTATAAAAATCTTTATTTCAGGGGGGCTCTCATAGAAGCGAATGCGAAGTAAAAAAAAAAATATCGCGTTACATAAAATTGTTACGTATCATTTTAAAGATAATTTTGAACTGAGTACAAAAATATTTTTTTTTTAATTTTTCCCTTAAAATTGACGAAATGGGGGGCTTTCAAAGTGGCGATTTTATACGCTCGCTTGAAAACGCTCTCTAGGAAAATCCGCTATGGATTTCCAAACTGATTTTATTTTTTTAGGTCACTTATATCCTGTACTTGAACAACAAATACTAAAATTATATGAATATTATAAAGAAACGAGATTATTTAATTTTTAATGGGCATCAGTAATTCATATAGCATCAACATAGCTTCACAATAATGCTAATAGATGGCGCAGTCAGTAACTATTCCCATGGAACTACGAGTTACGACTACGACCTATCCCAAAAACAGTTTTGCGTCGACCATTATTATTTAGTTACTTATTATAATACAATAATTGTATTGTAATTATTTTTGTACCATATTATTCAATTAAAATTATTTTTTAGTTAAATTTTAGTTAAATATTGTATATTTTCTATTCGCGTCGATAGATGACGATTTGTACAGATGCCCGTATCCCGGTTTCACTCGTTAGTACCTACATAATAATTCAATGTTTTCACTAACGTTCCCTAACCTTTACGGGCTACCTATAAGTTAGGTGATTGATGTTTTCTGTCAACTTATTTATCACGATCCTGTACGGGACACCTAAAAGGATATTGGGACGGATGTTAGGACTTAGGATTGTATTTAGGAGCTACCTACGTTAAGAGACTCCTACTTAGGGGATGATTTAGGTATGTTTGGTGAAAACGGGCATAATAATAATGTCAGTTTTGGTTATCATGTATCGATTGAATGAATAATCATGGGATACCGTTACCGCGAGGTCTCAGTTCGGGGCGAACCACTAGTTTTATGAGGATTCGCGAGCAGGTATAAAGGCATTTTTAAAAATTGGTAGAAGTATAATACCTATAGTATTATTTGCACACCGATGAAAGGTTTAATATATAACTTACCGGTGGTAGAGTCATGACTTGTCATAAGAGCCACAGGTTGGCCTACGTGAAATAAATAATTTTGAATTTGAATTTGAATTTGAATTTATGGAGGAGGAAATCTAACTCACGTAAAACTTGTAGACAACATATTGGTAAATGACATTTTTTTTTTCAAAATCTGATTTAGAATCGTCAAATGATGTTAAAATTAATAAATCAATTATACACAACTCGAGGTGGTTGGTAATTTTCTTTTCACCTCAATAGCTCAAAAATACGATTAGCATCTTTCATTTGATTTTCTCAAAAATAGTGCAGAACTTTTATATATAATACTAGCGGTCGCCCGCGACTTCGTCCGCGTAGAATATCTGATTTTCTATGAGATTATAATAAGATAAATTTTCCCGCTGCAAAAAGCTTATCGAAAAATGTCCTACCGCTAGTAAAAACCGCGACTGCACCCACGGATATCGAAATTTCAATATATTTTTATTTTTGAAAATTTCGTCCTCTATTTTACCACACTCAAGAGGTGATTTTCTAAAATAACTTATTGATTATATTTTTATTATTTAAATCTACTAACCAAGTTTCCGAAAGTTCACGAAAAACCGTTTTTCATGTCTTTGACTTGGGGGATATGAAAACATAGGATTTTAATATCCCCCATTTCAACCCTTTTAGGATGGATTTACTCAAACCTTTTCTTTACTGATGTCTAGACCCTAGAAAGAACCTACCTACCAAATTTTAAATAAAAATAAAAATCATTTAAGCTTTCCCATTCAAATTTCATCCCCTATTTTACCACCCATAAGGGGGGATTTTTCAAAATAACTTATACAGGTTTTTATAATTTAAAGCTAGTTACCTAAATCCCGATTTTCAAAACTCTAACTTTAAAAGCATAGGACTTTCATATAACCTTTCAACCGCTATTTCACCACCTTAGGAGGGGATTTTCGTAAAAAAATTCTTAGCTGACACCTATATGCTCTAGAAAGATGACCTATGTTCCAAATTTCAAGTTAACAATAACAACAATTAAAACTTTCTTATAAAAGCTTTCATCCCCTAGTTTACTACCCTTAAGGGGGGATTTTCCAATTCAAAAACATAGGACTTTCATATAACCTTCGAAATAACCTATATTATATACCATATAACCTAACCTATTTATATAACCTATATATATTTCATATAACCTTTCGGGGGGGGGGGGGGGGGGGACAGATTTCTCAAATCCGTTTCTTAGCTGACACTTACGTCCTAGAAGGAGCCTACCTTCCAATTTTCAAGTTTGTGAGTATGTTTTATAGTTCCTGAGATCTCAATTTTATTTCATAAATTATTATTCAAACTTTTAAACCATTGAATTTTAGTTAAAATGTAAATATTTTCTTTTTTGTTAAACAACATGAAACTTATTTTTTAATTAGTTACATATTATTATTTATTTTATGAATAACGCAATTCCGAAAGCAGACAAAAAGAAATAAAACCGGCCAAGTGCGTGTCAGGCCACGCGCTTGGCCAAATGTGCAACTTACACTACGTGTAATACCTAACTTAGAAAAAACAGATATAACTCCTTAACTAATGAACCCCACTCAGCCGTGATAGTTTACCTTTAAAATTCTTTATATATACTATTGCTGTGAATTTTTTGTTGTATCCTTTATACAAGCATTTAGCTGGCAGAGGGGGGGGGGGGGCGACGGGACACTTGACTCTAATAAAATTTTGCACTTTAAAATATCATATTTCACAAACGGATCGCTGAATTGAAAAATGGTGTTGCCACACCCACAGTATTTTTGAAAGACCTATTCAACGACACTCCACACTATGGGATAGACGAGAAAAAAAAAATTCATCCCCACTTTACATGTAGGCGAGGTACCCTAAAAAAAAATATTTTTCACAATTTTATTTCACCACTTTGTCGGCGTGATTGATATTTATATCCTTATCAAATTACAGATTTCTACTACCAAGTGTCTGAGCTAAACAACGGACGGACAGACAGACAGACAGACAGACAGACAGACGGACGGATATGGCGAAACTATAAGGGTTCCTTGTTTACTACGGAACCCTAATAAAAATGGCGGGAAAATAAAAAAGAATTGTCCTATAGGTATAATTTATTGTCTTTGTAGATAAACGTTAAAAAGTTTAAAAGTAACAAAATAAATGAATCTATATAGTGATAATTAACACCATCTGAATTAAAAGAAAACGCTGAATTGAACTTTGTTCCGGAAAAGTCCGCGTGAAAAATACTTGAAAGCCTATGAATTATTTAATGATTGGAGATATGCTAAATATACGAAGACCTGTTATAGACACTGTGGTTTTAATATATTTAAGTTAAATATATGTATATTAGTAAGTAATACGTACTTAAAAATTCTTTAGTGTTTCAATAAATATTTTACTTACATCTTGTATTTTTTCGCTATTGAGATGAAAAGTTGTTATGTACATCACACGATAGGAAAACTTTTGTTTCTTGTGCCTCTAAATTCCTGACTACACTCAAGGATTCTAATTTAGAATCCTTCTGTCACTTCGCTGAAACTGGGCACTCGCAACAAGAACAAAATTTGCTATCATACGGTACTTTCAATAATAATAATTGTGCCCTTCAACTTTGCAGCTTTTATCGTTTCTGTTATAAAAATGCTAGTGAAAAAAAAACTTACAGACAGACGGGCTAGATGTACCTATATAGGTTACCTTATTTCCAGTACGGTAGGTACCCTAAATAGATAATATACAGTATATTCTCGTATGTTAAATATACGTGTGTATTGATAACTGTTTTTCCATTCACAGGCAGGAAGTCGCACAAATCATTTTATGGCATCTATGTTTTTACATATTTCCTGTCTATTTCGAATTCTAGGCCACTGTGCCTGTTTCGTAAATTTTAAGTTATGGCCCCATATGGCATGTTAGACATATTTCCGTCGAATATGCAATTAGAAAACTCCTGTGTTATAAAAATGCGTGATTAGCGTGCGGTGAAGAGCGACCTAGAAAGTTAAAACTTTCGTTGCTCGCGTCCGCTCAGCCTTCGCCGTTGTTTCATTTACCTAAAATCCGGTTCACGTTTTTTTGAAATAATGTCGTATCTGACTATGTGCATAATTGTGCTTATTATTTCTAATTTCTAAAGTTTCGAAAATTTTGAGATGAAAAAAGGCATCGAGAATATTAAAGAATTCGAAATCGCGATAATTTGACTTTGAAAGTTTACATTTCTATTACTATTTTAAAAAGCTTTATTTTAGGACACAATTCATAATTACAGAATAATTATAGACCTTTCCTTAAAAAAAAAACAAGAAGAAAGTAATAAAATAAGAGAATAATAAGAGAAATCTTAAAAAAACAAGAATAAAAGTCTAGAAAATTCAATATTTTTTATGTTAAATGATTACCTACCAAATGGCAACAGTTACGCGCACGTTTCAATTTCATTTATTTGTATAGATGGTTCTTTATCAACTATCAGCTAACGTATAAACACTCCTATTATGGAACTAGTTTTTGCCCGCGATTTTTTTAAACTCTTATTAAAGGGGGTAACCTTTAGAGTTGAATTTTCAAAAATCATTTCTTAGCGAATTCCGTCATAATAGCTATCTGTATGCTTTTCAGCCCGATCCGTAAAGTGGTTTGAGCTGTGCTTTGATAGATCAATCAGTTAGTTAGTCAGTCAGTCAATCAGTCAGTCACGTTTACCTTTTTAACCGACTTCAAAAAAGGAGGAGGTTCTCAATTCGTCGGAATATTTTTTTTATGTATGTTCACCGATTACTCGAAGACGCCAGAACCGATTTGGAAAATATTTTTTTTTTCAAAGGGTATACTTCCCAGGGGGTCCCATTGAAATTTTATCGAAATCGGTCGAGCGGTTTTAAATAAAATATCAACAATAAATTATATACTTTGTACTGGCGCAGGCGTTTGAAGTCGGTTTAAAAAAAATTATATTAAATTATATATATTTAGATGATGACGAGGAAATTAAAATAATGGATACCTGTTGAACTAACAGTGTGTCAAATAGCCATGCGTTGCATCCGAAAAGAAATTAATGAAAATGAAAGTAGCCTACTTTGGCGCGCGCAACACGCGTGGTGCGCGCAGCTGCCAGCGCTTTCTCTCGTTTTTTTAAAAATTTTATCTTTGCTTTTTATCTCTCTATGATTTATGCTTGACATTAGAACACTTGAAGACTACTTAATGGCCAAGAAATCATCATGCAAACTGTATTAGGTAGGTAAGTACGTATAATACCTAGTACCTATACGAAACAAGGTCAGGAAATTGTGACGCTTCATTATTTCCAGCTTTGTTAAATAAGATAAAAAGATTTCTTTCATATGGAAATATAACATATTGTATCTATACATATAATAAAACAGAAACGAAACCAATTCTGTACATGAAATAGATTCAAAAAAGGGTTTTTGCTTCTAATTGTGTTCAAGATACAGATATCAAAACAGAAGCTAAATTTTTTTTTGTCTGTTTGTCTGTTTGTTTGTCCTTCTTTCACGTAAAAACTACCGCACAGATTTCTACAAAATTTTATACCGTGGTAGCTTATTACTCGGGTCAACATCTAGGCTACTTTTTATCCCGGAAAATCAAGGAGTTCCCGAGGGACTTTAAAAACTAAATCCACGCGGACAAAGTCGCGGGCATCAGCTAGTATTGTATATATTGCAGTCTACATAATAGCTGTTTTTCAGCGTAAAGCTTTCATTATGAGTCCTTTGTATCGAGTCTAATACGTAAAGCCTATCTCATCTCTAGAGTACTGAAAGTACTAGGCTAGCTTTCTCTGGCATGTTTTTGAGCGTTTACTTTCTAGAGATTGGAACTAGGCTAGATCGTGGGTGTCATAACTCTGCCAAACAAAATATTTCTTCAAATAGTACAAGCCTTAGGGCCTGTTTCACCACTATCCGTTAAAGTGTCTGATATATATCTAACAGATAAAATAGCTGTCAGATAAATCTGTTTGACATTTTTATAGAGTTGATCTGCTAGATTGTTTTAACGGACACTTGTGAAACAGAAATTTGTACGCTATATCTGTCATACAAGTTGTGGTTAGGCTATCAGGCACTTTATCAGCAAGTGGTGAAACAGGTCCTTAACAAGCTACTTTATCAAGCGTTTTCCTATTTTAGGAATCCGTACTATTTAATAAAAAATTTAATCTTTGTCTGATAACTTGATAAGACATTATTTCTCCGAAACAGCTTCACGTATAAAGTTATAAACTTGTATTAAGCTACTGGCTACCAATCGTAGCTTCTCATTCTGTAAAATGATTAATTTCTAGCTTGACGTTTAAAGAAATCGATCAAGTGCGAGTCGGGATCGCTCTTTTAGGGTTCTGTACATATGACCGAATCACTTTTTTTAAACTAGATATACACTATGTAGATATCTTAATAGCAATAGCTCCGCATAGCAATATCTGCTAGCGATCTATGGTTGTGCACTTTCTTTTATTGAACCCAGAAATGGAAATCTTGTCAAAACATGCAAGATCAACCGTCACGTTGACTCTTCATCACAAGGGTTTAAAAACAATAATATTTTTAATTGTATGTAAAACGATCCAAAAATATTTTTGGACCTAAATAACCTTATTGTGTTTTACAATTAGGTATGACGATTCCACTTGCTGCACGGAGGGGGGGCGTGTGCATTTTCATTTTAGGCAGTAGGGAGGTGTGGTAAAAAAACTTTGGGAACCCACAAAAACAAACAACAGCCCATCTGGGGACACGGGAGTGTCCCCGCCGAGACGAGCCAAGCGAAGCGCAAGGGCACTACCTACCTACCTTTTCTCGAAACGCTTCGTCGTTTTTTTTGAACCCTCATAACTTGGGTTTGGATTATACCAGATAAAGAAAATTTTCGAGATATGATGTCAATATTAAACATTAATGGACTTATTAAACATTAAAATTTCAATTGCATAGCTCTTACACTTGAGATTTAATTGATATCTAAAAACCCCGATTTCGTCACAGACTCACTGATGGTCACCAAAATTCTTAGGGTACTTCCTGAAGTCCTAGAAAGCTGTAATTTCGTATGTAAGCTAGTATTAGTAGACAAAAAATAAAAAAAATCTAAAACTTGGAGCTTTTACTCCCCAACCCCTTAAACTAGGGATTGGAAGTTTGTGTAAAACTTCCGCAAATTTTGATGCTAGAGGTCTGAAAATTGATATAGGGACTAAGCAGCCCCTCTAACTTCTAAGACTAACTAAGGACTCTACAAGCCCTAACTTCACTAACTCTACACTTTAGTCAAAATATGTGACTTGGCCGTTTCGTTACTACAAGAACTGTTATTGTATAACAGAAAAGTAATGAACAGTGAATAAATTTTTCACCTTACGCCCATGTGAATGTATAGCCCGCTGACAGACAGACGGACAGCGGAGGCTTAGTAATAGGGTCCCGACTCCCGTTGACACCCTTTGGGTACGGAACCCTAAAAACAAGGTACGCTGTTTTTTTAGTTTCTACTAAAACACCCATTCTCTGACATTGCATAGTGGAAACCTATAAGGTAGGTACCGTATGTGACCTTCAATATACCTACTTGTAGCTCCTTTTTTCTGTTTGAAAGATGACGTGATGGAGATAGATGTTAGCTATAATTATGAAGATTTCAGGCGTTTGGAGATCATTAGCTCATTTCCTACCTGATAAGAGGGTCTTACAAACTTTCACAGGTGCTTGTCTTATCCTACATACATATCTTACCTACATATTTATACGCAAAATAAGTATGTGCCATTTTACTTCCATAGCCATACGTTGTTTGTAACTTTAAAAATAATTAAGCCAATATCTATGTTGGCTTACCTATGCCCTCAAATGGAATAAACCGTATTATTTCCCGTTTTGAACAATGTATAGTGTATACCTTCAGAGAAGGCGTGGGGAGTTACTGAACGGGGTCGACAACCTCATACACGTTGCGTGATTCAAATATGATGTATAGTTTGCAACGGTTTCTTTTCAAAACAATGACGTGTCGAAAATAACTTATCCAAACATAAGAGAACGGGCAATGGACGATGTGATTAAAGAAAAACTACAATTCCAATTTTGAATGACTGGCTGATGCCTGCGACATATCCCTTGAGAACTTGTTTGTTTACCGGGAAAAAAGTATTCTATTTTCTTTTCTTAAGACGCAAGTCTTGCCAAATTTTGTCTAAATCGGATTCAATGCTTTAGGCGAAAAAAGGTAACAAAAATAGTTACAGACAGACTTAATTTTAATGCAACTAATGGAGAGAGAATAGTGAACTTATTACTATTACCTACCTACTATTTGTTAGGTTTGTAAACTTTATAGTACATGGAAGCGGTTTGCGCCGCCGCGCCGCGCTGTGGGTTGGAGCCACAGATTTTAGTGTTAGTAGATTTTAGTGTAGTCTTAAGGTGAGATCTATAGATGGCACTCTCACTCAGCTCAGACTCAAGACTGAGTTAAAACGAGACAGATTTATGTCAGGACATATTTGTGTCTCATTTTAACTCAATCTTGAGTCTAGAGCAGAGCCAGAGTACGATCTACAGATCTAGCCTTAGATTGTTATAAGTTGTGAGTCAAGCGGAGGGCGGGCGGCGAGCGAGTGCGTGCGCGTGGCCTGGCGCGACTTGCGAGCGGCTAGCTATCCGCGGGTCAGCGACCGACACGAGGCCGACGCCCGCTGACGTAACATTACGCGGATTCCACCGCCCTCCCCACGCCTGCACCTCGCACCGACCTAATTCCTTCGAAGCCACTTCGTTTGTGCATCTCTAAATATAAAATGTCATGCTAAACGTTGCACTGAACGTTGCGACTCGTTCTATTTCTAATTAATTCGAGCCATTTCGATGCTAAAAATACTAAGCTAATTCTGTTCCGTGAAGCTGTGCTCCGAGTGGTGTGACAACTACAAATTACTGTAAGCTTCATGATAAACATCTCATAGTTGTGAACTGCTGTAGAGCTTTCGAGAGTGTGCTGTACAGTGTACGTACTATATTTAGGTAGGTAAGTGATTTACTTTGATGCACAAAGAACGCCCGTTGAGCACAGGCTGGGACAAATAGGCACAGAAGATAATAAAGCTTAATCTATACGGACTGTACAGATAGGTAGAGGAATATTTGTATAAATTCTCGGTACCATGACCGAGATAAATAATCCTATTCCTATGAAGATTCATGAGATAACGTTATAAGATCCTCGACACAATACGTAACTATAAGCGATTTGTTATTTTTACACACATTACAACATTATTTTTCATTTATAATAATAAGGTATCATATTATTTTAACACGAAAGGAACGTATAACATAGGTTCTTTTTGGGGTAGGTATCAACTAAGAAAAGACTTTACGAAAATCCACCCAAATGAAAGTGAAATGTGAAAGTGAAGGAAAAGAAAGTGAAATGGGGGTTGCAATGTTGGATCAAATTCTTATAAAATTCATACATACAACGGATAGTTGAGAACGGATAGTGACATAGACTACTTTTTATCCCGAAAAGACAACCCGCCCGAATTCTCAAGAGATTTTTAGAAAACTTACTCCACTCGGACGAAGTCGCGAGAAACAGCTAAGTAGTCCACTTTATCTTTCCTCTACGGCTATCTAGGCCTTTGACCACAACTTCGCCTTCATATGTTGACTTCCGCGTCAATAAAGTTTGTTTTTGCGCTGAATTACCACATACGCATTTGGAATAAGGTAATGCTGATTTTTATTAGTTACTAGCTGATGCCCGCGACTTCGTCCGCGTGGATTTAGTTTTTAAATCCCTCGGGAACTCGTTGATTTTTTGGGATATAAAATGACCTATGTGACTCTCCAGGTCCTCAACCATACCCATGCAAAAAATCACGTCGATCCGTATCTGTTGCGGCGTGATTGAAGGACAAACCAACAAACCAACAAACAAACACACTTTCGCATTTATAATATTAGTAAGATGAATTTTATGCTTTCAGTTTTTCAAGGGCCTGAGATGCCGGGGTAAAAAGCATAAAATTGTGTAAATCATGCTTTTCTTTGCAAGTCCTGCCAAAGTTCAGTGTTTTCGAAGATTAACCCTGACAAGCAGGCATATTAGTACAATTATCTGGTTACAGTGAATTGTGTTTCATCTCTTTTGTTTAATACAGTGGGAAAATATTATAATTCCTAAATAAAAGAGCATTTATATTTATTTTATAATAATTTATTTCGAATTTACAAACAGAAAAATTTCATAACATTTTTCTGGACCATGGTGTCGACTGTCGACTTAAAAGAAAATGAAAACTGTATTCAAAAACTTTCAAATATATTTTGAGAAAAGTGCGAGTTCGAGTGCGATTTATGAGTCGCACGCACCAGCACTTTTTCGGTTTTTATGAACTTTTTATGGTCATCGAAAGAATTTGTTGCACGGAATAAAAGTTTTATGGACATATTATATAATAATTAAAGGAAATTATTATTCTATAAAGTAATATATTTTTTTGACGTGATAGCCTGATAGGTCTCTGATCTTCGCCTCTCAAAATTACATTACAATTTACAACTTACCATTTTTCTATGCGCAATAAACCAAATATCGTAATTTGTACTTAGTTCACTTGGTCTGTCGAGTATGTACTATGCAGTTGTTTATTCGGAGCATTTACAACGAACGGTTCATGCAACTACCTTGACACAGTAAACAACAGCTATCTATGGATTTCATAAGAGGCATTAAGTGATGCAATGCACACATTCTACTACTAAATCTAACTACCAACCTACTTTATGGTAGGCAAATTTAATAAAATTTTGTAACTAGTGCTACGTATTGTACCATTAATAATTATAATTTATAAAAACGAATCGGAATTCAAAAGTAGGTCCTAGGTAGGTTAAGACGAGGCCAAGACACTTTTAGGTGCTGACTGCTGCGCAAACGTAGACACTTTTTGTTGCCGACACAGGTGACAGGACACAAGAAATCTTTGTTGCTGTGTCCGACCAGCAACAATCGGTCACACAACAGTCCCCGGTTGTTATTTCTGCTGTGCAGTTCGGTGCTTGGTTTCCGTCAGTTTTTCTTGTTGTGTGTCAGTTGCTATGTACATATATTGTAAAACAAAAAATCTGTGCAACTCGTCCAAATTATTATTGTGTCTTCAATTGACAACTTTTAGTGTCTAGTTGCTTACATCGAGCACTTTTTGAGTGGAAGCAACTGGACACAAGAAGAGTCTACGTTTGCGCAGTTGCTGGTTGATTTCATATTGATTGTATGAAAATAAAATATTCAATGGTGGCTTGTATCCGACACAGGACTCAAAAGTGTCCACGTTTGTGCAGCGCCTTAAATAGCTTTACTAGCTTTCTATTCTATTCTATTTCTATTCTGTAGACTAGGTAGACTCATCGACGATTCATAAGCACTTGTAAAAAAGTTTATTTGAACAAAAAATATTTCTATTCTATTCATATTTTTTTTTTCTTCTTATATTCGTATTATAATAATATGATCCATTTTTAATTTCATATATACAATACTATAAACCTCAATTTTTATTTATTAGATTAGAGATCGTGCCACAATTTGTAATTAAGTAGGTATCTACCTAGATATTAAGAGCCTTTGTCAGTAATCCAATGTGAAATAAAATATCCGACACAAGCATTCGTTTTAACATCTCATATAATATTTTCTTCAAGTAATATACGAGTAGGTAGCTAGTCAGATGCATTAATAACCTTCAGAACATTTAAATGAACGATATGCAAACGATTATAGGCACATTATTGAAGTATGACCTTGTATTGCTTGTCGGACAGACGGTTGACGTCACAGCATCAAACATATTGTTAGGAAAAATCGTGTCGGTCATACAATGTCACCCCCTCATGTAGGGACGCCACGTCTGTGATCCGCGCCAGCCACATTGAATGCGTTGAAATACTGTGAGACCGCAACCCACCTGAGTCATGCGAATAAATGTGCAGGCATGGAATCCTTGCCAATATTATCAATGCAAAAGGACCGTGTCTGTTTGTTGGTTTGTTCTTCAATCACGCAGCAACGGAGCAATGGATCGTCGTGATTCTGTGTATGTGTATAGCTGAGGACTTAAGGAGTGCCACAAGGTACCTTTTTTCTCGGAAAAAAAAAGAGTTCCCGCTGGATTTGTAAAACTTACTCCAGTAGCTTGTAGTAAATATAATACGTCTATGATTCGCAGGCAAAATTTAGTTTATTGGAACGTAGTTCCTTATCGCGCGGTGCGGAAGGGGGCTAGACGGAAAAAATTAAGACAAAATTGAACCGACACTTTTTTGAAACCGACACTTTTTTGAATGTGAATTTGGCTTTGTGTTCAATATTTTCACAGTACAATATTAGATCTCCGTAGCCTTGTGGTTTCTACAGTCGCATAAAGGTCGATTAGGGTCGATGGTTCGAATCCCAGCTCGACAGACTGAATTTTCTATTTTCAATTTTATTTTAAATAATTTCTACATGTGGAATTTTTCCCTAATTTTTATTTTTATTATTAATTTATTAAATAATAAAGTATAAATAGTAATATAGACCTTTAACTGTTTAGCGACTGTAGAAACCACAAGGCTACGGAGATCTAATATTGTAGAGTGAAAATATTGAACACAATGCCAAATTAATTAATTGAAAGGAACTTCGTTCCATCCGGGTGTCCCTTGACACCTCTCAAGTTTTTTTATATTAGTATTTGTACGCAGTTGCAGGCAAATCGTCCTTTTTAACCCCCGACGAAAGAGGGGTGTTATAAGTTTGACCGCTATTTGTGTGTGTCTGTCCGATTTGGGTGCGGTTTTTTAATTTAAAAGTAGGTTTTCCAGCGGTAGTTCTTAGACATGTTTTATCAAAATCGGTTCAGCCGTTACAAGTTATCAGCTGTTTTGTTAGCTGCGATAGGATTCTTAGACTCATAATGTATATTTACTTTACTGTCAAACATACGTATAAGTTAAGACCTATGAAACGCCCATGTATTCTAATAACTATGCCAGATTTCTTGGTCTGATGCTGTACCCAGGATATCTAGCACACTACTCCAGCACACACACTCTTGAAAAAATATTAAATAAAAAAATAAATAAAATAAAATAAAAATAGCCTTTATTCCAGTCTAAGATTAACTTAAAATTAAATTAAAATAAAAAGTCTCTAAGTGCTGAGTGCCTCTCGGCAAAGGCCTCCTCCAGCTCTCTCCAGTGGTTACGGTCCTGTGCTACCCGTCTCCAGAATGGACCAGCTGTAAGCTTCAGCTCATCCTCCCAACGTCTTTGCTGTCTGCCCTTTGTTCTCTTCCCGTCTCGTGGGTACCACTGTGTCACTAGAGTACTCCACTTTTCTTTTGCGTCTCTAAGCATATGACCTGTCCACCTCCACTTCAGCCGATCCATCCTAGCCAGGATGTCCGTAACCCTGGTTTTCTCCCTTATGTCTGAGCTCCTGATTCTGTCCCTTCTCTTCACCCCCACCATGCTCCGTTCCATTGCCCTCTGACATCTCTCGAAACTGTCTCTATGTGCCTTGTTAAGCGCCCAGGTTTCGCAGGCATATGTTAAGGTCGGAAGAATGCAGGTATTGAATGCTTTTTTCTTCAAGTTTAAGCCCAGATCCTTACTTTTAAAAATTTCCTTTAAAGCCCAATACTTTTTCCAGCCTAAGGCTATTCTTTTGTTTACTTCCTTGGTTGTTTGGTCTTCAGGGGAGATTATTTGTCCCAGGTAAGTGTATTCTGATACATTTTCTAATACTGTTCCTCTTACAGTCATTGATGTAACTACACTGTTTACATTGGTCATTACTTTTGTTTTGCTTTCATTTATTGTCAGACCAGCATAGCTACTTTCTGTTTCCAGTTCTTGTATCATTTGTTCCAATTTTGTTGGTGATTCCTCAAATAATACTATGTCGTCCGCAAATCTGAGATGGTGCAGCCTACGTCCATTTATTTTTAGTCCGTTTTCGTCCCAGTTTAGGTTTCGGAAAATACTTTCTAACACAGATGAAAACAATTTAGGGGATAGCGGGTCACCCTGTCTGACGCCTCTGCTTATTGGGAAGGTGTTTCCCAACGCTTCTAGCTGTATCCGTGCCTTACTGCTTGAGTATATACTTTTAATAATATTTATATATGTATTGCTGATTCCTTGTTGTTGCAGACTGGTCCATATACGGCTGTGGAAAAGGCTGTCAAACGCTTTGGCAAAATCGATGAATGCTAGGTACAAAGGTTTATTATATTCGTTGTACTTTTCTAACAGTTGTTTGACTGTATGAATATGGTCTATCGTCGAAAAGTTCTTACGGAAGCCCGCCTGTTCAATCGGTTGGTTCTCGTCTAGCTTCTTCTCTATTCTACCTAATATGACTTTAGCAAAAACCTTATACACGTTGGACATTAGGCTAATGGGTCTGTAATTGCTAATATCATCTTTTGCCCCTTTCTTGAAGATCAAAATAATGTGTGATTCACCCCACTGACTGGGTATTAATCCTGTGGCTAAAATTTCATTAAAAACTGAGGTGAGTATGGGGGCTACTTCGTCCATCGTACCTTTCAAAAGTTCATTGCAAATCTTATCTGGGCCTGGGGCTTTATCAATTTTCTGGCTATTAATAGCTTTTTTAATCTCGCTAATTAAAAATTCAGGCTCGGTGTTGGTTACTTGAGTCACCTGTTCGAGGTCATTTCTTGGGCAGTTCTTTGATGAATAAAGCTCACTATAAAAGTTTGTAGCTGCCTTAAATATTTCTCTTCTTTGAGTTATATTTTTGCTGTTTTTCTTTACCCTCGGTATCCACTCCTTCCCAGTCTCCCTTAATTCTTTTAAAGATTTCCTTATTCCTCCTGTCTTTTTGATATGGTACTCTAGTCTCTCTAGCCT
This sequence comes from Oeneis ivallda, assembly GCA_029955525.1. Classification (NCBI taxonomy): domain Eukaryota; kingdom Metazoa; phylum Arthropoda; class Insecta; order Lepidoptera; family Nymphalidae; genus Oeneis; species Oeneis ivallda. Next base: position 16,152,228 of record JARPMR010000006.1, on the reverse strand, counting down.
CTTTTTTTTGTTGTCACGTCTCATATTTTGTCTAATTTTTTTACTAATTTCGGCAATCTTACGGAGGTTATCTTTTTTGTTTTGGTTTGTTATTAGAACCTTCCTTTCTTCAATCAGATTCTTAGTTGCCATACTTAGGTATCTGGTTTTGGAGGTATTTGTCTTTATTGGTACTTGTTTTAGCGCCTTCTCTATTGTATTATATTTGTCTTTTACATCTGCCGACTGGTATGTGGTATGTTTAATTAACTCCTGTAAGGTTTTAATTGTCTCTTCAGTAGTGGTTTCATTACAAATGTGATTTATGTTTCTTGCGATATTCTTTCTAGATGTTTTTGGCCTTCTAAGATTTATTTCTCCTCTAACCATCCGATGATTTGTGTTAAAATTTAATTTCTGAATTACACTTGTGTTTGTGAAAGCTTTATAGTAGTTGCTTGTGATGTAATCAATTTCGTTCTTGTATTTCCCGTCAGGGGATATCCATGTCCATTTGCTCTAGGTATTCTTTTTGAAAATGCTGTTGAGAAGCGTCAATTTGTTTTCTTGTAGGAATTGTATCAGCTTCTGACCGTTTTTACTTCTTTTTCCATATCCATGTTTACCTAGAACAAATTCTTCTGTGCTAAACTTTTCTCCTACTTGGGCATTAAAGTCTCCCATTATCACCAGATGTTTATTTTGATGTACTCTTAAGATGTTAGATAAATCGTCATAAAATTCGTTTAATTGAGTTTGATCTGCCTGTTCTGTGGGTGCATACACTTGTACTATCATCCAGTCTTTTTTATAGCTTGGTATGCTTAGTATTACTGAGGCTATCCTTTCCGAAATTCCTATGAACTCCTTGATGTTATCTTTTAATTTCTTTTTAATTAGGAAGCCCACCCCTTTGTGTCCCACCATTTCTCCTTTGTGGTACATTATGAAATCATCTCTTTCGTCTATTGTCTCTCCTACTCTTCGCATTTCACTGATGCCTATCACATCCCAGTTTATGTCTTGTATAGCTAACAACAGTTCCTGTAGACTTTCCTCTGTTCTAAGGGTTCGTGTATTGATTGTTGCTACGTAAAGGACTTTTTTAGTGGATTTATTGTTTTTCTTTGAAATAGGTCCAGTGTAGTCATGGCTTTTCTTATAAATGTGTTTTCTTTTGGTCAAACTGTATAATGTTGAGGTTGAGGGTTTTGGTTTTTAGGCAGACCCGCGGTGACCAACCGTGGTGGGGGCCTTGATAATTGTTCATTATTTTTGTTTTTATATGGGTTTGGTGTCTGTGATTTGGTGTTTAGTTGCTATTGTTCATTATTATTTATGTTTCCTCTATTATTTTTCTGTTGAGTCAATTTAACTTGTTTCGTTGCTGGCTTTGGAATATTTTGCTCTGAAGGTGGTGAGAAATCTTGCTTTCTCTTTTCTCTCTGTGTTATAGCGCGCTCCTTTACAATCAGCTTGTTGTATTTTATATAGGCAATATTTCCCTTCTTTCTTTCTTCAATTAGTTTCACTTTGAGTGCTTTTCGTTCTTCGATAATTTCTTTCGGGTAATCTTCAGTTATGTTTATGTTTTTTTCCTTCAACATCTTTTTGTTTTTTAGAATCTCGTTTCTTTTGCAAACTGTACTTATCCTTAAAAGGATAGGACTCGATTTACGATCGCCTAGCTTCCTTATATACTCAATCTCTTTGGCTGCCAACTCAACCCCCATATCAGAGTTTACTATTTCCAAGATGCTTGTCAATTCTTCACCTTTCTCGCATTCTATTCCATGAAAAACTAGGTTTTGTTGTCTATTAGATCTCTCAAGTTGGGAAACCTTTTTTTCCAAAATTGTTATTTTTCCCTCCGCGGATTCTAGTTTTTCTTGCATTTGGTGTAACTCTACATTTACAGCATTGATTACGTTACGTGTTATGCATTCGGTTTGAGTTTCCAATTCAATTTTTAATTTTCCGAGAATTTTCTCTATCGCATTATCCGAAATATCCATGTTGATAGTGTACTCTGGGCTTTAGGGGGTGTGTCTATGGGTAGTTTTGTGACGCGGCAACACTGTTTCTTGCGTCAATAATAATGACGCTTCGCCGGAAGTTTATTTTGATTTTCACGTTTTGAGAACTTTCAAGATTCAACTTCAATTTATACGTACGTAGATATGTATATATACTCATCAAAACTCGATTTTATTTTGCGAAAATTCCAGCCAAATGTATATGTTTCCTCCTTGAAGTTTTGTTATTCTTGTATCAGGTAAGTTTATCACTCGTAAAAGCAACAGAAACACTTCGATTTCGGCTTTTAGTCACTTTGTCGAATTTAAAACTCGAGTAGCAATTTTTAACGCGTGTTCACTTGACAACTGAAAAAATATTAGCAGATAATATTATGTCGTGTTTGGATTAGTTTCGATCACATTAGATGGTGACATCACCATCCAAGGCAAGATAGTCATCAGTTGAAGCTGCAGCATCAAGTAGTCTGAGGAATACCCAACTCCTTAGCAACTTACAGCAGATATAATGTGTTTGGGCTCATTAGTCATTAGCATGGTCTCAATGAGTAGGTAGGTGTTAAGTAGATGGATCAAGGAGGAGGATCTGATAATGGAGCAGAAAACTGGGTAGCACGATGTCAGACCGTATGTCTGGCCATGGATTCACATGTACGGGGTGTTTTAAAGTTTCAATTTTAATAATAATTTTCCTTAGGCAGTGTCCAACAATACCTTCTCTAAACAGAGTTGCAGATGGTGAAAATGTTTGGTTACCTATCATAATAATATGTATAAAAAAATATCCATAATGATTAAAATTTCTTAAGCGAATACACAGAGTATTATCTGTTATTTTATTGCCTATTGCAATAAAAACCGACTTCAGTCTTTAAACGCCACTACAAAGTATAAAATGATTTTAGTTTGTACACGTATGTTGAAGTCGGGCGGGCCTAAATAGAAACGATGAAACCGATGCACGACGCTAGCTCGACTATTACTACATAAATTACGGTTCATGAGATTGTCAGCCCGTTGACAGACGGTCGGACAGCGGAGGCTTAGTAATGGTCCTGTTGGCACCCTTTGAGTACGAAACCCTAAAAAAGGTCTAATACCTAGAGGCACATGGCATGAGAGTGAGACCTTTGGAAAATCTTTGAATCGTTTTTATTCCATTTGAGCCATGCTTATATCATCATTGAGAACGTGAGAAGAGAATATTTCTTCTGTACTCTGTACCTACTCCCCTGACCATAGCAGTAGGTATATAGGATTATTATTATCATTTTCATTCACACATTATTTATTATCCTATTTAAATAACCTGTATTATACAGGGAAAAACATGATAAAAGTTTAAAAACAGTAACCTGACTGCGGAAAATGGGATGTTGATTGTGTTGAAAGGAATAACTGACCGACCGTTATAAAATAACGAATCGATTGAAAGTTGAAACCTCATTCATCAAAATCGGTTTCAGTAGTTTCAAAATCGGTTTAGTAATGTAGGAGCTACGGTGGGACACTCGTAAATAGTCACCTACATACATAGACTGCTAAACTAACCCTTGCTTTTGGCTTTGCCGTAATCGGGTATAAATATTCTCATGATTCGTCATTAGTAACATAATATTATGTTTACCTAATTAACGAATAACACACACGTAGGTACAAGTAAGTACATGCACGGATAACACGAAACGTTTATTTATTGTTTCTTCAAGGTGTCACAAGTGTTAGTAACGTCCTTCAGAGGTGTTATTGCAAAAAAATGGGTTCATAAATTATGAACTTGCTCACGTACCTTATGTTTAACCTTGTTAAGTACAAATTTTATTTATCTTATTATCTTTTGTGTATATCGTCTCACTGCTAATCTTAATATATATAAATTACGTGTCACGTTGTTTGTCCGCGATGGACTCCAAAACTACTGAACCGATTTAGATCAAACTTCGTAACTATCTGTAATTTGGTCCAACTTAAAAGATAGGATAGTTTTTTTTGGATTGGGATAGTTTATTTGTTTTATTTATATAAATAAGTTGGCGGTACGAATTTCGCTGGGTCAGCTAGTTATAATATAAGTTATAACGAATTCCTCCACTGAGTTGTCTGTCTGTACTCTGTAGGTGTATGCTAATCTCAAAAACTACCAAAGAGATTTTCATTCTGCTTTCGTCATTTTCTGTTCCTTATATTTAACTGTTTCTGGAAGGTTTAGATGTATTTTATTAAGGCATGCAATTATTATTAAATTTAGCGCAAATTGGCTAAACTTTGATGAAAGTAACAATAATTTTTGATAAATTAATTTTTAGTTCGGCGAAAAATGGAAAGCTAAATGAGAATTTTCCTGGTAGTAAATCATAATGGACTGTGGATTTAGCTTAATGTGATTAACAAAAACGTACCTTAAAAGGTATGTGTACTCTTTTAATCAACAAAACATGTCCCAATTTTAAATAATAAATAATATTTCATTATTTCATCTGTGAGTTCCCCAAAAAAAGCGCATCAAACAAGTTTTTCAAGCGCTGTATTTGATACATAAATAAACAACATTTGAAGCAATTCTATTGAAATATATTGTGACGAAATCGTGGCGAAATCTAGTTTATTGAGAATATAATTAATTAATTAAAAAAAAACTAAAACACTGTTTAAAAAGATATTTCAAGAGAATCGCCGTATTAAAATGTACCTACATATGGCAATGGCAACTCTATTGAGATTATTGAGAATGCTTGAATTTCTGCAACTCGTGTTGCCGAGTGACCGGTGTTACCTTCCGCAATTTCTTGCAGAACTAAAACCAAACTAGTTGAAACTTACAGAAGTTAACTAGCTGCGAGTGTTTACAGTAGAAGTAGCTTACCAAAACTGACTTCTGCGTGTTTTATTGCTAGTGGTATATAGCTGCGCGAGGAATAATATTTCTGTCTTTTGCTCAATTTACTAGTGTAGGTATACCTACAATGACAGAAAAATTACGTACCTACCTACCTACTATTACATACATTAAATAACTTATGACAACTTCTATATTATTATTATAGTAATGTATTATACTAAGGTATTTATGATCGTTGATCATGGATGCGCAATGTAAACCGTTGATAAATTATTTTTCAACCAATTTAAAAAGAGGAGGAGGTTCTCAATTCGTCGGAATCTTTTTTTTATGTATGTTCACCGATTACTCGAAGACGCCTGAACCGATTTGGAAAATTCTTTTTTTATAAGAATTTTCCCCGTCTACGGGTTTAGTATATTTATTTATTATTGTTTTTTTATGGATTTTATTACAGACTTGAAAAGTTTCACTTTGATTTTATTAATAACAGATATTAAATTTAATCATACTTATCGAATATAGATTGCTATTAAAGTTCTAATAAATACAACTAAGAATTTTTGCCTAACGATAACATAGTTAGTAGTTATACATAAACTTAATTAAAAGTGATGAGGCGCTGCAGATAGAGTACGTGAGGAACAATGTATAAAAATCAAGGTAATTTAATGCATAACCTAGAATCAAGCATGTAAGACTTACTGGAATACCTACGTTGTTGTCGTAAAATCGGAAGACTATAAAGGTCTTGTCATACGAAGCAACTCAAGGTTGTAGAAATATTGATAAGTATTCGAATTTTATAATTATTTTATTTCAATATTAGCTGACTCGCTCGGGATTCGCATGAATTCAAATATAGGTATTGTTTTTGGTCATTGATTTATTTTTATGATTGATTTGATTGACTCAAAGACCAAACTCGCTCTTTGAGCGACTTTGCTTAAAGCACAATATTTTAACATTCATTTGGTATTAAAAAAGGTCAAGTGTGAGTCGTACTCGCGCACCGAGGCAAGGGTTCCGTACTCCAGAGGTAAAAGTAAAACGATACCTAATATTAGGTATATTAATTTGCTTATTCATCGTTAACTTTTTTTGTAGAGTTATATAAAAAAAACTATGCTAGTTACAGCGTTTGTTTTATTTTTCTTGCAAAATATACATAAACTTCTATTGACTATAATTATGTTCAAGCTCTTTCATATGATACCCCACCCGGTATAGTTATCTTACTTCGAAATTTCTAACACCCGATTTTCCCCTTTTTTAATTAAACTAAAAATAATTTTTGATTTTTTTATTCCAATGATGTTGGACCACTATTTAATACAATTATTCCAAATTTTATGTCGATAGCTTTAATAGTTACTCAAATAATCGACTGTGACAGACCGGACGGAAGGACGTAGAAAGTCTCATCGTAAGGGTTCCATTTTTACCATTTTGGTACGGAACCCTAAAAACGTGATATTTAGTATATGAGTATGAAAGAAAGTTTTATTATTAAGCACTTTCACACATTCATTATTTAACGGCGGGATCTTCGACATCGACCTATTTTTGATTGAATCGTAAACAATGAAATATTCTTTGTTTTGATCGGTTAAAAATATATGTTGTAGTTTAATGTATGTTCTTAATTCTTTTGTGATTCAAAACTCTATATTTACAACTTCACCCGATCAAAAATAATTTCGAAAACAGTGTAATTTTTATCGTTTTTCAGGTCGTGTTCATAGAATATTAAAGTTAGACTAAAAAAACAAATTTCATAAAATAGGCAAACACTTTTATAAGATTCTTTTGTGATTACTTTTTCTCTAAAAAAATTGTATTTTTTTAATCGCGACGTTTTTACTTTTTATATAACAAAGTGGCTCATGCGCTTCACTTCAGTAGCCCGCAAAGTATCATCGAGGTAGGACGTATCGCTTTCGCTGGCTCGCTGCGATCCCCCCCCCCCCGCTGATCAAGCGATCTATTGCATAGATACCTATTATTTTCATTCCGTATTCATTTATCATAGATTAAATCAAATCAGAGGGTTAATATTGTTGTAATTTTTAGTATTTATTAATAAATCTGTAAATATTAGTATTATAGGTTTTAGGTTTAGAGTCTTATTGTATAGATAGTGTTAAACTATAATATAAGAATAATATAATAAAGTAAATATGGGGAATAAAAATGGAAGAAAGAACAAAATATCTTGATTTAAATTACGAAAACTTTCGAAATTGATATCTGGGGTTCCCAGTGCTAATAAAAGAGGTATCCATCGTCAAAATAAGAAAAAGTGGCGGCCATTTTTTTTTTGTTATTGGACCAATTTCATTCAGAATTGATATCTGGGGTTCCCAGTGCTAATAAAAGAGGTATCCATCGTCAAAATAAGAAAAAGTGGCGGCCATTTTTATTTTTGTTATTGGACCGATTTCTTTCAAAATTGATATCTGGGGTTCCCAGTGCTAATAAAAGAGGTATCCATCGTCAAAATAAGAAAAAGTGGCGGCCATTTTTATTTTTGTTATTGGACCAATTTCATTCAGAATTGATATCTGGGGTTCCCAGTGCTAATAAAAGAGGAAACCATCATCAAAATAAGAAAAAAAGGCGGCCATTTTCTTTTTCTTTGTTATTGGATCGATTTCTTTCAAAATTGATATCTGGGATTCCCAGCGCTAATAAAAGAGGAAACCATCATCAAAATAAGAAAAAAAGGCGGCCATTTTCTTTTTCTTTGTTATTGGATCGATTTCTTTCAAAATTGATATCTGGGATTCCCAGCGCTAATAAAAGAGGTATCCATCGTCAAATTAAGAAAAAGTGGCGGCCATGTTTATTTTTGTTATTGGACCAATTTCATTCAGAATTGATATCTGGGGTTCCCAGTGCTAATAAAAGAGGTATCCATCGTCAAAATAAGAAAAAGTGGCGGCCATTTTTATTTTTGTTATTGGACCAATTTCATTCAGAATTGATATCTGGGGTTCCCAGTGCTAATAAAAGAGGTATCCATCGTCAAAATAAGAAAAAGTGGCGGCCATTTTTATTTTTGTTATTGGACCGATTTCTTTCAAAATTGATATCTGGGGTTCCCAGTGCTAATAAAAGAGGAAACCATCATCAAAATAAGAAAAAAAGGCGGCCATTTTCTTTTTCTTTGTTATTGGATCGATTTCTTTCAAAATTGATATCTGGGATTCCCAGCGCTAATAAAAGAGGTATCCATCGTCAAATTAAGAAAAAGTGGCGGCCATTTTTATTTTTGTTATTGGACCGATTTTTTTCAAAATTGATATCTGGGGTTCCCAGTGCTAATAAAAGAGGTATCCATCGTCAAAATAAGAAAAAGTGGCGGCCATTTTTATTTTTGTTATTGGACCAATTTCTTTCAGAATTGATATCTGGGGTTCCCAGTACTAATAAAAGAGGTAACCATCATCAAAATAAGAAAAAAAGCGGCCATTTTCTTTTTCTTTGTTATTAGACCGATTTCTTTCAAAATTGATATCTGGGGTTCCCAGTGCTAATAAAAGAGGTATCCATCGTCAAAATAAGAAAAAGTGGCGGTTAATTTTTTTTTTGTTATTGGAACAATTTCTTTCAAAATTGATATCTGGGGTTCCCAGTGCTAATAAAAGAGATATCCATCGTCATAATAAGAAAAAGTGGCGGTCATTTTTATGTTTGTTATTGGACCAATTTCTTTCAGAATTGATATCTGGGGTTCCCAGTACTAATAAAAGAGGTAACCATCATCAAAATAAGAAAAAAAAAGGCGGACATTTTCTTTTTCTTTGTTATTGGACCAATTTCTTTCAAAATTGATATCTGGGGTTCCCAGTGCTATTAAAAGAGGTAACCATCGTCAAAATAAGAAAAAAGGCGGCCATTTTCTTCTTCTTTGTTATAGTACCGATTTCTTTCAAAATTGATATTCGGGGTTCGTTCCCAGTGCTAATAAAATAGGTATCCATCGTCAAAATAAGAAAAAGTGGCGGCCATTTTATTTATTTTTGTTATTGGACCGATTTCTTTCAAAATCAATATCAGAGATTCATCATACTCATGAAAGAGGTCGCCGTCGTCAAAATTAGAAAAAGTGTCGGCAATTTTTTTTTATACTATAAACATTTGTCAAATATTAAATAGGTGTTTTTATTATTCTTTGCTATTCCGATAAGGAATTTCATCCCAAATAGGTTGGGGGAAAAACTTTTCCATTTTTTTTTTCGGGCAACGGTTACCACTGTGTCATAACAGGTAAATGTTGCCAAAACTTGCCCAGGGATCTTCAGATATTGATTTTGACAGAAATCAGTCCCATAACAAGAAAAAATAAAATGGCCGCCACTTTTTCTAGTTTTGACAATGGTTACCACCGTTATGAGCACAGAGATCCTCAGATATCGATTTAGAAAGAAATCGGCCCCATATTAAGAACAAAAATGGCCGCCACTTTTTCTTGGATAATTGTTACCGCTTTTATGAGAACAAGGATCCCCAGATACGGATTTTGAAAGAAATCGGTCCAATAACAAAAAAAAAGAAAATGGCTGACATTTTGGCAACGGTTACTATTTTATAAGCACAGGGAACCCCAGATATCGAGTTTGAAAAAACTCGGTCCAATAACAAAAAAATGGCCAAGGAACTTCGTCCCAAACAGATTAAGGAAAAACTATTCTATTTTTCTAATTTTGACATCGGTTACCACTGCTATGAGCACGGGGATCCTCAGATATCAATTTTGAAAGAAATCGGTCCCATAACAAGAAAAAAAATGGCCACCACTTTTTATTATTTTGACGATGGTTAACTATTTAATAAGCACAGGGAACCCCAGATATAGAGGTAGAAATAAATCGGTCCAATAACAAAAAAATGGCTAAGGAACTTCGTTCCAAATAGGTTGGGGAAAAACTTTTCCATTTTTCCAATTTTGACATCGGTTACCAGTGCTATGAGCACAGGGATCCTCAGATATCGATTTTGAATGAAATCGGTCCCATAACAAGAAAAAGAATATGGCCACCACTTTTTCAAATTTTGACGATGGTTACCGCTTTTATGAGTACAAGGATCCCCAGATATGGATTTTGAAAGAAATCGGTCCGATAACAAAAAAAGAGAAAATGGCCGATATTTTGGCAACGGTAAACTATTTTATGAGTACAGGGAACCCCAGATATCGAGTTTGAAAGAAATCGGCCCCATATTAAGAACAAAAATGGCCGCCACTTTTTCTTGGATAATTGTTACCGCTTTTATGAGAACAAGGATCCCCAGATACGGATTTTGAAAGAAATCGGTCCAATAACAAAAAAAAAGAAAATGGCTGACATTTTGGCAACGGTTACTATTTTATAAGCACAGGGAACCCCAGATATCGAGTTTGAAAAAAATCGGTCCAATAACAAAAAAATGGCCAAGGAACTTCGTCCCAAACAGATTAAGGAAAAACTATTCTATTTTTCTAATTTTGACATCGGTTACCACTGCTATGAGCACGGGGATCCTCAGATATCAATTTTGAAAGAAATCGGTCCCATAACAAGAAAAAAAATGGCCACCACTTTTTATTATTTTGACGATGGTTAACTATTTAATAAGCACAGGGAACCCCAGATATAGAGGTAGAAATAAATCGGTCCAATAACAAAAAAATGGCTAAGGAACTTCGTTCCAAATAGGTTGGGGAAAAACTTTTCCATTTTTCCAATTTTGACATCGGTTACCAGTGCTATGAGCACAGGGATCCTCAGATATCGATTTTGAATGAAATCGGTCCCATAACAAGAAAAAGAATATGGCCACCACTTTTTCAAATTTTGACGATGGTTACCGCTTTTATGAGTACAAGGATCCCCAGATATGGATTTTGAAAGAAATCGGTCCGATAACAAAAAAAGAGAAAATGGCCGATATTTTGGCAACGGTTAACTATTTTATGAGTACAGGGAACCCCAGATATCGAGTTTGAAAGAAATCGGTCCAATAACAAAAAAAATGGTTAAGGAACTTTGTCCAAAATAGGCTGGGGAAAAAATTTCCATTTTTCTTATTTTGACATCGGTTACCATTACTATGAGCACGGAGATCCTCAGATATCAATTTTGAAAGAAATCGGTCCCATAACAAGAAAAAAAATGGCCACCACTTTTTCTTATTTTGACGATGGTTACCTTTTTTATTAGCACTGGGAATCCCAGATATCAATTTTGAAAGAAATCGGTCCAATGACAAAAAAAGAAAATGGCCGACATTTTGGCAACGGTTATCTATTTTATAAGTACAGGGAACCCCAGATATCGAGTTTGAAAGAAATCGGTCCAATAACAAAAAAATGTCTAAGGAACTTCGTCCCAAATAGGTTAGGGAAAAACTTTTCCATTTTTCTAATTTTGACATTGGTTACCACTGCTATGAGCACGGGGATCCTCAGATATCGATTTTGAAAGAAATCGGTCCTATAACAAGAAAAAAGAATATGGCCACCACTTTTTCTAATTTTGACGATGGTTACCGCTTTTATTAGTACAAGGATCCCCAGATATGGATTTTGAAAGAAATCGGCCCAATAACAAAAAAAGAGAAAATGGCCGACATTTTGGCAACGGTTACGTATTTTATAAGTACAGGGAACCCCAGATATCGAGTTTGAAAGAAATCGGTCCAATAACAAAAAAAATGGTTAAGGAACTTTGTCCAAAATAGGCTGGGGAAAAAATTTCCATTTTTCTTATTTTGACATCGGTTACCATTACTATGAGCACGGAGATCCTCAGATATCAATTTTGAAAGAAATCGGTCCCATAACAAGAAAAAAAATGGCCACCACTTTTTCTTATTTTGACGATGGTTACCTTTTTTATTAGCACTGGGAATCCCAGATATCAATTTTGAAAGAAATCGGTCCAATGACAAAAAAAGAAAATGGCCGACATTTTGGCAACGGTTATCTATTTTATAAGTACAGGGAACCCCAGATATCGAGTTTGAAAGAAATCGGTCCAATAACAAAAAAATGTCTAAGGAACTTCGTCCCAAATAGGTTAGGGAAAAACTTTTCCATTTTTCTAATTTTGACATTGGTTACCACTGCTATGAGCACGGGGATCCTCAGATATCGATTTTGAAAGAAATCGGTCCTATAACAAGAAAAAAGAATATGGCCACCACTTTTTCTAATTTTGACGATGGTTACCGCTTTTATTAGTACAAGGATCCCCAGATATGGATTTTGAAAGAAATCGGCCCAATAACAAAAAAAGAGAAAATGGCCGACATTTTGGCAACGGTTACGTATTTTATAAGTACAGGGAACCCCAGATATCGAGTTCGAAAGAAATAACAAAAAAAAAAAAAAAACAAAAAAAAATAAGTAGGTAAATGTACCTATGTACGTAATATGCAAAATAACAATCACACTTATATAATATAAATGTATGAATAAAAAATAAAATAAATGTTTCTAAAACTTACAAGTGTCCCTGTACTGTTAGGTACAATAAAGTTATTTAATCTATGATGTAAAATTTGGGGTGAGTGAGTTCATTTGAAAAGCGCCTACGCGCACCTCACCGCGCGGGGACTGAGGTTGCTCTAAATGCCTACTGCGCCCGGAGATCCTGCCCTTAAATTGAATACACAGTATATTTTCAACAAAATATTAGAAAAGAGGCATTACGTCCATTCGAGTCTACGCTAATTTCCTTTCCGTAAGTATGCATTGGCCTACGCCGCGCGCCATCATGCCTGCAGTGTAGGTCGCAAACACAGGCCGCGAACAATTATTTTGTTCAGCTGAATTTGTGCTATTTTGGCTGCGTCTGTGCATTTTAGCCAATACAGAAAGAGTATCATCTAATAAGTGGTGATTGCGATCGTCACCTGGAGCAATCAAAGCGGTACAACCGCTGTTCGCTGTCCATTTGAGACCTTGGACCTTATGGCTGCATATAGTTGCATTATCCACGTGTAAGTTAGCGGCACGGGTGTCGCGGGAGGGACGAGGGTGGTTGAGTGGAGACTGCGGAGAAATGCGCGGGCGCTGCGTCAGCGCACGTTATCAGCGGAAGCCTGTTATCGCAAGGTTGCCGCCGCCACGTGTTAATAACCAACGTTGGTTCAAGCTTCTGACCTTCGATTCCATATTATTATGCATGAGAAAATGATTTTCTCTGTTAACACGGATGTGATTTTTTACTTACCTAAAGAAAAACAATAAACAAAACTACTCTTTTACTAGTAGCAGTGATAGCCTAGTGGTTAGGACTGTGGTCTCCTATTCGGGGAGTCGCAGGTTCGATCCCGGGTACGCACCTCTGACTTTTCGGAGTCAAGTGCGTTTAAGCAATTAAATATCACTTGCTTCAACGGTGAAGGAAAACATCGTGAGGAAACCTGCACATCTGAGAGTTCTTCATAATGTTCTCGAAAATGTGTGAAGTCCGCCAATTCGCATTGGGCCAGCATGGTGGACTATGGCCTATAACCCTTCTCTGAAAGGAGACCTGGCTCAGTAGTGAGTCGTTGATGGGTTGTTAATGATGATTATGACTCTTTTAGATACTAATTAATTCTTAAAATCCTTTTCTCTTCGAACCTAGAGCTGAAAGTCAAGCATAATTTTTTCATGCCTGAATTTTAAGTTTAACACTTCGCAATAGGTACAAGTAATGTATCTACGAGTACATTAATATAGAAAAACCTTACATCACCAGTTACATAAAAATATACACCATCCAAGTATTTACCCATGGACGGTTTGTAAATCAATATAGCTGTTAAGGACAGCAGTTTCAGGATTGAAGAGTTAAGGACCATGGAGTTTAATAGTACCTAGTCTATACTTGGTACCTAATAGATAATTTCAAATCGATAGTTCCTCATCACTACCTAAGCCTAGAGTACTCCAGCCTAGAGTACAGCATCAGGATTGAGGGGTTGGAAGTAGAAAGTGGGCCCATCTCGCGATTTTCCTTTATTGAGAGAAACCACCGAATTGAGAACCTGCTCATTTTAAGTCGGATATTTGGTAACCTGCTTTTTAGGTTTGTTAAAAAAACAATTAATCATGGCAATTTAAATTGCAGCAAACTTCTTAAAAGCGAATACGGTCGGTTAGACAAACAGAACCGACGATGGGCAGACTAACTTTCTCAGATAATATTCATGCTTTAGCATAATAGTTGGTCTTAGTAAATACTAATTAGGTAATAATTTTTTTTTTTTAATTTTCAAAGTACAGTTTTATTATATTATAGATAGAAAATTTCATATATACAATACTACTAGTGGTTCGCCCCGAACTGAGACCTCGCGGTAACGGTTTCCCATAATTACTTATTCATTCAATAGATACATGACGATCAAAATTGACATTATTATTATGCCCGTTTTCACCAACCATACCTAAATCATCCCTTTTGTAGAAGTCTCTTTACGTAGGTAGCCCCTAAATACAATCCTAACATCCCAATGTCATTTTCACCTTTAGTTGTCCCGTAGACGTTCGTAATGACAAAGTTGACAGAAAGTGTCAACTAACTTAACGTAGGTAGCCCGTAAAGGTTAGGGAACTGTTATAGTGAAATCCTCAAGGCCTCAATCAAACTTAGGTATAGTTTTTTGGAACATTCAAATTAAATTACTTGTACACAGCGTCAACTATCGACACGATCAGAAAACATGTAAAAACAAACTGCAACGTGAAGTTTTATTGATGTTTGCTAAATGACTAAATAATAATTTTAATTGGATAATTTGTTACATATAGCTGCATTTGCTTTATCAGATGAGAGCGCCATCTATTGACATCATTGTGAAGTTCTGTTGTTGCTGCTCATTAAAAGTTAAATAATTTAGTTTCCTTATTACATTTATCTAATTTTAGTATTTGTTGTTCAAGTACATGATATTACGCTAAAATTATAAAACTTTCAAGCCCCAGCTTTCAATGGTTATTCCGTTGTGAGGTCAAATATAATCTCCACTTTGAAAGCCCCCCATTTCGTCAATTTTAGGAAAAAAATTAAAAAAAAAATACTTTTGTACTCTGTTCCAAATTATCTTTAAAATGAGGTACTGTAACTCTATGAAACGCAAAAATTATTTTTTTTCTTCGCATTCGCTTCTATGAGAGCCCCCCTGAAATAAAGATTTTTATATATTGGATAGAAGCAGGCGTTACTTTGCGGAAGTTCATGATTAGCAAGAAAAGGTTAGAATTATTTTGCTATAATCCGCCAACAGAAAAAATCTGTATGGTCAAACATGCAATTAAAAGCTAAGCACCACTCACCTACCCAGCCAAGCAAAAAAGCCAAGTTCCCAAGCAAGCAATGCCACCACCACTCACATGCACCACCACACAAGACCTTTACACTACTCTCGACGCACGTTTCGCCCCGACACCGGAGCATCCTCAGGAGATGTCGACTTTACAATGCTGTATTGTCTAGTGAAGCTTGTGTCAATGTCTCTGACAGACGGACGGACGGACGGACGGACGGACGGACGGACAAGTGCAAATTCACTCAAGTAGACTCAAAGACCTTCGCTTCGCTCGGTCGATAAACCTAAATTTAATTCTAAAATTAAAACTAAAATAAAAACTAATTAAAATCTAAAACCCCATCCAAGCCACCGCAGTGTGGCATAGTACCCAAGATGCTGGCAGCATTACCTCTTTGGATGGCCAGGCTAATCCTTTGGCCAAGGTAGCTGCCAGCTCTTGGATCCCCGGTAGACTCGATCACCTTTTTTGATATCTCTAAAAAAAGTGCGCGAGCCTCCGGGCCCCACGGTAATAATATAATTGTTTATAGTAATACTTATTACTATAAGGTATTCCGTGCGTACTGTAGCTGTTTTTTATATGAATAAGTACGTAGTGGAAATACACGTGTGAATTTAAATGACGTAGATAATGTATAATTTACATTAATCCGTCAGCTGGTATTTTAAAATAATCGCATAAAGGCTATCTTCTAAAGGTCGCTGAAAGGTCAAATATATACCTATCCTTTACAATCGTCGATGAATAAATTGGGATTTTATTCATGACAATTGAATCCACTGTCGAGGAGTAGGTACATGGAAGGCGTTTTCACACGCTGTGATAGGTAGAGTGTCCAATATTTCTATTTTCCTGGTATGTATTGTCTGACCTAGAACACAGAATATATAATAGTACTTGCCTAGAGCTTAATTTGTTACCCAACCGGTTTCGAACCTTAAGTTAAAATCCGATGACCAGAAAATATATATATAAAATCTGCCCTTGCATAATGTTACGTTATTTTTACTACGCAATTTTTAAATCATATTTAGTCGCTTAGTAATTAAATTATAGTAAAAACTGTTCAAGTACGTGTCTTAGAATATAGTATTCTGTACACACACATATCAATCAATCAATCACATATCAATGTGGTGTACCTTCTTCAAAATTTCGTGTAGATTAAGAGTAATCAAGCATTGATAGCAGTGATAGTGGTTAGGGTCTCAGGTTCGATCCCGGGTACGCACCTCTGACTTTTCGGAGTCATGTGCGTTTAAGCAATTAAATATCACTTGCTTCAGCGGTGAAGGAAACATGAGGATGTGAGGAAACCTGCACATTTGAGAGTTCTCCATAATGTTCTCAAAGGTGTGTGAAGTTTGGCAATTCGCAATGGGCCAGCGTGGTGGACTATGGCCTATAACCCTTTTCTGAGTGGAGGCCTGCGTTCAGTTGTGAGCCGTTGACGGGTAACTAATGGTAATAATGATGAATGATGAAGAGTAATAAAAATAGCTACTTTTACACAATGAAAAAAAGTAAAATATTGTGCGTAACTTTTACACTGACTTTTTTGTTAATATCTATACTTGAAGATGTTCGTATTTTAACTTTTTAACCGACTTCATAAAAGGAGGAGGTTCTGAATTCGTCGGAATCTTTTTTTTAATTTTTTTTGTATGTTTACCGATTACTCGAAGACCGATTTGGAAAAATGTTTTTTCTTCCCAGGTGGTCGGTCCCATTTAAATTTCATTGAAATTGGTCGAGCGGTTTTAAAAAAATCAACAATAAAATATATACTTTGTAGTGGCGCGGGTGTTTAGAGTTGGATTTTAAAAAATAATTGTTTATAACAGTAAATTATGTAGTTCGATTTACGACTACGAGTGTCTTATTTTGCAGTTCGGATTTGGCAACCCTAGTATATCAGGCCACAATAATATGGTAGCTATAGTTACCGAGCGTAGCATAGGTGTCGTTGTTCACGAAGCCGCGAGGGCGCGCGCGCGGTCGTCTCAAGATCAAGGTCGTGCGGCAGACGCGCGGCAAGGTCACCTGTTCCCTCCGCCCGCCCTCACCCCTGCCCCCGCCCTCGCGCGCCGCTAGTGCGCGCAAATATTTGCGACCGTCTGTCCTCCGCGACCGATATGCCGAGGTCAGCCTGTCAAATAGACCTTGAAGTGATGTCGTCCAATCTCCAGAATGAGAGAAGACTTTATCGGTCAGTAGCTGATGTCCGCGACTTGGTCCACGTTGATTTAGATTTCAATAATCCCGTGAGAACACTTCAATACATTTTAATAATTAACATTAAATAACAAATATCTTTAATCGTTTTTAAATCACAGCTACAAATCTTTACAATTTTCAGAAGTTTGAGTGCAGGACTTTTGACTGATGTGGTCGATGAAAAATAGTCTAAGGTAAAAACATGTGCAACTTTTCAGATATCCAACGAGATACAAAAAGATAGCAGAAATCAAAAATTGGGTGAATAGGATGCAATTAGGTATTTTGAAAAAATCAAAAGCATCTTCAATTAACAATTACAATAATTGGTTAAGAAGTGTAAAATTACTAAGCAGATAAGTTACAAGTAATTAAAACTAAATTTAAAGTGACCCTGCACACATTCGCATTTTGTCCAAAATTGATATTTCACAAAATTACTGTTTAATGCAATTTATTACAGTACATATTATTGTACTTCCCAATTCTTCGACTTTAGACACTGGTGAAACATCAGACACTAGGCTCTATATGTGCCCCCAGATAATAATAATCAAGTCATGGTCAGGTCTGGGCATCTTGCTGGCTAAGAAATTGGGCCTCGTCTGAAAATCTATCGATCGGGAAAGTAGGCGTCTAAACATTAACGAACACTTATTTTCCAGGGTGCAGACGTCCATCATGTTATAATCTCATTCCTTTTCTTACTTCCAGAGGCATGTTCTCTATAAATTCAAAAAAAAAATTCTCCCAGAAAAGACCAAAAAGTCCGAGTGGACTGATTGATGCGTGTTCACACAAAGGGTCAAGTGACATTCTTGGAACTCTCATGCCACTGATTATTTATTTATTTTATTGAACGTTGTTATAAAAGCTTCATACTTCAAAAATGTACCTACTAAAAAAATTTTATTGCTCAGCATATACAACTTTCTTCTTTGTTTCTTATTCTTAATAATTATTGAAGTTTATTCAATCAATTTTTAAGTTTTGTTATTTTATTGTATCTTGTAGGACAGGTGTAAAGTTGCACATGTTTTTACAATGTTCTACCGATACAGTACTTAAAAGTTTTTTTTCATAAATCGACCATTTTAGCCAAAAGTTCTGCTCAAAATTTTGAAAATTGTAAAGAATTGTAGCTGTGCCTGTGTGACAAACGATTGAAGATAATTGTCATTTTATGTTTTATTATTATGTATTGAAGTGTTAGCAAGCAGAAAATAATAAAAAAAATATTTCATGTATTGGTTTTTTTTTCATGTTATATTTTCAAAGTTGCAAACCGCAGATATCTTCAAAAAACATAAAATGTCCAGTTACTCGAAAGTGGTTGACATTTGCCTAGGGGTCATAAGTGTCATGGTTGCAAATGACCTCCCCTACATCCCCTTAATGGATTGCCAACATATTGCCAGTAACCCTGTAGATTTCAACAATACATGCTTGAGCTAGTTATTTGATTTGTGGATGATCTAACTGCCGTGACCATAATATCAAACGATCCGGCACACCGCACAGCAGCCTGCCTGGTTTACTTTCTTACTTATTATGTAGGTAGCTAACTAACTAGCTGCAAGTAGGTTGTGTAAGTAATGATTAATTGCTAACTGAGTTCACTGTTATCATTACCTCAAAATAATACATAGCAATCGGTTGGATAAAATATTTAGTAGCAAACTACCTTGTTAATTTACTTGTACCTAAGTGGTATTGTAGGGTGTTAAAAAGCCTCAGTAAAAGCTAAATTGCTTGGGATATTTTGAAGTTAGTTTTTTAGGAATTATTTCTATTTTTAACCCCCGACAAAAAAGGAGGGTGTTACATGCTGGACGTGTGTGTCTGTGTGTATGTCTGTTCCCTTGTAGCTCCCCAACGAATGGGCCGGTTTAGATGCGGTTTTTTCTGTTTGAAAGCTAAAGTGATCGCGATGATAGATATGACGATCTGATCAAGCGTTTGAAGATCATCAGTTCATTTTCTTACTTGATTATAAAGGGTCTTACAAATTTCCACAGGTGCGATTGATTTGAAATTTAGTGTATACCTACTGTTACCTCGGATTATTACCAAGATATGGTAACCTTTGATGCTGCCGCATCAATTAGCTAGTCTTCGGGATACACAACCCTTCAGCAACTTACAGCAGATACAGTGTATTTGGGCTCATTTGAATGAGTAGGTAGATAGATGATCATCGAGGATCGAGGAGGATCTAATGATGAAGCAGAAAACTGGGTAAAAGGATGTCGGGTATATTATCGCACATAGTCCAGCCATATAGATACACATGTCGGGAGTGTCTTTTAAAACTTGTTACGTAATACTCGTAGTCGTAAGGCCTACCTATACTAGGTTCGAATTTTGGACTGATTTGATCTTTTGATTCTTACCGTCAAGATGCCAGATGCAGATGACGTGGCCAAAATTAATAACTTTTTGAATAAAAATTGAATTGAAGAACGTAACCAAAGAAAAAAGTGGAAAGTGAAAGTTCAACTCACTTCAGGAACTCTTTAGAGAAAGTAAAAATGACATACCTTTTTGTCGAAATAATTTTATTGTAACTAGCATTTCACGGCGAGAATAGCATATCTTTTCCTAGCTAGAAATTAGAAAGCTATAAAAATAGTTTGTTGAAGACCAAAATATTATTTCAGAACGTAGGTACAAGAAAACACTCGTAAACCAAACACACATAGCCTATTGCATCATTGCCAATACAAAAATTACAGAACATCAACTATTTATATTCGTCGGTTAAACACAGAAACACTCGACGATTGTTGAATAGAGTATAGAGCGTCGAACAAAGTCTAACCTCAGCTTACCAGCCCGGAGCTGCGGCTGAGGCAACGCTGAGGCTAATATTTTTTTCTCTCTTCTAATGAATTTAATTAACTTTGTTTTGTATTATGTTAATTTTGAAAAAGAAGGAACCAAGTTGTTGATTTTAGCTTTTGCTTTTTATGGGGAAAGATGTGTAGGATAAATATTCATAATAAATTGAATGTCAAAATGTCATTCATTATATCTCTCCTTCCGTCGTGTTTCCCATTACTGAGGGTCGTGACGCCTTCCGCCAATAATCTTTCTATGGATGATGTCGCGCCCTGTGCTTTGGTTCTCTGCGACATGCAGGGCTTCGTGGACCTTGATGTCGAGAGTGGTGCGGATTTGATCCAACCCACGCATCGGGCTGCGTCCCCGAGGCCTCTTTCCGTTCACTGTGCCAGTAATGACAATATTTTCAAGGTTGTGTCCCTCCCTTCTGGCAATGTGGCCGAA
The DNA here is from genome assembly GCA_029955525.1 of Oeneis ivallda. Taxonomy (NCBI): domain Eukaryota; kingdom Metazoa; phylum Arthropoda; class Insecta; order Lepidoptera; family Nymphalidae; genus Oeneis; species Oeneis ivallda. Next base: position 16,131,557 of record JARPMR010000006.1, on the reverse strand, counting down.
ATAATCAAGGATCCTCTGGCGACAGGTGGTTAATAGTCGTTTCGTGACTTTTAATTGTTTAAGGATCGATGCGTTGGTTCTGTGCGCTGCCCAAGGGATCTGGAGCATCCTCCTCCGTCCATTATATCAGTACATGCTTCTTCTTCTTCTTCTTTGTCAACCGATAGACGTCCACTGCTGGACAAAGGTCTCTTGCATGGACTGACATTGGACTTCCACAGGCCTCGGTCTTGCGCCGCCTAAATCCAGGGGCGCCCTGCGACTCGTTTGATGTCGTCGGTCCACCTAGTAGGGGGTCTGCCAACACACCACACTGCACCTTGGGACTCCAACGACCATCAGCTCTTCGAACTATGTACCCCGCCCATTTTCACTTATGCTTCGCGACTCGCTGGAGCTATGTCGGTGACTTTGGTGGTGACGGATCTCCTCATTTCTGATTTGATTTCGCAGGGATACTCCGAACATAGCTCTCTCGATCGCCCGCTGAGTGACCCTGAGTCTTCTTAGAGGCCCATAGTTAGCGAATATAATGTCTCGGATTCAAAGCCTAAACGCTGTGGTTTGATTAACACGATGTCTTGACAATCAGTAAGTTTAAGATAGTAAAGATAGTCATAATATTATTACTCTATGAATATTGATGATAGTAGACATTAATGGAGTGTCTAATGAATGAAGTGCTAGAAGTTCATTTTAGGACGTGAACAATACTTTGCGTGTTGTGCATGATAATGTAAGCTTAACGTTGCCAAGTCAATGAAGATAAAGATTTAAATACATATTATTTATATGGACCTGATTCATCGCTTCGAAAAAGTCATACCTTACCGTGCCAGTCAGTAGAACATTTTTGAAGAATTATTTTGAAATGAAATGTTTTTGTTTGTTGGTTGTCCTTCAATCACTCGGCAGAAACGGAGAAACTCAAGTTGGTTGGGTATACTATAAGACCTAGAGAGTGACCTAATCTAAGTTTGATCCCTGAAAAACAAAGGGTCCCCGCGGATTTTTAAAACCAAACACCACGCGGACGCCAAGTCGTGGCCATAGGCATGTGGAATACAATTATAAATAGGCAAATACTGGAAGCCAGTTGCACCTCAGCTGGTTATAGTAAGGTCACCGTTATAGTTAAAGACCAACAAAAAAAGGTCATATTGGATTGCACAAGTGAGGTAAATCCTAAGTCAGTTCCTTAACTTAGCAATCCGAATACGGATTTGTGCAGCCCACGTTGCTTGTCATTTAAAACTTTAGTGACATGTCCGCCTGACATGCAAAGAGCCCATAGTGAATTAGGGAACTGGCTGGAGTTGTATCCCTCAATTTAATTTTTTTAAACCTTTGCTAAACCAGAAGTTCCATAACAGACACTTGAGAGCCTTCAAAAGGTACTAGGTATTAAAGTGACCTGGGTAGAGATATTTAAACATTCTATCAGGAAGCTGAGAAACGTGCCTTGAAATGTTATTTACCGATGACATTACAATTTTCAGTAGGTAGGTATGTACATGCATTTGCCCTTGCAACTTATACCTATTATACATACCTACTATATACTGTACTTACTTATACCTAGAACACAGACATTGTAGTTAAAATTTAATTCACTATTTATACAACTGTTCACTATTAAGGACACCGTTCATTATTCACAAGGATTTTAAATAAAAAAAATGAACAATTGGTGTCCATAGTTAAAGGTCACATAAGAATAGTGAAGGCATATTTATGTAACTTCGCCTTGATCTACGTCAAAGGTAGATCAAGCCTTTATTTATTAATAAAATAAAGAAAAAGTAAACAACAATCAAGAGGCAAGAACGTCATGCTTTTCATTCTTTTAATTCATCATGAGCATTAATGTTCTTGACACAAAAGAAGCATCAACTATATATACACCTTTCACGTTTTTTACAAAAGTTTATGTAATTAGGTACATGAATTTCAGCTTTGCTGCTTGCAACCTCAGCATAGAGTTTCGTTTTAATTGCTAGTAACAGTTTTTCTATAAAATCATCTGAATAACTAAAAAAAACTAATATAATCTTTAGTTTTTTCAAGAACACCTTATAAAGTGCACAATCCACTGAATTATTAGTAATAATTCCCTTGGATTGGTAGATATTAATTCCCTTGGATATTTATGATGTTATTTAAGAAAAGTCATGTTCTTCCATATGTCCCTAACAAATAAGAGGCTGTTCCGTTCTCTTCTCTCCATGATACCTACAGATGAGAGAAGCAAAATACAAAGTAGGAACCGCATTATCCATTTATCTAAAGTACCAACCTTCCAAGATTTTATTGGAATATTAAAACGGCTAATTGTTATCTTAAAATAGAATTACAATATGGTTAACATTGCAACAATGACTTCATTATTGTTAACATTTTAACATTTCCTATTAAAAACACGCTCTATATTATTTCGACATTGACATCACGAGAATGGCATTTCCGCCTTTGAGCTAAAATGCGTGGGACCAGGAGCAGTACATTCAAATTTAGCTTTTTTTGGTTCGTTGTCTGTACACTCTGTCTTCGTCTCGACTTATTTCGTGTCTTCACGACCTCCCGCTATGCGCCTCCATGAAGACTTGGACACGAGGCATCGGGGCCAAGGTTTCTATGAATTATGGAGTGTAATATGTATGGTATTATTCAGGCGCGATGTGTGTCAGTGTTCTGATTTCGCGGCCGAGTCGATCATTAAAGCAGCTGAAGGTCCAATCCCACTGAACAACTCCCGCAAACAATTTCCGGATATTGTTTTACATTGTGGATCTTTAAAATAATGCAATGAAAAGGTACTGTTAAACTATTTATAATGATGATGGTCCCAGTTTTATCCTTCACATAGGTAGACATTATATTCTGAGTTATACATATTGCGAACATTCAAGAGAATACCAGGCAATAGGCATTTATCGAATAATTTTTTTTTAATTAATAATATAGTTAAAAAAGCTACTATGTAACTGTCTACCTACGTAATAGGTAATTTAAGAAGGCATCTTAGCTGCTAAAGTTAGGTAGGCATATTTTATTTCTCCAAAATACCACTTAGACGCAATTGGTTAGCTTGTATCTAAATACATGTGTCTATTATGTTTTAATACAATTTTGTAATAAAATGTATTATACCTAAAGACTAAAAATTCGTTTTAATACTCGTAGTCGTAAGGCCTACCTATACTAGGTTCGAATTTTGGACTGATTTGATCTTTTGATTCTTACCGTCAAGATGCCAGATGCAGATGACGTGGCCAAAATTAATAACTTTTTGAATAAAAATTGAATTGAAGAACGTAACCAAAGAAAAAAGTGGAAAGTGAAAGTTCAACTCACTTCAGGAACTCTTTAGAGAAAGTAAAAATGACATACCTTTTTGTCGAAATAATTTTATTGTAACTAGCATTTCACGGCGAGAATAGCATATCTTTTCCTAGCTAGAAATTAGAAAGCTATAAAAATAGTTTGTTGAAGACCAAAATATTATTTCAGAACGTAGGTACAAGAAAACACTCGTAAACCAAACACACATAGCCTATTGCATCATTGCCAATACAAAAATTACAGAACATCAACTATTTATATTCGTCGGTTAAACACAGAAACACTCGACGATTGTTGAATAGAGTATAGAGCGTCGAACAAAGTCTAACCTCAGCTTACCAGCCCGGAGCTGCGGCTGAGGCAACGCTGAGGCTAATATTTTTTTCTCTCTTCTAATGAATTTAATTAACTTTGTTTTGTATTATGTTAATTTTGAAAAAGAAGGAACCAAGTTGTTGATTTTAGCTTTTGCTTTTTATGGGGAAAGATGTGTAGGATAAATATTCATAATAAATTGAATGTCAAAATGTCATTCATTATATCTCTCCTTCCGTCGTGTTTCCCATTACTGAGGGTCGTGACGCCTTCCGCCAATAATCTTTCTATGGATGATGTCGCGCCCTGTGCTTTGGTTCTCTGCGACATGCAGGGCTTCGTGGACCTTGATGTCGAGAGTGGTGCGGATTTGATCCAACCCACGCATCGGGCTGCGTCCCCGAGGCCTCTTTCCGTTCACTGTGCCAGTAATGACAATATTTTCAAGGTTGTGTCCCTCCCTTCTGGCAATGTGGCCGAAATAATCAAGGATCCTCTGGCGACAGGTGGTTAATAGTCGTTTCGTGACTTTTAATTGTTTAAGGATCGATGCGTTGGTTCTGTGCGCTGCCCAAGGGATCTGGAGCATCCTCCTCCGTCCATTATATCAGTACATGCTTCTTCTTCTTCTTCTTTGTCAACCGATAGACGTCCACTGCTGGACAAAGGTCTCTTGCATGGACTGACATTGGACTTCCACAGGCCTCGGTCTTGCGCCGCCTAAATCCAGGGGCGCCCTGCGACTCGTTTGATGTCGTCGGTCCACCTAGTAGGGGGTCTGCCAACACACCACACTGCACCTTGGGACTCCAACGACCATCAGCTCTTCGAACTATGTACCCCGCCCATTTTCACTTATGCTTCGCGACTCGCTGGAGCTATGTCGGTGACTTTGGTGGTGACGGATCTCCTCATTTCTGATTTGATTTCGCAGGGATACTCCGAACATAGCTCTCTCGATCGCCCGCTGAGTGACCCTGAGTCTTCTTAGAGGCCCATAGTTAGCGAATATAATGTCTCGGATTCAAAGCCTAAACGCTGTGGTTTGATTAACACGATGTCTTGACAATCAGTAAGTTTAAGATAGTAAAGATAGTCATAATATTATTACTCTATGAATATTGATGATAGTAGACATTAATGGAGTGTCTAATGAATGAAGTGCTAGAAGTTCATTTTAGGACGTGAACAATACTTTGCGTGTTGTGCATGATAATGTAAGCTTAACGTTGCCAAGTCAATGAAGATAAAGATTTAAATACATATTATTTATATGGACCTGATTCATCGCTTCGAAAAAGTCATACCTTACCGTGCCAGTCAGTAGAACATTTTTGAAGAATTATTTTGAAATGAAATGTTTTTGTTTGTTGGTTGTCCTTCAATCACTCGGCAGAAACGGAGAAACTCAAGTTGGTTGGGTATACTATAAGACCTAGAGAGTGACCTAATCTAAGTTTGATCCCTGAAAAACAAAGGGTCCCCGCGGATTTTTAAAACCAAACACCACGCGGACGCCAAGTCGTGGCCATAGGCATGTGGAATACAATTATAAATAGGCAAATACTGGAAGCCAGTTGCACCTCAGCTGGTTATAGTAAGGTCACCGTTATAGTTAAAGACCAACAAAAAAAGGTCATATTGGATTGCACAAGTGAGGTAAATCCTAAGTCAGTTCCTTAACTTAGCAATCCGAATACGGATTTGTGCAGCCCACGTTGCTTGTCATTTAAAACTTTAGTGACATGTCCGCCTGACATGCAAAGAGCCCATAGTGAATTAGGGAACTGGCTGGAGTTGTATCCCTCAATTTAATTTTTTTAAACCTTTGCTAAACCAGAAGTTCCATAACAGACACTTGAGAGCCTTCAAAAGGTACTAGGTATTAAAGTGACCTGGGTAGAGATATTTAAACATTCTATCAGGAAGCTGAGAAACGTGCCTTGAAATGTTATTTACCGATGACATTACAATTTTCAGTAGGTAGGTATGTACATGCATTTGCCCTTGCAACTTATACCTATTATACATACCTACTATATACTGTACTTACTTATACCTAGAACACAGACATTGTAGTTAAAATTTAATTCACTATTTATACAACTGTTCACTATTAAGGACACCGTTCATTATTCACAAGGATTTTAAATAAAAAAAATGAACAATTGGTGTCCATAGTTAAAGGTCACATAAGAATAGTGAAGGCATATTTATGTAACTTCGCCTTGATCTACGTCAAAGGTAGATCAAGCCTTTATTTATTAATAAAATAAAGAAAAAGTAAACAACAATCAAGAGGCAAGAACGTCATGCTTTTCATTCTTTTAATTCATCATGAGCATTAATGTTCTTGACACAAAAGAAGCATCAACTATATATACACCTTTCACGTTTTTTACAAAAGTTTATGTAATTAGGTACATGAATTTCAGCTTTGCTGCTTGCAACCTCAGCATAGAGTTTCGTTTTAATTGCTAGTAACAGTTTTTCTATAAAATCATCTAACTAAAAAAAACTAATATAATCTTTAGTTTTTTCAAGAACACCTTATAAAGTGCACAATCCACTGAATTATTAGTAATAATTCCCTTGGATTGGTAGATATTAATTCCCTTGGATATTTATGATGTTATTTAAGAAAAGTCATGTTCTTCCATATGTCCCTAACAAATAAGAGGCTGTTCCGTTCTCTTCTCTCCATGATACCTACAGATGAGAGAAGCAAAATACAAAGTAGGAACCGCATTATCCATTTATCTAAAGTACCAACCTTCCAAGATTTTATTGGAATATTAAAACGGCTAATTGTTATCTTAAAATAGAATTACAATATGGTTAACATTGCAACAATGACTTCATTATTGTTAACATTTTAACATTTCCTATTAAAAACACGCTCTATATTATTTCGACATTGACATCACGAGAATGGCATTTCCGCCTTTGAGCTAAAATGCGTGGGACCAGGAGCAGTACATTCAAATTTAGCTTTTTTTGGTTCGTTGTCTGTACACTCTGTCTTCGTCTCGACTTATTTCGTGTCTTCACGACCTCCCGCTATGCGCCTCCATGAAGACTTGGACACGAGGCATCGGGGCCAAGGTTTCTATGAATTATGGAGTGTAATATGTATGGTATTATTCAGGCGCGATGTGTGTCAGTGTTCTGATTTCGCGGCCGAGTCGATCATTAAAGCAGCTGAAGGTCCAATCCCACTGAACAACTCCCGCAAACAATTTCCGGATATTGTTTTACATTGTGGATCTTTAAAATAATGCAATGAAAAGGTACTGTTAAACTATTTATAATGATGATGGTCCCAGTTTTATCCTTCACATAGGTAGACATTATATTCTGAGTTATACATATTGCGAACATTCAAGAGAATACCAGGCAATAGGCATTTATCGAATAATTTTTTTTTAATTAATAATATAGTTAAAAAAGCTACTATGTAACTGTCTACCTACGTAATAGGTAATTTAAGAAGGCATCTTAGCTGCTAAAGTTAGGTAGGCATATTTTATTTCTCCAAAATACCACTTAGACGCAATTGGTTAGCTTGTATCTAAATACATGTGTCTATTATGTTTTAATACAATTTTGTAATAAAATGTATTATACCTAAAGACTAAAAATTCGTTTTAATACTCGTAGTCGTAAGGCCTACCTATACTAGGTTCGAATTTTGGACTGATTTGATCTTTTGATTCTTACCGTCAAGATGCCAGATGCAGATGACGTGGCCAAAATTAATAACTTTTTGAATAAAAATTGAATTGAAGAACGTAACCAAAGAAAAAAGTGGAAAGTGAAAGTTCAACTCACTTCAGGAACTCTTTAGAGAAAGTAAAAATGACATACCTTTTTGTCGAAATAATTTTATTGTAACTAGCATTTCACGGCGAGAATAGCATATCTTTTCCTAGCTAGAAATTAGAAAGCTATAAAAATAGTTTGTTGAAGACCAAAATATTATTTCAGAACGTAGGTACAAGAAAACACTCGTAAACCAAACACACATAGCCTATTGCATCATTGCCAATACAAAAATTACAGAACATCAACTATTTATATTCGTCGGTTAAACACAGAAACACTCGACGATTGTTGAATAGAGTATAGAGCGTCGAACAAAGTCTAACCTCAGCTTACCAGCCCGGAGCTGCGGCTGAGGCAACGCTGAGGCTAATATTTTTTTCTCTCTTCTAATGAATTTAATTAACTTTGTTTTGTATTATGTTAATTTTGAAAAAGAAGGAACCAAGTTGTTGATTTTAGCTTTTGCTTTTTATGGGGAAAGATGTGTAGGATAAATATTCATAATAAATTGAATGTCAAAATGTCATTCATTATATCTCTCCTTCCGTCGTGTTTCCCATTACTGAGGGTCGTGACGCCTTCCGCCAATAATCTTTCTATGGATGATGTCGCGCCCTGTGCTTTGGTTCTCTGCGACATGCAGGGCTTCGTGGACCTTGATGTCGAGAGTGGTGCGGATTTGATCCAACCCACGCATCGGGCTGCGTCCCCGAGGCCTCTTTCCGTTCACTGTGCCAGTAATGACAATATTTTCAAGGTTGTGTCCCTCCCTTCTGGCAATGTGGCCGAAATAATCAAGGATCCTCTGGCGACAGGTGGTTAATAGTCGTTTCGTGACTTTTAATTGTTTAAGGATCGATGCGTTGGTTCTGTGCGCTGCCCAAGGGATCTGGAGCATCCTCCTCCGTCCATTATATCAGTACATGCTTCTTCTTCTTCTTCTTTGTCAACCGATAGACGTCCACTGCTGGACAAAGGTCTCTTGCATGGACTGACATTGGACTTCCACAGGCCTCGGTCTTGCGCCGCCTAAATCCAGGGGCGCCCTGCGACTCGTTTGATGTCGTCGGTCCACCTAGTAGGGGGTCTGCCAACACACCACACTGCACCTTGGGACTCCAACGACCATCAGCTCTTCGAACTATGTACCCCGCCCATTTTCACTTATGCTTCGCGACTCGCTGGAGCTATGTCGGTGACTTTGGTGGTGACGGATCTCCTCATTTCTGATTTGATTTCGCAGGGATACTCCGAACATAGCTCTCTCGATCGCCCGCTGAGTGACCCTGAGTCTTCTTAGAGGCCCATAGTTAGCGAATATAATGTCTCGGATCCAAAGCCTAAACGCTGTGGTTTGATTAACACGATGTCTTGACAATCAGTAAGTTTAAGATAGTAAAGATAGTCATAATATTATTACTGTATGAATATTGATGATAGTAGACATTAATGGAGTGTCTAATGAATGAAGTGCTAGAAGTTCATTTTAGGACGTGAACAATACTTTGCGTGTTGTGCATGATAATGTAAGCTTAACGTTGCCAAGTCAATGAAGATAAAGATTTAAATACATATTATTTATATGGACCTGATTCATCGCTTCGAAAAAGGCATACCTTACCGTGCCAGTCAGTAGAACATTTTTGAAGAATTATTTTGAAATGAAATGTGTTTGTTTGTTGGTTGTCCTTCAATCACTCGGCAGAAACGGAGAAACTCAAGTTGGTTGGGTATACTATAAGACCTAAAGAGTGACCTAATCTAAGTTTGATCCCTGAAAAACAAAGGGTCCCCGCGGATTTTTAAAACCAAACACCACGCGGACGCCAAGTCGTGGCCATAGGCATGTGGAATACAATTATAAATAGGCAAATACTGGAAGCCAGTTGCACCTCAGCTGGTTATAGTAAGGTCACCGTTATAGTTAAAGACCAACAAAAAAAGGTCATATTGGATTGCACAAGTGAGGTAAATCCTAAGTCAGTTCCTTAACTTAGCAATCCGAATACGGATTTGTGCAGCCCACGTTGCTTGTCATTTAATGGCAAAGTATACCTAACTTTAGTCACATGTCCGCCTGACATGCAAAGAGCCCATAGTGAATTATGGATCTGGCTGGAGTTGTATCCCTCAATTTAATCTTTGCTAAACCAGGAGTTTTATAACAGATACTTGAGAGCCTTCAAAAGGTACTAGGTATTAAAGTGACCTAGGTAGAGATATTTAAACATTCTATCAGGAAGCTGAGAATCGTGCCTTGAAATGTTATTTACCGATGACATTACAATTTTCAGTAGGTAGGTACGTACATGCATTTGCCCTTGCAACTTATACCTATTATACATACTATATACTGTACTTACTTATACCTAGAACACAGACATTGTAGTTAAAATTTAATTCACTATTTATACAACTGTTCACTATTAAGGACACCGTTCATTATTCACAAGGATTTTAAATAAAAAAAATGAACAATTGGTGTCCATAGTTAAAGGTCACATAAGAATAGTGAAGGCATATTTATGTAACTTCGCCTTGATCTACGTCAAAGGTAGATCAAGCCTTTATTTATTAATAAAATAAAGACAAAGTAAACAACAATCAAGAGGCAAGAACGTCATGCTTTTCATTCTTTTAATTCATCATGAGCAGAGAGTTCTTGATATAAAAGAAGCATAAACTAAATATATTATAGGTATATATTATATTACCTTTCACGTTTTTTACAAAAGTTTATGTAGTTAGGTACATGAATTTCAGCTTTGCTGCTTGCAACCTCAGCATAGAGTTTCGTTCTAATTGCTATTAACAGTTTTTCTATAAAATCATCTGAATGACTAAAAAAAACTAATATAATCTTTAGTTTTTTTAAGAACACCTTATAAAGTGCACAATCCACTGAATTATTAGTAATAATTCCCTTGGATTGGTATTAATTCCCTTGGATATTTTTGATGTTATTTAAGAAAAGTCACGTTCTTCCATGTCCTTTACAAATAAGAGACTGTTCTGTTCTCTTCTCTCCATGATACCTACAGGTGAGAGAAACAAAATACAAAGTAGGAACCGCATTATCCATTTATCTAAAGTACCAACCTTCCAAGATTTTATTGGAATATTAAAACGGCTAATTGTTATCTTAAAATAGAATTACAATATGGTTAACATTGCAACAATGACTTAATTATTGTTAACATTTTAACATTTCCTATTAAAAACACGCTCTATATTATTTTGACATTGACATCACGTGAATGGCATTTCCGCCTCTGACCTAAAGTCGCGTGGGATCAGGAGCAGTACATTCGAATTTAGCTTTTTTAGGTTCGTTGTCTTCTGTCTTCGTCTCAACTTATTTCGTGTCTTCACGACCTCCCGCTATGCGCCTCCATGAAGACTCGGACACGAGGCATCGGGGCCAAGGTTTCTATGAATTATGGAGTGTAATGTGTATGGTATTATTCAGGCGCGATGTGTGTCAGTGTTCTGATTTCGCGGCCGAGTCGATCATTAAAGCAGCTGAAGGTCCAATCCCACTGAACAATTCCCGCGAACAATTTCCGGATATTGTTTTACATTGTGGATCTTTAAAATAATGCAATGAAAAGGTACTGTTAAACTATTTATAATGATGATGGTCCCAGTTTTATCCTTCACATAGGTAGACATTATATTCTGAGTTATACATATTGCGAACATTCAAGAGAATACCAGGCAATAGGCATTTATCGAATAATTTTTTTTTAATTAATAATATAGTTAAAAAAGCTACTATGTAACTGTCTACCTACGTAATAGGTAATTTAAGAAGGCATCTTAGCTGCTAAAGTTAGGTAGGCATATTTTATTTCTCCAAAATACCACTTAGACGCAATTGGTTAGCTTGTATCTAAATACATGTGTCTATTATGTTTTAATACAATTTTGTAATAAAATGTATTATACCTAAAGACTAAAAATTATTGCAATAATTAGGTTACTCGTTATAAAAAACTATTTTCAGGACACTTGTCTCTAATAAAATTTAGCACTTTAAAATATTATATTTCACAAACGGGTCCCTGAATCGAAAAATGGTGTTCCCACACCCACAATATTTTTGAAAGACCTAGTGTGTCTATCACTATGGGATAGACGAGAAAAAAAAATTCATCCCCACTTTACATGTAGTGGAGGTACCCTAATAAAAATTAATTTTAACAATTTTATTTCACCACTTTATTGGCGTGATTAATATTTATCATCATCATCTTCATCATCAGCAACCCATCAACGGCTCACTACTGAGCGCAGGTCTCCTCTCAGAGATGGGTTACAGGCCACCACGCTGGCCCAATGCGAATTGGTGGACTTCACACACCTTCGAGAACATTATGAAGAACTCTCAGATGTGCAGGTTTCCTCACGATGTTTTCCTTCACCGTTGAAGCAAGTGATAGTTAATTGCTTAAACGCACTTGACTCCGAAAAGTCAGAGGTGAGTACCCGGGATCGAACCTGCGACCCCCCGAATAGGAGACCACAGTCCTAACCACTAGGCTATCACTGCTTCATAATACTGATTAATATTTATACCCTTGTCAAATTACAGTTTTCTAGTACTAATAGTCTCTGAGCTAAACCGCGGACGGAGAGACAGACGCGGACATGGGGAAACTATAAGGGTTCCTTGTTTACTTCGGAACCCTAAAAACCGACTATGCCGGCGCCACTACAAAGTATACAATTTATTGTTGATAACCGCTCGACCGATATCGACAAAATTTAAATGGAACCACTTGGAAAGTATACCATTTGAAACGAAAACAGAATTTTTCAAATCGGTTCTGGGTTCTGGCGTCTTCGAGCCATGAACATACATAAAAAAAAGATTCCTACCAATTGAGAACCTCCTCCTTTTTCTGAAGTCGGTTAAAAATAGATTTCAGGCACCACACAAAAACAAAGGCGTATATTCGTGTGCACACATTTTGTTCGAAAGGCGGGCATACGAGGCGCACGGTCGCGTCGTTCGGTTTTAAATGAGGTCAGTGGAACACGAAGCATTACACTTGACCTCTTTCCGAGTTACCTCCGCCAGACCTTCACACTTTTTACAACGCTTTTACGAGCTAGGTCGAGCCAATTAAGTTTGGCCGAAGAACGGTCGTAGTAACAATGACACCCCCGGACCACGCGGCAGATGCTTTGCGGACGTACGAGTACGTACGTCGCCGTACGTAGACCAGCCGCCTTGCCGCACTCTTGACATACATTCGCTTTACTATTCAATGTCTCTATAATTATGTTTTAAGATTAAATAAATACCAGCTATATCTACCAATCAATGTCTTTGGGTACACTTGTGCTAATGAATATATTTCGTAAAATTAAACATACCTACACAGTACACACATCATACTCGCATCTTGCTTGTTTAATTAATTTGTTGGGTATATATAATCTTTGATGGTATAATATACTAGCAGCCATCTAATGTGTGCAGTTAAACTAAAATATGACTATGACGAATAATTAAATAACCAGATTCCTCAATAGGTATACAATAGAGGCAGGCAACTTCACTGCCCGTGAACCAGAAATCTATCTTTTCAATATTTCGAAGCTGAAAAAAGAAATCACACAAACAAAATTACTCGTAGTCACAGATAATGCAAATTGGCAGACCTCATAAACTTTCGAGAATATTAAGGAGAACTCTATCTCTCACTCTCACCACAGAATTTATGTAACAGGGTGGGCCAGGCCAGGTGGATATAATTTTTTTTTAAATTGTTGACTTAAGGGCCTACCAGGAAAAAAATCGGTTTACGATTACGAGAAAAAAAATTGTATTTAAAATTTTGGAATATCATTGCCTTGACAAACTTTTAATTTTTTTTTATTTTTTCAGTGACTATTTCCGCAATTTTTTTATGGAATATCTTTACCTAATAACTGTGACGCTGCAAGACATTTTTATACTTCACACGAAGTTTCTCACGGGCGGCGACGCACGAAGATTTCATTTTCAGTGTTAGGTTAGAATCTAATCGTAATATTTATTTTTGTGGACGCACAAATTTTAAGTCTAGATGCTTCACAACGTAATCAAAATGCACAAAAATTATTCTGAGTAGATACTCAACAAAATAACAGCGGTGTTTTGCATACGTTAACAATACATACTCTATATTGGTCTTTACAAAAAATTCTATTATTGTCTTATCTAAGGACATTGAATAACCCCTCTGTGACATTCAAATCATGGCGACTAATGAAAAACAGCACAAACGTACAGCGATGGATATTATATTATTATATTGAATTACACACACTTACACATCAGTTCCTAGTAAACAAGGTCAGGCCAACCTTGGTGGTAAATTGTATTTTTATTATTATTAAAAATATAAAAATATCACAACGGCAAACAAGGAAGTCATCGGGTATTTTGCGAAGCGATTTAATGAACTTTATGTACCTATAGTCGGAATTATAATTCGATTCCACGTTTGACATTAGCTACTGTCATTTTGTAAAATAATGATACCACATATAATAGTGTAGTGATGAACACAAAAATCGATAAACAATCGCGATTTATGTTTATGTAATCATAATATTGGTGTGCCAATTAAAGACTAAATTATTGATTTTTATTTAAATAAATACATAATTACTCATAATAATTATTTATTAATTAGTAACCGCTGCTTTATTTTATAAAAAGTTAATATTTTTGTTTTTTATATTAAAAACAAAACTTATAATAAAAGAACCTAGATAGTTTTCTGTATTGGCAACCCGTGCGCGCTCGTGCAGCTATCGCCATTTTGTTTATCTTGTCATTCGGCTTCATTCTCCCAGTCTGACTGCACGAATATCTTGTTTCATTGCGAATCGATATTTTGTTATTTTGTTGGGTTTTTGTTAAAGTTTTGTTACGTTGTGTTTGTTGTTACGTTTATAGTTTTTTTGTGAACTTTGAGTGAATCTATTTGTTTTGGTTTTCCATCAAAATGGATCCTCAGCCAAGTACATCACAAAAAGACGTGGATGTTTTCTTGTCCCCAAGAAAAAAACGTCCACGAAAAGCTTTCACTGTTACTGAAAAAGTAATGATCCGCAATGCCTACAAGTACGTGAAAAATGAAACTTCTGCGCAATTGGAGGCCTTTGAAGTAGTGGAAGAAAATGAATGTATGAGCAAAGTTGCTGACATATTGGGAATAACCTCACGCTCTGTTTGTAACGTTTTGAAGGAAGTAAATAAAGGTGCGGCGCCAACTCCTCCTAAAAAAACTGGACCAAAGCGAAGTTTCAAAGACAAAATTGATGAATTTACATTCTCCGCAATACGAAGACTTGTTCATCAGTTCTTTTACCGAAATGAACCTCCAACGATTGCAAAGGTTAGTCAATCAGTCAGACAGTATTATTTTATACCTACATCTTTTATATGTATAAGTAATGATTCCAAACTATTATAAAATTTACTATTTTAGATTTTACAAGTGATGAACAATGATCCAGAAATGCCCAAGGTTTCCAGACACCCTCAGAAAAATTTTGAAGCATCTTAATTTTAAATTTGTTGCACGGGCACGCAAGAGCACACTTATTGATCGAAATGATATAATAACATGGCGCCAGCGTTACTTGCGATCTATATGTCAGTTTCGACGAGAAGGGAGACATATATATTATCAAGATGAAACTTGGGTTAACGCAGGTAAGGCTAACATTTTGAATTTATATACATTTTACATTAAATTTAATAGTAATATTGAATGTTAATGTACTATATT
Source organism: Oeneis ivallda (assembly GCA_029955525.1). Taxonomy (NCBI): domain Eukaryota; kingdom Metazoa; phylum Arthropoda; class Insecta; order Lepidoptera; family Nymphalidae; genus Oeneis; species Oeneis ivallda. The sequence goes on along the minus strand of JARPMR010000006.1, from coordinate 16,116,282 downwards.
TATTTTTAGGTCATACTGTAAAAAAAACTTGGGTGGACAAGAAAGTCACATCATCTCGGCAAGCGTTTTTGGAGGGACTGACCAGTGGATTAAAAAATCCATCTGGAAAAGGCAAACGTCTCATAATTAGCCATATAGGTAGTGAAGAAGGCTTCCTGGAAAAGGGGCTCATGATTTTTGAAGCAAAGAAAAATTGTGAAGATTACCATGATGAGATGAACGCAGTTTGTTTTGAGGAGTGGTTCGCTGGAGTCTTACCAAAATTAAGACCAAACTCAATTGTGGTGATGGATAATGCACCTTACCACTCCCGAAAATTGGAAACGGCACCAAAAATGAGCTGGAAAAAAGCTGCCATTCAAGACTGGCTTTTAAATAAAAATATTCATTACGAACCAGATATGGTTAAAGCTACGCTTTTAGAACTGATTCCACATAACGAGTCTTTTAATAAGTACGCTGTAGACGAAATGGCAGCACAACATGGGATCACGGTTTTAAGACTGCCCCCTTACCATTGCGAGCTGAACCCTATCGAATTGATATGGGCGCAGGTAAAGGGGCATGTAGCTCAAAATAATAAAACCTTCAAATTGACAGACGTGAGAAATTTATTTGAGGAAGGCATTCAAAAAATTACGGCTACCGAATGGTCTAAATGCGTATCCCATGTTGTCAAAGAAGAGGAAAAATGAGTAGGCTAGATATTTTAATTGACAATATCACAGACACATTTATAATACATGTTACAGAAAGTGACAGCGATAGCGATAGCGAAGACGGCGACGATTTATAAAATAAAATATTACCATAATACATCTATTTGTTTTATTTCTCATGTTCCTTCATGATCACATTTTTTTATTTATTCCACACACAATTATTAAAGAAAACTCTCAGATCCTTAATAAAATTAATCGTCATAACTAAATTATCCGTTCAGAAATATTTAATTTCCTGATATACTTAGTTTCTATTAAAGTAGTAGTTGTTTAGATATACTACTATAAACGAGAGGAATCGATTCGGAAATATTCCATTTCCGTATCGAATAATTTCGTAACGTCACTATTTAGTACTTGTCATAACGTTGCAACACTGAAATTGTCAAATCTGGAATCGAATTAAAATTCCGACTATAGATGTGATGTTTTAATGCCGTTTAACGTTCAGGGTCACCACAATCTAGACGTGATTCAGGCAGGAACTGTTATGCTAGGCTTAGACTACGACAATTTATTGTCCGGTTTCACTGATCTATCCAAAATCTACCTACAAATTGAAGGTCAAAATTTTATTCAGATTATTAGTAGAAAAGTGTGAAGTGCTTAACAAATTATTCAAACAAAAAAATAATTTTTCAAATCGGTTCAGGCATCTGTCATCGTCTGCGAGTAATCGGTGAACATACATTTAAAAAAAAGATTTCGACGAATTGAGAACCTCCTCCTTTTTTGAAGTCGGTTAAAAATAGATTGCAATCTTAATACGAGGATGGTTTTGAGTTTTTGACCCACTTTATGACCTAATACTTATTTGATTTTTAATTTTTAGATTTTAGTTGATTTAAAGTTAAAACCGGCCGTAAGATACTACTAACACCAAATGTGGGATTGTCTTTTAACGATTGCATCACTGTGACAATCGCAATCAACTCCGATTGGCTGAATTTATTGCGCTCTTGCTGCACCCATGCATTTTAACCAATAGCGAGAGAGTACCAGTCACTACCAGCCAATCAGAGCTGATAGCTCTCGATGTTGCGATGCTCTCTCACGATGATGGTGATGCCACTTACAGCAGTATTCTCAATCTTCTCACAATGCTCTCGAACGCACAGGGAAGCTTAGGTCTAAGCTACATCAATCAAAATCAAAATTAAATGTTTATGAATACTGGCTTCAGCCTTCAACACGGCTTCAATATAAATCAATAAATACATCTAGAGTAAATCGCAAGTTAAATTTTAAGCCTTCCTAATCCTATTGATCCCATAGGGTTATAACTTATAACACAGCTGGTTTCGCGCTTTAAAAATAACTCTAGGGGTAGACCAAAATGCGTGGAATCGGGGTGTCTGCAATTTACGACCTACTTGCATAGACTTATTATATTTATTACCGCCTACTTGTAACCTACTAATTGACGACCTCCCTGGCGCAGTGGTGAGCGCTGTGGTCTTATAACTGGGAGGTCTCGGGTTCGATTCCCGACGGGGTCAATTTAGGAATTTATAATTTCTGAATTTTCTCTGGTCTGGCTTTCGTTGGCCGTGGCTAGTTACCACCCTACCGTCAAAGACGTGCCGCCAAGCGATTTAGCGTTCCGGCACGATGGCGTGTAGAAACCGATTAGGGGTATGGGTTGAATTTTCACTGCCATACCCCTTCCAAGTTAGTACGCTACCATCTTAGACTGCATCGTCACTTACCATCAGGTGAGATCGCAGTCAAGGACTATCTTGTCATCGAATAAAAAAAAAAAACCTGTTTCAACTATATGCAATTATAAGTCTATGGAGAGACGCAAAAATGGAGCTGGATTTAAACGCGTCACTCAATTTCAAATGTTAAAAATTTAAGTTAACAAGTTTACGGCTAAGATTATAAAGCTGTTATAAAATAAGTAGTTTATTTTTATTTTTATAAACTAGTTTTTACAATTATTTGGTGACATTGCGTCACTTTGTAGTAACTGAGCCTTTGAGTATATAACCAAAAAAAATAACTGAGCTAACGAATAGAACAGACATTAGTGTCAGACAATTATATTGTGTAGCAAAATGGCGTCGTCTATGCGAACCCTGCGGACCATTAGGATTGTAAGCTCCTGTTCAATGACGTTTGGAGAACAATAATGATTCAGCGGTTAAGAGCAGATGTTTGTCATTGTTGAGGGCCGATATGGTAACATAATATGGGATGTGAGTAATGTTTGCACTGTTATATTATGTGTAGAGCTTTAGATAAATAATACAAAGTACTATTCCACAGAAAAGTAATATAACTATAGGTATCTACTTATCTATGTATTTGTCCGAAACTAATGCAAAGCAAACTTGATTAAGGGCCTGTTTCAACACTTTCTGATAAAGTGCCTAATAGTGATAGATAGCCTTTCCACAACTTGTCTGACAGATAGCGTTCAAATTTTTGTTTCACAAGTGTCAGCAGATATAAACTCTAAAAAATGTCAATCATATTTGACAGCTATTTTATCCGTTAGATATAAATCAGACACTTTAAGGTTTATTATACGGGCCTGCCCGCGAAATTCAAATTTAATTTGGTTTTTCGCAATTTGTAAACTAATACGACAAAGTAGGCTTATAGCATTCTAATTGCGCCAATGGCAGTATCATCTCCACAGGTTTATATAAAAATCTTTCCTTGAAAGTGACCAGTTTAAGAAATTAATCAAAATATCGAGTTGGACGTGAGCTACTCACAAATTAGTCGATATTCTGACTAATTTCTTAAACTGGACACTTTCAAGTAAAGATTTTTATATAAACCTGTAAAGATGATACTGCCATCGTCGCAATTAGAATGCCATAAGCCTACTTTGTCTTATTAATTTACAAATTGCGTAACACCAAATTAAATTTGAATTTCGCGGGCAGACCCGTATAATCCACCTTAACGGATAGTGGTGAAACAGGCCCTAAAACTTGTATAATACTAGTTATCAGGTTAGGACCAACAGTGTTATCTTTTTTTTCTATGAATAACAGAAAATAATATCAGCAAAGATTTCAAGAGCTGGTCGGATCATGTAGAAGGGTTCCGTACTTGCCACTATATGTACATATATTTTCCCGTAATTAATAGAATGACGTTGCTGACTATAAAATGACGTTTAATAATTTATTAAATAACTGTGGATGATGCCGCGAATTTATATGCGTGGAGTTAGGTTTTTAAAAATTCCGCGGGAACTCTCTGTTTTTCCGAAATAAAAGGTATGCTACTCTCCAAGTCTTCATCTACTCGTATAACTACCTATCTATTGCACAAAATTACGTCGATCCGTTTTTCCGTTGCTGCTTTATTGAAGGACAAACAAAAAAAATCAATAAAACAAACTCACTTACACATTCATAATAATTATAAGTAGGTACCTATATATAAGAATAGCAAGGATTTGTAAGTAGTAAAAAACTACAGTTTATTACGAAGGTTTCTTGTAACAGACAAACATGTACGTAAAGCAAAAGCTCTGTTGGCTTTTGAGTGTGTATGTCGTCTGAATATTTAAGTGACCTTTGCTACTCTCATAGATATGACATCTATGAGAGTAGCAAGGGTCTCGGAACCTTCGCCTACGTACCTCTAAAATAATATATAGCTGGTAATATAAAATAAATACAAATGGCATTTATAACAAGGAACTGGATGACCATATTCCTAGAATGTAACATATTTATTTGTAATAATACACAATGATGTCTTTGTGCTGCGCAAATGTGCTGTGGACGATTTATCATTAGACGTTACCAGTTCTAAGGAATTATAACAGAACCGCATAAGTGTAGACATTAAATTCAAAAGTATTTATTTTGAAAAGCTTTCAGTTTAGAAGAGAAAAATAAAATAGTGTCCATTTTCAACCGACGAAATAAAGAAGAAAGAGGTTCTCATATTGTCACGTACCTATATTAATATAGCGTAATTAAGTTTGTCACTGACTCAAAATTAGTAAAGTACTTACATTAGTTTAGGAGCTTATTTATTAGCTTTATTTTATTTTCCCTTTTTTTGCTTTTATCGTCGATTTCATTTTTTGATAAGTAATTGACGCACACCTTCGGTAGAACAAGGGCATACTTTGCAATTTTACAGTCGAGAGTCATTTTAAGAATTTTTTGGCAACATCGTCTTGTTCTATTGATATTGCTCTAATTCTCCTTTGTTTGAAATAAACTTTAATCTTCAAACATCCGACTTTTTTTAATTAATTTTTTTCAAGACAGGTGTGCAATTGTGCCCTAGTTCTACCGAAGGTGCGATTTGTCCACAATGCATGATTAGAATGTACCTAATAATTGAGAATTGGAAACTAGGTATTTCAATATTAGTCAGATAGAATCAAATGAAGTTCTAAAGACTTCTTAGACTGAAAGGGACCATTTGATCATTCTATTTATTACGATAATATACCGTAATATGCTCACAAGGCTGCCTCGAATGATAAATTACTTAACTAAAATCCAAGGACCAATCGAGATACATGCTTCAGTAGGCCAAGGCAAAACTGAGGCCTACGAGATGTATGTACAAATTACAAATACAATGTACATAATTATTATCTTTTATATATTCTGTGATATTATTATGTGTAGTACCTGTAGACTACCTCGGTACTGCCACTAATATTGATTGACTAAATAATTTGCTCTATAATATACCGCGGTACTCGTATAGTTTAAAAATATTAATTTCAAGGTGGCATTTAATTTATGTGGGAACCAAGTAGTGATCGCTAACGTTCTCGTGCTGTGCTGAATCTTAAATAGGCATCAATCGTCCTGGCGAATAGAACACCACAGGAATATAAAAAATATTGTGAATTCGAGTATACATGTAGTGAATGATAGGTATATTACCCTAGGTCCTAAATGTCTACATAAAATAAAACTGTAGTACTGGACGAATTCTGTACATTGAAAATTTTAATTGGAGGACGCTTTATTATCGGTACTGAGAGCAAATTTTTTAATTTTTAATTGCGATTTTTAATTTTTTGTTTGTCTGTCCGTCTGTGCGCGCATCACGCGTCATCACCACAAAACTACTGAATGGATATACTTAGATGAAAGGTACAGTGGTACCTGATACTCCGGGTCAACATATAGGATAGTTTTTATCCTGATAAATGGAATAGAATAGAAATGTTTTTTATTCAAATAAACTTTTTTACAAGAGCTTTTGAATCGTCGATGAGTCTACCACTGGTTCGGAATGCCCTTCTTGCCGAGGTTCCTCCGGGATATGGGATGAAAATTTTTATCGATTTTACTGCAAATTAGAACTTAATTTATAAATTCTTTTTTATTTGATAGTGTAACTCTCAAATAAAAAAAGATTGATTATGCACTTAACATGACATAACTCAGGCATGTTAAGTCTAATTTTGATGAAGATCTGATAAATATTATGGGAGACAGAGGACATTACTGTTCACGGATAGCAGCAAGTCACTCGCTTATGAATGAACGATCGAATACTTACATACCCCATAGGAATTAATTACAAATAGATTATTAACCTTCAGGCCCCAGATTTTTATGCCATTGTGTTTGTTTGATAGCCTACCCGTGCGAAGCCGGGGGCGCGAGTCAACTAGTAAATAAATAAGCTTGTATCTTCTACATAGAATCTTTGATTAAAATCCAATTTTTCTTTTCTACTAGCTTAACAAGTTAGTAATATTACCTAATCTGTATAAATTAATTAACCTTTTTACAAACTCGTTATACATTGTTAGGCTACTCGTGTACGTAGGTATACTCATACATTTTACTTAGACTTTTTCTTCTTGCTTTTCAACAGTGATCAATTAGTGCAAGTAAGTGTACTTACTGCATTAAAAATAATGGTATGTCAATAAATCCTGTCTACGTATATCTTTTGTATGTTCATAATTAATAATGAAATCCTACTATGTATTATTATACATGCGAAAGTTTGTGAGGATGAACGGATGGATGGATTGCTGTTTGTTACTCCTTCACACCACAACGAATAAACCGATTTGGCTAAAAGAAATGGAGGTAACCATGATGGGATGATTTCCCGGAAAAATGAAGAGTTCCCGCTGGAATTAAAAAACCTTAGTCCACGCTGACTAAGCAGTGGGCACTGATTGGTCTAAGATCCGAACCTAAGTCGACCTTCACCGGGGTGATTATTGAATGAGACCTATTTTATAATAAATTTAGTCTATTAAAAAATGTATTAAAAATGGGTTTGCTGGAAAAATCCTGGACAGGATATTTTTAATTAATTATTAAAAAATCCTTATGCTCTGTCCTTTTTTATTACACGGTATACTTACCTCGGATCTCTCTGTCACTCATTTCCCCACGCGTTGAAATTAAAATTTTTAAAATTCGCAAACCTCTATTAGGACCAAATTTTTCGCAGAAAACCCTATATCAACGTGTTCACAATAAAACAGTGCTTATGCTGATATACAATTTAAATTTCAACGCGTGGGGAAATGAGTGACAGAGAGATCCGAGGTAAGTATACCGTGTAATAAAAAAGGACAGAGCATAAGGATTTTTTAATAATTAATTAAAAATATTCTGTCCAGGATTTTTCCAGCAAACCCATTTTTAATACATTTTTTAATAGACTAAGTTTATTATAAAATAGGTCTCATTCAATAATCACCCCGGTGAAGGTCGACTTAGGTTCGGATCTTCTACTAGATGTAGTGGGCATCATTTATCATCTAGCTAGTCTAATATACTTTTTCCCTCCAACTTATTGCAATTGTTTAACAAATTGTTTACAATCAATACTAATTTATGATATTCGATTATGCAATAATTACAATTTGCATTTTGAACTAGTACATTATTACAAGCTATGTTAAAACCTTACATTTATTTTACGAATATCTATAATAACAATAAAACAATAGATGTTGCAATTTGAATATTACAGTCAGATAATATTCCCTTAGTAGTGTAAATACCACATAAATGCATATGTAGAAGCGAATATCGGTATATTCGTTTCTAAATTTTTATCCGTGTTTTATAATAATTTGGAGAAACATCATGAAAATTACTAAGTAATGAGAATGACGATGCAGAGAGAGATACCTAATCATTTGTGTAGTAATTCATTTTCATATAGTCAATACATTACTATTATTCATTTTTCATTAATTTTGTGTAAATTGGTGAGGTTCGATCGACATCTTCCTTTGTTATGATTATGAAGTTTCATATCCAATCGCCTTTATATTCTGGTCAATAGAACACTTGGATTATATTTAGATTGCTCGTGTGTTTATAAAAACAAGTGGTTATGATAAGGAAAGGGCGGTGCTCGGGCGCGCCGCTTCTATCGTTCAAGATTAAGGTCATCCGACTATGTACGTATGGCATCCTAAGGTCGAGTGGATCATGTTCGTAGCTCTTGCATGCACGTTGCGATGCTCACACGTACACATTACACACACATGCACAGTGTTTACTTTGTGTTGCTTTTAGACAGTAGAATTCTGATGACGCTCAATTACATCCATGCATGGAACTACATGACTGTGGGTAGTATAGGTAGGCGAAGCGTGTACCTACTTATAAAATGGCATGTATACCTACTGTGCTGACCATATCGACGAATATTTTGTTTAATTTAATTATAACTGTTTAAATGTCGTAGACATAATTGCTAAACAATGTATGGAAATCAGTAATCACTAACCAAGTCCCTCCGTTGAGTTTGTCAAGCTAATACTGAAACTTCTTCATTCTTGGATTCTTGCATGGATTTCCACAGACTTTGTCTTGCGCCCGCCTGTGTCCAGCCACTTAGAGCTCCCTGCGACTCGTCTAATGTCGTCTGTCCCTAGGGTAGGTCCAGTGGACTTAAAGCACTGTACCTGTCCCACCTAGGGCAGGTCCACTAGGTGGACTTAAAACACTGTACATCATAATTTACATAAGGATTTTCATCTGGTTTTCACCTAGCCTGACTGCGAAAATGTTTAGGTGTATAATTTCTTACTGTTAGAAAATTTTCAGGAACTATGATGATGATTGTGTAAATATACGGCTACATGGGTGTAGATTTTGCATTGAAAAATTGTAGGATATAATAGACTTGTTGAATAGGGTATTTTACTCTTAGTGAGAAATAATCTAAAAATACGTAATTATGATAGTTTATGCAATAAGAAATCGGGAAGTGTAAGTTTCAGTTCACAAAAATATACAATGAATTATATATTTTATATCAAAGTTTTCACTTTTTTTATCTATGCTACAAATATGCGAAATGTCAAACAGTACTCGCCATTATAAACGTCATAACTCATAACGTCAGTAATCTATATAGTTCATCCGCTCAAATAGTTTGCACTACAAGTACAAGGTTTTTTGAAAAGTCTGCGAAAATAAATAAATACATTATCTAATCATTTAGTACCTCATTTATTTCAATTTTTTTAGATTAAAGAAACAACATAAAATCAAAATACTGGTAGTATTAGATCTGAATCATCACGTTATAGCGTTATATAAATATACTATCATCACAAATACAACACACAAAAATCTTAAGTACACAGCGAGTCTCAAAAGTCGCGCTGCCTTCGGCATGGACCGCCGCGCCGCGGGCGGCGGCCGCTCTGTGTCGGCTTTACAAAGGGCGCCAACCATTTGAGCGAACGAATTTACTATACAGTCAATGTCATCACATGGCATTTAATGTTTAAGCGCGCAAAAGAGATTACCTATTTTTGCCTTCCTATTTGGGAAAATGCGCAGGATTATAGCTTTCACAATAAGATTTAAAAATTAAGGCTTTATTTATTATGAATTTATTATTTCGAAAAAGCCCAAGGTTTAAAATATGTAAAAAAACAGTGTGTTTATTGCTTCCGCTTTCCTCCTTTCATCAAATCATTTTTAAATAAATACTGCTTTATAGGAACCTCTGTTCATCATACATCTAACTTTATTGATCTGACTGCTGTCATTTTGGTATCATTACGGTTCTGAGTACCCCGTTCTCGGTTGTATAATAAAATAAACATTTTCGTTGTAAACATTTTCGTTGCGTACCTACTGTGTGATTATTGTGTTCTATTTCCAACAACTATTGCTATTCTATAAGGACTGGCATCTGCTAAACCTGATTACCATTGCTGTTCATAAAGGATTCATCTTTTTTGCACTACGATAAATAGATATTAAGATGTTGAGGTGCCTTAACTGTGGCATATCCGTAAGATGGGTAAAAAGGCATATCACGTCAACGCTAGGATTACCCTTGCAAGCAAGGCTCGCCCGATGTTTGGACAGTCAGGTACCTATGTATATTGTACATAATATACTTGCATTGAAATTATCCTATTTAGCGATAAGTAAAGCGGGTTGATTATTTACTTTTTATGCATTGTTGTTGTTTGTTTTAGTTTAAGTCTTCAGTCTATTATAATAATTTGTACAAAATTATAGTTTTATTATTGTGTAAGACCTATCCCTTTCCAAATACTATAAAGCTTTATGTTTTATTCCTAGCAATATAGCGTGATAGCATTTTGTATCTATTGTCTGAGCAAATAATAGAAAGTATTTTTTATAGCAACATTCCGCCTAGATGACGTCGAATAGTAGAAAACCATTTTTTACATTTTAAACTTGATAACCACAATGCCCAGCGCCATCTGGTATCGAAAGAGTTATCTCTGTTAACTGTTTATTTCGTGAAACTTTTCTTTATTTTTCTCAGTTTTCAGAGCCTTTAGACCCCTAAAACTTTTTTATCTGAAAACTATAGAATATAACAATTCTAAAAGTAAAACAATCTTTGCTGCACATTGATTTTTGACACCTAGGCAAGCGCCCATAGTGCCACTGGTAATGTCCTTTAAAATGCAAAATTTAAATGCATTTTTTGGTAAAATTTTATTAAATTTTCTAGTAGTATATTATCACCTTAGGATCATATTAGACACTTTTCAAAAAAGAGTAAAATACTCTATTCAACTCACGGATGGTATGGTATTTAGTACCTATTTATAACCTGGGGGCATTAATCAATCGATTAGAGACCGATGATATAAGTCACGGTACATATTCTTATTTAAGTCATTGCTATTGTAAGGGGCTGTTTTGTTTCTGGAAACTCGTAATTGTTTACATAGCCAACAATAACGAGCGAGAGGTGCTCGAATGTTTGGAAAATATTGTTGCGCAATAAACCTGAACAAAGGCGACAATGGAAAGTATTTATACAACATCGGCCACTTGGAGTTTCAGGGTAACCTTAACTGAAGTAGGTAATCTGTATAATGCATATTATCACAAAATACCTATCATAGTATCGTAAGTGTTTACCTTGCTTATAAAACATGTTAGGGTGTGCAAAATTAACCATCCACCAACCAACCAACCAATTTAAAACCAATTACCAGCAACCAACCAATTGACAGCATCAAGACCGGGAGCCGCAGCTGAAATGGCTGAAACCAGCTGTAAGCGGCGCAAGTATGCCTCCCTGATCGAGAGTTACATCTTTGTTCCGTTTGCTGTGGAGTGCAAAAAAATGTTGACGAGGTATTTCACCGCGGTTAATTGCCTCATCTGGTGACAGAAGGGCTGGCTCATTATTTGCGCAAAGGATCAGCCTGGCTGTCCACCACGGAAATGCAGCCAGTATTCTTGGCACCATTCCACGTGGGCATGATTTGTATACTAATTAGATTAGTTTAGCTATAAGTTTTATTGTAACATTTTAATAAAAAAAAGATAAAAAAATTACCAATTTGACAAAAGTCATCATCATCATCATCATCAGCAACAATCCATCAACGGCTCACTACTAAGTGCAGGTCTCCTCTCGGAGAAGGGTTATAGGCTAATTTCCACCTTGCTGGCCCAAATGCAAATTGGCAGACTTCACGCACCTTTGATTACATTATTAGGAACTCCCAGGTGTGCAGGTTTCCTCACGATGTTTTCCTTCACTGTTGAAGTTTGTGATATTTAATTTCTTAAACGCATTTAACGTAGATAAGCCAGAGGTGCGTGCCCGGGAACAGGGGATCGCAGAACTAACTACTAAAACTATCACTGCCATAGAATAATAACGCATACAAAGACAGTAGCCGCGCGCGGAGTGTAACACTTTCATGGAGGCCTTCAAAGGCTCTTTACGCCTATCGGCACGCACGTGTCGGCGAGCGAAAATAAACGCTTTCATGGTAACGTTTAAAGACTAGTTTCGCCTACCGGCACGCACACTGGTGTAGTGTACGTGTCGGCGAGCGTAAATACACGACGCCACTTAGCACACATAGTTCGAAAAATGGTTACCTACATGTTAAGGTGGAAGGCACGAGTCTGCCCGCGAAATTCAAATTTAATTTGGTTTTTCGCAATTTGTAAACTAATACGACAAAGTAGGCTTCTTCTTCTTCTTCTTTATCAACCGATAGACGCCCACTGCTGGACAAAGGTCTCTTGCATGGACTTCCACAGGCCTCGGTCTTGCGCCGCCTGAATCCAGCGGCTCCCTGCGACTCGTTTGATGTCGTCGGTCCACCTGGTGGGGGGTCTGCCAACACTGCGCTTCCCGGTGCGGGGTCGCCACTCCAGCACCTTGGGACCCCAACGACCATCAGCTCTTCGAACTATGTGCCCCGCCCATTTCCACTTCAGTATCGCGACTCGCTTAGCTATGTCGGTGACTCTGGTTCTCCTCCGGATCTCCTCATTTCTGATTCGATCCCGCAGGGACACTCCGAGCATAGCTCTCTCCATCGCCCGCTGAGCGGTCCTGAGCCTACTTATGAGGCCCTTAGTTAGCGACCATGTCTCGGATCCGTAAGTCATCACTGGCAACACGCACTGTTCGAAGACTTTAGTCTTCAGGCACTGAGGAATTTTGGACGAGAAGACATCTCGGAGCTTCCCTAACGCTGCCCAGCCGAGTTGGATTCGGCGGTTGATCTCTTTCTCGAAATTGGACCTACATATCTGGACTGTGTGTCCCAGGTAAATATACTCGTCGACAATTTCGAGTGCAGAGTTCTCAACAATTACTGGGTGGAGTGGTGCATGAGCATTGGACATGATTTTCGTCTTGCTCATGTTCATTTTCAGGCCCACCTGTTGAGAAACCCTGCTGAGATCGTTGAGCATTGTATTGAGGTCTCTCAGAGTCTCTGCCATGACTACTATGTCATCGGCAAATCGCAGGTGAGTGATGTACTCGCCGTTTATGTTGATGCCAAGCCCGTTCCAATCCAGAAGCTTAAAGACGTCCTCCAACGCAGCGGTAAAGAGCTTCGGGGAGATAACGTCTCCCTGTCGCACTCCACGCTGCAAGTGGATTGGCCTCGTAGTCTGGTCCTGTATACGTACTGACATTGTGGCGTTTTCATACAAGCACTTCAACACTTGGATATACCGGTAGTCAATCCGGCATCTCTGCAGCGACCTCAACACAGCCCAAGTTTCCACCGAATCGAAGGCTTTCTCATAGTCCACAAATGCTAAGCAAAGTGGCCGGTTATACTCTTCCGTCTTTTGTATAATCTGCCGCAGCGTATGAATGTGATCTATGGTACCAAAGCCTTTTCAAAATCCGGCTTGTTCGGGAGGCTGGAAGTCGTCGAACCTACGAGCGAGACGATTCGTAATGACTCTCGAGAACAACTTATAAACATGACTCAACAACGAGATGGGTCTATAATTCTTCAACAAGGTATTATCACCCTTTTTGAAGAACAGAACCACCACGCTCCTGTGCCATGCTTCCGGCGTTGTGCCCTCGTGGATGACGGAATTGAACAATCGCTGAAAGATCTTAAGTACCGGTTTTCCACCCGCTTTCAGGAGTTCCGCAGTGATTCCATCATCACCTGGCGCCTTGTTGTCCTTGAGCTATTTGAGAGCCATTCTAATCTCGTATAGGCTGACGTCCGGGATATCTTCGGTATAGTGTCGGGTCAGTTTGGCTCTGGGATCTTTCGCCAAATCTTCAACAGGTTTTTGTGTCGTGGTATATAACTGTCCATAGAACTTCTCAACCTCTCCCAAGACCTCAGGTCGAGAAGAGACGAGACGGCCGTCATCAGTTTTCAGCCGCGTCAGCTGGCTCTGTCCGATAGACAGATCTCTCGCGAACACTTTTGAGCCTTTGTTCCGCTCAATGGTATCTTTAATACACTTGGTATTAAAGACACGGAGGTCGCGAGTTTGTGCCTTAGAGATCTGCCTATTAATCCGCCGGTAGGCAGCCGCGTCTGCCGATGACTGCAGCCTCATCTCTTGTCTCTCCTTCATTAGCTTGAGAGTATGGTCAGAGAACTTTTCGGTTCTTTTCCTGCGATGGGTCTTAAAGAATTTAGACCCCACAGTATGGACAGTTTCCACGAACCTGTTGTTTAGATCGTCCACAGAAACGCAGTCTGCTAGGCACTCGAATCGGTTCTGCAGTTCGAGTTGGAAGTTTTCAGGATTTTGGATATGAGCACGAGAAGGTCGGAGAGTGGACTTCACCAGTCTGGCCCTTTCCAGCTTTACATTAATATTCAACGTGCCTCTTACCATCCGGTGATCGCTACCGGTTTTCACCCTATTGATCACAGAGACATCATTGAATATATGCCGCTTGGTCGACATAATGAAGTCGATCTCATTTCTCGTGGAACCATCGGGACTCAACCATGTCCATTTTCTGTGTGGCCGCTTCCTGAAGAAGGAGTTCATCATAAAGAGGCCCTCCTTCTCCATGAAGTCGGCCAACATTTGGCCCCTTTGGTTCCTTCGCCCATACCCAAAATGCCCCACTCTCGTCTCTGCACCGCTTCGTTCGCCCAGCCTTGCATTGAAATCCCCCATCACAACACTGTAATGAGTGGCAGAGGCGTGTATGGCTTTTGATATATCCTCATACAGCGCCTCTACCTCCTCGTCAGAATGTGTCGATGTCGGTGCGTAGACCTGTATAACCTTCAGCGAATACCGTTTGGTGATTCTGAGTATGAGGTACCCTACCCTACTCGACACACTCTCGACTTGTACAATGTTGTTGACGAGGGACTTGTGGACGATGAACCCGACACCACCCTGGGACTGTTGATCGCCCTCCCGGTAGTAAAACAAGTTGCCGGAATTGAGGATTATCGAGTCCTCCCCCTCTCTTCGGACTTCAGACAATCCTATAATATTCCAGCGCAACTTGCTCACTGCTTCTTCCTTAAAGTAGGCTTATGGCATTCTAATTGCGCCAGTGGAATTATCATCTTCACAGGTTTACATAAAAATCTTTACTTGAAAGTGACTAGTTTAAGAAATTAATCAAAATACTGAGTTGGACGTGAGTTACTCACAAATTAGTCGATATTTTGATTAATTTCTTTAATTGGTCACTTTCAAGTAAAGATTTGTACATAAACCTGTGCAGATGATACTACGGATGTAGTTCTGTTGCGACTTACATCAATGGTTGCTACGTTATTGAAGGACAAACCAACATAAAATCACTAAACAAACACTTGGCGTATGTGGGGATTTTCTGACACATCTACCTACGTAGAAATGAAACTTCGTTTCGTAGCGGAAGCAGTGTAATGTGTTAATTCTTAGAAATTACTTGAATTCTATTGAAAAATTAGTTGATAGTCACTACAAGTTATAGTTGCTCATCGTGTTATTTAATACTGATGAATGTTTGTTAGTTTTAAAGATGAGTCGACAGTCGTCATGAGTGTAAGTAGAGGTATAGGGGTGGTAGTTAGTATCATAACAACAAACGGATTTATTATTATAATATTATTATTTTTAATTTGATATGATACATTTATTTCTAGAATAAGCGTATTAAAAAAAGTTGAGTGTCGTGGACCATACAGTCGGTTGGATGGAAGTTCCTTCTAATAATAAATTAATAATAATAATAAATAAAATAAGTAGTAATAGTAGAAGAGGCGATTTCGGAGATCCCTAGTGCTCCTCTAGAGATCCGTCCGCGGCTATCCCGGCTCATATTAAATGTAGCGACGCGGGATGTCATTGAGGCCATAAACCAAATGCTGCCTCAATACCTTGAGCGCAGCACTGGCCTGGATGATACGGCTTCTATTCTCTTTGGTGCGGCCTTAGCTGTTCACCGTTTCATGGGTGTCAAGACCCAGGAACGTGGACGCGCTACTCTAAGGCGCAGCACGGAACCAGCCTGGAAAAGGAGAATAGAACACCGTATCACCCTGGCCAGAGCTCTCATTGGCAGACTGCAGAGTTTCAGATCGGGCAACACTAGGCCAAGGATTGTGCGCTCCGTTAGAATAGCCTTTAATGGGCTCGGGGTGCGGCTAGATCAGCCCGATATAGCCCAAAAACTAACGGAGCGCATCGACGACCTGAAGCAGAAAATCGCTGCATGGGGGAACCGCATCCAACGATACTCGGAAAGAGTCGAGCGCTTTCAGCAAAATCGCCTCTTCTCGAGTGATCAGAAAAGGTTCTATAAAAAACTGGAGTGCCCAGCAGTCTGTTCTACCTCTCAGCGGCTGAGCCCGGCTGACCTCGTCGCCTTTTGGCGAAGTGTATGGTCAAGAGAGATGGAGCATGAGGAGGGCCCTTGGATTGCGGCGGTAGAGGAAGCATGTGCCTCAATAGAGCCGATGAACCCCGTCACCATCTCTTCGAAGGATGTAGCTGGTGCGGTGCGCCGGGCCCCGAACTGGAAAAGTCCGGGACCCGATGGGCTGCATCACTACTGGTTGAAGGGTTTTTCGCTTTGCCATGCGACTTTGGCTCGACAATTCCAAGATGCTCTCGACAAAAGGGCACTCCCGAGCCTTTTCACCACCGGGATCACTCATTTAGCTCCTAAGTCAACCGATACCGCTGACCCAGCTAAGTACCGGCCCATCACATGTCTTACTACCATCTATAAGACATTGACATCCGTTCTGAGCCTTAAGATCTCCCGTCACGTAGGCGAGAACAACATCATGTCTGAGGCTCAGAACGGATATCGGGGCGGTGGTCGTGGTACTAAGGAGCTCCTTCTCATAGACTCCGTCGCGGGCCAACTGGTCAAACGCAATCGCCGGAATTTCTCTGCCGCCTGGATTGACTATAAGAAGGCATTCGACTCGGTGCCCCATTCATGGCTCTTGAGGGTCCTTGAGCTGTACAAAGTCGATAGTACAGTTCGAGACTTCCTCGGAGAGTGTATGGGGCAATGGAGTACGATTCTTTGTCTCCATGGCGAGCGGTTGGCGGCTGCGGGTGACCGGATCAAGATACGGCGGGGTATCTTCCAGGGCGATTGTCTGAGTCCATTGTGGTTTTGTCTGTCGCTGAACCCTCTCAGCTCTTTGCTGGAGAGATCAGGGACAGGCTTTCAGTTTCGGAGAGGAGGGACAAAAGTGCCTCACCTTCTCTACATGGATGACCTCAAGCTGCTAGCACCCAATGCCACCCGCCTGAGGGAGTTGCTGAATATCACCACTGAGTTCAGTAACTCCATCAGGATGGAGCTTGGACTAGACAAGTGTGCGGTCTTACATGTGGAGAGGGGACAGGTTACTCATTCGGCCGAGATCAATCTCGAGCCATCCAACATCAGGACCCTCTCTGAAGCTGAGTCATACCGGTATCTGGGTATGTCACAATCCGTGGGGGTAAAGGAGGCGGACGTGAAACAGTCAGTTTGCGAGGTCTTTTTTGGTCGCCTGACAAAAGTTTGTAAAAGCTATTTGTCGGGCGCCAATAAGGTCCGAGCATATAACGGCTGGATCATGCCCGTTCTCATGTACACCTTTGGCGTACTCAGATGGACTCAGACCGAACTAGACGCACTGGATAGAAAAGTCCGCACGACTATGACTCTCTACCGCATGCACCACCCCAAATCGTCTGTTATGAGGTTGTATATACTCCGAAAATGTGGTGGTCGAGGCGTATTAAGCGTCAAGACCATGCATAATCGGGAGATATCCAGCCTCAGAACCTACTTTGAGACGAAGAGGGAGTGTCCAATGCATAGAGATGTCATAGAATGTGATAAAGGACTCACTCCCCTATCTTTGGCCAAACTCGAGTGGCAGAAACCGGTGGTACTAAGCACCTCTGACCGGGAGACCGTATGGAAGGAGAGGGAGTTGCATGGACGCTTTTTTAAAGCTCTTAATGAGCCTCACGTAGATAAAAAAGCGTCCGTGCAATGGCTGCGCTTCGGTGACCTCTTTGGGGAAACCGAAGGTTTTGTGTGTGCAATACAAGATCAGGTGGTTAAGACGCGGAACTACCGAAAGTACATCCTGAAGGATGGCACTCACGACATCTGTCGAGCGTGTCGCCATCCCGGTGAGTCACTCAGGCATGTGCTCTCGGGATGTTCGGTTCTTGCTAACACTAAGTATCTGCACAGACACAACCAAGCGGCCAAAATCCTTCACCAAGAGCTTGCTCTAAAGTACGGTCTCCTGGATGAGAGAGTGCCGTACTATAGGTACACACCGGTGCCGGTACTTGAGCTTGACGGAGTCCGGCTCTATTGGGACCGGTCCATCATCACGGACAGGACGATTCTGGCGAATAAGCCTGACATCGTGCTGATGGACCGGGCACAGTCGAGGGTGTTTTTAGTGGACATCACCATCCCACATGACGAGAACCTCGTGAGAGCGGAGACAGAGAAAAAACGAAAGTATCTAGACCTGGCTCACGAGGTTACTGGCATGTGGCATGTGGAGTCCACTGAAACCATCCCAATCGTCATTTCTGCGAATGGGTTGATCCCAGTCAGCCTCGCTCACCATCTGAGGCGACTGGGGTTCCGTGGCAGTTCGCTCGCGGCCAAGATGCAGAAAGCGGTGTTGCTAGACTCGGCTAGGATAGTCCGTCGGTTTCTCAGCCTGTCGCCCTGACCCCCGGCCGTCTGGTCTCCCCTGCCGGGGCGTAATCCTCCGCCCGCTACAAGTATTTATTTATGTAATCTATATGTAAGTTTATTATATGTATATATATTTATGTTTATTATATCTCTCTTTGGTTTTATATGTATTTATTTTGTACGCGGGTGTGAGAGTCAAAATTTATAGCAAAATAATAATAAAATAAAAAATAATAATCTGAAGTCAGGATTCGAACCCCCGAACCGATAGTTTCACTCCTTCATTTAACCGCTGGGCCACCAAAGCGGTACGTCTATACGAACGTGTATAATAAACGAAGGCAACAAGGGTCGTGAGTCGTGACGGTAAATTCTTACACATTTTCTCGTCTTGCCCCCCTCCGCCAAACCGTTCGAAAAGGAACTTCGTTCCAAAAAATATCTATGTCTTTATTACGTTAACTACTAAAATATAAGCTAACTGTTTGTGTTAATATTGTATTGATTTCTAAAAATCCTATGGACTTTTCGGGATAAAAAGTATCCATCCGTCTCCAGAGTGCAAGCTCTCTGAATTTCTGAGCTGAATTTCGTCTAGATAGATGCCGTTCCGTGAAAAGATAATATAACAGACTCGCATTTATAACGTACATAAGTAGGTAGGTACCTAAATTTAGACGTATTTTTTAAAATATGAATACTTACGTAATTAATGTATCAGCAATATTTGTTCTGGAACAATATTTTAATTTAGATAACCAGTTACTACTTATTTTTTCCACAGTTATGAGCGACCTTCAATGTTTTCCGCAACAAGTCACAGCTAAGATGGTGTGGCGATATTTCTGCTATTCCTTATCACTCGTACACACGTCATTTCTTCATGGTCGTTTGATTATATACATACCTATAAACCTATTATAAAAAACCTTTATATTATGTAGGTAAAACTACGGAATGATTTGCACTATAAACAATACCTATACCTACGAAGTACGAACTCAGTGCACGCTGCATGCAGTTAAGTTCCTATAAAGTTACAACATTAGGGCTTATAAGAAAATAGGCATTTATTTAAATTAAAATCGCTTTGCCCATGACTTCGTCCGTGTGGAGTTTTTTTTTTTTAAATAAACATACAGCATTTTTAATGAAACACCGAAAAGAAAAGTTTTATTGATGTTTAAAGCGAAATTTACGATGAATCTATTTCTAAAAAGTATATTTAGTTGGAAACCCTGTTTTTCCGGAATTAAAGGTTCTTACACTCTCCAAGTCCGTTGCCCCGTTGCTGCGTGATTGAAGGACAAACCAACAAACAAACACACTTTCACCTTTATATTATTAGTAATGGGATCTTTTAACTGAACTTTTATTTCTTACTTTATCAAAACGATGCATAGTATAAGTCATAATAGGTTGTCTGCTACTTTGTATGGTAAGCCTTACTTCCTCGAATTTTGTTATGGAGACAATGTTAAATCATTGTTGATATAGAGCACAATGACGTAATAATGTCTGAAAATGTCGCCTCTGTTGCTAAACGCTTTTATTTGGATAATTTAATGATAATAGAGCGGTCGCACGAGTAAATAACCGACCAGAGATAGAGCTTCGTCCAACCTTGCTGTGATGGTTACATATACTTTAATAGTATAAGTAAGTATACGGCACCCATATAAGCTTGTCCACTTGTGCTCTTTGCATAAGCTTGACGCAAACGAAAACCGTTGTCTAGTTCGGCCAGTGGGCAAGCTTGGGATGTATGCAACGCACGTTATACGTATTTGTTTTCGATTGACGTTTTAAATCTTAATTCTAAAAGTCCTTTCAATAAAATATTTCTAGTATAAATATTTTTAAAAAGCCGGCCAAGTGCGAGTCGGACTCGCGCACCGAGGGTTCCGTACTCCAAAAGTAAAAGCACAACGATAATATTATAATTAATTTGCTTATTTATCGTTAACTTTGTTTGTAGAGGTTTATTGTTAATATAAAAAAAACTATGCTAGTTAGAGCGTTGGTTTTATTTTTCCTGTAAAGTATACATAAACCTCTATTGACCATAATTATTTCAGATTTTTCGATTGGTAAACTTCGGAGATAAGGGGGGGGGGGGGGGAACGGAAAAACTATTATATATAGAAATAAATAAAATACTGTTTTAAAATGCACAAGTAAAGGCCTTTCATATGATACCCCAGTCGGTATAGTTATTTTACTTTGAAATTTCAAACCCCCGATTTTCCCCCTTTTTTAATCAAACTAAAATAATTTTCGCGTTGCTTTAATTTTTCCTGTAAAATAGACATAAACTTCTATTGACCATAATTATTTCAGATTTTTCGATTGGTAAACTTCGGAGATAAGGAGGGGGAACGGTATTTTTTTCGACATTTTGGCCGATTAATCAAAAACTATTATATATAGAAATAAATAAAAAACTGTTTTAGAATGCACAAGTAAAGGCCTTTCATATGATAGCCCACTTGGTATAGTTATTTTACTTTGAAATTTCAAACCCCCGATTTTCCCCCTTTTTTAATAAAACTAAAAATAATTTTCGATTTTTCTTTATTCCAATGATGTTGGGCCACTATTATACACAACTATACCAAATTTCATGTCGATAGCTTTAATAGTTACTGAAATAATTGACTGTGACAGACGGACGGACGGACGGACGGACGGACGGAGAAAGTCTCACCATAAGGGTTCCATTTTTACCATTTTGGTACGGAACCCTAATATTTTGGTTCATTTATCTTCGATCCCTGTAACAACCTTGCCAAAATATGTATTTATGTCACCGTAAGATTGTGAAAATTGTTAGTTTATAAACAAACAAGTAAGAAGCTTGTTCGATTATAAACTGGCGCAAGATTGTGAATTGTACCTAAACTCGGGTGACCATGAGTTCTGGACGGCGATGATATTGCCCGAATATTAGGTATACATAATGTCTATCACCTGTGACTAAGCTGAATGAAGGGGCGACGGAGAGATTCTTCTGGCGTAGCCCATTTGATTTGTAAATAACTGTTTTTGTAATGCAGCACAGACTAGTAGTGTCAGTACAAATCAAATGGGCTACGCCAGAAGATTCGCTCCGTCGCCCCTTCATTCAGCTTCACCTACTCGACCTTCGTTTCGCTACGGAAGTCGCCGGCTCACTTCGCTCGGCACCTCCCCGTTCGTTCCACTCGGCCTCGTAGGCTCGCTTCATTCAGGATCTCCTTCGCGAGCTTCTGGCTCCACTCTTAAAAGAAACACTCCAGGGTAAGGCAGACCAGACTGCGTGGATTCGGGGCGCTAGCATTTCGTTTTAGGAAACAATCACGTGTTATATTTTAAATTACTTAAATAAACAATTTCTAATGACAGATATTTTAACTTTTTGTCACATTATCAGTGGTCACCCTTTTTGTAGTTTACATTTTTACAATTTTACGTACGTTAGATTATAAACTAACCGATACTGTTCGGAGAGTTAATTATCTTGCGCCAGTTTACAAACTGACTAGTTCGTTTATGAATTAACAATTTTTACAATCTTACGGTGACATAATATATAAACGCACGTTATTTAGAAGCTTCGTCTCTGTTCGGTTATCTACTCATGTGGAGCGCGAGCGGTAGAGCCTGATCGTTAGAGGAGAGGCGAGCACGAGTGAGCGTGGGTGGAGGGGGAGGGGGGAGCTGCCGAATATTTTTTCGCACAAGCAAGGTCGAGGTCAGACCGCTTGACTTCCTAGATCAGCCTGACCTCGTCGCCGGCTTGCTCCTAGTACTCTTCAACATTAAAAGATTATTATTTATTAAGGAAGCTCAATAAACTCATCCTGTTACGTATACGCGCTGTCTGTTAGTCATCCGAACGAGCTGACATTTACTGTTGTACAACGGATGCGGTATGTAGAAGGAAACAATCAGGAGTTTGGAATCACGATGGATGTTCCAAGAACATTTATTGCACGTTATGTTGAATAGTTTTCTTTGATTTGGCTTCGCTAAAACGATACTTTTATTTATGTTATTCATTTATATTACACACACACTTAAACACACAATCCGATATTCATTTATTATATATTATAAATAATATACTGGCTTTTATTCGCCCCTTTGACTGCGTGGAGTTGATTTTCATAAAAATCCGCTGAAAACTTTGTTTTTCCGGGTAAGGAGAAGCGAAGATTGTTTAAAGTTTAAATGCTCTACCTGCCTAATAAGTCAAAATCGTAGCTAGTCAAACAGACGGACGGAAAAAAATATTTAAAAACGTGTGCTCATACTGTCATAAATGAGCTTAATAAATGTATTTATTTGGGTAGATATTTCATGCAGAAAATAAAAATATGTACCTATCTATTCTACGAGTAGATACTTTAGATCTCCGAAAAAATATTTCTAAAATAAATCATTTCCGATTAAGTAGGTATGTGTACGTAACTGAAAAATGAAGGTACTTACCTTACATTAATATCAAACGTAAAAATGAATCGATTTTTTTATCTATAGTTTATCACGTCGTATAAGGTTAAAAGGATCATATTACGTCGTTCGTATATTGATACAATGTACATTTGCGAAATATCCGGATAAAAATATTCAGGGCCAACCCCAAGGTCGTACCGCTTTTCTGATTAGAACTATGGCGATAAGGAAGAGACCAACAGTGTATTATGAAATCTTTTATATGCGTAGTAAAGTACAATTTCCACCAATGGCTGTTGTTTATACGAGTATAAAAAAACAATAAATGTAAGATTGCTGATTTGTTACTTTTTCAAGGTAACAGAGAACATACACATGTATTGATAAATAGGCAATAACTAATGTAAAAATTATAATGGCAAAATACGTATACCTACCGACCTAGGTACCTACCTCGGAAAGAAATTAACGGAATCTTAACATCTGACACGGTCAAAGTAATTATTGTTCTTATTATATTTATTTGTATCCTTTATCATTTACACGTGGTAGAACGGATACTTACTAATCTTAATACTATTATTTAGATGGTAGGTACTAACTTTTTCCCGCGAATTCGTTGGCATAGTTTTTTGGACCCTTTGTCTTTTTTTGGAATAAAATGTAGCCTGTCACCCTCTAGGTAACTACTCAACTACTAATAAATAGGTCTATCCTACTAATAAATAGGTCTATCCATACTTTCCATATTTTTCCATTATATTATTGTTCCATTTAGGATCGGTATTCGCTTCGCACGTAGTTAAGTTGCTCCATATCCGCGTGGTGGCGCGAAGAATTAACCAACAAACAAATTTACGTTCACGTACGTATATCGGTGTCGATATCGTATTGGTTAAAAATCCCCATGAAGGCATCCCTAATCCTAATAAATCTTCTCCAAAGGACATAATTAATTATATTCTATTGTCCGTTTATAAACGTAACTTATTGACAAGGTATCTACTGAGACTAGAGCTTTCATACAGACAGACTCAAGGAGCTGACTTAAACTGTGTAGTTTAATTTATGTAATAATGATGTTAAAGTCTTGGATAGATATGAAGCGAAACGGCAGCGTCGTGCGACAGCAACAGCGATATGTATGATATATATTTTTGTATTAAATGCAAGCCTCTGTGTGTAGCACTTCGAAAACCAGTAACTGCATGTCTACGACGCGCTACGCACTGCGAACGCGTCTGCTACGCGTAGTGTAGAATAGTTATTGTTATTATTTTTATTATTCTTGTACAAGACAAGTTTCGCATTGGCACTAGATTGCCCACAATTTGCTACCAAAAGATCTTGGGGTATTTTGGCCACATTGCCCGACGCCTTCCCAGTAATTTAGACAAATTGATAGTCATAGGCAAGGTAGAGCTAGCCGCTGCGCTGGTCAGACCAGATCAAGACACTCACTGGCCTTCCAATTACGAACGCAATAATGAACGCCGAGGACCGAAAGGAGTGGAAGGCTTTATTGACCACCGTTACGAAAAGCTTGAATTACGGATACGACCTTCAGAAATGAAGAACGCGACCAAGAAGAAGACAAGAAAATTATAAAACATACCTAATAAAAACATACCTAATATTAAATAAAGGGTACAAAGGTGAACCTTATCTTTAAAATAGAAATTTCTTCCAGCTTCTCTTGAAAGTAAGGTTACGTCGCGTTGCCATCGAATAATGAGTTACTGCCTTGTTGTCGCAGCAATCGCGCGTTTCTTGTGCCCGAGCCTTGTCTCCTACGGTCGTGTGATATAGCTGCGGTTCCGCGTCGAGGTGCGGAGTGCAGCGGCGGCAGGCGCGGAGTCGGGGCGGCCTTGTCGGCTGACATTGGCGAACACGGACGCTTCCTGTTATCTCATTGCGATACTCCTCGACACTCGCGACTGGCATTAATCATTATTGGAACAAAGAATGTCCACTCACGGTAATTGTAATTAGCACGCGTCGCCCTTGACGCGCTCATTATCTCGCCCGCCGCGGTCACCATAGCGGATCGCGTCACAAAGGAATATAACTATGAAGATATAAGTACCTATACTGGAATGTTTTCCTCGATGATTGTTTATGCTTTTTATGTTTATTGAATACCGACATCAACATCGCTCAGATTTTAATAAGGCTTCTGCAATTTTATTATTATTAGTAACACATAACTGGCCAAGTGCGAGTCAGAACACGTGGTTTCGTAGAATTATGCTACCTTCTAAAAATTGTCATTCATTTAGGTATTTATGCACAAATTTATTTACACTATACATAATGTTATTTTTCCTAATATTTACAAAATAAAAAATATATAAAATATCCATAAAAATAATATAATAAAATTGGATCCCACATGCTGCGGTGAAGGTATCAAGCAGCTAGTGGTCTAGGCTCCAGAACATCTTCTCAATGCGTGCCGTTTCAAGGTGTCTCTTGTATCCTACGCATGTCGACATGGGATATGTCTTCGTCTTTCAATAGTAGTGATAATTTTGGTTAAAAAACTATGTGCTAAAATTCTAGTGTTTTTCGAAATTTAGCACGAGTTACGGAAGAGGATATTTCACGTAGAACCGCTACGTAAAAATATATTTTTTAACATTCGCTTTCAGGTTCGGGGCTCCGGGGTACCCTGACCTTTATTTTTCAAAACTTTAGTTCACGCCTCTGTAGCGGTAACGAGTTTATAGTACATGCACGAGTAACTGTACAAACTTTGTAACTTATTTATATATTTAATTTTTTATTAAAATGCTGTGACACCTAGACGAACAGACAAACGTACTGGACAAAAATTGTGAATCCAATTAAAATTATATTTACTACAATCTTGCAATTAAGATAATAATCAATCATAATACGATAATTTTTTAAGGTTCCGTACTTAGTACTTACCTTATACTAAACAAGTGTAAATTGATTTAAATCACCCTCGACATGTGAATCTACGGCCAAACTACAGTACTAAACTGTTACACACTTTTCTGCGCCTTCATCAGATAGTTCTCCTCGATCCTCGATCTTCTATCATCTATGAAGCCAAACACACTATATCTGCTGTAAGTTGATGAAGAATTGGGTATCCCGCAAACTAGATACCAGCACCAGGTCAACGTGACCGTATTGCAAGATCATAACCTGCAAGGTAGGGTACTCATTGAAACTAATCTATTGAACCCAAATACGATATGTCTGCTGTGAGTTTTCGATGAGTCTGGTTCTCTGGAGACCATTCTGGTTGCAGCATCAGGTCGAAGTTATCAATTAATTGTCATTTAACGATTACACTGGCACGCGTGAAGCACTTAATCGAGTAATCATACGCCAAAAATGCCTTACATCATTTTGGAAAAGAGCTGATACTCTTACACTGCTGGACCGATATTAACCAAACATAGTTAGCTATGTTTGGTAACCACCGCAAAGAAACTGGCTTTCAAATGAAAAAAAAACCGCATCGAAATCGGTCTATCCGTTTGAGAGCTACGATGCCACAGACAGACACACACACACGCACACACAGACAGACAGACATCGACGTCAAACTTATAACACCCCTCTTTTTGCGTCGGTGGTTAAAAGAGGGGACCTTTGGAATACATCTGCCGAATTATAGTCACAAAGTTACATCTCGTTTAAATATCTCAATAAATAAAAATTGGTCGTTAATTCGAACATTTTCCTTATAATTACAGCCACGTGCCAGCTTACGACAGAAAACCGGTAAATAACGTATACACAAGTATACATAAGGTACATAAGGTATGTTTCTACTATGTATAGGGTAAAGTGAGACGTCATAGCAATATCGAATGCGCAGTGCTAGCTGCGCAAATATTATGTTTACGGGCGAGCACTCAAAGTTCAAGGCCCTGGCTAACGACAACTGCGGAACGAAGCCGACGTACTGTTCATGTGGAGGTTGCCTCGAGGACAAATCACCTAGGCCACATGAATTGCCATTTGCGAAGCCTCCTCGACCTTCAACTACTTTTTTTTTTGCAACTTTTATTTACCCACGAATAATACGCAGTAACATTCAGTCATAGCGCTACACCGATCTTTGTTTACCGTTGTACGTCTGAAATTTTTCCATACACCCTATTCTAAAATCATAGGATAGTTAACAACTAACAAGCTGCTAACAATCTAAAGTACCTACCTTATCTTCACCATCGTCGTGGTCGTTACAACCGATAGATGTCCACAGCTGGACAAAGTCTATTACAAGCACCACAGAACACGATCTCTAGCCGCTTGTGTCCAGTAGCTCGCTTGGGATCTTCCATCCATCTTCTTCGTCTTGTCTGTCCATCTTTCAACGTTATGTTTCCTCGTGAAGAGCCACCATTTGACCTCCTTAGCATTTTAAAGTCTATTAGTTCTTTCACCTTCGCGACTCGATGCTATTTCGTTAGCTCATTTTCTTTGGATATCCTCATTTTTAATTGATCATCAGGGGTCCTCCCTCCGACTATAGCTCTCATTACAGAATTTAATGTGGTTACATTATATGTGAGTTTCCAAGGAAAAACATACTATTACATATTACTAATTGAAACCACTTTTTGTTTTTCCTTTGGTATAATGGAATCCCAGAAAGTAACGCCTGCTTCTGACCAATATTTGTTAAAGACTGTCCAACTTTAAATCCCACAAATTCGTTAGCTAGACTCTCAGTTGTTGGCATCAATCATACCAGTGCCCTTTAAAACTTATCATTATGCCAGACTTTTAATTAAAAAATCATCATACTTACATAGTTTGAAACAAATAGTATCCTTAATGTAGTTTTTACAGTTTTTACTTTACACGTCATCTCGCCTTTGCGATGCCCTCCATCTGTGAATCAGGTTTTTTTGGTCAATGCGGATTTATATTCGAGGGTCAGTGCAAGGAATCAAGGAGATTTTTTGCCGCGGCTTGTAATCTTCTGTAGATCACTAAATAAAATACATGCTCAACAGAAATAAAAAAAGTTATTGTGTGTGGTATATCCTAAAACTATACACTCGTGACTGACGCTTAAAATGCAAATTCATTTTACAGAGGATGCAAAGTTATTTTTATTTTATTTGTAGTATTTTTGTTAAAATGTAAACTGGTTAAGGCCGAGTTCGTCTTGCCGTAATATTTTTCAAAAATCTTTAGTTTTGAGTTTTTGAATGTAGTAATTTGATTTAAAATAGAGTCTGGAAAGAATGCGTTAAGCTATGATCTAATCCTTGCTATCTAGATTACGCTGTGTATTAGGAGTACCTACTGCGCCATAAGCATATCAAGTCAACAATAATAAAAATAAAATTGTTTGGTGAAACGTACCTCACAAATGAATACTGGGCAATATTGTTATAGTTTTAATATATTTAAATGCTTTAATATATTAATATATGTTATGGCACAGTAGGTATTCGCTACATGCTGTATTTATGTTTTGTGTATTTTATTATAGCTATTTTAAACTGCCCTTTATACATAATATATTCCAGCTTTAATTTGTATAAAATAACTAATTATATTTTCAAAACTAATTTCAGGGGGGCCATAATTTAAATTTAAATATTCTGAATAAAAAAAAGCAACTACAATAAGCAACCAAATCAAAGTCGATAATATGATATCCGCGTCTGTCTTTTTGTGGGCCTAATTCTTCCCAACAGATTTTGTTACGGTTTTCACTCTAAAAGGTGTACAAACCCTTCGTTTCTTCCGGAGGGATCATATTTTATTTTATTTTTTTTTATTTTTTCTTGGATTGAAATTATTTATTTAATTAATAGAATTAATTGTTGACTTAAAACTTAAACCCGTCTATTTTATTTATTCCAAAATAGGTCCAGCGGTTTTAAAAAAATCAACAATCCTACTAATATTAGAATTATGGATGGATGGATGTTTGGATGGATGTTTGTTACTCTATAACTCCACAACTAATGAACCGATTTGGCTGAAATTTGGAATGGAGATAGCTCATACCCAGGATTAACACATAGGCTAGCTACATTTAAAACACATTTTTATCCCGGAAAATTACAGAGTTCCCACGGGAATTAAAAAAAAGTCGCTGGCATAATCTAGTAAATTATATACTTTGTAGTGGCGCGGATATTTGATGTCGGTTTTTTAAAAATAATTTTGTATATTAAATTATAGCACAAGCGGTTCCTAACATTTGCTAACAAAAGCGATGATTCGTGTGGCTTGGCGTCCTGACATTGGCTGGGTTTCCAGCCTATTTACATAACTATAGGTTACCTTCACACAAGCGGGCTAAGGCCACCTTAACAACCGTTCGCAAGATCATTGATATTACTTGCTTGGTAGATGAGATGATAAGATGTATTTTTCTGAACTAGGTACTTAATACTAATAAATGGTCGAGTCTATTATCAGCAAGGGATATATTATGACGAGACAATCGAGAGATTTTTATTGTTTTTTAGGTAAGGCGTGTTGTTTTTTACGCGAATGAACTGTATTACGCGTTTGTATAGAACAGATTTTGTGATATCAAACTATATGTTACTTCAAAAGTTACGTTATTCGTGTTCAAAATACTTTACATAAAAGTGATTGAATAGCTCGAATCGCTCCTAAACTCTTACAATCTAAAAACATCCACAATCCAATCAAAATAGAATCATTCAATAACATATCATAGGAAGATTTTGTACACTTTGGTAACGATCAACATCTCATCTTGACATCATCCGTCTTTGTAATTTATTTACAAGGGTAAATTACAAAGATGTTTTTATGTTTATGTTTACTACTACTATTATTACTAGACAGGTCTGCTTTTAAAGTTTTTTTTATTCTTGAGGTAAATTCAGTATAAACAACTACTTGTATAAATTATTATATCGAAAAGATTAATTTAACGCCAAATTAAAAACCATTATAAACTAAAGTTTATAATGGTTATGGTTGGTTGAAAGAAGGGATTAGGGTTCATCGTTTTAGTCGGCCCTATATTACGAATATTGTTGATTATTTATTTATAATACTCGTAGCTGACATACGAACTTCTTATCGCACGGTACGGACTGGACGGATGGGGGGCTAGGCGAAAAAAATTGTAAGAATTTTCCGTCACGAGTAGTGTAGACGGTTATCCATAGCGCGTATGCTATATTACGAGATGGTTCTAACGTGTGGCGAGAGATGGCGTTGATTCTAATAAGAATTTTCCCGAGTAGTGTAGACGGTTATCCATAGCGCATATGCTTTTGGCTGTGCCCAGTCATAGGTGCGTGCTTATTTATTACGAGATGGTTCTAACATGTGGCGAGAGATGGCGTGTATTCTGAAAGGTAATGTTTTCATTATTAGAAGATAATGTCGTGTCGTGGAACGTGTAAAAATGTATATCTATATATATAAAAGAAAGTGGTGTTAGTTACACTATTTATAACTCAAGAACGGATGAACCGATTTGGCTCAAAATTGGTGGAGAGGTAGCTTAGAACCAGGAGACGGACATAGGATACTTTTTATCCCGTTCGACCGCGTTTCCGTCAAGTCAATATAAAACCTGGTATAACAAAAATGCATCTGACATGGAATAAAAAAACGAAAATGACAGTGGAAGAACAAAACGTAAATGACAGCTAAACGTAATTTTGTATTTGGTTAATTATGGTAAAAAATTATGGTAAAAACAATTATAAAAATTATAGTTTAACGTAATTGATAATATCATCAGTAATATGTTTTCTCTTTGAATCATCAATATCATTAACAATGCCGCGAGCAAGACGATCAAATGTTTCCTGCTACAAAGCTACGGATTGACGTGATTTATTGGATAGGTATAGTTGAGAACCTGGAGGGTGACAAAGATTTCCCGCGGGATGTTATGAACTAAATCCACGCAGACGAAGTCGCGGGCATCAGCTAGTACATTATAATCTAAGATTAAAGATGGAATTCTGATGCCCTCGTCCTTGATAGTATATCTATTTAGATAAGTAGGTACTGATGATCGAGTAAAAATAATTTCAAGATTGAATTATATTGATGCTTATGCCTTGCACCTATTGTTTAAAATGCAATTGAAAAGGACAGCCCTCAACACTGAGCGTAGCTTTTCTTGTTTAAATCTCTTTGAGAAAACGTCATGGTACGAGTGGTGTGGTCATGGTGTCATGGTGGTGGTGAATTACTTCATGTTTTTACGTCTGTTTAGTAAAAATCATATTAATTACGCTTTGTTTACGTTAACTCAAAAAAAAATTTACACTTGTGTATGAAACTACGAGTGAAAATAATATTATGAGGAGAGGATTATATATCTACTCGTACGATCTGCTAAGTCGATCAAGGTTCGTACCCTCTTAGCAATCGTACGAGCGACGCTTTGCATTACAATGGCACATTTTCCTTCCGGGGGTGGTTCTCACTTCTCACACCACGTGGAAACCTGACACGAGCACGTCACCTCAGCGAGCGGAGCGCGCCGGGTGACGGGCGCCGCGGCCCTGACTCTTGAAATAGTCTTCCGCATTAACTCGGAGAGCGAAAATATCGCGTACATGCTGCTCAAGGCCGCCGACACTCCTCCCCCGTACACCCGTACGCACCATATAAGGACGCAAATCTACCAGCTCTGTGACACATATTCACTATTACCCTGGTTATAATTATGATTTAGGATAGGTATATTAAATATACGAGTACACGTAATGTATCGTTTAGAGAAAACTCGAACGACTTAATTTGTAAGAGTTATACAAGAATTTAGGCTTAGGGCCTGTTTCACCATGGCAGAGTAACGTTTAACCAAGAAATAAAGAGGTTCATCAGTTTTTGTATTTTTTGTTTTGGAGTTTTTGGAGTTTACTCCTTAAGAATCGATTTTCATATATAAGGCGCCCGGTATGAGAAAAATTCGAGGAGTAAAATCTACTTATGAATGACCTCGTTACGTTTTTCACAACGATGCAAATTTCTACCCTAACGTTGAGTAAATAAGGTTGGTTTTTCTATGATCCGAATGCGAAAGAGCTTTCCGAGGGAAGCCGAGCGCGTACCGATCGGGTCCGAGCGGCGCGGCGCCGAGGCGCAGCGAGCGCCGCGAATGCATTATTTTGTTTTAATATATTTTTTTAATTTATTCGTAAGGTTTGCTTAGCAATTGAAAAATAGAACCTCAATGTTGACTTTCCTTACAGAAAATATTTTAAAGTGCAAAAAACCTACTTCAAATTACAAACTATAATTAATAATGTAATATAAAAAATTCAGAGGAATTGAGAACGTCCTCCTTTTTTGAAGTCGGTTAAAAACAGCTGTCCTAATGTTTTTGACAGCTTTGTTGACTTTAAAGCTGCCTTCAAATATATTTTTTCTGTGATCGAATCTATTGATACATTTCCTAGTTCCATGTATTGATTGATACTATTGTCATATAGTTATCTACTGCTGAACATTAGTGTCTACGAACTTCTACATGATGCGGTCTTGCGCCACTTGTATGCAGCGGCTCTTTGCGACACGTCTGATGCACTCGGTACAGTGTTGGGTTGCGATAACATTGGTATATTATGGTTTTCAGAAGTTCATAAAAAGCATTCAATTAAGTCCTCAATCGAGCGAGCGTTCTATTCCGGGTTAGAGTTATTTGAATCAACTTATCAATTTATAGTACCCTGGTACCCATACTGAGAATTAGGTACTTATAATTTATCTAGACATTTCCTAGTAGTCCGAGTGCAAGGTCTGCTTAGTTATTGGTTTTGTGATACATATATATGAGTGCAGACAGTAAATATTGTCATGACTTAATATGAATGGAATCTCAGCGTTCCCCCTTACAGCGTTACATTAAAACCAGTAGGTACTTGTAAAAATAGGAGTTTTGCATGAGCTCGACGTTTTAGATCGTCGTCTAACGCAAGTAAAATCACTCACACAGCATCGAGTAATGTCGCCTTCCTATACCTATTCTATGCCTGTCGGTTTTCTATCGGATAGTCTTCAGTCTTCGTCTTTTACCTTTTAACCACAGAACTGAGAAGACCAGCGTTTAACTTGATTAACTCCAATGCAAGATAGAGATCTTCTAGGCATCGCGCTCCAATTTACACCATATCATTGCTTTCCATTTTTTGTACCTACCACCAGTCCCCACTTCAGTTTATAATAGGTTTTACCAAACCAATAAGAAGCATTATATCGCAAGCCAATAATAATATGTAATTAATTATGTGAGAACGTGCCGATACAAAAGAATGCTGAGCGATATTGTTGTGATGAGTTACAATATTTGCTTCAAGGTGAATATAAGTAAGTATAGCGAGGATGTAGCTGTTCAATACATCCACAATCCACAGGAAACGCGTCACAATGGCTTGAGCTTGACCATCTTTATCTAAATGAAATAATTTTCCTTCTAATTATACCTAACAATAATTATTTCTAGCGGTTTATCCAACGTTCGCTATTGTAATCAATTCCTGTAAAATACGTCATGACCTTGCAGCCCGTACTTGCCATACTACTGAACGTGTTTAAAGTACTAAATCACACACATCGCAATTGTAAACAAATCGCCCACACTCTGCAAAAACGCCAAATAAAAAAAATTCGCCTGGCGAGTATTTGCGACTTTGTTGAAATATGCTCTAAACAATTTTCAGAGCCAAGGTTTTGCAACAGCTAATGTTCATTAATTATAATATTATTTATGGCCCGATCCGCCCCCCCTTTTACTTTGTAGCTAACATCTCTATTCTCTACTAATTCAAACAGTATTGATATTATATCTTTTTAAATTCAGTTGACCCATGTGTGCCTTTAATCTATTTAAATAGTTACTTACGTCTTGATATTTCTTACTTACTGTTCATTTTAATTTTTAAGGTGAACTGAAGTTGTGTTTAGTGTAACATAATGAGTAGAGACAGAATTGAAACTAATTCCGCATAGATACTTAGGATACTAACAATGGGAAATGAACGACCAATGACGTACGAATCGTAAGACGTGGTAAGACCTTGATAATATTATTAATAACTAGCTGACTAACTGATGTCCGCGACTTCGTCCGCGTGGAAATAAATTTAAAAGAATCGCTTTGGGTTAATCGCGAGGTTTTTTACATCCATACCTACTATATAGGTGTAATGATCTTTTGGCAATATCTGACGCCTTTGGAGTTTTTTGACTTTGACAAAATAGGGCTTTCCATTGATTAAGTGTGAATGCCAGCTTAAGATGAGCCGTACATTCAAAGTGTACATTCTGTACATTCCGGGGTTCAAGTTATTTGGACCTAAACTAGCGGCACGCAATGATGGCCGGTTTGACACATTACAATAGTGATGTGGAATGTCAATTTATTCTCGAACAAAAAACAATTAAGTTTTGTTTTTGTACCTGATTAAATAGGTTTAATAAAACAAAAATGTATATGTTTATTTAATTTATTTGAACGAACTGAATATTTGAATGAAAATGAATATACATACTTTATATGCACACAAGAAACATATGAATACAAAAGATACCA
Organism: Oeneis ivallda; assembly: GCA_029955525.1. Classification (NCBI taxonomy): domain Eukaryota; kingdom Metazoa; phylum Arthropoda; class Insecta; order Lepidoptera; family Nymphalidae; genus Oeneis; species Oeneis ivallda. The sequence continues at coordinate 16,081,698 of JARPMR010000006.1, read as the reverse complement.
AAAAAGGTGCCACAAAAGGCCATAATTAATCAGATTCGTCCATACTACTATTTTCACTGTCGTCACTGCTATCATCACCTACATTAATAATTATATGTTCGTTTTCTATAATATTATCTATTTTCACATCTCTTTCATAATCTTCCCTTATTAATTTAACAGTTCTATTCACAACCTTTTCCCAGTCTCCTTTAGTCACATGTTCACAAGCTTCTTCTAATAATTTTAGCATTTTTTTTGTGGTAAATGGGGGTTCTGTATTGTGTCTTGCAGCATATCCCTTAATTTGAGCCCACACCAACTCAATCGCATTATACTCACAATGGTAAGGCGGTAACCGTATAACTCTGTGCCCATGTTCTAATGCTATTTCGTCAATGACGTATCGGTGTTTTGTTCATATTCACAAGTACATTCACCCCTTAAATGGTGCAAACTGATTTTTCTACACTTGTATACATTTTAGAAATCAATTTAATAAATAAATTTTGAGTCCTAAACCTAAAACTACATTCGATAAAATTTATGAATCTCTGCACATCACTATCGTCAATAAAGTAATACAATTATTTCCTTCAAAGTCGTTATCAATTAATACGGAACTTCATGAGCGGACAAACGTCAAACCGGCCATCATAGCGTGCCGCTAGTTTAATACTAAAGATTGTGATGTCTATTATTTTTAAACTACTAAACCGCCGACTTTGAAATAATTACAGGGCAATCTCTAATGTACCTTCTTTCTGACAAAAAAGAATGAACGAAATCGGAATACGCCTTAATGAATTACAACTAAATACACATTTTGACTTTTATCCCCTCTCCCAAAGGAACAGTGCTGAATTTCGGGATAAAAGTATCCACAGAGTAAGGATAGTCCCATATACTGTGGTCCTACCTCGTAGTATGAACTTGAATCCCGCCAAGTTTCATTTAAATCCGTCCAGTAGTTTCGGCGTGATGTGCGGCCATGATACAGACAGACAGACAAAAAATTAAAAAAAATTGTTTTGGCTTCAGTATCGATTATTAGAGTGCCCTCCAAAAAAGTTTTCAAAATATCTTCAATGCACAGAATTGGACCTGTTACAGTTTTATTATAAGTACTAGTGGACCCGCCCCGGCTTCGCACGGGTAGGCTACAAAACAAACACAATGGTATAATCATCTAGGGTCTAATGATTAAGTCTATGTCTATGGCTAAAATCCTCATATAAATATGGAATGCCTGTATTCGATCGTTGTCCTAGTGAGTGACTTTTGCTGCTACCCGTGAAGCATTATGTCCTCTATCTCCTATAAGTATTGTAAAAAATTTTAGATAAAAAACGTGTAATTTTATTTTCTTGCTTGTTAATTTTGAAAATGAATAATTTTTTTAAGTATATAATTTTTAATAGAATTTTTTTCCAATTTTTTAATATTTTTTTTTATTTAAAACATGAATAAAAGGAAACAATTTAAAAAATTTATTATGAAATTAATGAGCTACACAAATAAATTTTTAGGTTAGGTTGGTTGCAAAGATATACGTTGGTTGTTATAAAACTCACGTGTAAATTTGATAAAAATTTAATCAAAATATACTTACTTCGATTCCACCCTAAATTCGCAAAAAGTATCGTTTTTTAGGCACACTTCAAAACTCTTCAAACATCAATTTCTATTCGTAGTTAATATTTTAATTAGCACACGACTTGAACGAACACAATAATAACACAAAATTTCAAATATTTTCTCAATTTGATCGCAGCACCAATTGTCGGGACAAACTGAAATCAAAATAGAATAATATTTAAAATTTGATGCTGCGATGGTAGCGCAGTCTACCGGATCCAATGTAAAACATTCCAAAATTAACAACTACTTATAAATGAAAAATTAGTTAAATAAACATTTTCCAGTGGACCAAATTGTGAATCGAATCCCCTTGAACTGACACAAAAAATTTCATCAAAATCGGTCCAACCGTCTAGGAGGAGTTCAGTGATATACACACGCACACAAGAAATATATATATTAAGATAGGTGAACTATAATAACTGCGTAAACGAACAGGTTGTTATTTAAAGAGCGGTCAGTGAAGCGAAATCTTTATCTAACGAGAATAAAGGAATTTCAGTGTGAAGGACCGTGGGGATGATTTTTAAAGAAACTTAATTTCTTAACTAGATTCAAAGATTTTCAAAATATTTATATACAAATTCTAAATTCATCGATAGTATAGGCAATAAAAACAAAAATTATTTTTTTTTTTAAAAAAAAAAAGATAATCCTCAGCAGGATTTTTTAAAATCTGTAAATAGGTACAACCCAACGAGTTTTTAGGCAAAATACATTTTACTTTTCTCAAATCTTAAAGACTAATTTTTAAATTGTTTGGATGACACTGCCGAATAAAGCCCATGAATTTTTCAAAAATCAAAATATTTATATACAAATTCTAAATTCATCGATAGTATAGGCAATAAAAACAAAAATTTATTTTTTTGAAAAAAAAAAGGTTCGATTCCTCAGCAGGATTTTTTAAAATCTGTAAATAGGTACAACCCAACGAGTTTTTAGGCAAAATACATTTTACTTTTCTCAAATCTTAAAGACTAATTTTTAAATTGTTTGGATGACACTGTCGAATAAAGCCCATGAATTTTTCACACTAAACTGTCTAAACGTAGCAGTGACAGCTTACAAATTCAGCTCTGAAATATTGTTTAATGTTCTTAATCGGTTTAAGAAAGTTATTTTCATACTTTCAACTTTTTCAAGGAAAAAAGAGCGGTCAGCGAGCCCGTTTGTCTTTGTGTCCTATTTGTCACCCGCTACAGAAAAGAAAGCAATGCTCAAGTGAGCGCCGGTATTGAAAGAATCAAGTGTCACCGAATAAGCAAGAAATGCAGGTCAGTGGCCAAAGAAAAAGAATAACCTCACGGAGTTTCGTATCACTATGGAACACGAGAAATCGGGTGTCTTGTAACAAGACAAAATAAATGAGGTGAAGCAGTGGTAAAGCAAGTGAAACACAAAATTAACCTATTTGACAATAGTGGGGCTCAAAAAAACATAAAATCTTAGGAAAATCGCAACGAAAAATACGAAATATCGAGAGACATTGAAGACTTTCATATTCATTATTCAATTAATATAAATACTTCTTGGGTCTTCTATCTAATTCGCTAAGAAAAATGGTTGGAAAATCGATTTTTCATGATGCATAATCGTGTGAATTCATGAACGTGTTTACTTATACAAAAGATAATGAACATCTTTAGAAGAAACCGGCCAAGTGCGAGTCGGACTCGCGCACCGAGGCCGAGGGTTCGACCCAGAAGTAAAAGTAAAACGATATTATTATATCAATTGGCTTTTTCATTGTTAACTTTTTTGTAGAGGTTTAATGTTAATATCAAAAAACTATGCTAGTTATAGCGTTGGTTTCATTTTTCCTATAAAATATAGGGCCTAAATAAACCTCTATTCACCTATTGACCTAATTATTTCTGATTTTTCCATTTTTCCATTAGTCATAGTTCCATTTTTACCATTTTGGTACAGAACCTTAAAAAGAAAGTCAATGAGTGAACAAGCCGTTACGTAATTAATCATTCACTTACATTTTGCATAAATCATCATCGAATTATGATGATTTATGCAAAATGTAAGTAAAATATATCAAAATCAGACTGATCATAACTTACGAAAGTCTTTGTAAAAATTCTTTTGTAGGTTAAGAGATAAAAAATGGCTATATATTAAACCATACGGGTCTCTAAAATAAAATTTAAGTGAAAACTGTTGCTTTCACATTTTCAGACTTTATATTAGAAACTGAACTTTGTTTTGGCATCATCAACGGCAAAGCATTTAGTTGTTTTACTTTTATTGCAAAGTAAAACTCGACAGTTCGGCGGGGCAGCGATGCGTGGCTCTGTGACCCACTGCCCTGACCCACATCGATGATGATTGTATGTAGATTTTGTAAGTCATAAGTCAGCCGAGCCGAGAACGCGATGACAGCATCCATATGTTTTCTCCGTCTATTGTACCAGAAGTGAGATCCCTGCAATGGTCTGGTCGCCGCCGCCGCGCCCTCGCCAAGTGTCGCGGAGAAATTGAGGTGATATCACTTATGATACGATAACATGTAGGTACTTTCTGCCCTAGTGGCCAACTAAGATGGTATACATTTGAAATAATATTATTATTTCGATAAGATTCCACGATTCGTTGGGAGTTCAGATGCTGGAATATTAAATAAGTTTACGTACCCACTATTAATCCTACTTAATATCCTATTTCCTACTAATCCTATTAATATTATAAATGCGAAAGTTTTTGTGTATGATTTGATGGATGTTTGTTACTCTTTCACGCCCCAACGAATGAACCGATTTGGCTGAAATTTAAAATAGAGATAGCTCATACCCGGGATTAACACATAGTCTACATACAATACACATTTTTATCCCGTAAAAATCATAATAGACTTCCCAATTATATTTTTATTCGCTATTTTTAATAGTTACTTGCGTAAGATTCGTTCATAAATCAGTATAAGGAGTTGCACAAATAACTTGCTTGACTTAATATGATTAATCATAGTTCATCATTAACGAACTTCTTTTTTAAACTTGAAAATTATTTTTCACTAACCTTTGCCCGCGACAGCGTCCGCGATAAGTTTTGTTTTAAAAACCTCGCTAGAATACTTTGTATTACCAGGATATTAATACTTAACGGCACCTCTCCTCTCTCGCCGAGCGTCTAATAAAGGCAATCACACACTATCTCACACACACATTGTAATCTTTACATAACAAGTATGGAACCTAACATTTCCATGTCTAACTAGACAAACCCGGCTAACTATTCTAGCCTAGGTGCAGCCTCCACCATCCCCATAGCTGCCCTGTCTCCACCATTGAAGACCCTAAGCAAATCTCCCTTCTAACTCGCTCATGGCCCATCTCAAGGCAACGAAGAACTTCCACAGTAACACCGAATATACATTGGGACAAACTCACCAAATAACCAATTCAGCACTCACTCACTCCACAACGACTGATCGATCTTTCCGCAGCATCACCAGTTACACAATCAATCATTCCAGATCCCAAATCCATCGCACCATTACAAAAACACACCGCATAAAAAACCAACGACTATGGTCCATGACAGCTAACCTAGCAACTATTACGTAGTCTCCTAACCAGCAACTCTTCGACAATTGCATAATCACTCTACACCAACATTTTATCACAATTAAATCACGAATCCTATAATAATCCTCAATCCAACCAAATAATGACAAAACCGCTCTAACCTAAAACGAACCGAACAAATAACAACTAATCTCTATCTGACTGCGTCACAGCACAGATCACTATTAAACTAGTCTGCGTCACAGAATTCCGAACCATAGACCATGAACACACTAGAATAATCTAAATTCTACCACAGACTACAAACATTAGGGAATGCAACACGATACAACTGTCCACAGATCAATCGATAACACATGGAACTAGGAATCACGACTACGTCAACAGATTGCACCTCACCAATTATCCTACATACTTATAATCAGCCTTTGCCACTTTTCAGGTTCTCAACCTTACCCATTAATAATAATAATTAATTAATATCGCATTAATTCTATCGCATTTATAACATTAGTATGGATTTCCACAACTCAATAATGATGAACCATGTAATATTAATTTAATGAGAATACGAGACAAACACATCTTTCAAAACAAATTACCTTCGCATTAATTATTAATATTTAGGTATATTAGTTAATAACTTTGTATCAGTGTGTTGCTTTTTAACGCCTAGCGTTCTGAGGTAGTACTAAAGCATAGTCTTATGCCGGAATATCAAGAATTTCCCGCGGATTAAAAAAGTCTCAGTATGCTGACGGCGCCGGGTCATCAGATAGTGTTGTTATAAATAGCTGAAAGTTGAGAAGCTCTGTAACTTAGTTTTATTTAATAAAGGACCAAATCCTTTCTCTCGTGCAGGTCGCACCGCCTTTCTCGCTCGCAGCATCCGTGCCGCCTAAGATTTCTCTCGTGTCCGTATTGGGATTCAGGTCGTGTTCGCCTCGCCCAAACACATTGCTCCACATTAACAATACCAGTAATGCAATACAGTTTACAAAAATTGTTGAATTATGATTTATAATGGAGTTATTAATATCAGATAAGTGTAAATAATTACAAAAATGCAGTGCAACCAAGAACTACTTACCTATCTAGTTATTAATAAAAAAAATCTGAAGATAAAAGATATTTCCTCCAAATAAATCATGACCCACTGGATTGGGTTAGTCACTGTACTGATTTATAGGTAGGTACGTACACAGAATACTTAATACACATTAGTTATATAGAATGTACATTTATGTTTAATACAGATCGTGTATAGTGTAGAGTGAGTAATACAAGTATAATTGGTGCTGAAATACGTAATCTATTTTTTACTTTTATTTCTAACCCAATGGGAACTCAGGGTAAATCCAGTGCGTAGGACATTGGTGAAACATAATATGTATTGCTATTTATTTTTTCGACCTGCTATAAAATTATTACCAGCAAATAATATTTATGTAGTCAATACATTACATTACATACATTTTTTTATGTGGAGATTGTTAAAAATACATGATAATATTATGTAGCAGTAATAGCCTAGTGGTGAGGACTGTGGTCTCCTATTCGGGGGATCGCAGGTTCGATCCCGGCTACGTACCTCTGACTTTTCGAACTTATGTGCGTTTAAGCAATTGAATAAAAAATGCTTCAAAGGTGAAGGAAAACATCGTGAGGAAACCTGCACCCCTGAGTTTTTCATAATGTTCTCAAAGGTGTGTGAAGTCTGCCAATTTGCATTGGGCTAGCGTGGTGGACTATAGCCTAAAGTGAGCCGTTGATGAGTTGTTAATGATGATGATGATTTAAAAATAGTCCACTTCTTCACAAAGCGCCGAAAAGCCAGAATATGCGGAAATATCGAACCCCGAACCTCCGAAAAGGAGGCCGAAGTCTTACTTAGCTACAAGGCGCCCGAAGTCTTAGTAGCTACAAGGAGGCCGAAGTCTTAGTAGCTACAAGGAGGCCGAAATCTTCGTTAGCTACAAGGAGGCTGATGTCTTAGTTAGCTACAAGGAGGCCGAAGTCTTAGTAGCTACAAGGAGGCCGAAGTCTTCGTTAGCTATAAGGAGGCTGATGTCTTAGTTAGCTACAAGGAGGCCGAAGTCTTAGTTAGCTACAAGGAGGCCGAAGTCTTAGTAGCTACAAGGAGGCCGAAGTCTTCGTTAGCTATAAGGAGGCTGATGTCTTAGTTAGCTACAAGGAGGCTGATGTCTTAGTTAGCTACAAGGAGGCCGAAGTCTTAGTAGCTACAAGGAGGCCGAAGTCTTCGTTAGCTATAAGGAGGCTGATGTCTTAGTTAGCTACAAGGAGGCCGAAGTCTTAGTTAGCTACAAGGAGGCCGAAGTCTTCGTTAGCTACAAGGAGGCCGAGGTCTTAGTAGGCCAGAAGGAGACCGAAGTCTTCGTTAGCTACAAGGAGGCCGAAGGCTTAGTTAGCTACAAGGCGCCCGAATCTTAGTTAACTACAAGGAGACCGAAGTCTTTGTTAGCTACAAGGTGGCCGAAGTCTTAGCTATAAGGCGCACGAAGTCTTAGTTAGCTACAAGGAGGCCGAAGTCTTCGTTAGCTACAAGGAGGCCGAGGTCTTAGTTAGCTAAAAGCCGGCTGAAGTCTTAGTTAGCTACAAGCAGGCAATTCGCATTGGGCCAGCAGCGTGGTGGACTATGGCCTACTTCTCTGAGAGAAGACCTGCGCTCAGTAGTGAGCCGTTGATGGGTTGCTAATGACTTATTTAAAGTAACAGTGATTTATAGTTAAAAACAATGATTAGCTAGGTACTAAGGTAGGATTACTTAAATGGTCATGAAAGTTGTCGCATTGTTTCGTTAGTTAAAACTTTGGCGTGTATCATTTAATATGTATCGGTACCTACAATCTAAAATTTGTAACGTGACCTCGAGGATCGAGGCGTGGTCAATGTTAATCAATGTTTCCTGGTTAACCACTCAAAGATAGGGAAATCACTTAGAATGTCAAGTCGATATTTTTGCACGGCCATGAAATTACAAGGTCGACGGAATATATTTTTGCGGACGGCAACGATAAGCACGTAGAAAGTGATTTCGATCGGCTAATGTTTTATTTTTGGCAGTGTTCCAGTCTTACCGATGAAATTGCTCAGAGATTTTAGACTGTTAATTTTTTTTTGCATTTTTTTAAAGTTCATTTTAAACCAAATTGTTGAGATTACGATGATATCTTGCCGGCTACTCATGGTTGATGGTTAAAGCCAACTCTTATCACAAGCGCTACAAGTAGGCCGAAATGTTTTTTTTTAATTTTATCAGTTTGAAAAATGCTAGCCGGAGACACAACATTAGCGTCTCTGTTCACAATCATACTAATATTATAAATGCGAAAGTGTGTTTGTTGGTTTGTTGATTTGTCCTTCAATCACGCCGCAACAGAGCTACGGATCGACGTGACTTTTTGCATGGGTATAGTTAAGGATCTGGAGAGTGACATAGGCTACTTTTTATCCCGGGAAATCAAAGAGTTCCCGAGGGATTTTAAAAACTAAATCCATGCGCACGAAGTCGCGGGCATCAGCTAGTAATAGATATAAATACTTACCTAAGTAGAAATTAGCTGAAATGCCCGCGAATTCACGTCATTCGCGTAGAATTAGGTTTTTAATTTATTGTCCGGGATGAAAATGAACCTGTTGTTCGTTTCTAGAATACAAGCTATCTCCTTAATTTTCGTCAAAATCTACTGTTTGGTCGTGAATTGTGATCTCAAACCTATAACTTAAGTGTCGCTTATATCAATCTTTTTATCTTGAAAATATAAATATACTTAATATTATTTTCCCGGATAAGAAGAAGCCTTGATCACTTCTTAGCTTTATTCTTCTACAAAAGCCCCTCTGCCTGTCAGAAGCCCGGTTCAGTCTAGTCGTTCAGACTAAGAAAAACATGCTACACAACTAGGAAATACTAACGAGTTTTTGAACATATTTGTGCAGATAATAGTAACAGATATTTCAATTTTATTTATTTGTAACTAGCTGATGCCCGCGACTTTGTCCGCGTGGATTTCGTTTTTAAAATCCCTCGGGAACTCTTTGATTTTCCGGAATAAAAAGTAGCCTATGTCACTTTCCAGGTCCTAAACTACTATACCCATGCAAAAAATCCCGTCCATCCGTAGCCCTGTTGCGGCGTGATCGAAGGACAAACCAACAAACCAACAAAGAAACACACTTTCGCATTTATAATATTAGTAAGGATTTGTCCGTAATGTTACTTTTGCCAAAGACTTGTCTTTGTTTGTGAGTGGAGTTCAGTTTTGAAAAATCCGCGGGAACCCTCTGTTTATTCAGGATAAAAGGTAGCCTTTGCCTTCAACTATAGATAGGCTCATGCAAAAAATCACGTCGATACGTTTCACAGTTACTGCAGTGTGATTGAAGGGCAAACCGACAAATAACACACTTTCGCATTTATTTATAACTAGAGAATGCCCGCGATTTCGTCCGCGTGGATTAAGGTTTTTTTGATTCCCACGGGGACACTTTAATTTTCCGGGATAAAACGTAGCCTATGTGCTTGACTCTTGTGCTGGCTTTTGTTGGTTGGCTATTACTTATCGCCACCAGACAAAACGCCGTGGGTACCTAAAGCCGTAGGCGGAAGCGTCGCAGATTTTAATCACTAATCGAACGCGTATAACACCAAAAAAAAAATCAGATTTCGCGATGAAATAAAACATAGCCGCAACCTCATGTGAGGCGCGACAAAAGAAAGCGTTTTGCGCGGAATAGGAGTGTAGTAAGCGCCAAATACTTTGTAACTCGTAAAATATTCATTTTCTTTTCAATTCACTAGGCTACTCTCTTGATAATATCAATCGGAATTTAATGTAAAAATTTTGGCTCTGTAATATGCAACACATTGAAAATAAATGAATATTGGTTAAAAATTAGACCTAACTTCGCGATTTTTTATTATCGAACAAATTTCATCATTTTATGTTTTTGCCCAAGCACGTCCCTTGGCAGTATGATGTAATTTTTGCGTGTTTTTTTTCGGATAGTTGAAACTTGATCTACTACTGTAAAAATCAAATATGTTTACTGTTAACGAACGTACACCCACTCATGTATCTTAAAGATTAGTTTGCTTATTTTGCTTGCCACGCGAAATCAAACCACGCAAGAGCGCGTGGCGTACGCGCTCGGCGCTAATTTGCGCGCTATCGGTCGCCATCGGTTGCCGCCTTATCGCGCGGGCACCTCAGCGAAGGTCTCGCGGAGGTCACACACTGACGTCATTCTGATAACGATTTGCGCGGTGACCTTGTCGCGAGCGCCGAATATCAAGGTTACTGCTATTTGTACAGTCAGATAGGTGCTCCTCCGCACTCGCGCCGCTGCTCGCCATTCGCCAGTCGCCATTCCACAACACGTCACCCGGACTTGCCATCTACAAATACTTACTCGTCATTTTATTTGAACAGGTCTCATGTTTACTGCACATGATTCTAACTGCCCCCTTCCTTATTGCTGAGTATATTACGCGTCATAATATTAATTAATATAATAGGTATACGTATACCTACGTACCTAATCCGCACTAATATTGTTAATACGTAGGGAACTCTGTGTGTCTGTCTGTTACCTTTTTATAGCGTACGTACAAACCGAGCGACAAGCAAACCTTACATTTTATCCCGATGTTTTAAATTTAAATCTACCCGGAAAGTAGCGGGCATCAGCTAGTAAACATACCTACCTATATCAGTTCGCTTATTAATTGCTACTAAATTAATAATTGGTCTTTATCTGTCTTTATGTTATTCTTACTCGTACCTTCCTAATAGTTTCTGAGAAGGCCGATGGGCAAAGATCAGACATCTTATTTTACGGAATAATACGGATAGAGGCAGACTTGAGTTGAGACAACTGACGTGTTCGTAGTCGCAACTTCGCAAGTGAGTCGTGCGCCACGTCAAGTCAACAAAATATATTGTGGGTGGCCTCGCTCGGTCGAGGAAGTTCTGCTTTGCAAATTAGTGCTAACCAAGGACGAACTTGACTAGACAAATAACACATAGGTACCTACACGCGACAATAAAGTGTGACGAATTCAAATCGTAACTATTATATTACGGCGCCGTAATGACCTTGATGAAACAATTAAAATTAAAACGATTTATGAGCGTACGAATGTTGAAAACTAGAAAAATAGGCAGTTTGGTAGTTTTTATTTAAAAACCTGTTGTTGGATAAAATAATATTTGATTTTACTGCAATAAAACCATAAAATTTAGCACACGGAAGTCGCCGTGCCCGGTGCCTATTATACCTACCTATTACCTATATCACGTAACTGTAGAAACAGAGAACATATTTTATGGACTTCACATGACATTAAGATTTAAATAGTTTAATATAAATTTTTTTTTTGAAAAACCGACTTCAAGCGCCCGCCGCCAGTACAAAGTAATTTATTTAATAGTAATTTATTTAGTAGTAATTTATTGCTGATGTTTTTAAAAACCGCTCGACCGATTGCGATAAAATTTAAATAACCAACTGGGAACCACCTATAAAACAAAAAAGAATTTTCCAAATCGGTTCAGGCGTCTTCGAGTAAATCGGTGAACTTAAATTAAAAAAAAAGATTCCGACGAATTGAGAACTTTTTTGAAGTTCTTATATTATAACTTAATAATTTAGTCACAATGCAAAATACAGATATAAAGGCATCGATGTATAAAGGGGGAAAAAATAAGATGCTGCTTTTTAGTTACCAGATTTTTTTATTTCAACTTCATTTTTAGCCGTTAGACGTTCGCGGTCGCAATAAAATTCTAGATCTAATTTAAATTTTTAGTAGAGCGCTGTAAATTAGGTGTGAAGGTGGAAATATATTCGAGCGTAGGTATTAGGTAGCTGTACAAGTTGCGCAAGATGTGTTGTCATGAGCAACACCTTGATGTATTCTGTAATGTATTCAATGTCAATGTCAATGTCACTGTCAAACGGTACACGTGACCGGCTCACTTGTTGACGTATGTAATTGATATTGACACGTGTTTCTTACAACGGATGATTCTTCCCGAGGTCGAGGACGTTACTTAACATTGTGCAAAATTGAGGAAATCGATATAAATTAAACCGCGTGTTTACAGTTTACATTATTTATTTATAACTCTTGGCATTGTACAAAACTTTTTCACAAATTTATTATTATTAAAAACTTTTTATTTTAGTTTATTTTATAGGGTACTTAATATCTACATAAGATACTAAAACTACTTGTTATCACTACGAGACTAAATTTAAAAGCAAATAACGTCTCTTTGTATTAGAAAACAACGTCCCATTTAAATGATAACGTAGTTTTGTCTTATTCAATGAGTCATCTATTACTAAATTAAATGTATCATAATGTAAGTCCTAAATAAAAGGAAAATGATAGCCAAAAATTGAGGAAAAAAACTGAAATAAGGAAATTATGTGTTTTTGATTCATTGTTACAAAATTGGTAATGTAGGTAACATTACCAATTTTTTTATTAATAAATCGTGCGATTCCAGAATCCGGTCCAGTAGCACTTTGGCTTGACTGAAGCAGGATTAGTTTTTTCAATTTTCACACCATCTAAATCAGGCCATTTCAATACGGCCCGCCGCGCCGCCCGCTACGAGATCCAGTGAGGATTTTAAACGACCGGCACTCCTATGCAGCACGTATTCTGTGTATGTTCAGTAGTACCTGTTTATGCGAGCATATGTTATTACGTTATGAAAATACTTAAATTAGACAAACATCGCTCGAGGCTAACTGATGAACACCTACAATCGATTCTGAAAATAACTACCAAAAATATGACACCTGACATCAATGAGCTTATCAAAAAAGAGAATTCAGGTGTCCCGATCTTCTGGCTCAAAATAATGTACTCTCTTCATTACCTTTATTTAAAAATCTGTGTTAACTATCTATGTAGTTACGTGTTTTAGATTTTAAATTTGATTCTGGCCCGCTAACACACCCTGAATAATTATTAAAGATGGCCCTCTAAGAAAATCAGTTTGAAACCCCTGATCTAAATGGTAGAAGTACGACAAGAATTCGAATGGTGAAATATATTATAATGGATTAATAAATGCTTTAGGTAATTACTGCATGATTTTGGACTCGAAAGTTGAATGATTGCTGGGATAATGTTACTGTGACCGATAGTAATGTGATTGAATGTATCATCGACATGACGAAATCATTGACACATATTGGTTGTTACTTATTGCTACGCGAAGTCGTTTGGCGAATTCGAAGAATGTGATCATGATTGAAGCTACGCTGTATGGCTGTAGTCTGGATATATGTACGTCCGACTCCGAAGCAATGTGGCGCTGGCTGGTTACGCAACTCTTGCGCCGCCGCGTGAAGAGTTAAGTTCAATGTCACACACACGCACACAGGCGCCATTCGCGAATAAATACCACTAGATAAAATTGTTATTACGTGCCTTAGGGTTAACACATTTTATTTAGCAAATAATATAAATAGGTACCTACTTGTATTATAAACTAGCGATTGAGCAGGCCCTAGGTAATTTTGTTGGCTTATCAATACAAATACCTACAGTAATAAGAAGTCCTCCAGCCTCCTATTGCTCTGCTTCTGGCACAGCCTATGCTTCACTTCAGTATTGTGGCACGCTTGGTCCGTCTTCGATCTTCTCTGGCAGTTGTCATTGCACTCATCTAAAGCGGCCTCCACCGCAGCACTCACTTGTGCTATTCATCCCGATATGATAGACGTTGATGTTTAATGCAGAGTTCTTCGAGAACTGATTTCTTTGTGTCGGGGAAACAATATCTGAGAATATTTGTCTATCTCGTTCTTACTTATCTCCATCGCTTCTAGATAATTCACATAAAGCCCACAGTCATCGTCATTGGTGGCTTGCTTGAAATTGGATTCTCGTGTGAGCTCGGCTGGCTGGAGTTCGCCTACTTGCAAAAACAAATCCCAGGAAGAAGAAAAGAGAAAGAGAGTTAGGGTCTGTTTCACGGTTCACCACTAACCGTTAAAGTGTCTGATAAAATAGTTATAAATAGTTATAAAATAGTTATAATGTCAGTTAAATCTGTTTGATATTTTTTAGTTTAGTATATGCATCTACTTGTGAAACAGAAATTTGAACACTATCTGTCAAACAAGTTGTGGATAAGCTATCAGGCACTTTATCAGCCCCTTAGTGTTATATTTTGGATCCACAAGTCATCACTAGCAATCTTCTAACAATACGCACTGTAAACTGATCTACCACTGTCGTCCTTAGATACTGTGGGATTTTGGAAAACAACTCGAAGTTTCCCTTACGCTGCCTAACCGTGTTGGATTCACTGGGAACAGTTGCGTGCAAGCGGCACTTGTGTTCTGTGGTGATCCTAGCAAGTGGCCTATTTCCAGCTGTGGACATCTATCTGTTATGAGGACGATCAGATAAAATCAGAAAACCAGGAAAAGCATTGTACATGTTTGAATGCGCGGCAACCCTGACGGGTCGCGTCGTCGGTGTGTGCGCGATATCTAAATAATCGCAGCCAACCCGTTACTCGCCTCTATCAGTACTTCCCGGAATAATTCGCGAAAATGCGATTTTCCTTTGTAAACTGCGTATGTGATGTCGATCGCTGTTTTTTTGCGCAAGGTCATGGTAAAGTCACGTCGTCGCTATTTCAAGCGTGTTCGTATTCTCTTCCCTTTTCACGGCTGCATATTGATATAGCCTTACTTGACTTACAGACGGGTGCGATGCGATATCCAGCGAAATATGATTGGGAGTTTGGCTATGATAATAACTGTCAAAAAATCTGCGAAAAGTTACTTGAGAGCTTTCCTATAGGTAGTGTATTGCACCAAATTTACAAGTAGGTACGTCTAATTTTGAATAAATTACACACCTAAAAGCCTTTCCGAAGAATCAGGCTATCCACTGGTGAAAACTAAATGAAAATGTCTACAGTCGTTTCCGAGCTAAGCGATAACATTTAAATTTAGTCTACGGGAAAGTTATAGAAAAACCCATCCGTACGAAGCTATGGTATGTCAGCTATAAAAGATATAGAAAACAAATAATTATTATTATCAAAATAAAATAAAAATTGCCAATGACAAATAGTGCACGTCCTACCATAATCCTACCTTGATGATTTAAAATTGAGCTGATACTGAAACTACAAAACTCTTAGGTAAATGGATAGCGCAATTTTATGCTGTTTGCTAATTAAGGCTGCCAACAAATTTTGACAGAACAGCTTACGTGGTGAACAGCACAATATAATAATTAATAAGCTTATTATGTGTATTTATAACCTAAACTCATCACCATCATCATCTCAGCGTGCGGACGTCCACTGATGAACTTGGCCTTTCCCAGAGGACGCCACCACACCCGGTCCTCAGCCTTCCTCATCCAGCCACTTCCCGACACCCGCTTTATATCGTCGCGCGTCGGTCCAACGTGCTGAAGGGCGGGCTTACTTGTTCGCGGTCTTCACTCTAGACCTTATTGGCCCCAACGGCCATCGCCCCTACGACATGCATGGCCTGTCCACTGCCACTTCAGTTCGGTGATGGTTTGGGCTATGTTGGTGACCTTGGTTCTCTTACGGATCTCTTCATTCCGAATCCTGTCCTTAAGAGATACTCCTAACATAGCCCTCTCCATAGTTTCTGAGTGACTTTAAATTTATGAATCAAACCTTTTGTTAGTTTACACGTTTCAGCGCCATAAGTGAGAACGCGAAGGACACCTATACTTACTCATACTACAAAATAATTCGCAGCTTTACGAGATATTATGTGAGTCAAAAATCCACATAAGTTAAACCGTAGGCAAGCCTTACTAGATTATCTTTCAACGTCGCATATTGTTATACAATGTACTTGAAGATGAATTAACATATACAAATGATTTAAATTGAATAGAGTTCTTAACAGGGGTGCCCTTGTCTCGGCACCCGTTGTATTCGGGCCAGGGTATTTTGAAAGGCACGGAGCTTGCCGTAGGTCAAGGGTACACAGTATCATTGACCCAATTGGCGATGCGCCCATACAAAATACACCACCCATCATCGCTTTACACCCCATTACATCAATCATCGTTCGACTATATGAACAGAACATCCCCCATTTAGTTAAGCTAGACATTTAAATTATTACGAAAGTGCTTTATTCCAAATTGGTGGTAGTCAAGTTAGTCAACAAGTGTTTTTTTAATCGAATTTAATTTTTTTTTATTCCAATGATGTTGGGCCACTATTATATTATACAACTATTCCTTTCATAGTGATGCTTTAGTAAGCAGTGATAGCCTATTGGTAACGACTGTGGTCTCCTATTCGGGGGGTCGCAGGATTCGCAGGTTCGATCCCCGGTAAGCACCTCTGACTTTTCGGAGTCAAGTGGTTTTAAGCAATTAAATATCACTTGCTTCAGCGGTGAAGGAAAACATCGCGCGGAAATCCGCACATCTGAGAGTTCTCCATAATGTCCTAGAAGGTGTATGAAGTCCGCCAATTCGCATTCCTTTCATGTCGATAGTTTTAATAGTTGCTAAAATAATCAATTGTGACAGACGGACGGACGGAGAAAATTGCACCATTAAGGTTCCATTTTTACCATTTTGGAACGAAACCCTAAAAAGGAGTAGGGTCTCAATCCGAATCAAATTTTTTATTTTTTGGCTATGTTACTCCATAGCTCCGACAAATCTGAAGCGAATTCAATATTTTTTTTTTAATTGAAAGGACGTCAGGTTGCGCCGCCTTTCTCCCTTCGTCTCTTTCGATGTCGTCGGTCCACTTAGGGGGGAGTCTGCCAACGCTGCGCTTTCTTGTGCGGGGTCACTTCTCTAGCACCTTGGGATCCCAACGACCGTCTTTGAACTAAGTTCCCCGCCTATATCCTACTACGCCTACTCACGCCAGTACAATGTAATTTCTACTGCTCTAACAATTAAACTAAAAGGTATTGTAAGGTGAGCCGTAAATAGCAGGGTTCAATTAGAAGGTATACGTACAGATAGCGGTCGATGCCGTGACCCCGCGTCCTTGCCACGACCTTCCTCCCACGTCCACGCTCCGCGCGCCACGTTCCCACCCCGACCGACCCCTTCTCAGGACTCGGAATAAGTTATGCAACCATCAAACAATCCAGAGGGCTCCCGAGCGAATTTCCTTTCTAACTCGCCTCAGCCTACTTAAACTCATTCCATAACTTCTGATTCTTGATTAGATACGGGAAGAAAATCTAATTAAATACCTCTTCTGTATTTTAAATTTTTCATGAAATCCTCTGATTTCATGAAAAATTTCGCGTATCGGTCTGTGGTCTTATTAATATTATATGTATAATATAATTATATTATTATAAATGCGAAAGTTTATTTGTTTCTTGCTTTGTCCTTCAATCACGCAGCACTGCAGCAACGGATCGACGTGATTTTTTGCCTGGCTATAGTTGAAGATTTGGAGTGCTCTAAAGTTCCACAATCACAATTTCGTATTTCCATGGAAATAAAGGAATTCTCACCCCTGCAACATCTACATTCTATACCTACCCATGCAAAAATTCACAAGTCCATCACGTCGTCATGATGTGCGGTTGGTTTTTTGTTGACATAATAATATGCCACTACAAGTCACAACATTGGCTAAGGCTACCTTGTATCCCGGGAAAACAGATGGTTTCGCCGGATAAGGATAACCTAGGGATTTTTAAAAACTTAACTCAACGCAAACGAAGTCGCGGGCAAATATCTAAACAATACAATATTAGAAAACACATAATTATTTTGTATACCTATTACTTAAAATATTTTCTCCTAATACCTATAACTATATTATTGTTTAATTTTGTAGACTCTGGCAATAATATTTGTTAAAATACGGAACACGAACGACTTCATCAGTCTGTGCGTTGTTGTTGAATGTTTTTCATTCCATTTTCACCAATGGATTATATGACTCTGCGAGAAAGGGTTATAGTCGTAAAAACAGTTTTAATATCGCTCGCCAAAAAGCTTGAAAGCTTTAACGGAAAGGCTACTGGGGACGCAGTACACTCGACCGAAGTTGCCGACGCACGTGGGTAACCGGCTTGCTATTTCACCTAACATTGTGTGAGCTACTCAGTGTAGCGAGTGCATGCCACAGGTGTGCATGCGCGCATACTTCCATGCTACCGTCCCGCTCCCGCTCCGTTTCGAGTGAGAGGCGCGATAATTTACACCGAAATCAAGCGCGCAAAAAGGGTTGAACAGTCGTTTGGGAAAAGTGTTTTTGAGAAAAAACTACTAAATGTATGTTTACAAAGTAAAGTTATTTGGGCTGATGAATAAATAAACTATGTCTAAAGATAATTTTTTTTGGCATTTTCATACTCCTAATGTTATTTATTTGCGCCCAAAGTTGACATAAATTTAGTGTGAAAATGACGATATTTCGAGGCTCGTAACTTTATAACAAATATTTTATTCAATATTTTATATATCAATAAACCTAGATAATGATGAGGCAAACCGACATAACACTTAGTTTTGAGCGTACAATATCGAATAATGTAGTAATCACTCATCTACGTTTGTATGATGATGGTACTGGCTTGAGTCCCCTTAATTCAGGAAGCTTCATGATGATGCCACCAGAGATAACTTGAATCTGATCTTGAATATTAGATGTATTATTATAATATGTGTTATTTTATAGTTATTACAAGTCACAATTATTTATAATGTAGGTAGCAGGTACCTACTTGAGACAGAATTTCTTCGGCATAAATAATTCACGAAGCCTATTATATCTGGGCCAATCTATTCTCCTCCTTAATTTTGTTTGCCCTCGATCGCTCCGCGCAAATAACCTAGATTCTGCCTCGAAATGCCTGTCATCAAGGCCAGATAGGGTACGTTGAGGACACTTTATATCCCTGTTCATAATATATATACCTACCCCAATTTGATGTCAAGGACTTTTCTCAATGGGTAAAGATCTGGTACAGATTTCGGCTCATTTTCGGCTATATCAAATAAGCTACGCCTTTATATTAAATAAACAGGTAAGTATAATATATATATATTTATATATATATTTTTTAATAGATAGGCTTGCGCTTGACGACAATCAACGCTGGGGAGCATTGATGAAGTCTAGGTTGGAGCGCGCTTGCCTAGAAGATGCCTAATCACTCTTGCCTTGAAGGTACTCAAATTACAGGTGGCAGGAAACACGGATGCTGAAAGGGTATTCCACACTTTGGTGGTTCGTTTCAGAAACGTTAAACGAAAGCGTTTCGTGCGACTAGGTTGGATTTCTACCACGTAAAGATGCCAATAGTAAGTAATAACATTAATTAACCTATAATAACATTAATATTGTAAAAGTATTTTGACTTGTAGGTTATTAAGTTACCTTTTTGATTGTATAAGAATTCGAAAGATATATTGGCACACTTGTCATTAAAAAGGAATTTAATCTGATTGATTTAAAAGTTATTTCCTATCAACAGTATCGCTGACGGTTTGCATTTGATGCGAAGGTAGCAAACAAAGTAATCTACGATAAAAAAATATTTTAAAAAACCGACTTCAAATCTCAACATTCTACAGAGTATATAATTAACTGTTGATGTTTTTTAAACCGCCGACCGATTTCGATAAAATTTAAATGGACCACCTGGGAAGTAAAAATAAATTTTCCTAATCGGTTCAGGCGTCTTCGAGTAATCGGTGAACCACAGAGCCACGGATCGACGTGATTTAGATTAGATTTTGCATGGGTTAGTGAGGACCTGGAGAGTGACATAGGCTACTTTTTATCCCAGAAAATCAAAGAGTTCCCGAGGGATTTTAAAAATTAAAATCACGCGGACGAAGTCGCGGGCATCAGCTAGTAATAATATTATAAATGCGAAAGTGCGTTTGTTTGTTGGTTTGTCCTTCAATCACGCAGCAGTAGAGCTACTGAAGACCTGGAGAGTGACTTTCACTTAGGCTACTTTTAATCCCGGAAAATCAAAGAGTTCCCGAGGGTTTTAAAAACTAAATCCACGCAAAGTGACGGGCATCAGCTAGTATCACATAATATGAATTATAAACTTACAACGTATATAATGTTGTAAATTGCGCAATCATTAATGACACGCGCAACATTCATTATAGGTAGGTACCTACCTACTGAAGTGATAATACTCGCACATACGAACATGCGACATCTTGGAGGTCGAGGACGAAACATCCGCGAATGCTACGTAGATACTGATAAGTGTATGTTGATACAAATAACAGATAACCGTAATTACTGTAACCACGAGGAATAAGGAAAAACAACTCAAGACGTTCTTCAAATAAGCTATCTTTCTCATCCTACTCCCAGCAATCTGGATTTTTTTGCATTTTATTAATTTTTTCCTAGGTTTATAGCTATATATCGGACGATAGCTATACGACAGCGATTCATAGCTATCTTACTAGGAAGATAGCTATAATACGAACGCGGTCCAGTAATATAGCTATCTGACTAGACTAATCTAGTAAAATGGTTTTAGAAGTACTATGTTTGCCAAAATCTAAAGTTAGGTTAGGTTGGGGTCCGACACGAACAGTCAGAACTTAGGTTCCATTTGGTATAATCAGATATGCGTGCATACTTAACTTAGGTATATTGACCAAATGGAACTTATGTGCCCTGGGCACCTGCCTGTTCATGTCGAACCCCAACCTAACCTAACTATAGATTTTGGCATAGTACTTGTTAGGCAAGACTCGACGATCAGGTTCTTGGGATTGGGAATTGCGTGAGCTGAGCAAACGCCTGAACAGATCTTTATAAATTATAGCTAAGATCGATCTCGATCATGTCAGCTTTCAAACAGGAAAAATCGCATCAAAACACGCCTCCTTTTTTATCGGGGCTTGCAAACGAGTAACCAGTTGTGCAAATCAAAGAAGATATATATACTTCTTTAACCATTTTACTAGATTAGTCTAGTCAGATAGCTACATTACTAGATCGCGTTCGTATTACAGCTATATTCCTCGTAAGATAGCTATGAATCGCTGTCGTATAGCTATCGTCCGGCATAAACACGGCTTCAAAGTTCAAATATCTTACTGCGACATATCAATTTAATGAATAATTATGGGATACCGTTACCGCGAGGTCCGCGAGTTCGGGCGAACCACTAGTATTAAGTATGAATTATGATGTGCAAAGTTGTCGCAGAATAATACGTCTCTTTTTTTTTTATGAATATTAGCTGAACCTGACTAATATTCCCCCCACTCCTAAAAGCTCCTAAAAAATAAGCGTAAAGCTTATTTGGAGGGGTGTGCCCTCCAAATAAGCTTTACGCTTATTTTGAGCGTGAGTTAGGAGTGGGAACGACAACAGTGCAATGGTTGGGATTTAAATTTTGACCTTTCGGGTTTCAGTGCGGCCCTTTGGCTGTTGAGCTATTTATACCTTTGGTATAAATAGCCACATTTATTCTAAAGTTCTATTATGGTAAACAAAATGTATTACGAGTACTTATGTAAAACATTTACGTATTTATAACAATGTGTGTGTATCGCCGCCTAACCAAACGCAAACGACATTTGATGCCAATTTCATGAGTAACATTATTTACAAGCGCCGCGCCGATGCTGGTGCCAAAATGAAACTGACGCGACAATTTGTGTTGTAAATGTAATTGAAAAGCTCTATGAGTGTTTTTCTATATTAACTTAGTGTGTAACAGTGTGTAAAGATACATTTCATATTTTTAATAAGTAGAGTTAATTATACAGTTAATGAATTTCTTAATGACAACTGTTCACAACATTTTAAGCTGCTGTGAACTTTTTGTTTTGAAAAAGGCAATCTACTGAGTTTCTTGCTGGATTTTCTCAGCAGAATCAGCTTTCCGAACCGACGCGGTGGCAGATTCTCGGCTTGACATAAGAGCCACCTTGACGACCATTTTGACGACCTCCCTGGCTCAGTGGTGAGCGCTGTTGTCTTATAACTGGGAGGTCCCGGGTTCGATTCCCGGCGGGGTCAATTTGGGAATTTATAATTTCTGAATTGTCTCTAGTCTGGTCTGGTGGGAGGCTTTGGCCGTGGCTAGTTACCACCCTACTGTCAAAGACGTGCCGCCAAGCGATTTAGCGTTCCGGCACGATGGCGTGTAGAAACCAATTAGGGGTATGGGTTGAATGTTCACTGCTATACTACTTCCAAGTTAGCCCGCTACCATCTTAGACTGCATCGTCACTTACCATCAGGTGAGATTGCAGTCAAGGACTATCTTGTCATCGAATAAAAAAAAAAGCCACAAGTTGGCTTACATGAAGTAAATATTAATTTTGAACTTTTTAATATTCTTACACCCTGCGTAGTACGTAGACCTTATTATCTGACAGAACAGGGTTGGATTGAATGGTTACAGAAATTATTTCTCTTCCGTATATACTTTGCTTAAATAGGTAGGTTTAACCAGGTTTGTTCCAAGAATACGCAAAAGTTAAGATGTAATGTAATAGTTATACAAGTATTTATGTACGAGTAATTACATAAGCAATAATATTCTTTCATAAACTAAGCTGTGTATGAAAAAAACCGAATAAGTTATCTCTCAAGTGGATAACATTCAAGTAACCTTTACAAAAATTTGCTAGCCTTGGTAGCGAACCGATAAATCATTATTTAATGTTATAAATGTTATCGATTTTAGCTAACCTAACCAAAATTAGAATGTTTTATTAATCGCTTTTTGCTTCCGAGTTCCTACTGCCAGTAAATCGAACATAGAGAATACCTATCGCAACCAATAGACATGATGACAGTAACCTTGCAGTAACAAAACCCAATGGGTTCAAACCCAATTATGAATTTATCTAATGAAATAGGATTCATGGATTATCAAAAACATATTTATTTTTCTATTTTGAGCGAGATTAATATTTATTTTGATAAAATAAAAAAGCCGGCCAAGTGCGAGTCGGACTCGCGCACCGAGGGTTCCGTACCTACTCCAAAAGTAAAAGTAAAACGATAATATTAAATTAAATTTGCTTATTTATCGTCAACTTTGTTTGTAGAGGTTTATTGTTAATATAAAATAAAATCGGCCAAGTGCGAGTCGGGCCTCGCTCTTTTAGGGTTCCGTTAAAAAAAATTAGGTAAATAAAAATATTTCCATGTACCCATGGAAATATTTTTATTTTCAAACCCCCGATTTTCCCCCTTTTTTAATAAAACTAAAAATAATTTTCGATTTTTCTTTATTCCAATGATGTTGGGCCACTATTATACACAACTATGCCAAATTTCATGTCGATAGCTTTAATAGTTACTGAAATAAAATAATTTTATTTGGTACAGGTATGTTGAAGTCGGGCTAGATAATATTACGCAACTGTGTACGTACATGGTACGTACCTACGTCGTAGATATGTGATAATATTATGATCTATCTATTTCAATGACATATTATTGAACAAGTATTGAACAATGAGATTATTCACACATTTTCCAGAACCTGATAATCTTGCTTGCGTTACGTAAAAGCCTGAAAAAATATTAAGTATTTATGTGTGTATACAATTACTTCTCTGGAGCGTGGATAAAGGTCGCGTCCCACGCAAATCTAGGGTGTGATCGGGTGTGAGGGGTGAGGCGCGGGGCGAGCGGGCACGCGCGGGCATGGCGACCTTGCCCGGCTGTGACTCTGCGACCTTGGAGCCGGCCGCCCGCCCCGCGCCCCGCGCCCCTCGCCGCCCCCGCGCCCCGCCGCCGCCCAGCACTCACCCCCGCCCACACGTCCACTCACCCCTGCCTCGTGCCTCCACTGCGCCTACCACCTTGTGCAAAATTTAATATCCTTCTAAGTGCCAAGTATTAACTTATATTGGTTAGGTAGGAAAGTAGGAATACTAACGCCAATAAAACTCAAAGATATCGGAGAACTGTACAGAAGAATTTGAAATGGTTCGCTTACTTTCAGCGATATTTATTAAAAACGACCCTTTTTGTCTATATAACTCTATATCGATATCGTTAAATCATTTAGGCATGAAACACAGAAGCTGGGTCAGGAAAAGTAAAGGCAGATTAAGGATCGTCGGAGCCGAGTCGTCCTAGATAGCGACTTCTAGTACCTACCTGTACTATTATGTATTTTATGGCGAAGGATACGTAGGATCTAGACTCTGACGTCGGAAAAAGATATTAAACCTAAACCTGTAAAGCTGTGTGTTCATGTTTATTTTGTATTTTATTTTGTCACATACCTGACACCTAGGGCTTGCAATTCGAATATTCGAATACAACCCTGAGAAATGAAATTATATTTTGGACTAGCCCTAGTTTTTACTGGCATTTAATAAAAAATACATCTTAATCTCGCAAAATCAAGCTATCCATGAGTGAAAACCGAATGAAAATCCCTATAGAAGTTTGTGAGAAACGCGCAAACTCACAAAGGGAATTTAAAAAGGAAATTCGCCCACCTCCAGTAAGTCCGTGGGTAAGTAGGTATGTGGAATGAAAAGGGGAACACTCTGCGCGACCTCTGGGCGGGTGATCGTGCGAGTTATCGTCATTTTCATCAAGCAACAGGTGCATGCACTGCGAGGACACGGGCAACGCTCGTTTTGTTGCTCTTTGTTGCAAAATAAGGTTTGGGTCACCGACATAATATATTGTACCTAAGGTACATAGGTACAATATATGTCGGTGGTTTGGGTTAACATGTTGTTTTGTTCGGGTACCGTCACCGACCTTCGCAGTTTTAAAGTTTGAGGATTTGAATTACAAATGAGTATTTTTCTTTTTTTGTTATTATAAAATTTATTTCGAGATACAGTCCTCAGGTAAGGTAGACCCCTTCCTTTAGGGATTGTCTTTAGGTGTTTGATTCTTATGACGCATTTTATATATCGTCACATTTACGGCAACTTACGAATCTTATTATCTTATTTTTCACTCTTTTTTCTATCTTTCAAAATTGTCAAATTGTGTTGTGTTGTACTTTTGCGCGTAGATATGACGAATCATTTATAAGTAGCTGATGCTAACTTCGTCCGCGTGGAATATGGTCTTTTAAAAATTCCTTAGAAACACTTTCATTTTCCGAGATGAAAATCATATCATGTCCATCTGCAAGCCGTCTGCACCAAACGTCGTAGATTGGTTAGCAAAAGTGACAGACGCGAAAACTGAGAGTTTCTAGGTACATAATATTATTATGGATATGGTTTTATGTGTGTTTTATTTATAATTATATTTAGGTAACTAGTTGGTACGAGTTTATACTAGTACAATGTAGTATGGATGGGAAATCAAAAATGCCTACTAAAAACTATTGTATAATGAAAAATTACGAGTATAGGCATTTAAAACCTATAAAATATAGTGGCACATTAATTCTAAATGTCTATGTACCTAGTTATTCACATAAAAATTCTAAGTTTTTAAGTTTAAGTGAATTTCAATGCAATGTTGACCACCATGTAGAGCGTTGATCACCATGTAGACTCGTTGAGCATCTCACGAGGATATCTAATTTTCATTTGAATAACAGACACACATATTTTAGACTGTAACAAGTAGCTCCACCTGCGCGGAGCCAAGCGAGTCAGTTATCATATTATTATTATTGCTAAAATACCTAATAAAGTCTAGTATTATAATAACTTATAATAATTTAATAAGCTATCCTGTTCCGCGTGAGGCAGGGAGGGAGGGGGGGAGGGAGGGGGTGGGGGGAGGGAGGAGAGCGTGACCTCGTCGCTCAAGGTCGTGGGCAACCATTCGGGGTTTTCCGTGTGTCGATGTCGCCTGAAGGTCTCAGCATTTACTATTTACAGCTTTATTGTGAGGCCGTTACATGAACAATGGTCGACATTTCAGATCGACACTTGATCAAAGAATTATCGATTATAGGTAGACAATACCTAGTGCATTTTTACTCATTCAGTTTAAAATTATTTACAAACTAACTTTTCCCGCAACTTCGTCCACATGTTAAAAATCACGTGGAAACCTTCTGTTTTTCCGGGATAGAGGCAGACAATGCCACTCTCCAGATCTTCGAATATACCACAAGGAGAGAAGGCCTATCCATTCTCTTACTCATGCCAAAAATCACGTCGATCAACACGCACCAAAAAATACTTAAACAGTAAACACACATAGAATAGAATTATATTTTATTGAAATAAACTTTTTTTACAAGTGCTTTTGAATCGTCGATGAGTCTACCACTGGTTCGGAATGCCCTTCCTGCCGAGAAGAACCAAAAGAAACTCGGCAGTTGCTCTTTTCAAAACAAGTTTACAATATAATAAGATATTATTGGAAACACTGCATACATATTATGCAGTGTTTCCACAATGAGGGGAAGTTCCACAAAAACATACCTAATTATAATTCACACACTTTCGCATTTATAAAATCTTTCTCCTAATACAATGTTGCTCTGAAATCTGAACATGATTCTCATGTCATATTAGATTAGACAAACAAAGTGGGTAGGTAAATAATTTTATCAGAAACAATATTGAAACCTGATACCTACTGAAGCTCTAAGATGCGCCACGAGGACGTGTGGGGATATAAACGTTACTTGGAATCGACTTAATCAATTTATGAAAACTTTTGAATAAGTACAGGAATAAAGCTAGAATCGCACTCCTTTCTTTAAAAGGAGAAAGTTTCCATAAATACTTTCCAAGATCAATTTATAGACATCCACTACTTGACAATTATAGGATTTCCATTCTATCCAACGTTTGATGTCGTCTATCCATTGAAGGAGGGATCAATATTTACTGATGAAAAAATCTTACACACTGCATATACCTACAATCTACATGGCTTATACACGTTAACCGTTTTTCTGAAAGATATATTTTTGTAATGTTCTGTGGTTTTAACTTTTAAGCAGTTAAAGAAGAAGAGCGGAAGGTACTTAATGTTGGTAGGTAAGGTAGTATTCAGTCGTTTCAGTATTAACTTACGTCTATATTACCTACTAGCTGATGCCCGCGACTTCTTCCGCGTGGATTTAGTTTTTAAAATCCCTCGTGAACACTTTGATTTTCCGGGATAAAAAGTAGCCTATGTTACCGTACAGGTTCTCAACTATAGTACCCATGCAAAAAATCACGTCGATCCGTGGCTCTGTTATGGCATGATTGAAGGACAAACCAACAAACAATTAACAAACACACTTTCGCATTTATAATATTAGTATGATTAGAATATTAAATTGCATAGGAAAACACTGTAACATTACGTCCATACGATGTATTACATCCGTACCTACTATAATGTATCCGTATGTAGGTATAATGATCGTTTGGCAAAATCTGACGCCTTTAGAGTAGTTTTACTTTGATAAAATAGGGCTATCCACGATGGCTATATACGATAAAGTACACCTGCCAGCTTAAGATGAGCCGTACATTCAAAGTATCCTGTAGATTCCGGGGTTCAAGTTATTAGGACCTATACTGAAGATTGTGATGTCTATAATTTCTGAACTACTAAATTGACGACCTTGAAATAATTACAGGACAATCTCTAAAGTACCCGCTTTCTAACAAAAAAAGAATGAATGAAATCGAATTACGCCTTAATGAATTACAGCTAAATACACATTTTGATTTTCATCCCCTCTCCCAAGGGAACCGTGCTGAATTTCGAGATAAAAAGTATCCTATATTACACCTCGTAGTATGAAATTAATCATGCCAAGTTTCATTTAAATCCGTCCAGTAGTTTCAGTAGCGTGATGCGCGGCCAAGATACAGACAGACAGACAGACAGACAGACAGTCAGACAAAAAATTAAACAAAAATTGTTTTGGCTTCAGTATCGATTATAGAGTGTCCTCAAACAAAAATTTTCAAAATATCTTCAATGTACAGAATTGGACCAGTTACAGTTTTATTATATTATCTAATACACACATCAAAAGTGTCTAGGGATCAACATATATTTTTGCAATAACTTTTCTCCTGATTGATATTAATTAAAATTTTCTTTAAGGATTCATCAAATAAAGTGTTTTCGTTTGTCACAGTAACGATAAACCAAGTCACCTTTGCATTAATAAAGAAATTTGCCATTTTCCTAATAAAGGGATTTTTGACATTTGAACCACTAACATTAAAGTTCGAAAAAAAGACTGAAATAACAGTTTTCTTTAAAATTTTATTGGGTAACTTAAACAATTAATAATCCGTGTTTCTACCGCGAACACTAACAACACAAGAACATCGGTTTGGCATACTCAAAATGAGTTCATCCAAATCACGCTGTGGAATGGCCGCCCATGTTCGTTGCAACAACAAAAAAAGGTCTTCTTGCCACTGGATACCCTCCATATTCGGCAGAGCTCTTCTCTGTAGCATATCCCATGCATGCTCAATCGGGTTCAAGTCTGGCGACTGAGCAGGCCAGGGCAGGACATTGATGTTAGCTGCGGCGAGAGTCTGTCTTACAACTCTTGCGGTGTGCGGTCGTGCATTATCATGCATTAACTGAAATAAGGGACCGATTTGCACTTGTAGAGGAACGATGACGTCTGATACAATCGTCTCAGCATAAATTTGAGCGTTGAGGTTGCCTCTGATCCAAATCAACTCAGTTCTTCCGCCGATCCAAATACCCGCCCATACCATGATGGTTCCACCACTATAAGGATGGACTTCCTGGCAGGATTTTAATCGCTGTTGGCGTCCAGGGGTTCTCCAGTGTCGTATACGTCTTGTATCCGGTCTCATACCAAAACGAGACTCATCAGAAAAGCACACGAAACGCCATTGTTCTTCTGCCCAATTTCTGTGTTCAAGAGCCCATTGATATCGAATCCTACGATTGTGCATTGCTATAGGTGGTACCCGTAGCGGTCTTCGGGAATGAAGGTTCACTTCATGCAAGCGGTTTCTGACTGTTTGGTCGCTAATTAAGTTCCCTGAAGAGTGATGAAGCCTCACGGCTAACATCATGGCGGTTATTGTTGGAGCTCTTCGAGTTAAGATTTGAATGTATCGGTCTTGTCTCCGTGTGGTGCAGCGATACCGTCCTCCATGCCCCATGGCGCTCAGCCACGGTACCAGTGCTTCGGTAACGTGTCCAAAGTCGACTGATAACACTCTGACTTGTATTCAGAGCTAAAGCCACAGTACGTTGCCGGGAACCAGCTTCTATCATTCCCACGGCTCTGAGCATTTCTTCCCTGCTTAAATGACGTCGCCGCTCCATAATAACGTTGGTTTTAATCAGTAGTAGGGAAACAGTAGCACTACACTAGCGGCACGCTATGATGGCCGGTTTGACGTTTGTCCGCTCATGAAGTTCCGTATTAATTGATAACGACTTTGAAGGAAATAATTGTATTACTTTATTGACGATAGTGATGTGCAGAGATTCATAAATTTTATCGAATGTAGTTTTAGGTTTAGGACTCAAAATTTATTTATTAAATTGATTTCTAAAATGTATACAAGTGTAGAAAAATCAGTTTGCACCATTTAAGGGGTGAATGTACTTGTGAATATGAACAATTTTCACTATGTGGACAGACCTCTGAAATCGCAAAAAAATATCAGCGATACGTCATTGACGAAATAGCATTAGAACATGGGCACAGAGTTATACGGTTACCGCCTTACCATTGTGAGTATAATGCGATTGAGTTGGTGTGGGCTCAAATTAAGGGATATGCTGCAAGACACAATACAGAACCCCCATTTACCACAAAAAAAATGCTAAAATTATTAGAAGAAGCTTGTGAACATGTGACTAAAGGAGACTGGGAAAAGGTTGTGAATAGAACTGTTAAATTAATAAGGGAAGATTATGAAAGAGATGTGAAAATAGATAATATTATAGAAAACGAACATATAATTATTAATGTAGGTGATGATAGCAGTGACGACAGTGAAAATAGTAGTATGGACGAATCTGATTAATTATGGCCTTTTGTGGCACCTTTTTTGGTATCTTTTGTATTCATATGTTTCTTGTGTGCATATAAAGTATGTATATTCATTTTCATTCAAATATTCAGTTCGTTCAAATAAATTAAATAAACATATACATTTTTGTTTTATTAAACCTATTTAATCAGGTACAAAAACAAAACTTAATTGTTTTTTGTTCGAGAATAAATTGACATTCCACATCACTATTGTAATGTGTCAAACCGGCCATCATAGCGTGCCGCTAGTGTAATAATGTCTTCAATGCGTTGTATGTTTTTATAGGGAAACAGCTGTTTTTATTGACAGCTGATTTTCATCTTTTACTCGAATTTGATTGACAGTTCCTGATTCAAATTATGAAATGCACCAAAAAGGATCCATATAAATTTATAAAATCATAAATTTATTACAAAGCCACATCTCAATCTCAAGAAATCCGCATAAAAATGCTTGATCCCTAGACACTTTTGATGTGTGTATATAAAATTCTCGTGTCACAATGTTCGTTCCCGTACTCCTCCGAAACGGCTTGACCGATTCTCATGAAATTTTGTGTGCAGATCGGGTAGATATGAGAATCGGCCAACATCTATTTTTCATACCCCTAAATGATGAGGGTGACCAACCACTAAATATTTTTTCTGGCGGTACGAAGTTCGCGGGGTCAGCTAGTATAGATATAGATTAATCTACCAGTTCAAATTTCAATACGATGAACTAGACAGCACCTGTTAGTAAGATGAATATGACATGTTTGTGTGAACAATTCCTTGGATAAGAAAAGACAGGTTAAGTCTAGACTGTGCTATTCTATTACAATTTGTACAGGTGTCAGCAACGTTCGGTTCACCTAGAATGTTTTCCTGACATTCGAGCGGGGTGACCTTTCAAGAGGATTATTTGGCTACGTGGGTAGCGCAGAGTGCGGAGGCTGCCACCCACGGTCGCTGCCGGCGGGTGACGGTGAGTACCCCGGGGTCGGGGCGGGTGCGGCGCGGGCGGGCGATGCACCCGTGCACCCACCGCAAGGCCTGCGAGTCAAGTGCACGGCCACTGCGCCGATGCACGCTGGCGGCGGCTGCGCTCATCTCGCGGTCAATAGCCGCTGTCTATATCTAGGACAGGGATGGCAAACCATCGGCAAGATTGCCCAAAATGCCGCGCGGGAAACAATGCAAGGCATGGAAGCATTTAGGTTCAGTAAGTAGACCACAAATCAATGAGATCGACTACAGTTGCGTTGCAGTTCCGCAGGGCACCGAGAAGCACGCGACGGACTTTTATAACGGCAAGTAGGACCGCAACGAAACCGTAGGTTTGTGGTTTCGCCCAAACGTCATAGCAATATTTATATAATATTATACTGAGTAAGGACCGACCCTTCTATACTAGCAAAATGGCATCGACTCGTTGGTGCGATTTTTCTTCATAGAAGCACCGACTTGCCTACGAAATTGATTGTAGGAGCTAAACAAAAGAGCTAAACGATGCCTGTTATAATATTGCAGGAGCTAAACGATGCTTGTTATAATACTGTAGGAGCTAAACGATGCCTGTTATAATATAGTAGGAGCTAAACGATACCTGTTATAATATTGTAGGAGCTAAATGATGCCTGTTATAATACTGTAGGAGCTAAACGATGTCTGTTATAATATTGTAGGAGCTAAACGATACCTGTTATAATATTGTAGGAGCTAAACGATACCTGTTATAATATAGTAGGAGCTAAACGATACCTGTTATAATATAGTAGGAGCTAAACGATACCTGTTATAATAATATTGTAGGAGCTAAACGATGCATGTTATAATATTGTAGGAGCGAAACGATGTCTGTTATAATATATTAATAGGCATAATGACAGTAATCAAGAATCAATGAAGTTATCAATCTATCTAATGAAATAGGCTCCATGGATTATAAAAAAACGTATTTATTTTTCTGTTTTGAGCGAGATTGATATCTATTTTGATAAAATCTAAATATATAAAAGGAAGTAGATAGCAGTCAGTCACCTTGACTGACTGACTGCTATCTATCAACGCACAGCTCACCAGCTAACGTTTTGGCGTGAATTTTAAAACTTAAATAAATTAAATTAAAATAGTAATTTTATCTACCAAACTTTTGTTTTTTTGTTTTGCTGAAATAAGATAATTTTCGAAATTGTAGATACTTCCGAACAACATCCAACAGTTTTTCAAAATCAGTCATCATGCCATTTGTTAGTAGGTAGAATAGTGAACATTATTATTGTTCGGACGGGCTCTTCTATAGCTATTTACTTCAATGGTAAAGAAATATTAAAATTATATTATATTATGTGCTTACTTACTGTTGTCAAAACTCAAAGGCCTACCTGATATATAACTAGCAAAAAGCTGAGCTTTGTGAGGGCTCGCGTAGTTTTTTTAACGGGTAATAATGTTCTGTTGCAGCGATGTTAACTCTTTGGTTTTCTAACAGATGACGTTAGTAGTACAATAACATTCTATTCAATGAATACAAAATTGTTAATGTTAATTTCTTTTAATGGTAATAAAATTATATTTTTTTAACAGATAACACATCTGGATATGAAGTTAAATTACTATGTTAAAGCAAAAATCTATAGGCGTGATAGTTTTTCAAAAATGCTCAGGTTGTGGGATAGTGATAGGGCTCGCTTCGCTCGCCCTAATTATTTGCTTACTTTGATATTAACCTATTAACACATTTAATTATGAATAAGGTTAGCTTAGCGAAGTATATAATAGCTAGCTGATGCCCGCGACTTCGTCCGCGTGAATTTAGTTTTTAAATCCCTCAGGAACTCCTTAATTTTAGGTTAAAAAGTAGCCTACGTCACTCTCCGGGTCCTCAGCTATACCCATGCAAAAAATCACGTCGATCTTTAGTAGCACTGTTGCGAAGTGATTGAACCACAAACAAACACACTTTCACTTTTATAATATTAGTATGATTCCACGAGCCATTATGATGAAGTAGGAATCATAATGTTGAGTAAGCAATAAGGAGGTTTGATATAATCAATTTCGACCTCAATCTAATAATTTTTTAAATTGTTATTAGTTTTACTTCCTTTAAAATTATTATTTTTTTCTTTAAAAACAATTTTAATAGATCTATACTTACCACATACTAACATTTTGTTTTGGGCGCACGCGGCACGAATGTGAAATGCGCCAAGATTTAGATTTTTTCAGTTTCTCATTCTTGATCACTTTTGTTGTCTCGTGTATGGGACTACCAGAGGGTTGATATCTTTGAAGTTGCATCATTTGACTATTAAGTACCTACTTATTAGCATAGATATTTTTTTTTAATTTATCTATGGTAGAGGTAAGTACTTACTATATTTTCTGAGTTATAAAATACATACATATATTTTTTTAATATATCACTATAATATTGTACTGATTGATATCAAATAATAATTAATAGGATATCTCGGATCTAGGATCATCTTACTAATAAATGCCTCTACCAAAATATGTTCATCTATCCGTCAAAAATTTATTTTGTTATTTATTATGTTGTTACTTGTAAAAACCCTGATAATAATGATTCTCAATGTCATAAAACTTAAATTTATAATGTCCGTCTTGCGATTGAGGAAACCTCGTCAGCGGCTTTGTGTGCGGAAGGAGGAAGCTCGTGCTAGGGTCAGCCACACGGCAGTTGGTAACGGAAGAGCGAGCGAGGCCTAGGCCGGCCGTCGACCTGACTCCGCGAATCTCATCGTCACATACTTCTTTTTGTAACTTTTTGGTATCTAATGTAAGTTTTGCGGTTTGCCTACCTATCATTGCTAAATAAATAAAGTCACTGTCAAAGCATTGAAATTTTGTTGTTAGATCGACTAAATTTCTTAAACATACAAAACAGAATATGATTTCAAAATCTTTCATGAAATACCTATTCTAATTATTTTGTCAACAAAGTTTCAATGAAAGTGCCTATGAAAGTTTTTCTTACCATAAATTATCTATTATCTTATTTTTTTTACTAGTTTTGGTTGGTGGAGGGTGAATTGTTTGAAATGATTAAATAAAATTCGAGAGATAATTTTTACAAGTTTGTTTTATTTTAATTCGACAACCTGTCATTATATTAACAAACAAATGACTGAGCACGCTCACATACGCACATACAATACACACACAAACACACCGCGACCGGCGCTGCATTGCATTATAAATTATACTTATATAGTCTTAAATTACTTTTCAGTCTATTGCGCTCTCCTCGTCCGGCACCGGCCCCTCACACACGCGTCTTAAACGAATTATCACATATAATATATTAAACGAATTTGCGAACGATTATTAACTAAATAGTTTATTCAATTTAACGTAGGTCGGGGTGGGGTAGCGGAGACGTAAGGCTCCGCGGGCCGGCCTCACGCTTCCAGCATCCGGGGCATGTAGGAGCGCGGCGGCGACGGAGACTTCTTGGAGAGGTTGAGCGGCGCGTCCGCCACGTCCACCTGCAGCTCCAGCACGGGCTCCGGCGCCGGCGACGCGCCGCGGTAGCACGCGAGCAGGCCGCCCGCGCGCAGCGGGCAGCCCTCGCCCGCCGCACCGGTCGCGCCCAGCTCCCCGCGCCGCATGTACTGCTGGATGAGGTCCGTGCGCTTCAGCTGCTCGGGCGTCATGCGCGGGCCCTCCATCAGACTCTTGGCCAGCACCGAGTGTGTCGACGAGAGCGACGCGCGCAGGGGTCGCGGCGAGTGCGCCGGGTGCGCGGGGCTCGCCGGGTGCGGGTGTTGAGGCGGCTGAGGAGACGGCGTGAGCTGCACGGGCCGCCCTTCTGCCTCGCCCGTATCGCGTCGCATAGCACGAAACTTTTTGTGTCTTTTGTAAGCTTCATCCATAAGCAAAGGAGTGTCGAACAATGGTGGCGCTTCTAGGACACGTTTCAAAACAGGCATATCGTCTGCGGGCGCAGTTGGTCGTCTGTCCTCCATATGCTCCTCTAGCGAGGACCGCGGGCTCGAACAACCTGAACCGGGTCCGATAATTCTTTCATGTTTCTCGTTACCGGATTCGATGCCAGAGTCAGTGGGGGAATCCAATTTACGGTAACGTGGTGGGGGGCGCACAGGAGTAACCGTGAGACCATTATGAGCTAGATGAGCTACCCCGAGCGCTTCTTCATCAACAGAGCCTCGGGAATCGAGTCTTCGGCGCCCTGCAAGCGTCGCTGCCAGTAAAGGCGTGCCACAGTCACCCATCGCTTCGCCGGATTCGCTGCTAGAGACTGAGCCAATTGGACTGCGGGCCGATTCCTCGGCAACGGAATCTGCCCAAGAGCATCCTTCTTCGTCACCCCACATTTGCTGCCGTAACAACTCTTTATGCTCTGTACGGAACACGACGAGCTTCTCTGTGTGAAGCGTACTCAATGTACGTAGGTCTGGAAGAGTATCCATTAATTCCCGAAGGAAGCCAGGTCGGTCAGGCCTATGTTGCGAAATGACGGTCTGGAGACACGCTTTCAGTCTTGCGTGCATTCTTTCTACTAATTCCACATTCCGAAGACCTGGTCGGTCCGGTGTGATCAGAACTATGGCGCAGAAAAGGCCAATTTCGGCGTCTGTCAAATTCATGGAGTTCATGCGCTCGGCAAACTTAAAAGTAGAATCAACAAGGAAACGTGCATTCGCCCCACTTTGGATAGAGTCTCTCTTCATGAGCTGTCCATTGAGGCATATTATACTATTGAGAGGAGCGTCAAACATACAAATGAGACGCACGAATAGAGCATCAAAGAGTCCACTTTTTAACAATGTGAATTTATCATCTTGCGTAAGTAGCTGGAACCCAGGTATGAGGCCGGCGAAGTCGATCACGCCGCGGATCACGTGGGCGAAGCGCTGGGAGAACTCCTTCTCGGACTGCAGCTCCGGCGCTGGGTTCAGCGGACAAGCCTACGAAAAACAAATAACAGGTTAACATTTTTAGAAACTTGTAAAGAAAGTGGAATATTTTATTGCGATAGTGCAGCATCTTTAGTAAATAGTAATTGTGAAAGAAACCAACTCACCAAAGTGGGCTGAGAGTAGGTGGGACAGTCGCGAGCGCGGGCGCGCATGCCAGCCACGCGCTCGCGGGTGAACTCGCAGGTGTCGAGATGTGCGCGTACGACTCGCGCGAGCAGTCTGGGGGCATCGTCTAGCTCTGCCGCCGCTGCTTGCTCTTGCGCCCGGGACGATGATGATTGTTGCATCGCCGCTAAAATTCGGGCCTTTTCACGTTTCGGTACGCGCCCAAATCGCACAGCTGCAACAAAAGGAAAAAAAGTTCAGAACATGCATGGTGGTGCCTATATTACAGTCTACATAGCAGTTAACAACGGGATCATTGTGCAAGGTCGCGGCTGCGAGGCACGCAGACACCGTCAGACGCGCACAGTTGGGCTGCAGCTGTCGGCGAGGGCGCGCTATGCGGGTGCGCAGCGAGCCATGTGCACGCGCAGCTGACGATAGGGGGTAAAGTTCATCGCCCGTTATAATATTGCTCGGCGGACGTCAACGTCAAACGCGAGATGCGGAACACGTCGACGGTTGGGTGAACTAGTTCGAAAACCGAGTGACAATACGCGATCCGCGAGGTCATGCTAAAAAGTGTTACAACTTTCTCGCGCTAGGCATGCCACGGATCGAAAGGTAGTATGCGGCGGGGGCGGGCGCGCCGCTTATGGCCTTCGTGCTCGTGCGCCGGTGAAAGTGTTTGCGCGCTCGGCGCACGATTGAAAACGAAAGCGGAGAGCGCCCTCTCGCCATTTCTCCCGACTTTCCCTGTGCTAAGTATGCCACGCCAGATGCATGACCTATTGTTCGCGATTGTCGATGCAAATTTAGTACTTTGTCATAGGGAGATAAGTCCACTAATGACCATTTATTTTATACTGATTTAGCAATTACGTAGGCATGATTGACTAAGGATTATTACAGACATACATATTTAAATTAATATTGTTAAAAAAAATTAAAGAAACTAGTACAGAAATATTTCATTTCATTTCGGTAGATACGCGACATAAAAACAGATTAACTTCTATTCATAACTATGTAACTATCTCGGTTTGAATTCTCTGGTATTAAATTAAATTATTTTGTTAACTTTTTGTATTAATTTAAATATTAATACATCATAATTAATTTAAAAATACCTACATCGTTAATCTATAAACTAAATCTATATTATATCATTTTATTATTAATTTCTATACAATATGTATATTATAATCCATATGAGTACAATTATAATTAATCGATATATAATATAAATAAGTGCATATATTTCAACTGAACTATGCATTCAAAGTATTTTTCTAGTGAAAGTTAATACTTCTTTATTCTAACCATAGTAAAAGTTATAAAAAATAAGAATAACAATAACAAACAAATACATACGGGCATTGTGATATTTCACGACTCCATTTAAAATTCCTTTAAGGATTGGTAAATCTTCACCCATATCTGAGACCATTATAATTGTTTTTCACTATTAACTAGATTTTTCACAGCCAAGGGGGCCACTGATAAATAAGTTTGGTAACTATAATATACTAATTTAAATCAAGTGTCACATAGCACAATAACTGAAGAAGCACAAGCACTGAAATCCGAAAGTGCGGTAGTAATCCAATGTTTGTTTGTTATTATTCGCACAACACGATATAGTCAGCGGTTCGCAGAGCGATCAGTGTCAGCGAGCCTCGAGTTCTCGTGGCGGACTGCGGAGCGACGCACTGACATAGCGATACAAAGAGGGCTGACGACCGATGCGCGGGCCGGACTCCCTCGCACTGCGCCGCAGCGCGCGCCGCGCCAACCTTGAACTTGACGAGGGAGGGCGCGCGGTGGAGGCGGCCGGCCGAGAGGGGGCGCCGTCAATAAACTCCGCGCAGGCCCCTGCCCCCGCGGATGCCTCTCGCGCGTCTCCCTGCTCTGACGTTCCGCGACCGCGACACGTCCTCACTCCTAGTTCCTACCCAGTACCCACTTACCCACTCATAAATCCCTTAATTCCTATTTATTTAATTCCTAAACTCATACGTATAATTTATCTGTACGAAAAAATTCTAATAAATATTTAAAAATATAGGTATATAATATTATATTTGTTTAAACATTGCTTAAAATACGAAATTTTGATTCCTACCGTCATAGCAACCTACCGTATACAAATGTTTTCATCATCAATGCTAGGGTGAACTTTTCATAAATTAGGTAGGTGTACACTGTACATAGCTGCATGCCTCCATCAATTGGGTATTTGACTGTTGTTACAATATTGATATTGATTATTTATAATTATTGGAAATGTAAATGTAAGGATAACATACCTATTTTGTAAAAAAAGAAAATTAATCGGTCAAAAACAAATAAGTTATAAGCTGTTTTACTGTGACTGTATCCGTCTCTTTCTAAAACGAATTTTTTATGGAGCGTGTATGGAGCTACTGACGTGACATCACACTTCAGTAGCGCTCTCTCAGACTAACATGAAACTTTAATTAAATCTCTATATTTCCGAGAGAAATTAAGATTTTTAAAAAAAAGGATTGTGTTATAATAATTAAAACCGTAATTTTAAATATAAAAAATACCAGTCAAACACCCAATTAAATCAAACTTCATTTTTATTTTATAAGACCCTACCGCACAATTACTTAGCAGATGATGGTATCACCATATATAAAAAGATAATTCAATTATTATTAAAGTGTGAAGAATTGCTTCGAGTAGGTATAATATTAGGATGGTAGGTAGGTATGTACCTTGTATAATTCCAGTAAAATAAAAAAGTATAACAGGAATCTAATTATTATTAATATATGAAAATATTTGGTTGAACTTGGCTTTAACTCTACTGTGCTTTGTATTTTCTATCCATGCGTTTATGTTAATGTAAATAATGTACCTACCTGCTAAGATAATAGACTTCATCAATGCAAGTATTAAATATTTTGCTTTATTATATTTAAATACTAAATAATCAAGAGTGATTAAGATAAGTTTCGCACACAAGTATCTTTGCTAGTGATTGGCCATCAGCCTTATAAACAATACAACTAGCGCCATCTATTACTGAGCGGCAGAACTTTAACAAAATTTCAAAGGTTCTTTTCAAATCATTGGAACGTATCAGTCCATAAACCTATTATTATTTATTTTTAGTCATTAATTTTTAAACGACTTCTTTGATGTGAATTTGATTAAAATAAATTCAACACAAAAATATACTCGCTACTCATTCTAATCATCAAATTGGTGGATGCAATTTGATGACTTATTTGTAATAATTTGTCAAAATTTTTGTAAAAATTGTCTTCACATTGGATAAAATGAATTTGGCTTTTGAAATTTTAAATTGAATATTATAAATAAATCCTATAATCAAAAAGTTTACTTGAAAATAAAAGTTTAAATATGTACATTATGCACAAAGCGTAAGTTAATATGACCTTCTTTATGTATTTTTTACTAGTTTAAATTTAATTAAATCGCCGTATAGTATTTTACCGTAATTATGAAGTACGGTTACGTATTGACGTATACACCGAGGGCGATGAACCTCATTACGAAAGTGAAAACAAAAATTTTACTTTCGCGCTTACGAAATGCACCTTTCTCCGCTTTCACCGTCCACGATTGTGTTCGAAGCGGCAAGCGCAAGCGGGTCGAATGTCGCAACGAGCTGAGCGGAGCGGGCAGCGGGTAGCGGGCGCCGGGCGTCGACCCGCTTAGCGTGCGCTCACCCGCGCTTGCATAACCGACCTCCCACACCGCGCCCCTCCGCTCGCCGCTCGCTCGCGCTCCGCGAAATAGGATCTCACGGTGTAGCAGTTGTAGCACAGAGCACCAGCACGCGCGCCTCGCGGGTCACGTCCCACTTGGCGCGTTGAGATCATTTGCGCGCTCGGTTGCGCGATCGACCTTACTCAGAGTTGCGTATATGGAGTGCAACAAATGAAATATGTTTCTATGCTAATAACGCAAACCCATTAGAGTATGCTCTTTCAAATAATGATTTTTCCTCATCTTTTGCTACTGTGGTATCTACTAATATGTAATAATTATAACAATGATTACGATTATCTTCTATACCACAAATAAACTGAACTTTTTATAAAATTAAATGATGGTTTAAAAAATAATAAAATAAAAATAGAGCCTACAACGGAACAAAAACTTTTAGCAAAAATTTCACAGTTCACTTTTTACAATTTTTGTAATTTATTATTACTTATAACAAATTTATTTACTGTGATGCTCACGTTATATTATTTAAAATGTTTTATTATTTTATGTTTTAGTTAAAAATATTTGTCCCATTATAGGTAAACACATTATTTAAGAATATACAATATACACATTTTAAGAACTCACCATCTCTGCTCATTCCGACGGCGATGCATTTCTTCAATCGGCAGTACTGGCACCGATTTCTATTTATTCTTAAGATGGAGCACTGCTGGTTCTTGGTGCAGGGTCGGTACTGGATCTTCTGTTGGATGGAGCGGCGGAAGAAGCCCTGCGGATCACAGCTACAGTTAGAGTCGCGCTCGGGCTCCGAGCCGTCGTCGCTGGAGCAGCCCGAGTCGCTGGACTCGCGGCGCGCCTCCAGCATGCTCACCAGCACGGCGTGCCGCTCGCGCAGCTCCGCGCACGCCATGCCCACACCCATTCACAGCACGTAACTCACTGCACTACACTGCGGTCTGCGCTGCACCGGCTCTCACTGAGGCCGACGGCGGACTGTGCGCGCGCTGGGCGGCCCCGGACGGCGCGAGCTACCCGCGCGCGCCGCGACCTACTTGCCGGCCGCCGACCCAGCCGAGAAAGTGAGAGTGCCCCGCCGCCCGCGCCCGCCGCCCCCGCCCCGCGCGCTCCTAACGGTCCGCGCCGCTCTAGAATGCGCCGCTGCCACTGCACCGGTGCGCCGGATATAGGCCGGGCGCATCCCGGCGGGCGTCGCGGCGCGAGGCCGTTCACCCCGGGTCGACGACCGCTCGATTGCACAACTGCGCTGCGTTCCCTTCGCCCCTTGCGCGCTCCGCGTGGCCCGGGAGCTAGGACACGGGCAGCTCGGAGCGACGACCGGCTCTACGCCCGGTGACGTCAGCATGCGTCACGGCCTACCTCAATGCGCGCGCGCTTCCCGCTAGGGGTGCATTGATCTAATTTATTTATTGGACGATCCCGGTATCGACTATCGACGGAGATACAGATTTATCTATCGCAGAACTTTTTCTATAAGATATTTTTTTCGTACAATAATTAATGACGGAGTTGAAAAGATCAAATAAATTAATATGCGTTGTTAATTTTTCATATAAAGAAGTTAAATCGTACGGATCGAATTAATAATAATATTATGTACTGGAAAAGTGGCTTACGAGGTCAAATTAAGTAGCGATACGGTCGAATCATTACGGGCGGGCAGAGGCGGCGGGAGGCTGCCGCTGCGGCAGAGGCGCGAGGCGCGAGGCGCGAGCCGCTCGGTCCGCTGGCCCAATTTCGGGCTGCCATCGATCCATTGTGCGCTGTGCGAGTGGCCCATAATTGGTTGCAACGCGGGCACTGACCGGCCGCGCGGTCGTCGACCCGGCGCCACGAAAACAAAACCTTTTCCGAACACCCGACAATAAAGCGTGGCGTACATGACTCCGAGACGTACGTAACATTGTATATTTTATCATATTAATACAAACATCATCATAATATTACTGGGCAGTAGGCCTATTGTTATTTGTTACCGAATGTTATTATAGTAATGATTTTTACTATTTAGGTGACTAAACATTTGAGTGTTCGACTTTGAGGACGTTGTGCTAGAAATGTATTTATTATGTTAGAATATTCATCTTGATATGTCAATGACCGCTAAACAATTAACACGGTGACATCGTTTAGAGTTTTAAGTGACTAACCTACCTACCTACCTACGTAATTACTTGCTTTTTAATCAAATACTTTGTAGTATATACCTACTTAATTTTAGAACAAAACCGCCGTATAAAGGTGGTCTTCACCAAAAATAAAAACAAAAATGTATAGGTAACTAATTAAGATTCTAGAAGAAAGAAAGAAGAGAAGTATATGAGCCAGATACATAGAGTTATAATTATTTAATCTCTATTTAAAATGTTTAAGCGCCTTTGTTTGTAAAGATCCGTTATGTAACGAAAATAATTATTTCAAATGCCTACCAACACATGCGAGAGAATTCAAAATGCTACGCGTAACTACGTGGTTAGATTAGTTGTACCTACAATGTGTACATCAGCTACTAATATTATAAATATGATAGTGTGCTTCTTTGTTGATTTGTCTTTCAATCACGCAGCATCGGTGCAAAGTATCGAAATTTTTCCAGGGGTGTAACTTAAGACCTGGAGAATCATATAGGCTTCTTTTTATTCCAGAAAACAAATATTTCCTGCAGGGTTTTTAAAAATCTAACTCTAGGCGGACGAAGTTACGGGCAACGGCTAGTACTGCACTACTGTAGAAGGAAAACAGTAAATATGGACAATAGTGATGAATGCTTCAGTCGATTGTGGGTCAACCACGCGGCGCTATCTAGAATTTTCTATTGCTACGTTGTTTGCTACGCGTTGTAGACACCAGCTACGAGTAGCTTCGAGCGAGAAGCGGACTAAAATTTTTTGTGACGAACGCTACGTTGACAAAATTTTTTTACCTATGAAAGTAAATATTTATTTTGTGATTAAACCTTACTTATATTTAATAGGTAAGTAATTTTAAGTTAGCATTAACTTTGTGCTTTAAAACATCGGTACTGACTGCTTTATAGTACTTAACTTGAAAAGGAATTACTTTTAATAGGTAGGTATATTATAAGAGCATGAATGAACGAATTATGATACATATCTAAATGTATTTGTAAGCTGCGAAGTATCGATTCATATTCAGTCTCTCAATATAATGTACTCTATAATAGAAAACTAAGAAATCTTATGTTTGAAAAACATTTAAAATCTGTAATCCTACTACAGAAAATTTAATGTAACATCCGTTATATTGATTATTTTATAAAATGGAGCCTGTGTCAACCGGACCTTAACAACGAATCGAGGACCTTATTGTAATAACGAATCGATTGACACCTAATTCATAGAAATCAGTTCAGTAGTTTAGGCGCTACGATGGAATATTTTTGTAAATTGTCACATACATACAAACATAGGTTACTAAAATCATAACCCATTCTAGATTGTTGAGATAAAATGGACAAATTCGCGGTTGTCACTTGACAGGCGCGAGCGGCTAACGGTCTTGCGGGCAATGACTGCCGACACCGGCTTAGCCGAAAGCTCGAATTCGCTGACGCATGGGCTTTCCGAGGAAGCATCGACCGATGACCGACCTCGACTAACAGTCCACTACGTGCCTGGTGGACAGATGGTTACTTGATAACACTATGAATCATATACCACTTGTGAGTCATTTCCCGTTCCCATTTATCGCAAATCTATACCTATTTGAAGTCTATGTACTTTGCCAATAAATAATGGATACCTAATCAAATGTTGGAGTTGTATTTTACATCGCATAGGTAGCTGTCAACTTTACGTTGTCACTCATGTTGTCCCTAAAAAGTTAACACGTAATACCTAATTAGTAATAAGCTAATGTATTATTATCATATAAATTGTCAGGCACGAAAAGACTCTTAAAAACCTTTGTTTAGTGAATCATTCAGTAAAATGTACTAGATAACATTTTTGTGTTAACTTTCTAATTCTAATTATATATATGAATATAACTGATAAGATGTTGAACTAAACTAAAATGCTGAACTTTATTTGTAATAAATTCATTAGTAGAACTTTATTTATTTCATTCTAGATTAAAAGACACGTTATTTCATGGTCTATTTCCTGCAAATAATAACGGTCATTATTAATTTTAACAGTCAGGAAATGATCAATATTAAAGGCCATCACATTCTTAAACTCATTTGTTACCCGAAAATATACCGTGGGATGTTCTTAATAAAAATAAACGCGGCGAGATCAACGAACTTTTAAGCTGACAGTTCAAAAATAATGTGGGTTACGTTCACGTTGCGTACATACATTCGTTGACCGTAAAAGTTCTTACGGCAAGGAGGCTGGAGGGAGCGCGAGTGGAGCGGAGCGCGCGGGGTCGACGACCGCCCGCCCAGCGCTGTGGATCGGTGCCGAAAAAATAACCGACCCACAACGAAAACTATGTCGGTCACCGGGCGAACAAAGAACGTGCATAGCGATGATTTACGCGCATCGCGCTTTTTGTTGGAACAATGAAGAGCCTATGTACCCACAGACCTTCCCTTTGTACTGTTACATATTGAGGGACCAGGGAAATTAATAATAATATTACCACATATTACTTTGTACCTATCTACTTTCATCTCACGTGAAAAAGCCT
Source organism: Oeneis ivallda (assembly GCA_029955525.1). Taxonomy (NCBI): domain Eukaryota; kingdom Metazoa; phylum Arthropoda; class Insecta; order Lepidoptera; family Nymphalidae; genus Oeneis; species Oeneis ivallda. The sequence goes on along the minus strand of JARPMR010000006.1, from coordinate 16,037,093 downwards.
GGACTGGACAGCTTGCGCGGGGATATGGGTCCAACAGTCAACACGTATGGGCTTCTTGAGAGAATTGATCTCAATTGACATAGATGATTGATACAAATTGGATCTTATCCTTTCTTTGAAACTTTCATAAAATAAGCATTTATGTCGACATAAAGACGACATATCTTTACTCAATTTTGTCAAACTAATTAATTTAGGTGCCTAAAGTGTATTTCGTTACATTATTATCTTGTTTAGTTTATTTCTATTACTAAATTAATAAAAAAACATTGATAATGAAATAATATTGTATTCGGTAATATTAAATAATCTGTGAAACAATTTGAAATGATGATGGAGGATAAGGCCATTTCATTTAAAACCATTCACTATTCAGATTGTAACTGCAGTACCTTAAGATATAATAGTAGGCAATAGTTAAATAAATTATCAAATTATAAAACGTGTAGTAATAAAACGAGGGTTCGTTGACATCGGTGCGTACGGACTATGGACACGCGCCCCGCTCACTCGTAGTAGACCGTAAAAACCATTCATTCACGATTTTCGTTTGAAGGCGCTGAACATGTGAACTGATTTGTTACTTGCACACAGCGCCATCTTGCGGCGAGTAGTCGAACTACGGTTCGAGTTTTTTTTTCACGTCGATAGTTGGCGGTAGTAGTCTACTTGTTAGTGACTGATGTAGGTCCGTTTTTCACATTTTGGCAAGTAAAAGAATACTATTTTTTTATATATATCCATAAACTTAATTTTAAATGTTTTCTAAAATTGATTTACCTTTTTATTTTCGGTTTTTACAGTCATCAGATTTACAAATAAAACATAAATTAGAAGGGGAAGGGAAGGCCACAGTCTGTGAGCCTGTGAGAAAGAAGTAATAATTGCAATTGATAGGTTTCGCAATAAGATTAAGTTAAAATTTACCTATTATAGATTAAGTTAAAATTTACCTATTATATGCTGTACACGTAGTTCAAGTATTTTTTTTACACAGAATAGAAAACTAATTAAACCCTACCTAAATGCTGTCTCGAATCGAAGGTATTAATTAAGATCAGAGAGCCCTCAAATGATCAAGAGCAAGACGGCTGTGGGTCGAAGGACATTTCCCGCGGTAGACGCACCGCCCGCCGCGGCCGAACAAACTAACAGAACCGGTTATCATACACTTGCACTTCTATTCTCGTCTTCCTTGCACTGCTTTCACCTCGTATTATATTCTAAACGACCATTGTATGACCTTCAAAAGCAATCGTCATACTAACGAGTAACGATCGAGTGACATGACGCAAATTGGCTCTACATTTTTAAAGCTCTGAAAGGAATTAATGTGTCAAGGTAACCTACTACCTATTCACAGTTAGAAAACCTTTGTCACTATTGAACCCCCATTGTCACTAAAACACGCGCTAAAACACAAAATAATAATAATATTATGAATATAGGACAAAGCTCCGAGCCCGTGTAACTTTGAAACTACATAGGTTTGAAGATTCTGCCGACCTAAAATATTTTTAGGGAAATATACAAACAGACATAAGTTTCTAGAACACGAAGATGTAAGGAAAGATGAGGAGTAGGATTTTATCGAAACTGAAAATAAAGATTTTAACAATAATTTTTGCTATTGAGAAATTAAGGTATCTACTGTCCCAAAATAACATGAAAATTCATAGCTTGGGAAATTGTTTCAATATTTATTAGACCTTTGCATAGGTAGATATATCCTATTTTTATCTCCAGACGCTATAATAGCTCTTAATAAAAGACGAAATACAGGAAGTATCTGTTCTCCGACAGGAGATCAAGTGGGAAAGACTGTCAATGCGGGCCGTCTGTTGCCCTTATTATGACCAAGTAGTAAATGTACAAGTCCCATTAAGCCGTAAGGCGTTGTTTTCTAACATGCAGCTATTGTGAATTGTTGTTGTTACTTAGGAATGCACAATATTCAATGACTATTACGAATCTTTACTCTTCCCAAATGAAAGATGCGCCGCGAAAGTATAGCAGAACGAAAGAAAAATAGAAGTGCGAAAGTAGACATTTTAACACTGACATACAGACTGCATCTATCCCTATCATTTCATTTATGGTTTTGCCTTAGACATTCAACGGTCTAAGGGTTTTGCTGAGCAAGTCAGATAGTAATTTATAAGTGAAAAAAGAGGTTTCTATTATTTCTTGCTCTGTTTACAAACATAAAAGAAGCCGGTTAACCTTATCATCGCTGGGTCTGACCTCGACCCCTTAGCAAAAAAAATACAAAAGGACTCTGCTTTAACGAAACATTCTTAAAGCACGACTCGTTCCCGTGTGATTGTTCCGGGCAGGTATCAAAAACGAAATACATTTATATAGAATTAGGGCGAAGGGACTGACCGATGGCAACAGGTACCTACCTACTTACGTAAGGGACCCAACGACCCCAAAACCATTTTAAACCAACATTGGAAACATACCGGTTCCTGGTCAATTTATCAAGGTACTCGTACCACATAGATATTCGTTTCTACAATAGTAATTCATTATTATATTTTATAGATAACTAATAACTTAATAGCTTTTGTTTTAAACATAGATCCCAGTTCGTTACTGTTTTATATTAATAAGTATTATAATATTATATACATTTACTACTCGCAGCGTCACGAGGAAGACATTAGGCGAATTTATTTTACGGACTTATGACGCATTAGTAATTTTGTGCATAAGTAAATTGTACCCAACTGATCAGACAATTATCGTTTTTAAGACAGTTACGCGGCGAAAGGCAAAAGGCACCTTGGTACTAAATAGCCTACGAGTACGGTCACTTTTCACTATATGCTGGCAATACGATTATCTGATGGAAAGTGATGATAATAGTACGAGGAGAGCTATGCAGTGCCAGACGCCAGTGTTGACGACAAAAACGAATAGGCAAAGAATTCGAATGTTTATACATCAAAAATATCACGGCCGAGCTTTGTTATCTGTGTCTATAGAGATTGTCTTCCGCGTGTCGCGACCTTGTTGTGGAAACTCTAGGACGTTGAGACACTTCCAGCTGGCGCTTGTAAATAAATATAAACGAAATTTTAATTACTTAAATCTTTCATATAATTTACGGCTAAAAGTGAGAGCGGGTTTTTCAAGTTTCACGATTTCATAAAAAATATTATTATCGATCATAGGATCGATTTTCTTTCTGATAGTCGCAGGTGTTTGTTGCCCTCTAGGCTAATCCTCGAGGACGTTTTAATCTCTAAACAATCAATACGTACCTATCACTAACTCTAGATTATTATCAATAGGTAATGTAAGACGTTTAGCTCTATGACCTCCCTATTGTAGGTGACCTACACGTGAAAGACGTCAGACTTTAAAAGTAGAAGTGATGACGACAGATAGCTCTTTCGAGATTGCGTTTTAGATAATTCTTCGTTCAATACAGAGAGATTTGCACAGCAATTTTGTTTCCCGAACTAGGCTATATTTTTACACACATTTCATCACAGTAGGTGGCATGGCGTTTTTGGCGGTATTGGTGAGCATACTGGAACACGACGGCTTTATGGTGATCGATATCATAATATTATTTAGCTATTTTTCTTCAGCTGTCTTAAAAGGTAAACAAGTGATTTCTCAAAGAAAGCGATGCGTTGAGCATAGCGCATAAAAAACTGCTTACGTACGACGTCGGTTACGCGTTTATCAGAAACGTTTTCTGCAATTTGTATACCTTTTAAAACTGATAAGGCAAAATAGATTTTAGATGTATAATGTTTATGAATAAACAGATAGGTAATAATTACCTTGCAGCCCTCACAAGAGTGCACTCCGTAATGGAACCCACTCGCTTTGTCTCCACAGACTCGGCACAGCACCGTGGTGCCGTCGAATTCTGAAACAAGCGAGAACACTATGAGAAATCATACTACTATTAAAAATACGAAAGTGTGTTTGTAGTTTTGTTGATTTGTCCTTCAATCACGCCGCAACAGAGCTACGGATCGACGTGATTTTTTGCATGGGTATAGCTGAGGACCCGGAGAGTGACATAGGCTACTTTTTATCCCGGAAAATCACGGAGTTCTTTGAAAAACTAAATCCACGCGGATGAAGTCGCAGGCATCAGCTAGCAAAGAATGAAACAAAGAAAATTTATTTTTGGCTGTCTCACATTGAAGCAAACAAAATAAAAGGTAGATCGGTAGGTGTTATGTGAAGCATCTAGTATTTGTGGCAACCGGCAAATGAGGTAGCTTAGTGGGTATTTCTATACGCCATTCCTTTTCTATACTTTTTTTGCATAATTATTCTGTTATGATAATAGTTTAACTTAAGATGTAGGTTAACATAATTACTATAAATTGGAGGTGATTACTATAAATTATAATTATGAGGTGTGTAGGTGTGTGTTTGTGTGTATTTCAATAAACATTCGCACGTGACAGGCGCGGGCGGTAAAAGCAGTGTTGATTTTTGTCTCACCTTCAATATACAGTCACAAGTGTTTTACGTATCATACAATTTTGCTGCACCAAATTGGCTTAAAAACTAAACTTCCTAAGTACCTACATGGATTTTCCTCAGGGCACCGTCTAGGTTTATAATAGCATACCACGGGTTTCGTTAAGTTTTGTCAGCCAATCAAATTATTGTTAGGTTTGGCGCTATTGTTAATTTCCTCAAAATACATATCTCAAACCCGAGACATGTTACGCAAGATACATACATTTCTGTCGCTAATAAAGCAAATGACGCAAGCGCATCATGTTGCGTGCTTTGGTGACACTGAATAGTTATTTTAGAAAGTGCTAACTCTCCACTGCACTTGAGGGGAGTCGATGACCCTTTCAGTGCGGCTACATTCACATTCTACCTGGCTTTACGTGTTTCTTTTATATCTGTATTTGAATTTAATTAATTTATTTTTAACATAATATGATAACCGGTTGCCGTGGTTTTATCTAAATATTGTATCGAGAAAGACATTACTTTTCAATGGATAATTATAAAGTATATTAAGAGCAGTCAATGCTTAATGATCAATTCGATTTGTTATTGGGGCAGGGGTAGATAAGATGGCGGATTCGAACTTCGAACACGTCGACGCGCGACGTGACGTAGCGGGTCGGTCGAGAGGACGAAGGCGGCGCGGGACCCCGATCCACGATCGGGAAACAGGTTCGTTTGGCGCCCTCGGCTACTCTCACTTTCCCTTTACTAAGTTTGTTTATTTGTTAAGGGAGCAAACTGGCCTTTAGGAAGGAACTTTCTATTTTTGGCGTTAACCACTTGCCTCGGGTCGATGTTCGGCGCAGTCGCTTTCTATGGTGTGACTTTCTTTTTTAGTAGCAGTGAGCGGCTGCTCTCGACGCAATAATTAATTTGAGTCTCATCTATGTTTACGACTATCTATATGGTATTGTGCAATGATGATAATAATGTGGAGAAAACTATGAAAGATGTAGTGGAAGAGGCGGGCGCTTTGCGAGCGAATCAATGTGCATTCATTTCTCTTCGTGTGATGCAACCCGAGTGTTTTTCTGTGGAGCGCGTGTGAGAGTCGCTCGTTCGTTACGTCAATTAAAGAGCCGAGGAAAGTGCACTAGAAAGTGCTGGCTACACGTAACTCGCTAGCGAAGGCGCCGCGCTCAGCCGAGCGTGAAGCGAGGAGGCAGGAGCGCCGCGCGCCGATCTGTGTCAGGGCGATGTTTGTATTTAGATCACCAAAACATCCATCGTCATCATCAAACCATGAGCACATGAACGTGCTGCGTTTCCTACACGGGTAGCACGTTTGATGTATTAAGTTCCTAGTTAATGATTATTTTACTTAGCACGTTTAGTGTTAAGAATAAGATATAATATTATGTATTTAATAATTATGCTTTTCTTGTTTTAGCACGTTTTCATTAAAATCAATAAATCAAGTTATTATTTATTTATAAAAATTAGGTCGTATCTTTTGCGGGCTTCAAGTACCTACCTACCTAGGTCAACAAGTAAGGTTATACAATAGGAGTTATTCCGTCGACTATAGCCGCTGAGATGTTGGATGGCATGCAACCAAACAGCTCCTACAAAAGGCTCCTGTGAACTCCCTTAATAGCAAATGAGTAACTAGGTACTTAATAATATTTGTATCGATGCCTACTTGGTAGATAAGTGATATACTTACTACTTACACAGGTGTAGATATACTTATGTAAATAGTATAAAATATAGAAAGTTTTGAAGAAAGAGTTTCCAAAACTACTCAAATAAATAATAGATAGCTACCTACCTATCTCGTTATAACATCTGAGATAAACAAGTCATAATAGTAAAGTGGAATGAACTAGTGAAACGAGAATCGAGAGAAAAGTAAAAGTGGTGGCCACGGTGAGGCGGAAGCGAACGTTACATTGAACCCGCAGTAATGACTTTAGTGTGATAATGTTATATTATTTAGTTACAATATTATACCTAGGTACATAGAAAGTCTTTAGTTGGAGAAATTAAACATAATATTTTGCCGATTTATATCTGCTAGCACTAAATAAAACATTAACAGTTACCGAGCGCGTTTTATGCTGAGTTTATGACTTTTTCACTGACATATAAAATAACGAGTCGGTACTCGGTAGTGAGTAGGTAGTGACCATGAGAAGGCGATTTTTTTTAGATAGGTAGTTTGTGTTGAGTTAAAGACTGTTAACTAAACATTAACTATAAAATAAGTAGCCATGTAGATGTAAGAATTCATTTTGTAAGAAAGAACAAAATCAATTTGCCAACGCGAAAAAGTTGAGTATAGTCCTCGATTAATAAATCCATACGAATTTATTACTCGCTCTTCTTATAGGTATTGTGAAGAACACGCGATGCGAGATGCAATAATAATTGAAGCCGTTCTCTCGTGGCATAGTAATTAGTAGGTACAAAGCTATAAGCTACACCGAAATCCAAAATTCGGCAATAAAGCAATTGATAGTCCCGTCAATATTACAATCTACAAATCCCATAGGTAGGTACAAATAAAACTACTCGCTACAATCGTTGTGAACATCATTAACAAAAATATTTCACGGTTTGATAATGGAACGGGTTTATTTTCGTATTCCCAGACGTACGTAACGGTTAACTCTTTTGTTGTTTACAATTTCAACTGAAAGGAAATCAATAATAAGCGATAACATCATTAGGAATCGAACGCAAATCTATAGTCTCCCTGCGGAATTTGATCTTTACCTATAGTCCCTGCTGAAGTATCGAACCCCATCGATTCACACAGGGGGGCTTATTCTGAAGTGTCGTACGATTTGCACAATGAAATTTTAATTGTTTTCGTCAAACCCAGGGAGTAATGTTCAACAATCAATCCATCAAACTTTCGTTCTACAACTTCGCTCAATGCTTGCAAAGTCTTAATAGTTTTTTACCCTTTCAGTTGAGAGTTGAGACTATAAATCAAATGAGAAACGTTAAAAATTGTTATTTAATCAGGTGTGACATTACATTAAAAAAAATAACGGTTTGCCTATGAGACTGAATTTTATTATACTGTTACAATCTGACTCGTGATTTTCGATGTGTTATGGATAAGTTTAACAAGAGTGTGAACCTACTTAGATTGAAGCCAAGAATCCAGATGAGAACCTAATAAGTAGGTATCATTTGGAATCTTGGATTCAAAATATCAGAATATGATAACAGATGCATATCAAATATAGAATAGATAATAATTATATTTAGGCTTACATAGGTACCTAATAGCTATATAAATATTATGTAAGTATATTATACCTACCTGTTGCTACTCGGCAACTAATTTTATCGCTCAGTTTTAATTGAGCAGATGACAATGGTATGGAAACCAAGTCATTGAACGCATATCAGCGCATTTAAGAGGTGCAAAATTATGGAGGTAGTTAGATAGGTACCTACCAAATGAGTACTGACATGATGATACTCATTAATTATAATAATTATTGTTAGTACATAGTTAATCACATTCGAAGGCATAAAATATTGACGGGTAGTACCTACCTAGACGCAAAGTGAAAAAATGTATACAGACGCACTTAGCGTATATCTGTACAATTTTTTTAAGCTTTGTAGATAGGACTTGTCGAACTTTGAAGCCAGCTTAGGGCGATAAACAAACCATTCAATTTTATACTTAAGTTGTACCTACCTACTTATCTAAATATAAAGTTTTTTGCCTTTTTTGCTAACATTTTCCTGTTTGATGAAATATTCAAAAAACTGTTTCAATTACCTACTGTATTATTTATTATTGGAGGATCGTTAAGAATACCTAAAAATACATGTATTTATTTAAAATAGAAAAAATTACATTTTTTAAAAATTAAGTAGGTAATCTTCTTTCTCGCTCAGTCCGATGCACTACAAACCAGATCAGTTAAAGTTTCATGAATTATTGAAAAGTTACGTTTCGGTTCACTTGTGGCAAGCCGCAAGAGTCAGATGTAAACAAACAGCAGCGAAATCAACATAATATACTACCTATGTGAAGCTCGGGCTCCCGTTCCTTGTGCGCCGGACTCATCATGGTGTCGGCCGGGGCCGGCGCATCATAGCGAGCATAACTGCTGTCCGGAGACATCACTGAGTCATATGTCATTAAAACTAAACAATAATATTATAATAGCAGTTCCTTCACACTACACTACACGTAAGCCACATTCGGGCCCCACAACTCCTCAATTAGTCCTGCGCACAGTATTGGGGGATGCAGGGCAGGAGTGCATGAGCTGAAACGTACGGTCGACACTTCGCTAAGGATGAAGGTCGCTCGTGTCACAAACTAGCACTGCACGCGTCGCGTGCGTCTCACTCGAGCTCGAAAGACGAACTGAGCTCGGGTCGCGCGCACTTCTGTTCCTAGTCGCGCGCTTCGCCCCTTAAGAGTGAAAGTCTGCAAAATGATCAGCGCTCTGTGCGATACAATCGCTTCGACTGCGTGCTGGACTCCGCCGAGCGAATATCGCCTTTATCGGTGTACGAAGCCTGTCAGTGAGCGAGTCTCGGCGCGCTTCGAACTCCAGTCTCCGAGGTCATTGCCGCGTTGTGGACGGACCAATCGCGGGCGCGCGCAGACGTGCGCGGCCAGCCATTGGAGGAGCCGAGGCCCCGCGCCCCGCAGGCGCTCCGCGCGCTCGGGTTCGAAGACCTGAACCTTGCGGGCGCTCCGCGGCCAAGGTCGCGCGAGAGCGGTGCGGACTGAGAGCGGCGCCGAACGTTCGAGTGGGACACAGCTGCGTCAGTTGCGTCACACTACTAAAATATTTTTGGTGATGGAACGCGAGTGAACTTGAACACGAAATCGAGCTAATGGATGGCGAGTGCTGTGTAGGTCGCCGCGTGACGGAGTGACCCGCTGCCTCTCGGCCTGCTTGCCTGCTTCCCTCTTAGGGCAGCACTGCACTTCCGGGAACTCCTCTGAACTTTCCCTCCACGACTCGTTTTTAAGATATCAATGTCCACTGAACAATGACCTACGCTACGTAGGTAATGTAGGTACCTACTTACTAGATTTCTATTTTACTAAGGCATGAGGTAATATATTATATTACTAATAGAAAATACAAAATTAAAATAACCAGTATACCTAATTGGTTGTTTTAATATCTATACGTAAGAAGGTACCTTCCTAGCTATTCTGGTAGCTAGTAGGTGGTGTAAGTAGGTAGGTATCGACTTTAGGATCGTCGTCTAGATAGGCAAAACGAAACCTCAATCTTTGCAGGATACCTACATACCTACCTACCTAATGACTTCCTAAGGTGCCACAGCCACCTATGAAATTCTACCCAAATTTATTTAAATAGGTAGACGTGGTTTTATATAAAAGTAAGTCAAGGTAGTAGGTTCCACTTCCATCTACCTGTCCCTAATTTTTATTTTAAAAAAAGTTCGTTATACTTAGTTAAAGAGTGGTATGAAACAAAAATAATGACGTCAGCTTAGCACGTATGGGCTTATTGATAAACAAGTTTCTATAACCATAAATGATTTAATTTTATATAACATCCCCGCTAATGCGTGTCATTGTGATTTGAACCGTGCTACTAGGGCCATAATATCGCAATCGGCTTAACAGCAAGAGTTATTTATGTGAGATAAAGACGAGCGGCGGTGGGCGGCGGAGCGGGTGAACGACCTGGAAATTTTGGCGCAGGCCGGTCAAGGCCACCTCCCGCGCAGGCTCTTTGCGACGCTCACAAAAGTGCGAATACTTACTCAAATTCTCAATTTAATTTGTTTCAATTTCACCGCGTCACAGTCTAGGTATAAATTACAGATGTATCTACTATTAAAAAAAACAAGATTTATCCATGATTTATCCTTTAGCTAAGGTTAGGTTTAGGTATAGTTAGTATACCTACGCAGAGAGAGAACCCGATCTTGCGGGAGTCGGGACTGATGTTACGGATACGAATCGATCCGCGGGACAAACACTTAAATACAGATAAATATTTCGTCCCGTGCATATGACGCACTCTTAATAAAACAGCGACCTAATCCAAAATCCTAAACTTTCGGGAATCGACGAAAAAACTATATTTTCCGATGACATTGATTATTTAAGCAGCTCTAAAATCGAACCTTAATAACCTAAATTAATCGAACAAAAAAATCGATTAAAAATCGAACATGAAATTAAGGAATTTCTACTATGTTTATGAATTTAGTGAAGCTTGCTCTTTTAGGTCAGGAGTTTTTTATGAAAACTCATTTTGCAAAGATTTCGTAGTATAATTTGGTCGTTGTTTTATTAAGAGTGCATATACCCCGAGGCCCGAACCACCTCTAAATTTTTTGCTAGAATGAACTTTTAAAATATTTATGCATATAATCAAATAAGTGTAATCTTCTAAGTTCTAAATAATAAAACGCTAGAGTATTCCTCGGACCCTTCATATTATGTGCCTACTTATTTTCAACTGTAGTTTTGTATTGCCAACGATCACCATCAGTCACCACATCACATACCAAAAATACCAATTCGCATACCGCATTGGACTAAAATTTCGATTACCTACTGTCCCGCAAACCCCATATACCTGCTGCTACCTACCTGCTATAGTCCTGCAAATCCTATAGCAGCGCCTCCATCCAAGACGTAAGTATCAGGATATCAGGCGTCCGCGTCTGTCCTAAGCTGAATAGTGTAGCAAAGAACACATAATATTTTTAACCGACTTCAAAAAGAAGGAGGTTTTCAATTCGTCGGAATCTTTTTTAGGGTTCCGTACCCAAAGGGTGCCAACGGGACCCTATTACTAAGCCTCCGCTGTCCTTCCGTCCGTCCGTCCGTCTGTCAGCGGGCTGTATCTCGTAAACCGTAATAGGTAAACAGTTGAAATTTTCACAGAATGTGTATTTCTATTGCCGCTATAACAACAAATAATAAAAATAAAATTAAATTAAAAATAAAGGGGGCTCCCATACATGGAAAAGAAGTCGAAATAAAATTTAATTTTTTACCCTGGCATGTGGGGTGTCATTGTCTAGAGCTCATTAAGTGGAGTTCAAATATATATTTTTTTATTTTTTAGCTACAACAATAAAGAAATGGGGGGCCGTCAAAGATGTCGGTTTTAGACCAATTTATTTAGGGGGTCTGTCTCAAAAACTAAACTAGTTAGGAATTTGAAATTTTGGTATACTACGTACTACTATATAGTGTGTTTAAACAACAAATACTGAAAACACCTATTTATAATGCGGTTTGTAAGTTGTTGTTTCCCCATAATATGCTAATTTAGTACTTTCTAAGAAATAAGATATCTAAATATGTATCTAGTTTTGAAAAAATGATTTGGTCATATGTACGGAACCCTAAAAGAGCGAGGCCCGACTCGTACTTGGCCGATTTTTTTATTTTTTTATGCATGTTTAGATACCGATTACTCGAAGACGCCTGAACCGATTTGGAAAATTCTTTTTTGTTTGAAAGGGTGGTGGTCACATTTCAATTTTGTCGATAGCGGTCGAGCGGTTTATAAAAAATCAACAATAAATTATATACTTTATATTAAATTTATAAGTTATAGATTAGGAATAAGTATAACTAATTTACCTAATTTTTTTTTTTTTTGGTGGAAGTACATACGTAATAAATAATAATAAGACAAATCTGACAGATGCACAAAAAACGAAAAACACCAAAACGCATAAAGGGTTGCATATACCGACATGTGATCGAAAGGTGGTCGTTACCGACGGATTTTGTTTACACTTTTTGCCGAAATTATTTCGCTTCAATACTTTTTCCTTTAAAAGATGCACAAAGGGAACGTTTTTTAGAGGTTTCGCAAATATCCTCCCACATCGTGGACGCTTTTAGATGGGTAGAAAGGAAACCAATTTTTTAGGTCTTTATGCCACAAAAAATGTATCTTTTGAACTTAGGTACCTACTATAGTTTCGACCGCGGACTTCGCTGTCTCTGTGATTCAGGTGTTAGGTACGAACAAAAGCTCCCGAATGTGGGTTCGATTCTTATTAGAGCAGATTAAAGAAACGAAAGAAACGAATTTTTGTTAAGCATCGTTTTCTTATATTATAGCTACACCGTTTGACAACGTGAAACATCTACCTACTAGAAAGTTTATATATACATATTATTTTTTACTTACTAGGTAGGTCTAGACCAAAACATAATAAACATATGCATAGATGCATAGGTATGTTTATCTATTGCGTACCTACCTAATTGGAGAAGATGAGGAGAATGAAAATAGTTTACATATTTTATGAAAATCTATACCTACACATGTATACAAAAATACATCGATAGATATTAATTGAAGTCCGTTTGTGATTTCTAAATACCTACAGAACTTCCTTCAGAACGGCTGAAAGGATTTTGATTGGACTTTCAGAGGTATGTTAAGGATTATACAAGGAATGATCTAGGCTACTCTTTATCCCGTAAAATCAAATCCAGTTCCGGGATAGTAACGGGATTCTTGAGAAATCTGAATCCGTGCGATGTCATGGGATTTCATTAAATACCTTATTTTCATTAGATACAAGTACCTACCCAGTATATAAATTATTTATTGATTTATACCTACCTGCCTACGCAATTTAATAAATTGCAAAAATACGAGTAAACTTATATTAAACTGCAAAAATAAAAATCGGCCAAGTGCGAGTCGGGCCTCGCTCTTTTAGGGTTCCGTTAAAAAAAATTAAATTAAAAGATTTCCATCTACCCACCTACCCATTTTAATTTAATTTTTTTATTTTAATTTAATTTTTATTATTTGTTGTTATAGCGGCAATAGAAATACATAATATGTGAAAATTTCATCTGTCTATCTATTACGGTTTACGAGATACAGCCCGCTGACAGACGGACGGACGGACGGACGGACGGACGGACGGACGGACAGCGTAGGCTTAGTAATAGGGTCCCGTTGGTACCCTTTGGGTACGGAACCCTAAAAATTATAAACAATCTCCATTGATTTATTTTCAGCGACACCCAATTAAAAACGTGATATCAAAATTTTTAGGATGCACTTAAAGCGAAAAACAAACAATGTAACAACAATACCATATGTGCAGTTGGAATAAATTCGTGAAAGTGAAATGGGTGCCCAATTTTTTTACTTCCTTCCGTTGCCCTCACTTTTTAATATCGGGACGCGAATATCAAATTACATGGTAGATTGCACAGGGATATTTTTGCATAAGGAATTGAAGCTTTGATGTAATAACAGTGGAGTTCATAATAGATTGAATTATGAGGTGAATATAAAAAGCTCGCCTGGTGTCAGTCGGTAGCCACATGTATTAGGCATTGTTCATTATGACCGCAGCGTTGCAGTGGGGCCGATTCACTTTTATCGATCTCGATAGATCGAACTCATTTTTTGCTAATAATGAAAAAAGTAAGCCGACTACCATATTGTTTGCAATTTATGGCTTCCGTTTTTTCTATATCCGGATTTAAATTGAAAGCTTTCCTCGTGTAATAATTAATAAAGCTTGATTTATATTTGTACTTTAAAACAAAGCTACAGTTTTCAAGGAAAGATAAAAACGAGAGCCTGTAGTTAGGTTCAAAATAATCAAAAGATGAGTTTAGTACCAAGCTTTCCCGGTTCTTTTTGTGACTGCCATATATTTTGTCTGCACTCCGCAAAATCAAAGTTTACACATAATTTAGTACTAGTCTGTATGACTAATAAACCTTTTTGAATGTAGTGTAATTGAATGATACTTATTTACACTAGGTGACGCCCGCGACTTCCGCGGAACTGCATCAAGGATTTTTTTTAAATCCGCGGGGAATCTATGACTTTCCGGGAAAGAAAACATGCAGTGTTCGAAACCAGGATGCAAGCATTCATTACCCGTGTTACTACCGGTAGATACACGGGTCGTTTTTATTTCCCATATTAGGTACCGGTGGCATGCTATCTCTGGGCCTTTCGTAAATACGTTTAGCTGTTGAGCCGTGAAAGTTACCAGATAAATAGAGTGTCTTCGCATTTCAAATAGGGGGTTGGATAAAATTAATAAATGTCTCGAATAGCAATCGTTGTCCTTTACAAAGTCAGCGACAAACAACCGAGGGCTGGCCGGGCGGCCTTCTCGTCTCGCGGTTCTGGTCCAAGGACAAGCGCACAATGGGAGGGAGCGTGCCCAGCCCACACCGGACAAACGGGTTTCGGACATCAACCAGGTATAATATGATGTATAATAATGACTGTCCCCCATGTTTAGTTCTACTTTGTTTTGTTGCACTAATAAAGCCTTCAATGGCAATGACAAGTTGAGCTGTTAGTGCACACTGCACATATTATAATTATTGTCTTTTGAAAAATACTTTCTTTGAAAGATATTCTATTAATTATTTCATAGTAGAGAAGCTACCTATGTGACTGTATAATATCTATCTCTACATATTACATGAGAATATAATATGTGACATCACATTGGTGATTGAGAGGTTTTCTATGAACTGGTAGCAGGTAACTACCTATTACCTATATACCGTATAAAAAGAGCTTTTTGGCTCACTTCAATTAATTAAATTGCACACCTCTTTACCATAATGTGTGCTACCCAACGACTTACCTAACTCATAATTTATCTATGAGAGCTATGTAGCACATAGGTCTCTAAGTACATAACAGTCATAAATACTCTTAAGGTCAATTTCAACAAAGTGGTTTTTTTCTTTCATTTCGGTGAACTTTCGTATTATAAGTTTTTTTTTAATTTAAGCTGTAGTATATTATAAATTCAAATTCAAATTCAAATGTTTTATTTGCAAGATTGAGTACATAATATGATCTTATACAATTATCTAAGCGCTTCAATCTGCCACATAGTAGCATGCAAAAGAATAGTCATACAAAATTTAATACTTAAATCTATCATTTTTAAATTCAAACAATGTCATACTCATTCTAACTGTTATATAATGTCAGTTCTATTAATTTCAAAAAAAAAATTAAACAATGTCATTAATATTTTTGTCCTGAATAAATTCATCAACAGTATAGTAGCATTTGTTTAAAAGTATTTTGTATAGTTTTGATTTAAATCGATTAGCATTTAGGTTTTTCATGCTGTCCGGTAACTTATCATAGAGGCGTACGGCCATGCAGTAAATATTTTTTTTAAATAAATTTATTCTTTGTCTTGGAATTATAAGTTTATTTTCATATCTGTTGGATCTTGTAATTGTGTCAGCTATGCGTGGAAAATAGTCCCTATGCTTATGAACAAAAACTGAGACTTCATATATGTAGAGACTTGGAAGAGGCAGTGTCTTGGTACTTTTAAAGAGTGGCCTACAAGATTCCAAAGGTGCGGCTCCGCAAACGGCTCAAATACATTTTTTTTGAATACGAAACACTTTTATCACATCAACAGAGTTGCCCCATAGGATTAATCCGTAACGTAAAAGAGAGGAAACATATCCGTGGTATGCGCAAAGAGCCGTCTCTTTTGATGTTACACTTTTAAGTTTGTATAGAGCGTACACAAATCGATCTAGTTTTTTACATAGAGAATCTATATGAATTTTCCAATTTAAAAACTTATCCATTGCTACACCAAGAAACACAGTATGGTCAACCTGTTCAATAGGTAAATTATTGCATGTAACTTTAATATTTATTGGAAAACTATTGTATGTTTGAAACTGTATATATTTAGTCTTACCAACATTTATACATAAATTGTTTTGGCTCATCCATTGAACAACTTTATTTAGGTTTTCATTGACTTCCTGTTCAAAAGTTTCCCTGTTTTTACATTGTATTATAAGAGTCGTGTCATCAGCAAATTGGATACAGTTACATTCGACTGAGTCAGGTAGGTCATTCGCATACAATAGAAATAACAGTGGTCCCAAGATACTTCCTTGTGGCACACCATATTTGTTTGTCCTAAAGTTTGATGTACATGATCCCCTTGTATTGCCGCAGATTTTATTAATTTGAACACTCTGTTGTCTATTATTTAGGTAGCTATGAATCCATTGGTGAGCATTCCCTCTTATTCCATAATTCGGTAGTTTATTTAAAAGTATCCTGTGACAAACAAGATCGAATGCTTTAGACATGTCCAGGAAAATACAAGCTACTGGAGTTTTTCTATTTAGACTCTCTGTTATTTGCTTAGTAAGCGCAAAACAAGCTAATGACGTAGAACTATTTTTTAAAAATCCAAATTGTTGAGGTTTTAACAAGCTATATTTTGATACAAATTGATATATTCTTTTGTACATAGCTTTTTCGAATATTTTTGATAGGATAGGTATGAGTGTAATTGGCCTATAGTTATTGAGTTCTTTTTTCGATCCTTTTTTGTGTACGGGTTTAACTATCGAGTATTTTAATCGGGACGGGAATTCACCTTGTGATATGGAGAGATTTATAATGTGACTCAGAGGACGTGATATATGTTTGGCGCAAAGTTTAACAGTTTCTTTTGATATAGTTTACTTCTTGATATAGGTTATGCTCTTATGTAATGCCTTAAAAATATATCCTATTTAACCTATGTAAATTCGTGTTTGAAATTTGGATGCCACCGAAATGAAACATTTGTTCACCGAAATGAAATAACTAACCACCGAAATGAAAGAATGTGTCCACCGAAATTAAAATGCACCGAAAACGTATACAGACAGACAAAATATTACTTTTCTACTGAGCAAACGCTAACCTCAACCATACGTAGATACCTTACCTAAATTAATAAACTTTTTACTTTCACGGAGTTACGGAGTAAAATAGACAAAAATTTTCATCTCCTATCCCGGAGGAACCTTATTGTTTATGAGGATAAAATCTATTATCTTATATGTCACCCGGAGTATCAGCTACCTACTATACCGAATTGTATTAAAATCCGTTGGGTAGTTTTCACGTAATGCACGCACAGATAGTCAGACAGACAGACTAAAATAAAAAAAGTTGTTCACAGTATCGGTGATAAAGCGTCCTCCTATAAAAATTTTCATATATATATACATACTATAAAATTAAACAAATATTTTGAAAAATTCACGTGTTGATCCGGATTTTCACCGAAATGAAATAATAATCCACCGAAATGAAACTATTATACACCGAAATGATAAAAGCTCACCGAAATGAGAATTTTTATTATTTCGGTGGGTTTTTTATCACTTCGAATCCACCGAAATGAAAACGAAAGGTAAAAATTAGCATAACTAAAAAAGTATTTATTATAGGATATAAGGAATACTACACAAATAAACATATTACCAATATCTCATTCATTAGTATTTAATTAATTATACTAGCTCATTGCAAGACAAGTTATACCTATACACGGAAATGAAAAGAAATGTGTCGCACGTCACCGAAATGACATACAAACGTTTTTTTGGGGAACAAGCAGGCAATCGGCGCACTTCCATACAGGATAAATTTACGTATGTTCTAAACGAGTTGTTCTATGCAAAAATATTCTTGATTAACTTTAAGCCACCGAAATGAAAGGACTTTCTGGGACAAATGCATTCTTACTTACCAGTTCTTAATCTGGGTAGATATTATTATAAAATTACTTTGTGATAATACTAACACTATTAACGATTTAAATAAAAGTAGCCATAAGCCAAAACAACCAATAGTTTTTGTTTTATGAGGGAAATTACACTGAAAAATGTTGTGAGGACAGCCACCGAAATGAAAAATTAGGGGTTTAAAATTTTTTTTATTCCTAAACTGCAATCTTTATCGAGAAATATTTACTGGCTCCATAAAGATAACATACTCTTCTGCCTAGAAAAAAATATAAGCACTGTACAGTAACGGTCTGCACTACCGATTTCATACATGCCGCGTAAATTTTGCTGTTGGGAAATCCACCCTTAACCATATGTGTACCCAAAGGTTTGAACCTTTAACCCCTGCCAAGTTACAATGTCAACATCGTCACTCATAAACAGGGTTCAAAGAACTGCAAGAACAATATTTTTTCATGTGACTAATAAGTACCTACCTACGTTGTTTAGTAAATAAGGGAACTGTAAGCTATAAATAAGTAGGTATAACATTGTAAATGGAAGTTGTCAGCAATAAATTCGCAAGAGTTCTAACTTCTGAGAAGTCACGTGGAGGTGGCCGGCATAGCGGCGATGCCTCTTACCCGGTTCGGTCAAGGTCTTGCTGACAGTGGTTATCCGATACGAAATTCGCTAAACACGAAGCGAGTGATGTTATTGTATTGGTTATCTGGGAACACGGGAGTGTCCCCACTGAGACGAGCCAAGCGAAGCGCAAGGGCACTGCCTAGCTTTTCTCGAAGCGCTTCGTCGTTTTTTGAACCCTCCTAACTTGGGTTTGGATTATACCAGATAAACAAAATTCTCGGGATATGATTTCAATAGTGGACTTATTAAATATGTAAAGTTTCCATTGCACACACACACAGCTTTACTTTAGATTTTATTGATATCTAAAAAACCCCGATTTCGTCACTGACTGATCGTTGATGATCACCAAAATTCTTAGGGTAATTCCTGAAGTCCTAGAAAGCTGAATTTTTTTTATGTAAGCTAGTATTTGTACAGAAACAACAAAAAATTCTAAAACTTGGAACTTTTACCCCCCAACCCCTTATACTAGGGGATGCTATATTAATGCTAGAGGTCTGAAAATTGATATAGGGACTCCTTATTATAAATAATAAACAAAATTAAAAAATATTGTCATAAGCAACTTACAAAAAAAATGTAATCCCACCAATAACATTTTCATGTAAAATGTTGCCGAGACCATATGGTTCGCACTGTCAAGAAGTTATCAGATCTCATGTAGAGCCAAGCTCCTAACTCCACAAGCCCTAACCTCACAAACTGTACACCTTAGTCTTGGTCTTGGCAACATTTTACATGAAAATGTTTTTGGTGGAATAAGCTTTTTACTGCGACAAGTCCGAGTTGTATCTTTCATTTATTATTATACCTAATATCAGCAATACAGCTTACAATCGTAGGAATGAGTGCAGGACGCTGAAATTCTTTTGCGAATAAAGCATTACCTTTATTACGACAACTTTTGTACAACAAGCTGGACAAAGGCTCCTCCACTTCTCTATAAGAGATATCTATCTATACCTATTTATGGGAATTTACCTTTTAGGTAGGTACCTACTTGAATCGTGCAGAAGGAAGTTTCGTCGAATATCTTTTGAACTCCACTTATATTATATGTTAGTTATGTAAGTTCATTTTATCATCTACTCTACATAATATAATAATAATTAACAACAAAAATAAAATGAAAGTAGGTATTTTTACACAGTGATAATTCCCTGTTACCTGTTACGTATTGAAAACAAATGTCGCGAATTTAAAATTTTGTGTTTTTTTCCACTGTACAAAAAGATTCAACTGTGTGACTCTGTACCTACAATAGAACGTGGTTTAATTAAAAGTTCCAAAAATATTCAAAAACTCTTACCATACGGATATTTTGACTGTAGAAGGGTAATCCCAAGATTCCAAAGATATAATCTATCAGTTCACGTGTATTTTTTGTAACTTTTACTATAGAACGATGCACGATAAAGAGGTAGGTAATGTAAATAAATTGCGTTTATGTTGTTGCGCCTTTCTCGTGGAATTTTTATAAGTTTGATTGCGAAATTTTCATCCCCAAAACTCGACAGAAACCTCATAAAGGAAAATGGGGTTGCAAACTTTTTCATAAAGGTAGCTAGGTACGTTATACTTGCCAAATTATCTGCCTATGTATATACTAGCTATATTTCACTTAAAGACTATGGAAACTTAAAATTATTTGCGCAATAATCATATTATGAAGATAACCTACTACAGGATAGGATCTAGGTACTTACATTGCTGAAAAGATAGTACCAACCTAAAATATTCACCTTTTTCAGGAAAAGTAGGTAGGTACCTGTAGGTATATCAATGACAACTTAACCATAACTTTGGTCTAACCAGGAATTTTACGAAAATATATTTCAACTTGGGGCTGAGATAACCAAATATGGCAGTTTTACTAAACGCATACCTTATTCTGCTAGGAGATTTGTACAATAAGCGATTTTTTTGAAAAATAAATGCAAGAAAATAAATGCAGAAAAATAAATGCAAGAAGAAAACTCAAAAGATTCATAAAATAAACTAAGTGTAGACAATGCGTAACGTGCAAGCATTTGGGAACGGCGACGACGGCCGAGCCTCGTCGAGTTTTTCCGAAGCTTCGCGAGGTCAGGCCGAGTCATTACCCCGGCGACTGCTGCGACGATGATGATGACACTGCGGCCTGCGCTTGCGCACCGAACGACGAACAACACCAAACCACGGTAATATTATCTGTATACAGTATTGTAACTTCATACAAACGGACGAAGCGCGAGCTATGCCTACGCGCCTCGATCTCGGTAAGCGCTCGGTACGCAGACAGTCGCGACTGTGCCGCAGTGACGAACGGACGGTGTTATGTTTTTTAACAATAACTGCGCAATTTTTTTACTAAAAATAAGTTCAAGTACATATTTAATATGACGAGGAGGATATATTGTGCTGTTTTTGGTTGCATGAATTCGTCAATAACGCATCCAGAGATAACTTTTTTTAAATTACCTGGAAACTCTGAAAGGTAAGACTCTAAAATAATTTTACTTACTAGTAGGTAGGTACAAAATGTGTGTATTTTTAATGGATAAGGTATTTCCTTTTATCTCCCGAAAAAAAGATGTCTGGATTAATAAATAAAGTGAATAGAGTAAAGGAAAGTGATTGACACGAGTGAAATAGGTAGTTATAGGCGGTTCATGAATCACGATACGGTACGTACGCTTGTGTTAAAACCTCGGGGCATGTGTGTTTTGTTTTGTTAGTTTGTATAATTCAATGTAAAGACGTGGTATTTTATTATTAATAATACAGCCGACTCTCGTTGATTCGAAACTCGAGGGACTATTACGAGATATAATAAGGGAAATATTACGAATTATCGAGTGTTTGAAATATCAAATGGTTCGAAATTTTTAAGAGAAAATAAATAAAATTTCGAATTATTAAGTGTTGATGTTTTTGATGCTTAGAGTAGACGCGAACTCTTTTGCTTTTTCCTTTAACAAGTTTCCGCTAATAGACACTTTTTGTCCTCTATAACAACATATACCACTAAAAACCGTTTTTTTCTCTCGGTATTAATAACAACAACAATAGCAAGACTCATGAAATATTCACAGAATATTTAGATATTTGAGAGGGTTGTGAATAGTTGTGTATAATAGTGGCCCAACAACATTGGAATAAGAAAAAATCAAAAATTCTTTTTAGTTTAATTAAAAAAGAGGAAAAATCGGGAGTTTGAAATTTCAAAGTAAGATAACTATACCGAGTGGGGTATCATATGAAAGGGCTTTACCTGTACATTCTAAAACAAATTTTTATTTATTTTTAAATATAATAGTTTTTGAATAATCGGGCAAAATGTCGAAAAATATACCGTTCCCCCCCCCCCCCCTTATCTCCGAAGTTTACCAATCGAAAAATCAGAAATAATTATGGTCAATAGAGGTTTATGTATATTTTAAAGGAAAAATAAAACCAACGCTCTAACTAACATAGTTTTTTTTATATTAACAATAGACCTCCACAAACAAAGTTAACGATTAATAAGCAAATTTATATAATATTATCGTTTTACTTTTACTTCTAGAGTACGGAACCCTCGGTGTGCGAGTCCGACTCGCACTTGGCCGGTTTTTTTTAATTAAATCTACCAATCAAAAAACAACACGCATTTTTATTGAACACTTCCTATTTAATTCACAAAGTATTTTATTTGTTTATATAAAAAAAAGTATATTTACAATCACAAAACTAAATGGAAACACAAAGTAGGCAAATGTAATTAAAATGCTGGAGGCGGGCAGCCCTATCGCATGTTTACGTACCGCGCGGCTGTAGGCATTTATGTCAAAGATACGGCCGAGTTACAATACTGTATACAGATAATATTACCGTGACCAAACCATACATGCGTTGTATTTTCAAGTTTTATATTATCAACGATTTTAGGAGGAAAATAAGGAAACTGGCGTAACGTATGTACCTATTTGCGAAGTTTTGAAAGGATAATGGGAATGAGCGTGTTTGTTTGTTGATTTGTCTTCCAATCACGCTAACGTATTAATTGAGGGCCTGGAGAGTGACATAGGCTGTTTTTATCCCGGAAACCCTTACTCCACGCGGACGAAGTCGCGGTTTATAAATATTATTATAAAAAAAGATAAATAAAGCACAGGCAACAGTTTTGTTCATGTAGCGTGAAAATTGCAGGCAAATGAAACATAAGGTTCGAATTGAAAAATGAAAAGTTATTGTAATTATTATTCAACTAGCTGATGCCCGCAACTTCGTCCGCGTGGATTTAGTTTTTAAAATCCCTCCTGAACACTGATTTTCTGGGATAAAAAGTAGTCTATGTCACTCTACAGGTCTTCAACTATAGTACCTATGCAAAAAATCACGTCGATCCGTGGCTCTGTTGTGGCGTGATTGAAGGACAAACCAACAAACAAACACACTTTCGCATTTATAATATTAGTATGATTAAAATATTAAATTGCATATGAAAACACTGTAACATTACGTCCATACGATGTATTACATCCATACCTACTATGTAGTATGTAGGTATAATGATCGGGCAAAATCTGACGCAGTAGTTTGACAAAATAAGGCTATCCACGATGGCTATATACGATAAAGTACGATTGCCAGCTTAAGATGAGCCGCACATTCAAAGTATCCTGTAGATTCCGGGGTTCAAGTAATTTGGACCTTATACTGAAGATCGTGATGTCTATAATTTCTGAACTACTAAATTGTCGACCTTGAAATAATTACAGGACAATCTCTAAAGAACCTGCTTTCTAACAAAAAAAGAATAGATTAAATTGGAATACGCCTTAATGAATTACAGCGAAATACACATTTTGACTTTCATCCCCTCTCCCAAGGGAACCGTGCTGAATTTTGGGATAAAAAGTATCCTATATTATACCTCGTAGTATTAACTTAAATCGTGCCAAGTTTCATTTAAATCCGTCCAGTAGTTTCGGCGTGATGCGCGGCCAAGATACAGACAGACAGACAGACAGACAGACAGACAGACAGACAGACAGACAGACAGACAGACAGACAGACAAAAAATTAAAAAAAAATTGTTTTGGCTTCAGTATCGATTATAGAGTGCCCTCAAACAAAAATTTTCAAAATATCTTCAATGTACAGAATTGGACTTGTTACAGTTTTATTATATTATAGAAGATAGATAAATGGTACGACGACCGACGACATCAGACGAGTCGCAAGAAGCCGCTGGATGCAGGCAGCGTAAGATAAAAAGAGATAAGGTAAGAAAAACCGATTGAGACATACTGGAAAGTGGAAATGCAAGATACCTATGTCCAGCATTGAATTCCTATCGGTCGATAAAGAAGAAGAAATTGTAAGACAATAAATGATGTAATTGGTCGTAGAACATACCAAATTATCTTGAACATAATTTTTTGAATAGCAAATCTTAATGTCGCCCAAAAATATGAATTCAATGCGACGACTGAAGCTGACGAATCTTGACGACGCGACGTGATAATATACTGTGCTAATATTTATAGAATGAATAAGCATGACATACAAGCCGTGTGATCCGGACGAGCTCAATCGTATCGACCTCGGCGATTCGGCAACCCGTGCCAAGGCCAAGGTCGCCTCAACCGCGTCGGGTGGGCTCAATTAATAGCTACATGCAACGGCCATTGGGGCCCGGGGCTCCGTTTTAATAAAACCTATATAATAATACATTCAACTACATATAACATTTGACCTGAAAACAATGTCAGGTACTACCTAGCTGCGTAAATTTTAAAACCAAATGCTACATAATAATAATGTAATATAATTTTTAATAGAGCAAGTGGCTCTTCTCAGCAGAACCTGCTCTCCGAAGCGGTGATAGAGTCTTTTCATAAGAGGCAAAGATTCAATCTTGACGGTAGTTTAAATTTCAATCGCTTGGGTCGACAAACCAGTCAGGTACATCAATTTATTTAGACCAATTAGCCGGTAACAGACAGGTCGACAACCGAAATATAAATGCTAACCTAACCTTCAGAAGTTGGCAGAAAACAAGATATTTAATTTTGATCGTGTAAATAGGAAGATACATATAACTGTCGGCAGTTTCTTGTTGTTGAAATATTACCTAGTATTAGCTAATGGCCATGAGGCTTCATGTTGAGGGATTTTCCGTAACGACTTTCCGAGGACAACCTATTCTGTTTTATAACAAAGCAATAAAAATATTGTTGGTCTTTGCGATCATCGGTACGGACTTGCAGTACGGACAAAAATCTATCAAGATGTTTAACGAATATCCATTGAATCACCATTGAATAGTCGACAAAAGTCGAGCTACCTGAGAACTTTACTGGCTTAGTTAAGTATACCAGTAGTTATTCTACGTAATTCCCAAAAAAAATACTTTAACTTTTAAGATTAACTAACTGACATTAACTGAAAAATTAATTGAAAATACGACCTAAAATTACATTATTATGGACACAACTGAGCCTGCACCCGTGCGAAGCCAAGGCTGGTCGTTGTTTCTACATAATATTATTATTAGTTTAGTTTAGTTTAGTACTACACTACAAAGTATCGTTTAAGACCTTTTTACAACACAATAAAATCAATTCCGTTATTTTCCGCTATGCGCAAAGAAACAAATATATTATGTAGGTACCTTTAGGTATAATAATATTATATTGTACGGTCTATATTATAATATGTTGTTATTGTATTTTTCTGAACCAGTTTGATTTTATCGTCTTTGAGCCTTTAGGAAATTGTTGTTAGTGGGTACACATGTAGGTTCCTGAATACCACAAATCCGATTGTATGAACGCAACACTATTTCCTGATACAAATATAGAAACGTGTCAATGTCAAATAGTACCAAA
Source organism: Oeneis ivallda (assembly GCA_029955525.1). NCBI lineage: Eukaryota > Metazoa > Arthropoda > Insecta > Lepidoptera > Nymphalidae > Oeneis > Oeneis ivallda. The sequence goes on along the minus strand of JARPMR010000006.1, from coordinate 16,011,575 downwards.
TTAACCGCAATGTCAGTAACGTCAAGGCAAATTAACACGAGGAAATGAATGAATGTACCTAATCTACATCTAACATAACTCATAAACTTACCCATATTTAATATGATTTATAATATTCTTACGTGATGGAGTATCATGTTTATTTTATTATTTTAGTTTCCTTGACTTTTTGTGGAATTTTATTATTTATTACAGTACTAATATAATCCACAGATGCTATTGATTGTACAGGTTCTAGTCTTTGCAAGTCAAAAGTACAAATTTTTGATCGTAGTAGCCCTTTTCGTCTATGTCTCACTCACTCATTAGTTATAAGTAGACATAGTTTGGCTCTCAGGGTAAGAAGGCCAAGAGTCAAGAGTGGATTAGCAGACATTTATGATAACATTATTGAAAACCCTCAGACATGGAAGGTTTCTACGATATTTTGCTTCACCATTAAATCGAGATAATTATTAATTATTTAATTGTTTAAAATAGGAATCTCAGTTTGAGGAAGTAAGTATCCAGGATACCTACTAGATAACTGAAAGACAAGTAATTCCTTTCTCTCACACGTTGTTTTGCGTATCTTACCTTGATATTTACATCGAAGCGAGACTTCCTGCTCCTTATAGAGGACGACTGCGTATATAATATGCATAAGCTTCGCGAATCAGTAGTTACACTTGTACTATGTTACACATTCACATCCACACTATATGTTACACATATTAAATCAAAAGGAGTAGGTACCGAAAGAGATATACAATATACATATATGTTCATCAATTAAAAAAATGCGTGGAACACTCGGTTGGAACGAAGTGAGTCGTGACGGAAATTTCTTACACTTTTTCCGCCCAGCCTCCATCCGCCAAACCTTCCAATAAACCAAATTAAAACGTTGCACCCGGAATAATAATAATAATATATATAATATAATATTTTTATATATTATTATGTATAGACACCCTAGATTAATAGGTATTAATATTCAGGTTACGGCCAGCTACGGATTTTATATTTGTAGGATATTTGTGAGACAATCTGTTGACGTAGTCGTAATTCCCAGTTCCATGTGTTATCGATTGGTCTGCAGAAGGGCTGGAACCCAGAGCCGTAAAGCCAGATAAAAAAAAACTGTGGATAGTTGTATCATGTCACATTTCCTAATGTTTGTAGTGGTTTGTAGTCTATGGTTGCATTTATCGTTGATACTAATCTCGGTGTCTGTGTTATGTTGGATCTGTGGTCAGATCTTCTAGTGTTCATGGTTGCAATGCATTTGGAATCTTGATTGATTGATTGTGCGATTGGTGATGCGTTACACTAGCGGCACGCTATGATGGCCGGTTTGACACATTACAATAGTGATGTGGAATGTCAATTTATTCTCGAACAAAAAACAATTAAGTTTTGTTTTTGTACCTGATTAAATAGGTTTAATAAAACAAAAATGTATATGTTTATTTAATTTATTTGAACGAACTGAATATTTGAATGAAAATGAATATACATACTTTATATGCACACAAGAAACATATGAATACAAAAGATACCAAAAAAGGTGCCACAAAAGGCCATAATTAATCAGATTCGTCCATACTACTATTTTCACTGTCGTCACTGCTATCATCACCTACATTAATAATTATATGTTCGTTTTCTATAATATTATCTATTTTCACATCTCTTTCATAATCTTCCCTTATTAATTTAACAGTTCTATTCACAACCTTTTCCCAGTCTCCTTTAGTCACATGTTCACAAGCTTCTTCTAATAATTTTAGCATTTTTTTTTGTGGTAAATGGGGGTTCTGTATTGTGTCTTGCAGCATATCCCTTAATTTGAGCCCACACCAACTCAATCGCATTATACTCACAATGGTAAGGCGGTAACCGTATAACTCTGTGCCCATGTTCTAATGCTATTTCGTCAATGACGTATCGGATCTTGGTTGGTTTGTTTTCTTTTAAAAGACGTACTAATTCCGCTTTTAACATATTCATGTTTGCATCTACGCCATTTTTACGAAGCCATGCGACGATATCAGCTTTCTTTTGGGATTGGGCAGGTGGCTTGTCAATTTGCATCGAGTGGTATGGGGCGTTGTCCATAATTATAATAGATGGTTCAGGGAGGCTACACAACATTGAGGTAAACCATTCAGTAAACTTTTCTCCATTCATGTCTTCATGATAGTCTCCAGTGGTTTTTGACGCAAAAGCCATGAGAGAACCTTCGACAAACCCGTTGATGGTTCCGGCGTGACAAATTATAAGTCGCGATCCTTTTCCTACAGGAACTTTGGAAGTAGATGCTGCTGTGTCATCGTTCCAAGAACGGCCTACAGTATGGTTAGCATTAAGCCATGTTTCATCCAAGAACACAACATTTTGCCAATTTTTGATTTCTTTCACTTGCCGTAAAAAAGTATACCTTGCCATCGCTATATCAAATCTTTCCATCAATATTTTGCGTTTGTTACATTTTTTGTATCGAAATCCAATGGTCTTCAAAATCTTCGTTAAAGAACTTTCCCCACCGAAGAATAATCCAGCTTCCTTCAGTGAATGCACCAACTTTTTTCTTGTTGGATACTCCTTCTGTAAATAGTAGCCGTAAACATGTCTTCGGATAGCATCGGCATCAAAGCTATCGATGCCTACGACTGGTTTTGCTCGTTTTCTCTTTTTTGGTGTGTGAAGTTTATTTTCTTCTGTGCCAGTCTCGCCATATTTTTTTTTAGTTATCCGTCTAACAGTTCGTTGTCCAATATTAAGCGCATCAGCTACGCGTTCAACCACTGACGTTATAGGTAAAATTGGCCCTCCATTTTGAGCTTCACGATCGAAATAGTTACGAAGGCGTATTACGAACTCACGTGTCTGACTATTTAGAACAGTTCTCTGCGTACGTTCGGTCATATCGACGAAATCCACAACAAAGGGCTTGAACAGAGTCCAAATTAACGAGCAAGGGTCAACAGTAATGCAGTATCAATATTTGAAATCCAAAGCCAGGTCAAAACTATATCACAATCGCATTGCACTGACAGTTTATACTTTTCGAAGCAACGTCAATTCGAAACTGCTTTGTTTTGCATTGAGCATTGACGCGAGTTTGCCGGAGGTAGTAGTTGTGCTAGCCAGCGATCCTATGTGACGATCGTATTAGATTCCATTTTTAAAAATTTTCAATTTAGAAAACCAAATGCCGAGTTGTGGTATATATCATATAAAAATAAAAATTTTACCTTTTGTATGAAACAGCTGATATTTTTTTGCGATTTCAGAGGTTTGTCCACATAGTGAAAATTGTTCATATTCACAAGTACATTCACCCCTTAAATGGTGCAAACTGATTTTTCTACACTTGTATACATTTTAGAAATCAATTTAATAAATAAATTTTGAGTCCTAAACCTAAAACTACATTCGATAAAATTTATGAATCTCTGCACATCACTATCGTCAATAAAGTAATACAATTATTTCCTTCAAAGTCGTTATCAATTAATACGGAACTTCATGAGCGGACAAACGTCAAACCGGCCATCATAGCGTGCCGCTAGTGTAGAAAGATTAATCAGTCGTTGTGGAATGACTGTTGGTGAATTGGTTATTTGGTGAGTTTGTTGCAATGTTAATAATGATAGCGTATCTTTGCCTAGTAATGGGCCATGAGCCAGTTAGAAAGGAGATTTTGCTAGGGTCTTCAATGGTGGAGACAGGGCAGCTATGGGGATGGTGGAGGCTGCACCTAGGCTAGAATAGTTAGCCGGGTTTGTCTAGTTAGACATGGAAATATTGGGTTCCATGCTTGTTATGTAAAGATTACAATGTACCTCCTTTGTGAGTAGTTATTATCATTGAGAGAAGATGATTGCTGAGAATGATGTTCTGTTCTGAGATAGTGTGTGATTGCCTTTATTAGACGCTCGGCGAGGAAAGGAGCAGTGCCTTCATATTTATTAAAGTTGTTTACTTTTGTACTGTTGTTTTTCTTGTATGTAGGTAAGGAAAAAAAGTCGTAATTCCTAGTTCCATGAAGGAAATGTCCTATTGCCAGCTGTCAACTTATTTTTTTTTCCAAATTGTTTTCGGACTAAAGACTTTTTTAATCACTAGGGGAGTCATTAATTTATAATACATCGATATTTAAATAGATTTCAAATTATGATACAACTTTTCTTAAATCCAACATGACGCCCGGAACCATAATACACTATATAATCTTCGAGCCCCTTTGCAAAAGTCTCAAATTGCAAACTTACCATGGCTCAGCTAGCACGTACCAATTTTATGAAGTCTACCATTCTAATTTTGCCAAGTTTCAGTCAAGTTTATGTCTTCTTATCTTGTTATTTCCAATGGATCAATGATAAACCACGTAAACATGATTGTTATTATTTTTAACGAGACGAACACATTAATATATTTTTATTTATAATATTTGTTTTATAAGCATTTAATTGTTAGAGCAGTGAGGTGGTTGTGCGTAATCAGAGCGAGGCGAGCCCGGTTGATGATGCACGCGGTTGTATAATGTGTAATGTGTAATGTGCCTCACGCGGCGCAGCGCAGTGCATGTTACGTTGCATTACCTACTTGCTGCTACACAACAGGGACGAGAATGAGGAAGTTTATCGTGTGTTTCCTACTGTTACATTAACTTGGCCTTATTAACACAGATAGTATATAGGTATACGCTTTAAATGTATACCGCTCAATTATAAATTTTTGTTCTTTTACCATTAATGTTTCATGTATTCTCCTTCAGAGTCAGAACTCAGAACCTGCACAGTCTAAGAGACCTAGAGATTTAAAAGGAGGAAATATTTCTTTGAGTAGGTATACTAAAGAGGGATTTTTTTAATTAAATCCCTAAAGGGGTGAAAAGGGGTCAGTTTGTACGAAGAAACATTTCTTAAAATCAAAATCTACGTGGATGGAATCGTGGAAATCGGCTAGTAGTGATTTTTTGTGGACGCTCTTCAATCGAGGTTATATTTCAGAAGTCCTTTAAATTCGTTTCCCGCCAATTCGCGACATTATACCGATTTGTCCCGATTTTTTTGTTAAACGACGCAAATTGCGTCCACATACATAATGCGCGAACAAACATCAATACACTTGAACTCGAGCTAGATACATTTTGATGAGCGTTATCAAGAAAAACAAAAATAATGAACTTGACAAAATTCTACTCGATTAGAATTGTATTTTTGTAAAACCTTCTACTGTCAAAGATTACGATTGAACTATTAGATTGCCAAGCTCATAAATCTGTTTAAGTACCTATGAATCCATTCCACACTTTTAATCTCTATATAATAAAAAATTGGTACAGCTGCTGAACCAATATCGACGACGCTTGGCATAGGTAGATGTAGCTTGCCAGAAATGTCGGAAAATCATTGGGATAAAAACGCGGGCTTTTATTTAGAAGGTAAATAATATTTTTTTTAAAAGAATGCCAAGTTGAAGTTGACTTATATCCTCCTCTCCCCTCCAAATAAGCGGAAAGCTTGTGTTAGGAGTGGGTACGACAATAGTGCAACGGGTGGGATTCGAACCTGCGACCTTTCAGTTGAACAACCGTTGGGCTATTGAGGCTTACCTCAATAGCCCAACTAAGCTTAATTATATTGGAAGCACGCGTGAGAGGGTGGGGCGGCGGGCCAGAGCTGCTACAGGACCCGGGCAGGCTGTGGCGGAATTACGCAGTATTCGATCCTGAAAACGTGTCCGAAGAAAGTTCACGGCCGCGCGTTGACGCCACCACCTGCCGCCGCGCGTCCCGCACCGCCCCGCGCGCGTCGGCGTCACCTTCCGCCGTCCGCGCTCGTTCCTGGGGGTCTACTCTAATTCAACGAAAAACGAAATATCGACCGAAATTTCGCGTATTTCCTACTACGGTTCTTTTTCGTTCCGAAATTTCGTTCGAACGAAAAAGGTTTGACGTTTAGATTTTCTAAACCTACTCTATTTCATAAATCTTGCGAACGAAACTTTGAATTTGACAGACGATTTTTCGGAATTTTAACCTCAAATTGACGAAACCAAAAGTGTTACCTTTTGATTTTCGTTTGTCGTTCGTTATCGTGAATTTTGTCAGAAATTTGTTTGAAATGGCTACAAGAAGGCATAGAAGCTGCTCTACGTGAAGAGCGTTTAGAGTGTAGAAGGAGACGGCGCCGCCTGCGCAATCAACTCAATATACCTATGCAACTCAAGTCTCCAGAATGAAACAGTTGGTTTTTAGGTATGTTTGAATTAAATGTTTGTGTTTATTATTTTCATTGCTATATATATTATATTTTTCATGAAAGACTAAAAAACATCTATACACCTGCACAAAATTTCTCATTTATATTTTATTTTTATTCTAGGTGATTCTGGTTATGCTCAAAGCCAACATATGATCACACCTATATATAATGCTGTTGAAGACTCTCCTGAAGGAAGATACAACTCAATCCTAAAGCGTGCACGCTCCATCATAGAATGCACATTTGGTATTTTAAAAGGTAAATGGATGTGTCTTTTGGCAGCTCGGGACTGCATTACTGCCCTGAAACAGCAGGTAAAATTATAGTAGCCTGCTGTGTTTTACATAATCTATGTACAAGAGGTGGTATTGATGTTCCCGCGTTGACAGAAGAGGATCTCCAAGCTAAAAGAAGCAGGCAGGTTCCCGTTCATTCAGCTGCTTCTTCAGCTCAAGAAGTAAAAGGGCAACAGCTGCATTAGTGCAATTGTTAGAAAGGAATAGGTAGGATTAAGAACTTTATCATATCTATTCCTTTCTAACAGTCGCATTTATATAAGCCTATCTTTAGTGACATTTATTATATTTTTTTTCATAATTTGCTTTTATTATATAAGTAACAGAAAACTAAATACACGTAAAAATAAGTTAGAAGGTTAGTAAAACTAGGTTAATTAATGTTGTAAAATATATAGATAATAATAATAAGTTAGGATTATAAAATAAATAATGTTTGATCAAAAGTCTAATGTAAAAAATAGCACTAAGGAATATATAATAATTAGTATGTAGTGTCTTATGAGTTAGTGAGAGATATCAATTATTTTATTCAAGTAGTATGTAAGGAATGCAAATAAAAGCTTTATTTTTTTTAATATAAGAATAAAATTTATTTTTAACTTAAAATAATGTTTTATTTACTTAACTACCTAGAAACAAAATATTAAAAAGAAAGGCAACAAGAATACTAATTAATCTAATACAACAAAATAATCTTAATTCCTATTGTCAATCTAAATATTCCCTAATGAGGCCACACAACTCTACAGGGCAGCCCTAATGCCTGCAAGCGTGGTGTTCTCTCTCTACATGCCCCTCTTCATATGGAAACAATCTTCTGACATCAGAGCCAGCAGCAGAATGTCTCCTTCTGGGACTTCGTGTAAGCTGTGAGGCTGTAAAAGAAAATTCCAATTTAAATAATTAATAACAAAAATGCCTTAGATAAGACATTGTATTGATGTATGGGTAACAGTTAATAATGTTATGTAAATGTGCCCATATTACTTTGTCAAAGTAACTATACTAGAGTAATAATAGTTTTTTCCAGTTCTAGCCCAGAGGTTCCAGGGCCTCTGCCTCTTATCAGGAGGTCACGGGTTCGAATCCTGTGGGCACGCACCTCTGAATTTTCAGAGTTATGTGCATTTTAAACTAAATATCAGGCTTAACAGCGAAGGAAAACATTGTGAGGAAACCTGCATGTCTGATAATTCCCTTAATTATTCTCGTAGGTGTTCTGTCTCAGCCTGCCAACTTTTAAATTGTATTCTTATTTTAGATTATATTCTGATATTTATTACAAAAAAAATATAGTTAATTTAAAAACATGTGCCCTGCCAGACTCATACTATTATGTACAAATTTTTTTATTATAGCACTAGCTGATGCCCGCGACTTTGTCCGCATGGATTTAGTTTTTTAAAATCCCGCAGGAACTCTTTGATTATCCGAGATAAAAAGTATTTCTCCCGGTCTGAGGACCCACTACTACACCCATTACTAACCCATGCAAAAAATCGCATCAATCCGTTGCTCCGTTGCGACGTGATTGAAGGACAAACCAACATACACACTTTCGAATTTATAATAATTATCAGTAATGCAAAATTATAACTCAATCTAGACCACCTCAATCTAACATCATTTATATATGACTGTCGTGTAATTAACATATTTTAATTTGCAATAACAAATATTGATGTCAATAATTAAGATAAAAACTATCTTATCTTTTAAGTTGGACCAAATTACAGATAGTTACGAAATTTGATCAAAATCGGTTCAGTAATTTTCGAGTTTATCCCGAACATACATCGTGACAAATCATAAAATCATGCGATTTATATATCACTATACTATTATGTTTTAATTACCTAATAAAACACTTGGTAGGTACCTTTTGCGGTTGCCACTGCTGAATGGTTTTTATGCAACCGTCCATGGAATTGAGTATATTGCACAATTATTCCCACAGCCTCTTTGCCTGCACATTTCCTTCGACAATCCTCAACCTCCCGCGAGCTAGATCCCTATGCTCGTCCAAGAAATTGAGAAGGGTGTCGATTTGCTTGGGAGTAGTGGAACCCGTATGTGGAGCAATTTTAAACTGAAAAGATGTATAAAAGAATATTAAGAAGAGGTGATATTATTAGTGAATAAGTTATGTATTTAGTTATGAATGAATAATAAGTTATGCTTATGATATTTACTTACAAAGTTTTTAATCCAAACTTGTAGACACCTAAAATGCAGACTGCAACACAGTACAACTTGTAACTTTCTGACGGAATGAGTGTATTGAGATTCCGAAGTGTAAAAAGCACTTGAAAACATGATTTATCAACACCATACTTGAGAAACAAACTCCACAAATGTTTTTAAAGAATTCCAAATAAAAAATCCTAAGTTGTTAATATTATTAAATTACGTCATAAACGTGTGCATAATACGGATATTTTTAGTTGTCATAGGTTTACTACGCATCGTTGACATTAAATAGTACTCTTCAAATTAGTCGGTTATTAGACCCACACAAAATCGCTCATTTCAATCGTTCACGAAAATTGTCTACGGATCAGTAGACCCCCTGCTCTCTTTCTCTCAAACGAAACTTCGCAAACGAACGAAATTTAAACGAAGTTTCGTTAACTCCTCTACTCTATTTCATTTTCGGACACGCAGGCGAAATACGGATCCGTAGACAATTTTCGTGAACGATTGAAATGAGCGATTTTGTGTGGGTCTAATAACCGACTAATTTGAAGAGTACTATTTAATGCCAACGATGCGTAGTAAACCTATGACAACTAAAAATATCCGTATTATGCACAAGTTTATGACGTAATTTAATAATATGTCAACTATCAACTTACGATTTTTTATTTGGAATTCTTTAAAAACATTTGTGGGGTTTGTTTCTCAAGTATGGTGTTGATAAATCATGTTTTCAAGTGCTTTTTACACTTCGGAATCTCAATACACTCATTCCGTCAGAAAGTTACAAGTTGTACTGTGTTGCAGTGTGCATTTTAGGTGTCTACAAGTTTGGATTTAAAAACTTTGTAAGTAAATATCATAAGCATAACTTATTATTCATTCATAACTAAATACATAACTTATTCACTAATAATATCACCTCTTCTTAATATTCTTTTATACATCTTTTCAGTTTAAAATTGCTCCACACCCTTCTCAATTTCTTGGACGAGCATAGGGATCTAGCTCGCGGGAGGTTGAGGATTGTCGAAGGAAATGTGCAGGCAAAGAGGCTGTGGGAAGAATTGTGCAATATACTCAATTCCATGGACGGTTGCATAAAAACCATTCAGCAGTGGCAACCGCAAAAGGTACCTACCAAGTGTTTTATTAGGTAATTAAAACATAATAGTATAGTGTTATATAAATCGCATGATTTTATGATTTGTCACGATGTATGTTCGGGATAAACTCGAAAATTACTGAACCGATTTTGATCAAATTTCGTAACTATCTGTAATTTGGTCCAACTTAAAAGATAAGATAGTTTTTATCTTAATTATTGACATCAATATTTGTTATTGCAAATTAAAATATGTTAATTACACGACAGTCATATATAAACGATGTTAGATTGAGGTGGTCTAGATTGTGTTATAATTTTGCATTACTGATAATTATTATAAATGCGAAAGTGTGTATGTTGGTTTGTCCTTCAATCACGTCGCAACAGAGCAACGGATTGATGCGATTTTTTGCATGGGTTAGTAATGGGTGTAGTAGTGGGTCCTCAGACCGGGAAAAATACTTTTTATCTCGGATAATCAAAGAGTTCCCGCGGGATTTTCAAAAACTAAATCCATGCGGACAAAGTCGCGGGCATCAGCTAGTGCTATAATAAAAAATTTTGTACATAATAGTATGAGTCTGGCAGGGCACATGTTTGTAAATTAACTATATTTTTTTTGTAATAAATATCAGAATATAATCTAAAATAAGAATACAATTTAAAAGTTGGCAGGCGCGCACACCTTCGAGAATATTTTAGTGAATTATCAGACATGCAGGTTTCCTCACAATGTTTTCCTTCGCTGTTAAGCCTGATATTTAGTTTAAAACGCACATAACTCTGAAAAGTCAGAGGTGCGTGCCCACAGGATTCGAACCCGTGACCTCCTGATGAGACGCAGAGGCCCTGGAACCTCTGGGCTAGAACTGGAAAAAACTATTATTACTCTAGTATAGTTACTTTGACAAAGTAATATGGGCACATTTACATAACATTATTAACTGTTACCCATACATCAATACAATGTCTTATCTAAGGCATTTTTGTTATTAATTATTTAAATTGGAATTTTCTTTTACAGCCTCACAGCTTACACGAAGTCCCAGAAGGAGACATTCTGCTGCTGGCTCTGATGTCAGAAGATTGTTTCCATATGAAGAGGGGCATTTAGAGAGAGAACACCAAGCTTGCAGGCATTAGGGCTGCCCTGTAGAGTTGTGTGGCCTCATTAGGGAATATTTAGATTGACAATAGGAATTAAGATTATTTTGTTGTATTAGATTAATTAGTATTCTTGTTGCCTTTCTTTTTAATATTTTGTTTCTAGGTAGTTAAGTAAATAAAACATTATTTAAGTTAAAAATAAATTTTATTCTTATATTAAAAAAATAAAGCTTTTATTTGCATCCCTTACATACTACTTGAATAAAATAATAATTGACATCTCTCACTAACTCATAAGACACTACATACTAATTATTATTTATTCCTTAGTGCTATTTTTTACATTAGACTTTTGATCAAACATTATTTATTTTATAATCCTAACTTATTATTATTATTATCTATATATTTTACAACATTAATTAACTTAGTTTTACTAACCTTCTAACTTATTTTTACGTGTATTTAGTTTTCTGTTACTTATATAATAAAAGCAAATTATGAAAAAAAATATAATAAATGTCACTAAAGATAGGCTTATGTAAATGCAACTGTTAGAAAGGAATAGATATGATAAAGTTCTTAATCCTACCTATTCCTTTCTAACAATTGCACTAATGCAGCTGTTGCCCTTTTACTTCTTGAGCTGAAGAAGCAGCTGAATGAACGGGAACCTGCCTGCTTCTTTCAGCTTGGAGATCCTCTTCTGTCAATGCGGGGACATCAATACCACCTCTTGTACATAGATTATGTAAAACACAGCAGGCTACTATAATTTTACCTGCTGTTTCAGGGCAGTAATGCAGTCCCGAGCTGCCAAAAGACACATCCATTTACCTTTTAAAATACCAAATGTGCATTCTATGATGGAGCGTGCACGCTTTAGGATTGAGTTGTATCTTCCTTCAGGAGAGTCTTCAACAGAATTATATATAGGTGTGATCATATGTTGGCTTTGAGCATAACCAGAATCACCTAAAATAAAAATAAAATATAAATGAGAAATTTTGTGCAGGTGTATAGATGTTTTTTAGTCTTTCATGAAAAATATAATATATATAGCAATGAAAATAATAAACACAAACATTTAATTCAAACATACCTAAAAACCAACTGTTTCATTCTGGAGACTTGAGTTGCATATATTGAGTTGATTGCGCAGGCGGCGCCGTCTCCTTCTACACTCTAAACGCTCTTCACGTAGAGCAGCTTCTATTAAAAGCCTTCTTGTAGCCATTTCAAACAAATTTCTGACAAAATTCACGATAACGAACGACAAACGAAAATCAAAAGGTAACACTTTTGGTTTCGTCAATTTGAGGTTAAAATTCCGAAAAATCGTCTGTCAAATTCAAAGTTTCGTTCGCAAAATTTATGAAATAGAGTAGGTTTAGAAAATCTAAACGTCAAACCTTTTTCGTTCGAACGAAATTTCGGAACGAAAAAGAACCGTAGTAGGAAATACGCGAAATTTCAGTCGATATTTCGTTTTTCGTTGAATTAGAGTAGACCCCCTGATACGCATATACGTTCAGGCGATAAGCTGCTTCATGAAGTCTCACACTACCAACACTTCTATTGATTACTATGTTTACACAATAAGATCCCATTAGCCATATTGCTGACCAAGCATTACGCGTACCTACACGTTTTAATTTGATTTTTCAGATCAGATTTTCTAAATATTTTATTGATAAGGGTGGAAACTGGAAACTTATGCAATAAACTTATTATAATTTTCATGGGAGCACTTCAAAATTCAAATTAAAATATCGAGCTATTGCGTTAATTTTGTGTAAATATAGGTACAGGCTTTTTGACTATGTTTTACGTTTTTCTAAAAAAATCACCTGCACGAACTTATCGTTTCAACCTTGTAAAGTTGAAAAGGTAGTAAAGGGTAAGCATAAGGGAATTACAAGTAGAACACGAGTACCTCACAGTTAAAGTATGTAGATCTTATTTAGAAAATTGAGAAAAATTTGATAGGAAGAAACTTTGCCTATGGAAATCCTTGAACAGCAAAAGATATAAAATAGCCTCTTGAATCGGAATTTACGACGACATCGCGCATGTTCTTTATTATTTACGCACAATTTTGGTGTATGGAAATCGGTCAACTGAATTAAATACCTATGTAAGTAGATATTATGTCGGTAGGTACCTAATACGACAAACTCACATATGTATTTAGAATAAAAATTTTAGATGGGTCGAAGTTACAAGTTTCATATACATACCTACCGTGAAACGACGTAAATAAGAAATGATTTTAAGAATACAAAAATTGTTGGCCGGTATAAAAAATTTCCTTCGCGGTATTTACAAGGGCGGGATGTGTTAAGTGCGCAGTTTCGGATGCTGGGGCAATGGTTGGTAGAGACGATAGAGAGAACCGCGAGGTAGGTGGTAGGGAGGGCAGGCGGAGAGACACCATGGCCTTGGCGCGTTCGTTAACCGCGCCGCGCGTGTATGCGCGGGCCGCGATAATTTCGGCGCAGGCGAGGGCGGCGAGGCGGGCGGGGAGCGGGGGGCGGGCGGCCGAGTCTACTGACCCCGTCGATGTTTGCGACGCAAATGATCCTTGACTTTATTTAAATCACCTTATTATACCTCCAGCTCCCCTGACATGTTTTTCTAATATGACACAGGCAGGTATTTTATATACAGCTATTTTTATAGTATTTTTTCTTGAAATAATGATTTGTTAAGTTACTAGAGGTACCTAATACTACCGACTACGAAGGTAACGTATGGTAGGTGTTATACGAAAGTTACGAAACTGGGATTAAATAGACAATCTGAGAAGTTAGAAAAGAGAAAATAAAAATTGTGTAGCCCATATGTAGTGAATATTATTATAGTTGTTGGGTACTCGAAGTCGAAGATGCCAAGCTAAAGAAACGCATAGTGGCGGTCAGGTGGTGACATCATATTATGGTGCCACGGGCCCTCGCGTTGCCCCTTTTGCGTCGATTATTTATTATTATTATCAGTCAGGGATAATCAACGGATAGGGTTAGATTACATATCCATAATCTAACAAATAAAGGCCATAGAAAATTATTGATGCCTACACACCTTTAGAAAATTAATCTAACAATTCGTTTGCAGTTAAATAGCCAGTGGAAAAAAAGCCTACAACACAATATGAAAATACAGGTAACGTTATGTTGTGATGCGGTTCGATTTAAGATAAAGTTCATAAAGCAATTTTTTTATTATTAGATGAACATTGAATGCAGATTGTGTGGAGAAAGTAAAATGTTGCCTATGGGACTTTCATTTCATCACAGACCGGTTCAAATCACTCTTTTGAACCTTATGAGCACCTCTGATGCAACGTTTCTACGTCTCGTGAAGTGCCTTGAAAATTTCAGTTCAACTATTCATCCTTACTTATATTATTAATACGAAAGTGTGTTTATTTGTTGGTTTGTCCTTTAATCATGCTGTAACCGAGCTACGCATCAACTTTATTAGGTACATAGTTGAGGACCTGGAAACCTAACTTTTATCGCAATCTCCAGCAAAAGCTAGGTAAATAACTAAAAAATACTTTTTCTAAATACCGACCACTCTGGCGTACGACCGACATGACAGTGGCGACTAAAATATTATTATAGAAAAAAACTTACATATTATAATATAGACCTATAAATAAAAGTCACAGTTGACTTTTGATTAAAATCTACGGGTTCACCAAACTTGTAGCCTTCGAACATTTTGCGTAGGATCAGATTAACGTTATAATAAAATTAAACTGTCAAAAAATTTACTTAATCTAATCTAATCCTTACTGAGGGGATGGAAAGTATAAAATCGCGAATTGTAAACATTTGAGTGATAAAAAATATCTAACAATAAAGGAGTCGTTCAACCGCGAATAATTTATATAATTATATTTGAGGCAGTTTGGATAACATACGGTGTAAAGTTTTAAAATTCTATAGCGATAGTATTATATTCGGGAGGTTTCGATTTTTGGCAATCGTACCTACCCACTTAATTGTTCGCGGCTTACATTTGCGGCCTGTAGTAGACCTCGGCCGCGAAATAATAAAGCGAGCCCGCATAAATTCTGCATCACTTCTCCGTTGTGCAAACTGCCTATTTTAATGTCACTGATTCTAGCTCTGCCACGCTATTTAGGCGATGTACTCAGGCTCTATTACGTCACGTAGCAAACACAGCGAAACCGAACACGAAGATGTCACAGACTTTCGAGTGGTTACATTTTAGTGCGCGCACTAAAAAGATAGGTTCATAGCGAAATCTCTGCTTGAATGACAAGCAAAACAATGCTTGAGATTGAATGGACAGGATATGGGGGTAGTTCATTGGTTTCACTTCTATGTATTCGCAGCAAAGGTGTGCTAAAGGCCCATGCGCACACTTCCTTATTCTCCATCTGGCGCGGGCGGTGAAACGTAGCCGCCTCCCGACGGCTTGTCATTAGTAAAAGTGGAAAGGTACAGATCGCTTTTTAAATTTTTTATATTAATGTCATAAAAACCACGGAGGCTATTATTTCCGTATTGAATGTGTTATCGCGTGCCACGTCAGTAGAGGCGTTACCCGAAAGACAGCTAGCACATGGCCATTGGAAAGAGCCCTACAATCATTTCTCGAACAATATTTGAAGAAATGTTCCGCAACAGTTGTTGTCTTATGCAATGGAGTAGGTACTGGGCATAGAGGTAAAGAATTTTCTATAGTTGAAGAGTGGGGACGGTAATAGTGATGTCGGCGACCGCGCGCGCGTGCACTCAACTCCGCGAGTGCGTGTAACGGTTCCCACCGAGACTGTTCCACTTTGCCATTGCTCGATAAATATGCTGGATTTGGATTTTTAAATGAGAACCTTCCTTTAATTGAAGTTGGTTGATAGTTCAGTTCAGCTTACATAAATTGCTTTCTCTGAACTCTGCAAAGAAAACATCGAACCCTACCTACTATGACTATGGCTTTTGGTTTAAAACTTCCTCCTACTATTATGAGTATATATTGTATAGTATCTACTATCTAGTCTAAATTTAAATAAATCAAATATCAGGATCGGAGTTATGCGGTTTAGTCTATTATTATTTTATTGTTATTCATATATGCATAATGTAACTCTCATTATATTATTATCTAAGTGTTACCTATCTAAGGTATCAATAAGTTACTTATCTGAGATAAAGAAAGAAAAGGTAAGCTAGATACCCACACTTCATGAAATGAATTGTTTCATAGATAATTTTTCACTTTTCTTACTACACTCAACTTCTTCATTCTGTTAACACATCTTTCATTTTATCCTACTAAAAACCCTTTTGAAAACATCTTATTTCGGTCAAAAATTCGAATAACTCTAGAACTTTTGCCGAATATTTTAAGGTTATTAATGCATGTTCATAAAAAATCGAAATGAAATTATTTGTGACCCATATTATCGTCGGGGCATAGAGCAACGAGCGAATTTATAGCATCTGCTGTGAGAACAATAGAATAATAGAATTTTTTAACCCTTAGTTGACTTCCTTTTAATTTCGATTTTTAAGAATAAGTTTTTAAGGTTTTTCACAAAAAATCAGGTAAGATGAAGACCGAAGACCTTAAGTAAAAAAATCACGGCGCGAATCGACCTACCCTTTCTTTCTTCTCGGGTTTCACTAACAGGTAACATCCAAGTTTTTTCCGAGTATCTGTACGATATTCGCGATATTTAACTCTTCTGTGAAGTTGGAAAAAATAAATTATTGTTTATTCGGGACCTTTTTGGCACAAAAACGAGGGATTGAACTTTTTAAAGACTGGTTTTTATGCTTCCTTTTGTTGATGCGATTCGTAACTGACATTCCCAGATAGATAAAATGCATTTATGTCGTCGCTGAGATATCGCGGAAGACCCTCACTCTAATATCAGTGTTAATGATAAAATACCAGCGGGATACCTTGGAATATTTTCACAACATTGTATTATCATATTTAAGTTATACGTTCAGAAAATGACTTTAATTGCAAACTTACAACTATGATGAATAGTTCACAATAAATCACTGTGTACATTTTTATCCATTTCTACGCAAGCTTTTTAAATAACTAGTTTTTTCGCAGCGATTTCTAATAAAAGTCGTTGAGCTTAAGCGATAATATAATAGTAACAAATGTCCACCGTTTAGACATTGTTCCTTGCCGATTTTACGGGCAGGCGTTTATTGCTGTAACAATGAACAACTGCGGTAATTTTTGTGGTCCATTAATTGTAAAGGAACTCAGCAGGACGTTTGGTGAGTTCGGACATCATTATCGCTTGTTAGCTACTTGATTTATGGGGAATGAATTCGAAGTGAGTTGCCGGGGCGGGTGCCGGCGAGGCGAGTAGTTTTATTGGCGTGACCGCACATATTACGTATGCATTAGGAGTACAGTTGCAGTTGCATTAGTAAGCGATTGCACGACAATTGCGGCGCGATGCCGGCAGCAGCAGATCGCGATGCACAGGCGGCTGTAGGGCGAGCTCCGTTAGGACGGGGTGACTGACTTCACCACTGCAGCCTGGTGCATTGTGCTCTAACGAGAACGAAATACGTGCAATCATAACTTGCCAACTAAATCTTACCGAATGCGTGCCTATTGATCCGCGGGAAAGCTTCGGTGCTTGACACTTACCTAGAACAAGGATTTAAAATATTAGCATTTCATATTTTTATATTACATAGAATTATTTGTCTAATGGCCGATTTCATCAATGTTGAGTGAACTTTTACCGAGGAATAAATTGGGCGTCCTGACAGTTTTTGTATTGAAAATACTGTCAAAATATCAAATTTACTCTCGGATAAGACGTATTTTACGTTGGTGAAATCGGCCCTAATAGGTATTTTATGTAAATAAATGCGCCTACATTTACATGTCTATCAGAACACAAGTATTAATTTCAGTCGATACTTAGCAAACTAAAGTCTTATTGTTTCTGAGTCAAAGTCTTTTAAATACGTGACCGGTTTATTATACTCATTGTGTCCAAAGGCGTTTCGACTTATCGACACAGAATTTTATTTGCCTGACAGGAAATGTAGAGGGTCAACGCTCGAAATGGTGTCATTCACAGTCGAAGGTGGCTACTGGGTACTGAACCCGGGCTCGTCGTCCTTGAAACTTCCACCAAAATCGGCAATCACCAACACGAACACGAAATTGTGTCTGTGTGTCCCTCGTCGCTGTACCATATACACACATTTCACAATACAGCTTATTAAAGGTGTAAAAAGTGTTCATTAACGCATACAGATAAACACGAAACCTGATTCACGGGGAACAGGAGAAAATATTCCAAGTTTAAACAGACGGCTTATATACACATACACATAATATATCTGTCACTGGAAATGTATGACCTACTATACCTACTAATTGTATAGAATTTCTACGAAATGTGTTTTCATAAACTTTGCACATGCAATTTTAAAACGACAAAAGAAAAGTATAAAAAATCGAATCCACTGAGAAGGGATGGAAAAGCTTGAATAAGCATTTTTATAACCAACACACGCGGCATCTAGTTATAAAAAAAAACTTTTTTATTTGATTATTATTGATATGTTGTTTGTTTATGATGATGCTTCCAAAACAAAGACAAATCTATATTTTTAGGGTTCCGTACCAAAATGGTGAAAATGGAATCCTTATGGTGAGACTTTCTCCGTTCGTCCGTCCGTCTGTGACAATCGATTATTTTAGTAACTATTAAAGCTATCGACGTGAAATTTGGAATAGTTGTGTATAAAGTGGCCCAAAGTCATTGGAATAAAAAAAATCGAAAATTATTTTTAGTTTATTATTTTATTACATATTATTTATTTTTATATATATAATGGTTTTTGATTAATTGGGCAAAATGTGGAAATTAATACCCCCCCCCCCCTTCTCCGAAGTTTACCAATCGAAAAATCAGAAATAATAAAACCAACGCTTTAACTTCTTCGCTCTTTTTGATATTAACAAAAAACCTCTTCAAACAAAGTTAACGATGAATAAGCAAATTAATATAATATTATCGTTTTACTTGTACTCGCACTTGGCCGGTTTTTTTTCCTTAGATGTCAAAAGTAAACATGGCGGAAAACGTTTTGGAGAAACGTGAAACGGAATGTAGACAGCTAGGAGCTGTTTGGTTTATCATTTATGTGTTTTCAGTGTGATCCAATATGCTGTGCTTAACGCATCGCTTACGTCTTTCTGCGAGAAACCACTTGCTTAATTGACACGCTAAGGAAAAATATTTTTTAAAAAGTCTAGTAAACAAGAATAAAATATTATAATATCAAGTACAGCGGTAGCTAGGTAGACGATCCGAATTTCTAAATTGAGCTAAGCAGTGCAAATAGCCAGGCTGTTGATAAAAAAAGTATAATACGAGTAAAGCGAGCGAGGCCCGGGCACTGACCGCTGCCGAATCTCAAGGTCTGCGCAGAACGCGGTAAACAAGTGTCGACGTAGAGATAGCTAACGACAAATAACATTATTATCTACATGGTTGGTATCTTAGGGTTGCCATATTTATAAACGGTAGTGGCGATAGCCTAGCCGCCCTACACCCTAGTGAAACCTGCATGCCTGAGATTTCTCAATAGTCTGCCGATCCCACAGATTAATGATTATGTATAGGCCGATCCGCACTTGGTGAGCGTGTTGGACTGGATATTGCAAATATTATTTTATATTTATGAAATCAAAAATAATACATAATTTTTAATTGTTTCTGATTCAACTGATTCTGAATAACTCCTGAGTGAACAACAGGTTCAAATTTTTAAGTCCAAATTGTGTTTTTGATGTATTTTGTACTTATGTTGCGAATTTTTTTCTCAAGAAAAACAAAATAGAAATTACTAATATTCTCTTTGAATATTCTAGATAATATAGATTTTATAGGTATGTGCCCTGTGAAGAACTGTTACTCAAAGAAAGCTTGAAGTTATCTTTCCTCCGGATGTATTCTAAATAGGTTGCAATATCCGGAAAAGGAGAAAAGATGGTAATCTTAAATACATGTATGACGTGGCTCCTCTGTATTTTAGTGCGTATACAACTTTACAAGGTTGTAAAGTGGTAACCTTGCAAACTGAAAAGTACTTTTGATAAATTAATAGCAAAACAGATTATGTTTTGCTATATTTCAAACAAAGTATTTACCTCATTTATAAAATATACTCCTAAGCTTATAGATATTCTTTTACCCTGCTATTTGAATACAATAGAATAGAAACTATCTTTATAAAAAAAATCGGCCAAGTGCGAGTCGGGCCTCGCTCTTTTAGGGTTCCGTTAAAAAAACTAAATTAAAAAATTTCCATCTACCCACCTAGCCATTTTAATTTAATTTTTTTAATTTAATTTAATTTTTATCATTTGTTGTTATAGCGGCAATAGAAATACATAATATGTGAAAATTTCATCTGTCTATCTATTACGGTTTACGAGATACAGCCCGCTGACAGACGGACGGACGGACGGACGGACGGACGGACGGACGGACAGCGTAGGCTTAGTAATAGGGTCCCGTTGGTACCCTTTGGGTACGGAACCCTAAAAATTATACCGGCCGAATTGAGAACTTTCTCATTTTTGGAAGTCGGTTACAAATAAACTTTAACAAGATCTTGGTTTAATAAATAATTAATCAACAAGTTGTTCTTTCCAAAAAAAAAAAAAAAGATTTTCAGAGGGATTTAAAAAAAATTTAAATCCACGTGGAATAGAAATAGAAAAAGCTCGAAAAGAACTAAAAGTAGCTGCGTGGGTGGATGGATTTTCTGGTCTATGATTTTCTATGTATGCAGCAAGAAACACCATGCACTCTGTAATCTGTTAGCTACCTAGCCTAGCTGCTATAAACTAGGAAGTAAATACCTATCCTTGAATTCAAAATAGATCGAAAGTTCGATATCACATGTAAATCGGTCAGAATTGCCTAAACATGAACACGTTTGTCAAAATTGTGTCCTATTTAGAATAAAGTATTCACTATGTTTAGAATTATTTATTATGTGCCTAGTATAAAATGCATTATTTATATTTCAAGGAATGACGAATTTTGGCACAGATAAAATTGTGTTAATATCGTTTCTTTAGAAAAATTCTGTCAACTTTTACCAATTTTAAGGTACTTTTTTACATTTTTCTGTAGTTAGTTACCGTTGTTTTTTTAGTTGTTTTATTTTTACTCTTAGGCTGAGATCTATAATAGATGACACTCTCACTCAGCTCAGACTCAAGATTGAGTTAAAACGAGACAGATTTATGTCAGAACATATTTGTGTCTCATTTTAACTCTATCTTGAGTTTTGAGCAGAGCCAGAGAATGACGTAAAGTTTTCAGCCTTAGTCGAGTCATTAATTGTGGAAGATTCTGAGGAAAATAATCTGCATTAATTTGACCTAAGTGCCTACTTATATTTATGTCAAATGGAAGTAGTAACGACGCTCAACAATAATATGAATACGACGCGACGCAGAGAGAGGGAGAGAGTGTACAATGATAGTGCGCAAAAAATGTAGATCTTTGTAGGCCCATGGTTACGCGCTGGTTACGAGAGGGTTACGAGGGATCGTAGCACAAGTCGGGCAGCGTAGCGAGCTTTCGAGGTCTGTAGGAAACGCGAGCGTGTGATTTGGGGAAATAGTCCGCAAAATTGGTCAGCGGTACACTCCAAACTCAACTCAATGTAAAATATAATATAATATTATGTAGTTTTCTATACTAATATTATAAAGAAGAAAGATTTTTTTCTTTGTTTGCTTGTACCGAATAGCCTCTGTTACTACTGGACCGATTTGAACCATTTTTTCACCAATAGAAAGCTAAGTTATCAGGAAGTAACATAGGCTATAATTTATTTTCAAAAAAATTAGACATCCTTAAGAAAATTGCAATAATGTAACCCAAAGTAGCAAAATTTTGCCTATAAAATGCAGTATTTAGCGTATGCTGAGAAAACTATTGATGATACATAAAAATTATGTACTACATGATTAAAGTAATCATTATTCTCTATAAAAAACTCCCCAAGGGAATATATCTAACTATCATATTTAAGTCACAGTAGTAGCTTTTGTATTCTAAAATTTAAGTAGATCGCCTTGTTATCGCAGTATTAATTCTTCTTTATTAATAAACATTATAAATGCGAAAGTGTGTTTGTTTGTTGGTTTGTGCGTCAATCACGCTGCAACAAAGTTAGGATTGACGTGATTTTTTGGATAGGTATAGTTGAGAACCTGGAGGGTGACATAAGCATCCCGAAAAATCGAAGAGTTCCCGCGGGATTCATCCACGCGGACGAAGTCGCCTGCATTAGCTAGTATTTTATATAGGTAGTTGATTACAAAAATACGACGGCGCTAATGTCGGTTAATTTGGGTAGCGCCTAGTCACCCTATTGTGCATTATTTTTTTATTTGCGAGCCCTGTTAAGTATTTGACTGATTACTTGCACTTTACTATTTAGTCTAGCTTATGTTTTGAAACATAAGGTGAAGTAAAGAATAAGATCTAGTTGTATTTATCCCATAGACCATAGCTTATAACAAGTCTCTCTTGAAGTCTCTACGTGTTGGACCTATGTCTCTACTCAAGCTTAAGGACCAGGCTTTGCCCGATGAAAGTTCTAATGTAGCAAATAGTTCTCTTTGAGTATTACTACATTACAATTTACAACGAAATGGAATATTTCCATTTCTCACTGTCACAACTCTTGCCTACGTGCAATTAAATTTCTCTTTATCAAGTTCAATAACATTTTATCATTTTACCTTGGAGTTATCGCGCCTACGTTTATGTTTATGTATTCTTGAAAATGGTATAAATAAATTTAATTTTTTTATGCATATATTATACTCATAAATTACTAGCTGATGCCCGCGACTTCGTCTACGTGGATTTACTTTTTAAAATCCCTCGGGAAATCTTTGATTTTTCGGGAGAAAAAGTAGCCTATGTCACTCTCCAGGTCCTCAACTATACCCAAAATCACGTCGATCCGTAGCTTTGTTGCGGCGTTATTGAAGGACAAACCAACAAACACACTTTCGCATTTATAATATTAGTATGTTTGGTAAGGGAGAATTTTAATAAAACGATAATAAAAGCGATCTAATTAATTGAGTACGTGATAGCCTAGTGGTTAGGACTGTGGTCTCCTATTCGGGGGGTCGCAGGTTTGATTCCGGGTACGCACCTCTGACTTTTCGAAGTTAAGTGCGTTTAAGCAATTAAATATCACATGCTTTAACGGTGAAGGAAAATATCGTGAGGAAACCTGCAGACCTGAGAGTTCTCCGTAATGTTCTCAAAGGTGTGTGCAGTCTGCCGATTCGCATTGGGCCAGCGTGGTGGACTATGGCCTATAAACCCTTCTCTGAAAGGAGACCTCGCTCAGTAGTGAGCCGATGATGGGTTGATAATGATGAATTAAATTTTAGAACATAAAAGCTACTATTCTGACTTAAATATGATATTTAGATATATTCCCTCGGGGACTTTTTTGTAGAGAATAATAAGTTACTTAATCATGTAGTACATAAGTTTTATGTATCATCAATAGTTTTCTCAGCCCACGCCCAATAATGCATTTTTAGGCATAGGCAAATTTCGCTACTTTGGGTTACATTATTGCAATTTTCTTAAGGATCTCTAATTTTTTTGGAAATAAATTATAGCCTATGTTACTTCTTGATAACTTAGCTTTCTATTGGTGAAAAAATGGTATTTACAGTGCCTATTCGGTACAAACAAACAAACAAAACAAAAAAATCTTTCCTCTTTATAATATTAGTATAGATATATTAGGCCAGGAGAATATATTATTTACTTAAAATTAGGTAATTAATGAACTTGTGACAAAAAAAAAATAAAAAACCGGCCAAGTGCGAGTCGGACTCGCGCACCGAGGGTTCCGTACTCCAAAAGTAAAAGTAAAACGATAATCTTATATATATAAAAGAAAGTGGTGTTAGTTACACTATTTATAACTCAAGAACGGATGAACCGATTTGGCTGAAAATTGGTGGAGAGGTAGCTTAGAACCAGGAGAAGGACATAGGATACTTTTGATCCCGTTCGACCGCGTTTCCGTCATGTCACTATAAAACGTGGTATAAGAAAAACGCATCTGACATGGAATAACAAAACGCAAATGACAGTGGAATAACAAAACGTAAGTGACAGCTAAACGTAATTTTGTCTTTGGTTAAGTAGGTATGGTAAAAAATTTGACAATTATAAAAAGTGTTATAATAAAGCATTACTGATATTATATGCGAAAGTGTGTTTGTTTGTTGGTTTGTCCTTCAATCACGTCGCAACAGAACATCGGATTGATGCGATTTTTTGCATGGGTATAGTAATGGATGTAGTAGTGGTTCCTCAGACCGGGAGAGCTACTTTTTATCTCGGATAATGAAAGAGTTCCCGCGGGATTTTTAAAAACTAAATCCATGCGGACGAAGTCGCGGGCATCAGCTAGTATTATATTAATTTGCTTATTTATCCTTAACTTTGTTTGTAGAGGTTAAAAAAATATGCTAGTTCGAGCGTTGGTTTTATATTTCCTGTAAAATATACATAAACCTCTATTGACCATAATTATTTCAGATTTTTCGATTGGTAAACTTCGGAGATAAGGGGGGGGGGACGGTATTTTTTTCGACATTTTGGCCGATTACTCAAAAACTATTACATATAGAAATAAATAAAAAACTGTTTTAGAATGCACAAGTAAAGGCCTTTCATAATATGATACCCCACTCGGTATAATTATCTTACTTTGAAATTTCAAACCCCTGATTTTCCCCCTTTTTTAATTAAACTAAAATAATTTTCGCGTTGATTTTATTTTCCTGTAAAATATACATAAACCTCTAATGACCATAATTATTTCAGATTTTTCGATTGGTAAACTTCGGAGATAAGGGGGGGGAACGGTATTTTTTTCGACTTTTTGGCCGATTACTCAAAAACTGTTATATATAGAAATGAATAAAAAACTGTTTTAGAATGCACAAGTAAAGGCCAATCATATTATGATACCCCACTCGGTATAGTTATCTTACTTTGAAATTTCAAACCCCCGATTTTCCCCCTTTTTTTAATAAAACTAAAAATAATTTTCGAGTTTTCTTTATTCCAATGATGTTGGGCCACTTCACAACTATGCCAAATTTCATGTCGATATCTTTAATAGTTACTGAAAATATAATCGACTGTGACAGAAGGACGGACAGACGGACGGAGAAAGTCTCACCATAAGGGTTCCATTTTTACCATTTTGGTACGGAACCCTAATAAGTCCCAAGCCATGGAACTAGGATTTGCGACTATATTTCTATGTCCGAAGCCGCTGGTTTGACAATGGAAAGTATGTGTCTACTGTCAAGACCATACTGTGCTGGGAGAAGACCTTATATCAAGAAGCTTTAAATGTTTTATTATAAGTTTCTTACCTTATATCCCATTTACCTATCTGCCTAACTAACTACCTAGGAACCTAGGTATCACTCTGGATAAACGAAACAGACCCTCGGAAGAACCAATTGGTACGAAGTGGTACTGCAAGTAAGGCATTAGTAAACTTAAAGTGTCAGAGAGCTATATCCTTTTTGGGTTACTGAGCAAGCAATTAAGTACTTATCAACGCTTACATGAATCAACATCTTATTTACTTTTCAGTAATATTCATAATAAATTGCTTCAGAAGTTACCTTTATATCTGGACAAATCAATCAAATGAGATTGATTATTTTGCCAGTGCTAATAGGGAATATGCATGATTTTTTTTTAATTTCTTAAATTAATCATTTACATCTCTATAACATATAAAAAATATAAATAGGTTTGAAAATAGTCAAATAATTTTTCAAAGTGAAATTTAAAACATTGAATAAATTTGAGCCGTTCAAACGCCACCATTTAGCGCGCGCTTTTGATGACGTCATTCGACATGTCCCGTGTTTGTTTACTATAGCGTTTCAGTTACTTCATACTTATTTTCAGTTTTAATTGCTACACAAACCATGGAAGAAGTTAAAAAACCTTCTTACAAGTATTGTATGGTACCTAAATACAAAAAACACTATTATTAGTACACCCGATAAAGTGTTTTTAGGGTTCCGTACCCAAAGGGTACCAACGGGACCCTATTACTAAGCCTACGCTGTCCGTCCGTCCGTCCGTCTGTGAGCGGGCTGTATCTCGTAAACCGTAATAGATAGACAGATGAAATTTTCACATATTATGTATTTCTATTGCCGCTATAACAACAAATAATAAAAATTAAATTAAATTAAAAAAATTAAATTAAAATATTTTCATGGGTAGGTACATGGAAATATTTTTATTTAATTTTTTTTAACGGAACCCTAAAAGAGCGAGGCCCGACTCGCACTTGGCCGATTTTTTCGTATTCCACGAGATGCGAAAGTACGAAAAAAAAGTGTAAGAAAATTGTTCATATAAATCGGAATATCGTATTTATCTAATACTTATTTACAAAAAGTATATAAACATATCAAACTTGATTGAGCTTCAATAACATAATATTACGTATAAATTATCATGATATAGACGTAAATTAGGAGTTTAGGAACACAGATGGTTATTTAAAGGTTATGTTTTGTTTTAAGTATTATTTAAACATATAAGAACAAAAATCTATGTTAAGGACTAAAATATACCATGTAACATAATAATTATCTTGCAGCTTTCACTCCTTTGATCTCTGCGCTCGTAAAATCGAGATTTGATACAAAATATACTGACATCATAAATGCATCTGTTTTCGGTAAATTATCCGATTGTGCTTTGACAAAACCAGTTTCTGTCATCAACCTAGATTGACTACAAATTTAAATTCACAAGTAATCACACAGGAATACAGTTTTAAACAATTTTTCTCACAAACACTGTATGAATATCGACGCCGTAAATCAACCGTAACACAAATGACGTCACATTTCGTTTCGACCAATGGCGACGCGTTTTGTAAGTTTGAATTTGACTCCTTTATTTTTCACTTTCTATATAATATTTTCTGGGTTTAAATAATAACTAAATAAAAAAAATACCTTTTAAGTATAATGTTAAGGCAATAAAGAATCTAGAAAAAAATATTTGAGACAAATTTAAATTTTATGCATATTCCCTATTGTTATCCTTAAGGGATAAAATAGAACGACCGAACTTAATATTAGATTTTATAAATAAATTATATTGAATTCGATGGATGAACCCCTCAATGCAACTCTAGACGGGAATATCTCTTCCTGAGGGGCCGACTGGACATCACTGCGCAGTCAAGACTCAAGTGTCGTGCGAATTAACTTGATTTTCTAGCCAAGTGCGCGCCAAAGCTAGCCGGCTTACCTTGCCTGTGTCGATGCCCCCTTTGAACTTTCCACATATTAAACTTGATTATTGACATATGGTTGCTCGATGCTTCTAATCAAGTTACGCTGGTTACGTAACAGATGCGCCTATTAGACACTTTACGCTTGACCGTACCCCAGCAATATAATTTTTTTCTGTATTTACATGTTCATAAATACATATTTTGAGTATTAAAATTATTACCTCTTTGTGAAAAAAATTTTAAATTTTAATCTTTAACTAACTTTAATGTCGTATGTATGTAAGTATTGTTAAAAGCAAGACTCACTTTCTTGATCAACTTCACGAAGAAGAAGAAGAAAGAAGAATGTAAGTATGTAGCGCAAGGTACATATATAAGGAAAAATCCATGTAAGTATGTCAAACGAAGCTTTCCAACAATCAAACCAAATGTTATGACTGCGTCCACCACTCATTATACTATTCGTTTGCCCGGGAAAATCTAGGGGACGTACCAATTTGAAATTCAAATCAATTTCAAATCAAAATAGCACCAGTGAAAGTAGTAATAATAATATATATGCTGTTATGTTAAAACCGAAATGGATATAATTTCTGAACCTCAAGAATTTACGTAACAAGCCGCGAACAAGTCTTAAAATAAGTATAGCACCTACTATTAAACTTGCGTCGTAGATATCTATGGATCATGTCATACGCATGCGCAGAGCGTAATCGGACAGGATTCGCATTTCGCACGGCGAGGCGTGCGAGCGATGCATCGGGGTGCATCGAGCGAGCGGGACGGGGCGAGTTCAATGGTATTTGATATAGTGCACTGGAGTTCTTTAACCCCTTAGCCTACCTGCAGTTCCTGCGAATGAGGCAGCGCGGCCATCGTCCCTGACTACCACTATCGGCCACGTCACTTTTTAGGTCGCCGCTAAGCGATGTAACGACAGCATAACCATTTTATGACATAATTTAATATTTATTTACACTGTAGTTCTAAAATAGCTTTCCTCGCACTTATCGCGAACTCTTGTCTAATTAAAGACCTTACTTTTTATTAACAAGTGTCTTATATTTTATTTTTATTCATAAGTCACAGAATACAGTTATTTATTAGTCACCTTAATTCATAAACTATTGGAGGAGATTTTGTAAAATAATAAGAGTAACTCGCCCTAGTAGCAATTTTCGTTGGGGTTTTGTAGCCAACGGTAGCCTACGGTTGGGATATTTTAGTGGTGATACCAACTAGTCCCTTCGTTGGCACCACGATTTTTAAGGATGACAAGCCATAATGATGGTCAACCAAACTAGGGACAAAGGCTGAACTAAGAGCCAACGCATATTGCTACTGAGCCTTTTACGTGAATAAATAAACTTTTCAAAAAACCTAATGCTTGTGTTGTCTACGGTCGTGGGTGATGTAACTACTCGTATGTCTTCAACATTCCACTCATGACGTACCAACTAGGACCTGACGCATGTCAACTATAATCTAGGATTTTAAAAATTCGCAGCAGGTGTGTAGAGAGGAGTTCGCGGAGGGGCTCACGGCGCGGTAGAGAGGGGGGGGGCACTGGACTGGTTTCCGTTGTTTCGCAATAACACGGGTTCAATGACGCCTCCACACTTATAATTGCTGATGTGTCACGGTGTACCTCCGCCCCTTCACTTTGAGTTGTCCGCTAATCTTAATGATCCTGCCCACGTAAGTAATCCATCGTTTGTGCTATTATTCCCGTTCTGGTATCAAGTACCTACCTATACCATTAGGGAAGTTCACTGCTAATATTGTGTGGGTTTTAATAAAAATATGAACAAAATTAAACAAATCAGTGAAAGAAATATTGAACTTCCAAATTACAAACGCAAAATTAATACTAATAACTACTAATTTTTCATAATCATTACGCTCAAAAGTAGGTACACTACCTTTGATCATCACTTTCTCCGATAGCACCCTACTTAGAGGATTTCAAAAAATTTTGTAATTAACTTATGTTTTACTTTCGCTCTATATTGTGAACTCAATATTAGTGTCATCATCACTATGTTTCAGACTAACTATTTTACAGATGTTACATTACTTCTTTCTCAAACATTTGCGACCACTTTACGACCCTAAACCATCCCTAAACTAATTAGAATTAAAGAAAATAAAAATATTATCTATCTATCTAATTGTAAAGGAAATCTTTTTAACTATATTATTAATAAGCCTATTTTATGAGCTTTCTCTTCAACAAAATATCTCATTGCCCAGCAAGTGGACATTATCTTAAACAAATAAAACTTCAAAGGGTCATTGTTATTATTTTGTAGTTATTTCCTTATCAAACAATGAAACATGGATAACTTACATTGCACTAAAATATAAACACTCCGCTCAACTGACCTATAAAACGGATATCGAAGAAAGTAAACGAACATAGGCAAACAACGGACATAAATAATTCATGCCCAAAATAAACAACAACATTGTTTTGATATTGACCTATTTACAATACATAATTATAGTATAACTTTGTTGTCACTTTGCACTGCGATATTGAGTTGCTTATAATATCGTCGACCTTTTTAGTTCCAGTCCGCAAATCCGCACACCTGTAACTGTCGGGCTAATGATAATAAGGCTTCGACAACCATTATAATAATTTACATATAATAGGTAATTTGCCTTATTTCAAATCAACGCTAATATGATACAACATTATTTGTCGTCAAAAATACATCCTGCTTTCATTGGGAACGTGGCCACGCTTTTTTCGCGATCTACGAAAGGTTTGTTTAGGAAATCAAAAGAAGTTTGAACGTTTATTTCGAACATGATATACCTACTGAATAGTGATTTAATCTGACTTATTGCTGGCAAGCCAAGGCGGCAGAGGCTGGCGCCGCGGCGATGACCTGCGCGCGCGATCGACGACCTACGGACTAAACGTTTGCGGATATCACTATCTGGCTGTAGTCTATAGTCTATACCCAACGATCCCTTGTTTCTACACCTGTCGTCGTCATCATAGAGATCGTTAATAGTCTTCGATTACCTTCGTGGCATTTTTGTTTTATGATCGTGTCTTGGAATATCGTCGAAAATAATGGGTGACCGGGATATAGAAAGCAAATCCTCTCTCTATATCTCTTTCCTGCTTCTTGTTAAGCCTGATTAAGGACGTCATACCTAAATACAAAGCTATGAATGATGTAAGAGACCTAAGAGTTTATTACTAACAAAAAAAATTACTTACTTTACTTACTTTATTTACTTTATTACTTAGGTTCTTAAAACCTATTCCGCAATAGCCAAGTTACCTTTAACACGCGAACCAAAAAAAGGGTTTTGGCATTGCCAATACAAAAACTATCAAAACGTCAAAATTCGACGGCTACAGTTTACTTGGCGATGGAGCAATAGGTCGAAAAACTTGTTCAATTAAAAATCTTAATTGAAGTATTTGATAAACTTCATCATCTAGTTCTTACAGTCCGCATTGGAATATTAAAATTTTTGAAATGCTCGAAATAACGTCCGAGTGTACGGCAGCGAATGTCGTAAGCAGTTCCGTGGTCGATGACTCCGAACGTTCTAGCATCTCTCCACGGGCGTTACGTAACAGCGAGAAAGTTGACATGTATCCGGCCGACGCGACGCCGACGCTGCGTTGCGTCGGTCGGTTTAACACGACCACGTGTTACTACTTACTACAATGGTTATTAAAATATTATGTACCGCGGAAACGTCCTATTCACTTCTTCATATCAACCAAAGTATGAGTTGTTAACTTCCTATACTAATATACAAAGGCGAAAATGTGTTTGTTAGTCCTTCAATCAAACTGATCGACCTGACTTTTTGCAAGGGCTCTAGCTGAGAACATGGAGAATAACACATTTTTTTCGTGGTAAGGACATGATTTTTAAAAACATAACTATACCTACGCGTAGTCGTGCGGGAAAAAGCCTAGCTCCCAACGAACTCTATCTTATGCATCGGTGCTAACTCCCCATAATTATGTCAAGAGTCAGTATGCTTATTGATATCTAATATTATCTATAGGTACCTATTACACGTTGGGCCCAAGCAAGTGAACATGAACTAATAAATCAACATCGCCACACGGGCATCTGCCTTTCTATTCTTGGCCACGCGTATAGTAAAGGCATTAAAATTAAATACGCCGTGAAAGCGCGATAACAAAGAAGTTTTATTGTAGGCACCATTCAATGAAAGCGTGGTCAACACGAAATGTCATTGTCACGTCGTTATCAAACCGAGGATTTTTTTATATAATTCTGGGTCAATGTACCGAAACGATGTTTTGTTCGGCTTATCGGAGCCGCGCTATGCGCGCTATCGAACGAGCTATGTATGTCACTGATAATGCACTCGCTTCACCGTTTGTTACTAAACAAAGGAGTTCTTATACGTCTAAAGATTGTTAAGGCATTTGGATTGTTATATATTAGGTAAGTACCTATTAAATGCTGAGAGTAAATAGACTAGTGGCTTAGACTTCTGTAGGTATATTGTGACTTTAAAAGTTTACGTTAACTGTGCGTAAATCTGTCCTTTAGTACGGATGGGAAAGGGACGGAGTATTTTTCCATCCCTTTTCCGTCCAAACTAATTGACGTAGTTACGCACAGTTAACGTAAGTTTGAAAAGTCGCACTATAGGGTCTCCGATCCTTCGATCCCAGGCAAAAATCTCTGACTTTTCGGAGTTAAGTGCGTTTTAAGCGATTAAATATGACCGGTTTACCTAATAGTGAAGGAAAAAGTCGCGAGGAAACCTGTATGCCTGATCGTTCCCCGTAATGTTTTCAAAGGTGTGTGGAGTAGGTACCCATACCAATCCGCACCTGGCTAATGAACTATGGCTTCTCAATTCTCATTCAAAAGGAGACCCGATTCCAGTAGTGGGCCGCCGATGGGATAAGACTTTAGATGACGATGCTGTACGAGACGGTACCTGCGATTTCATTCACGCCTATTTAGATGAATAATAAATAATCAACCTTCGTGAAAATTATCCAAAGATACTCTTCTAGATTTCATTCTGGAGTAGGATATGCTGGATACCTTGAAGCCCGGATTCTTTTGCCAAAGAAGCACTCTTGCATCTTTTATGCTCTCCCAGATAGACACCGACAGAAAGTGTATGGCCGCCATCTTGAATCCGCAATTTTGGAAAAAAAATCCAGCTCACTGCGAATTGGATGAGGTTTCGAGTGAATTTTGTTCAAGCACACCCCACCTATCTTTAATACCCTGGCCGTGCTCCTCACCCGTCTCCGAAATCCTCAATCATCAGCTCTCTCCTTAATTTTCCTCCGAATAATTTTTTATCCTCTATATGAAACCATAGGTGAACAAATTTTTTTTCATATAAAATTTTACAGGAGGTCAATCAGTGAGTGAGTCAGTCGGTTAGTCAGTCAGTCAGTCAGTGAATCAGCACGAGCAGCTATATATACCTATATTAATTATTTGAAGTTCTTAACTACAAATTAGTTATATTCCCGGGAAATGTCGACGTGCCCTAAAGTCCTATAAAGTTTAAAATATTTGAAATAAAAACCGTAATTTAGATAGAAAGAGAGAACCGTAGATACGTACTTATTACTTACTTATAATCTACTCTCTAGGCTCATCTTATAATATTAAGTTTCTAAGATTATATTAATCGTAACAAGTTCGTAACTGTCTAAAACAAAATACGTAAAAAAAGTTTAACTACCTATAAGTGAACAGAGTAATAGCTACAAGTACCTACTGATTTAAAACGAGGACTATTTTTGTTTGTGTTTCTATTGTTCCATTTTGAGCATGAATTTAGATTAGCGTACGTAAACTAAACATTGAAGTCGATGATCATAACACGATAGTTCGTTATAGTAGGGCTGCCAGCTGACCAAATTTTGTAGGACACGATTTTAATATTTAAGACTACAAAATTTTCGTAGTCATACTAATAGAGCCCGTTGACGTTCAATTAATTATTATTTATTTAAGTGTTATAAATTTTATTACTGATGTAATAAATAGGGATGTGAATAAAGCACTATTTGGGCATTTGTATTGTATAAAAATAATAATAAATGATATGTTTATTGAGGAACTTTATATAAATATTGTGTAATAACAAGTGTTTCTATCAGAACCTAATTAAAATACCGATGGTTTGTACTCTACGCTAGATTAGGTAATAGGTACATTTTTGCACTTATGTCCGGCAAACAATAATATAGAGATGGTTACCCTCTAAGCTACGGAAGGGCAACGCCCTCGCCAAGCAGGCCGTATTTAATAATTTTACTAGCTTTTGCTCACGATTTCGTCCGCGTTTGAGTTAGAATTTTTAAAAATTCTCCGGGAACTCTTTGCTTTTCCGGGATAGAAGTAGCCTTTGTTGCACTCTAGATTCTCAACTACCATATACCAATCTCGTCATAATTGAAGAACAAACCAACAAACAAACACACTTTTGCATTTATAAAATTAGTAGGACCTATGTTAATGTTTTTACTAGAAGTCTTCGGGTATGTCTGTTGTGCAATGACGTCGTGAAACGTGATATTATTAACAACATTAATGAATTACAGAGTTAATATACGTAGATATCTACATCGTAAATTATTACTATTGTTGAAGCTTAGCATATTGTTATGAATGAGGTGAGTGACCGCTCACTACTATAAAATTAATTTATTGAAATAAAGAACGTCATTAACATAAATGTGAAGTAGGTATTGTATTCTCTAAATTCTATAGAGAAAATATTGAAGAAAAGTGACAAGTTTTTTAAGGATTTTTCCTTCATATGTAGAAGACATAGTACGTGCTTATCGTAAAGGAATGATTGTACTAACTTTTCAAAAGGTAGGCAAACTTAGAAAGTTGGCAAAGGTCCCGCAGATCAATCATTAAAGGATTTGTGACACTAACAACCTAGACATATCTACTTGATCTGATAATATAATTCATGATTGTAGAAAGTTCGTTTTCCCAGGATTAAAAGTAACCTATGCCACTCTCCGTCACAAAATTACGTCGATCCGTTGCTCCGTTGCTGCGCGATTGAAGAACAAACAGTGCGTTGAAGAAATTAAAAATATCACAAGCTTCAACGGTGAAGGAAAACGTCGTGAGGAAACCTGCACACGTGAGAGTTCTTCATACAGTTCTCAAAGGTGTGTGAAGTCTGTCAATTTGCGTTGGGCCAGCATGGTGGACTATGGCCCATAACCCTTCTCTGAGAGGAGACCTGCGCTCAGTAGTGAGCCGTTTTGGGTTGATACATGATACAATGCTAATGACTCATGACTGTAAACAGTATCAACATAATATTTTACAAAGAGCAACCGCCAAGTTTCTTGTTGGTTTTACTCGGTTGGAATTCGGCACGGCATTCTGAACTAGTGGTAGATTAGATCCACTTGACCATTCAAAATCACTTTGTAATAGTTTATTTGAATTAAAAATTATTCTATTCTATTTCTAAATGTAGACACCAGTAGTCATAACTAAGCAGAGTCTAGGCTCCGAATATGTTTTTGTCCCATTCGGTGTCGAGACCCTTGGTCCGTGGGGTCCTAGCGCTATAAGGCTTTTTAAGGAAATAGCAAAAAGGTTAGTCGACATCACAGGAGACCGAAGAGCTGGCAGCTACCTCGGACAAAGAATTAGTCTAGCTATTCAAAGGGGGAACGCTGCCAGTATCTTCGGAACCTTGCCTAAAGGGACTCCTTTTAATAATATATTTTAGTTATTATATTTTATTTATAAGTTAATTTTAATTTAAAGTATGTATTTTATAAACACTTATGTGGGTTATTGATTAAATGATTATAACTATTATAAAAAAAAAAAAACTAAGCAGATATGTCCAAAAGTGGATAGTTTTATAAGTGATTAAGCAATATGATGGAAAGTTTGTGATGTCATGTGGAATTTGCATTCAGCGGGCGCAGTTAATGCGAAGTGTCACTTGCGGCGGCGACACTCGCACGACAATACGACGGGCCCGGTCGTTCACCTTGCACCCCGATTCTCCACACTGTTTCCCTTGCCTAGCTATGCGAATCGTTTGCATATTTTTATAGGTATCTATTTCGCTTTTTCCTCGCGATGTTTTCCTTCACCGTTGAAGCATATGATATTTAATTGATTAAAAGCACGTCACCCCAAAAATCCTCCACGCCTGAGAGTTCTCCATAATGTTCTCAAAGTGTGTGAAGTCTGTCAATTTGCAATGGGTCAGAATGGTGGACTACGGCCCATATCCCTTCTCAGAGAGACTTGCGTTCAGTAGGGTCTTGACTCTTGAGCCGTTGATGGGATTTATAATGATGATGATTTCGCTTTTGCTTGCGACTTCATCCACATGGATTTTATTTGAATGAAAATACCTCCTAGCCAATTTATCGAAAATGGTTCAGCGGATAAACCGTATAACGGTATATCGTAAGACAGACAGACATACTTTCGAACTCAGCGTAAAGGCTAGAATTTTTTTCAGGCTCAGGGCTTTATTACAACTAGTTATAGGTTTTTGTCAGAGGTATTGTATGGGAACTCTGTTTATTAGTGCTAGTGAACCGAACAGTATCGTCACCAAAGGATATCGGAATGAAAACTGCGAGCGATTCAGATGGGAGATAACGCTTAGAGACGTTTCTTAGAATAAATATTTATACTGTTATGTAAATGGATTTTATATCGGTTTTAAAAACCCAATGCGTTGGTTACGAAAATACTCATCAATTCAGGACGTGTCGTCCGATCCTATCGCCGGGCCTGCACAGGATTGTTCTAGACTAGACCTGTACAGTTACCTAACGGCATGAACCGTTTCCGCGTCCACGCGTTCGTTCTGCATTAGTATTACTTAGGTACTCATATTATTTGACAACTTTTACTCTTAAAAAAAACAATAAACTTTTGAAGACAGTCTCAATATAGACTAACTACTTATCAATACAAAAAATGTACTCGCGTCAGACTTAATTTTGATGGTTTTAGAATATGGTAATTGGAATTGGAATGTCGCGTGTGGGGCTCGCAGACGTTGGAACTTGGAGTGGCGTCTGCGGGACGCGGGAATTAGTTTCCGCGCCACAGTTAGCCGATATAGGGGAGTCGTGCACGCATCGAGCGGGCAACGACCGCGGGAACTTGTAACTACTTCCACGCACTCATCGGCAGAACGGCCTAACTGCCACGTGCAGTACGCTGGTATAAAGCAAGAGCAGCGTAACTTCAACTGCGACACGGTAATATTATGTGACTGCGATTACGCTCATACGTCGTCGTCAACACGCCACGCCTGTTACGAGCGCTTTGAACCCACAGCCGACAGTCGTTCGCGATATATCGATAACCCGTCCTCATATAATTAAAACTTAATTGGAACAATCTGATCGAGTAGACTGCATAACTTCGCTTTTGAAAGGGGACGATGATGATGACGAAATGATTGACAATATGAATTGCATTTCAAGTACTCGTAGATTAACAATATTTTGTTAGTAATACTATTTTTCTGATTATCTTTA
This sequence comes from Oeneis ivallda, assembly GCA_029955525.1. NCBI lineage: Eukaryota > Metazoa > Arthropoda > Insecta > Lepidoptera > Nymphalidae > Oeneis > Oeneis ivallda. The sequence continues at coordinate 15,974,667 of JARPMR010000006.1, read as the reverse complement.
ACTAGATGGGAGGACATTATAGTTCATATTTCATCTATAGTATAGTAGTGTAAACAAGTTTATTGGTGACGAAAATTGAAAAGTAAAAACTTTTTAAAGCTTGTGTAGTAGACTTAGGTATCAATGGCTAATAGTACTAGATATCAAAATTCTGATTGTGTTAATTATCCAATTATGTACTTCACCAATAAATTATTAGAACCTTGGCACAAGAAACATTCCTAAGAAAACTATAAGAAAAACAATAATACAATTTCCCTGTCTATCGATGCCGGGTCATGCGCCCTAAAGCGGAAGGCGAAAGACACGTTCAGAGAAAGGTTTGTGGAATTTCTCCGCATTACGACATCGCGCGTCGCGGCGCACTGAAATTAGCGAACGGGACGTTGGAAATGGAAAAGCGCGAGGTGCAGCGGCGGGGGCGAGGGCGGCGCGGGGGGGGGGGCACGTGCACTGGCCTATATGCAGTGCGACGACACCCGCCCGGGAGCGATGCACTCCCAGTACATAGTCGTGTACTAGACGCACACTCAGTCACACACCTATTTTTTTTTCTCCGCAGTTGTGTAGGGCGACGTCGAGTCTCGCTTTACAATTTCTTGAAAGGAGCCTTCGTCTTGAAGGAGATTGAAACTGTCCTGTGTAATGCGCCTTCTTTTATGTTTAAGGAAAATTTACACTTGAAAGACAGTTGTGTTGTCATTATGATATAGGACGATAACTCTTTCATCGAGTTCGTTAAGTTGCCCACTCCAATGCCGAGTTTCTTGCTGATTTTTCTATGTTGGAGTTCACTTTACGATTCAAAAGCACTTTGTGAAAGTTTGTTTGAATAAAAAACTATTCTATTCTATTCAATATAGCTCAGCCCATAATAATATGATACATAATATAAGCAATAATATAAGGCATCTTTTCGGAACTTCTAAACTGTAAAAAGTGCTTAATCGACAAAAATTACCGATTTTAATGAAGATATTTACAAGTGCACCAGCAGCAGTGCAGTGTTCCAGCACCTAGTTATGTTAAATTAACACTTTCAAAATCTTTCCTCAAGCTCAAGTCATAAACCAACACCAAGTATACTCGTTATCGTTAACATTATAATAAAGATACCGAAAATTACAATGACCTGCAATAAAGATTGCTTGTTAAGAAATTCAACAAAAATTAAAGGTTAACGTTCGTTACGTTCAGTAAACAATATCAACAAAGATTTGAATATTAATACGTATAACACAGTTTAATAACTCCTTCAGTATGATTAGCTACAAAGGAAATACCTAAATACATAAATAATTATAACAGTTTTGATAAAGACTTAATTTATCTTGTAAGTTGTACCTACGCAACTCGATTTAAATAAACATATTATTATGTTATAGGAGTTCGTACTAGATTTAAATATTGTTTATAAATACACGTACCTACCTACTTTTACGGAAATTACATACGTAATAATCCTCGGTACTAATATCAAACAGGTGTCATGCCATAAACCCCATGGACTGCTGAAATTGCCTTATTCGACCTTCTTAAAAAATCCCTTTTTTTGAGAATGTTGAAAGTGCAGTTTATCGAAACTTCACAATGCGAATAAACCTATAGCACCTTTCTAAAATAGCCCGTATTTCGTCCCCTTTTGTAACGAAATTCAAAATATTGTTATAATTTTCTTATTTGACAATAAAGGCTCTAGAACTCATAAAGTCATAAATAACACTAGGTACTGAAAAAAAGCAGTTGTGACTGTGACGGACAAAAGACGGAAGAAGTTTTACTTTATGGGTTCATTTTTAGGGTTCCGTAGTAAACAAGGAAGTTTATATAGTTTCCCTTATAGTTTCGCCATGTCCGTCCGGGCCGTCTGTCTGTCCGTCCGCGGTTTAGCTCAGAGACTATTGGTATTATAATATATATCATATATAATATATATCAATCACGCCGACAAATTGGTGAAATAAAATTGTGAAAAATAATTTTTTTAGGGTACCTCCCCTACATGTAAAGTGGGGATGAATATTTTTTTTCTCGTCTATCCCATAGTGTGGGATGTTGTTGAATAGGTCTTTCAAAAATATTGTGGGTGTGGGAACACCATTTTTCAATTCAGGGATCCGTTTGTGAAATATTATGATATTTTAAAGTGCTAAATTTTATTAGAGTCAAGTGTCCCCCTGTGCCAGCTAAATGGTTGCATAAAGGAAACAAGAAAAAATTCACAGCAGTAGTATATATAATGAATTTTAAAGGAAAACTATCACGGCTAAGTAGGGTTCATTAGTTAAGGAGTTATATCTGTTTTGTCTGAGTGAAGTATTACACGTAGTGTAAGTTGCATATTTTGTAGTCTTCTTCTTCGACTAAGCGTTATCCCACTAGGTGGGGTCCGCTTTCCGGCATGCTCTAGCCCACTTTGCCCGGTCTTCTGCATCCAATTTTCGTAGTTTATTGGCTCTCAGATCAGCACTCACAATATCCGGCCAGCGCTTTTTTGGACGGCCGCGAGGTTTAGCTCCAGGGACGGCGATGTTAAGACATCTATTACCGACGTAGCTTTGTGGTTTCCGTGCCACATGACCGTACCATCTTAGACGGGCTTCTTGAAACTTGTCTCCGATGTCACGGACACTGAACCTACTGCGGATGTGATCGTTGCGTTGTCGATCGCAGCGTGTGACATTGCACATCCACCGCAGCATTTTCATCTCCGTGACTCGAAGTTCTTGCACGTGCCTCGTTAAGGCTGGCCATGTTTCACTACCGTACTCGATATCTCGGATAATAGATTTGTAAATGAGTCCCTTAAGCTTAAGCGGCATTCGGCGATCGCACACCACACCGGTTAAGTCTCGCCATTTCATCCAAGCAGCGTTTATACGAGCTTTTACGTCGTGGTCGATGCCACCCGACTCGTGCAGCACGGATCCGAGGTATCTAAAGGAATCCGCACGGTGTGCACTTTCCTCCCCAATAGAGATACTTCCAGGATCCGTGCTGCAACATGCGAGGTACTCCGTCTTCGCCACATTAAGCGTCAGACCACCTTTCTCCAACGTCCTTTTCCAGGTGTTCACCTTACGTTCCAGTATCTGTCTGTCTCTGTTCACGAGTGCTATATCATCCGCATACATAAGAAGCCAGGGTAGGGTGGTGGTTCTTGAATGCTTTCGGTTATGATATCTAGCAATACATTGAATAAAAATGGACTCAGAGCAGAACCCTGGTGAACACCAACTGTAACAACGAAAGGCGTTGTGTCACCAACAGCAGTCCTCACTATAGACTCGGAGTTAAAGTACATATTATCTCTGATAATGTCTGTCTAATAAGGTCTATGTTGACAAACATAGACCTCAGGTACACCTTTAGATCTTAATGCCCACCAGATGACTCGCCGAGGCACAGAGTCAAAGGCCTTTTGCAGGTCTAAAAACGCGAAATGCAAAGGGTGGTTCCTTTCCCTGTGTGACTCCATGAGGATTCTGAGGGCAAAGATTGGATCCATCGTGCCATATCCAGGCTGGAATCCATATTGACACTCAGAGATGGTACACTCTTGGCGCAGCCTCGACTCGACACTTCGAACGCATTGTCGAGTATTTATATAATATTTTGTAGTATATTATAGTATTTAAACCATGGAACTCAAAATGTATTCAATATTCATAAATAAAATAAAAGCACTATCCTAGGTCAGCAATAATATTTGAGACTTTCAACTACGGAACCCTACACTGCGCGTGGCCCGACACGCACTTGGCCGGTTTTTTTTTTACATTTTGGTTTGAAACCCTAATAATATGTTAGACGACACAACTGTCTAGAGTGGGAGGAGTAGGTATTTATAGCGCTTTCATTTACCATTATGTAATGCATCTACTTATAGATAATAAGCGAAGCTGAAAGTTAGAAATCATAATACATATTATACGATTGTTAAAGATCAAAGCGATAAAAGTCATAAGTACCTAGAAAAACTTTATAATTTGAAAAACTAAAGTTGGTATCGAAAACCATTTTTTTTACTTAAACCTAAATCTACGTGGATGAAGTGGCGGGCCTCAGCCAGCTCTATAAATGCTTTATATGCAAAAATGTTTTTCTTGGCTTCTCCTTTAATCTCGTCGCAATAGAGCTACAAATCGACGTGATTTTCTAGATGAGGATCTGGAGAGTGATACAGGCTACTTTTTGTTCCGAAAAAAAAACAGTTTTCGCGGGATTATTCAAAGCCTAACTCCACGCGCACGAAGTCGCAAACAAACTGCAAACGCTAGTATCCTATAAAAATCCTTTGAGTACTAGAGCTGCACTAAGGTGGGAAGTTTTGAAAAAGTTTGTACGGAGAAAATTTTTCTGAGACCTAACTCCAAGCAGGCCGGAGCTAGTACCTAATTAATATAATAATATGAAGGCTCGGCTAGCTACAGTCGGAGAGGATATGCAGGAAAGTGGAACGGATGTGCACGTTGCAATATGCATGGGTGCGATGGAGCGCGGTGACCGCCGCCAGTGCCTGCCGACTGCTGCAGCTGAGGTAACAGGTTCCGGTCTGAATGCGACGCCGGACACCGGTCACCGGACACCGAACACCGGACACTCCACGCGAACATCGAGCTTTTCATTCACCAATATAAATTGACGATATTTCGTATTTTCCCATCGATTATCTATTTTTCACTTCCTAAAATCCCATGCAACCCAACCCTTTAGGGCTTTTCAAAAAATCGTCATAAATGCTCCTCTAGGGTACGCAAGGAATATTTTCTCCAAGGTTTAACTGTGCATTGTCTATCACTGAGTTAGATTATAATCAAGACTTTTGTCTATGAGCCAATCAGTCAAGTTACTTACTATATTATAGCTTAGTTTTATTTTGTCTAAAAACATACATAACATTACATACATACATGATAAGTATGTTTCTAATAATGTGTTCTAATAAGTATGCTTTTATTAATATTAAAAAAAACTTCGTAATTCAGAACAAAACTTTTTTGAAAATTCTCATATTTTTGGCAAACTACATTTTATTGAATTTCTGATTTACTAATGAATAAAAACTACTAGGTACTCTTAATAAAAATAATATTGTGTGATAAAGTATTAAATATGAATTTTTATAATGTCTCAACCGGTCATTTGGCACTTCGACGGGCAATTGCAATTAAGGTCAAAGGTGAACGACCGCGATCAAAATGAACTCATAATGTCCGTTAGATAATAGGAGTAATTCAAATATTATCTTACCTGCTATTCGATCAGGAGGCAACATGTTATCATCGCGCGTAGACTCCATGTTGACGAACGGAGTTTTTTAGGTTATGACAGGCGCGCGGCGCGCAACCGAGCGGCAGTTTGGCGCGAAAGCGGCGCCTGGACGCGGCAACGAGCACGACGCATGCGCCCCGTGACGTCAGCACTACCCCTCAACCCCTTTCTACCCCAACCTTAATTAATAATTGGCCTCCATCTTGGTTTTAAAACCCCTTTTAAAAACATTTTAGGTCTACAATAAACAATTTAACCTCTTTTACTAAATATTTTCAATGAAATACTGAAAATATTTGGATAGGTGTCTACCACGTTAAATTAATTATTTCTGTATCTTAGAAGCATTAAACTTTTTCTTCAAAAATACATTTTAGAGGAGCCAAGACGATAATAGAGCAATTTTCAAGTGTATAAAATTACATGATAACTTTTTTCTAGTGTATAAAATTATTAAGTGTTCAATAGTTGTAGGTACCTATTGAAATTATCTTCCTTTAAAATTTACTTTCGAGATAATTGAAGGACAATAAACAAACACATTTTCGCATTATAACATTCTTATGATCTCTAAAAGCTGTTATGCAAGATGTATGCAAGTTGACCCTACATCCATTAATCTCGGTAATAACGCATGATAATGAAAGCCGTTAGAGTACATAATTAGTGTTTAACTTAGGTACTTTCTTGTAAAATTCGAGAAAATGTAAAGTAACGAACAAGAAAATATTTATATTTCAGTTAGTAAAATATATTGCCAAATAAAGTCGGGAAAATGAGATGACAGAATAATAATGTGGATAGGTAGCTTTACCAGCTATCTACGCGGAGGCGTAGTACGGGTAGGTCGACGCAGTTCACGGCCACGCCACCCCTGACCCCACCCCCTCAGCAGTACAGCACCACTCCACTGAGTTTACCATCTAGTTATTTTTAGTTCTCAGCTAAACGGGAAATGTATAAAGGAATTCTATTGTCAATAATTAATTTAATGATACCATATTTAGTACATACCAGAAACAATTATAATACCTTCTAAACCCACTACGATCCTATGACATAATTATGTAGCAGCAAAAAGGATGATTTAATTTATTAATATCTCTTTGGTTTTATTGTTTACAATTAAATAATGAGTCAATGAAACTCTACACTACAGTCTACGGTTTATCTTAGCAGTTAGTCACGAGATGAATTCATTAAAAATATCAAAATAATTTTTTTAACATAGTAATATACAGCGTCATATTATTACTCTATTTATTCACTATATTTTGTAATGTGATGTGATGTTTACAACGAACATAAAGGTAGATTATTTCCGTGCTATACAAATCTTACAGACACTCAGCGACATCTGTTGGATCTTATGCAATCAATCTACTCGACGCTAGATGGCGTTAAAGCGATAAGATTTCTTTCGAAAACGATTGGTAAGAAAAATATTCTGTAAGCTAAAAAAGGAATTGGAATAATCAGTACATACCTAATACCTTATATATTTACATATAAAAATATACATAAGAAATATATTAATATTATATTATGCTCTCTATAAAATTAGATAGGCTTTTGCTTGGGAGTCAAAGATTACGATAGTATATTTCTGCGTAGAAGTACCTACCTACTATAAGGCCCGAGAGTTCTAAGTAATTAGGGTTCCGTACCCAAAGGGTACCAACGGGACCCTATTACTAAGCCTACGCTGTCCGTCCGTCCGTCTGTCAGCGGGCTGTATCTCGTAAACCGTAACAGATAAACAGATGAAATTTTCACATATTATGTATTTCTATTGCCGCTATAACAACAAATAATAAAAATTAAATTAAATTAAAAAAATTAAATTAAAATGGGTAGGTGGGTAGATGGAAATCTTTTAACTTAATTTTTTTTAACGGAACCCTAAAAGAGCGAGGCCCGACTCGCACTTGGCCGATTTTTTTTGAAATGTTTGAAAGTTGTAAGTTTGTACTGTTTCATCCGAGCTGCGTTATCTGATTATGGTAAATTCTGATCTTTACTGTTCCTCTAATTGCTGTAAAATATTCCACATTATATACAAATCAATTGTAAAAATACGAAAAAAAACAATTGCCTAAATTCTTCAGCACATTTCTGTGTCAAAGACGTCGCCCGGAACGCGCGGAGGGCAGGGCGGGCTGAGGTCATTGACCCCACTCCCTAACCTACTCTGAGAGTATTTAGAGCATGTAGATTCCCGCTTACCGTCACCGGCCTACCACATCTGGGTCAACGCTGACTCAAGCGGACTTAATCATCAACTTCAGTTTAGCGTAAGCGTAACAATATTGTGCAGTCATACACACACTGTAATCATACACATTATGTCCTAAATTAAATAGGCTCAATAGGGCTATTTCTGCATATTGTCGGCTATAATAATCTAACAAACGGATATATAGGAGAGCTTAGCGATATGCTACATCTTATTTAGAATTGACCTCAGGGTTGGAATGGAAACTTAAATAAAAATTCCAATTCTATTCCTTTGAAAATTTTCTGTTTCCTATTTTTCCATCCATTCCATGGACAATAAAAAATTGGCCAAGTGCGAGTCGGGCCTCGCTCTATTAGGGTTCCGTTAAAAAAAATTAAATAAAAATATTTCCATGTACCCATGGAAACATTTTCATTTAATTTTTTTAATTTAATTTAATTTTTTATTTTGTTGTTATAGCGGCAATAGAAATACATAATATGTGAAAATTTCATCTGTCTATCTATTACGGTTTACGAGATACAGCCCGCTGACAGACGGACGGACGGACGGACGGACGGACGGACGGAGGGACGGACGGACGGACAGCGTAGGCTTAGTAATAGGGTCCCGTTGGTACCCTTTGGGTACGGAACCCTAAAAAAAGAGTAAAATTGCGAAGGGACAACTCGGCCATTCAGACGAAATTCTTTCGGTCGAGATGACCACTAGCTCACATAGATCTACCAAAGTATCTAACAAAATGGATAGATGGTAAAGTATGGTAGAACAAAAAAAAAACTATGAGGCGTCGGAATAATGAAGCACAAAAATTCGGCTGTGTCTAATTTTTGTTCACTGTCCTCAATAACATCACCAGTATTTTTTTCTGAACGGGTCCAGGTTAACGGGTTAAGAGGCAAAACATTACAAAAATAATAAGTACATTATAATATGCGCTGCCTTCTATACCACGATAAGGTCTCTGACACACTCAGCTCGGTTTCGGAATGAAATTTTACACCCCGTAATTTTTTTTAGTTTCGTTTTACGTGATAATATTCTTGTGGATGGTAATAATGGAGAATATGAAAATATTGAGGATGTTCTTTATAGTTTTGATTAAATATTATATAAGCAAACCGGGAAGCACAAATTTTATGAGACTGTTGGAGTAAAACACGTAAACGCCGCAGGTATAACCTTATTACAAATCTCATGACTATCGTTAATTAACACCTCCCGTCAATGCATTAACAAATAACAGGGTCCGTGGCATATTGCACAACCTCTTTATTTTTATTTGAATTCGCTTTGTTGCCCTCGAATCCTTTAATATATGTTCTAATAAATGGAGAAAAATAGGTACAATTATTTAATAAATAATTTTTGAAACCACATTAAACTCAAAATATTTAAATTAAATGAAATGTACCTACTGTACTATTATTAATTTATTAATATTCTAAAAAGAGTGCTTTATTTATAAAAAGTGATCTCGCAAACATGTTACAGAACCATTATTTGACACTATGGGACACTATTTACATATGGATGATATGGATTGATAAACTCATCCATCCATGGGTGAATTCATTAGTTATTCTATAATGTTTCGCATTTACTCGAATTGAAATATTTACGTCCGTTGAAAGAACATCAACCAAAAATAAAACAACCGTAGTGTAAAAATACACTATGGCCGTAAGACAAAATAATGTTTTGATATCTCACATTTCTGCAACACTTTCATGAAGTCGTTATGTCGTAACAATCAATGGGTTTTTTCCGCTCAGTGTGCCTGGACGCGAGGTCCGCGCTGTGACGCGAGCGATTGGATCGGGGTCAGGGCGGCGCGGGCGTCGACCTGTAGCCTCGCTCCCCCCCGCCTCCCCCCCGCCTCCCCCGCCCGCCTCGCGCCCCGCACGCCACCCGTGCCCCTTCACCCGAGCCTACCCTTTTTGGATAGTTGCTACCCTAATATTAACACTTATGTCTGTCTAGTTCTCTAAAACAAAACCAGGTAGGTAATAGTTTTAAGAGGTTTTCAGTTCAGAAGCAACTATAACTAGCTAGTGCCCGTGTCTCCGTCCGCGTGGATTTAGTTTTTAAAATCCCGCGGGATCTTTCTGATTTTCCGTGGTAAAGAGTAGCCCATATCACTCTCTAGGTCCTCAACCCATGCAAAAATCACGTCAATCCGTAGCTTCGTTGCAGCGTGATTGAAGGACAAACCAACGAAACAAAGTGTTTCCGCGGGAATCTAAAACCTAACTCCACGCAGACGAAGTCGCGGACAAAATTTAAATTAAATAAGAAAAACGTACCTATATTTGGATTTCCCTGAAATTATAACACTACGACTTTTTGCACTCGCTCAAATAAAAACAATCAAAAACTTCAAACAAAATAATAACTAGGTATCAAAGATAGAGCTGAATGTTTGTATTTCTGTTTGTTTTACTTTTTAATAGGTACTATTTTAATAGATACCTAGGTACCTACTTCAGTTTTTTACTAAAGACTGTACGTATTATCTTTTTGACACATTGAAAGTTTAATTAAGCTGATAATGTGTACCTAGTAGGTATTCATTGGGCCAGGGCATCCGCAATAGCAACTGTGTCGAATAAATACTTAGAGAAAAAAAAAGATATTTTGCAAAAAGTTTGATGCCGAGTGTCGACACACATGCAATAGAGTGAATACATGGGTCAATCTTTTGACCGGGTTAAGATAATTAAAGTCACAATTGCTCAACGACGGGATCCGCTGCATATAAATTAAAAAAAAACGCGCAAAATTAAGAACCTCCTCTTTATGGAAGTCGGTCAAGAGGCGGTTTACATTTTCATGTCTTAATTTACCCAATTTATTATTAAAGAAAAAATCATCAACTACACTTAGTTTCACTGAAAATAATCACAAAATCGACTTTAAACCAAATGAATTGTTAAAAATAAACTCGTCAGTTTTTACGTCAGTATTGAATAAAGCATAATTAAGTCCAATCGAAAGTAAAAAACTTAAAATAAACTACGGTCTTACAATAATCTATTTCCTAAGTTTTATTGATAATAATCCCTTGATTTGATTATCCAGAAAAATATAAAATTAACATTACTTAAAACTACATAATATGTAATCACGCGTTCAGTGTGACGTCACACCATGCAGTTGACGTTACGCGTTCTGTTTGTTTCAGCCTTTTTTCCGTGCTCCATACAAATGAAGTGTGAGTGTCATTTGTTAGTGATCAATATAATTTTATAAAGACGCTGTAGATGTAGAAAATAATGTCTGTGTATGTGGTTTGTCAGATTCGGTAGTAAGTAAATTCGGTCGGTATATGTTTATGGTCGTACGATTGTAAAATAAATATTGAGTTTCGAAGTACCTTGGGCTAAAATATCGATATGAAAATGTTTGTGCCTGTGTTCATTACATCTTTTCAAGTTTCTAGGTCGACCAGCTAAGGCTTTGCGGAGTCCTCAGTCAGAAAGGCATGATATATGAACAGATACTAAGTCTGCTCAGACCTACGACAGAGCACGCTCTATAGATTTCAGCCGAAGTCACGGTACAGTTTTATAACAGATTAGGTGTATAAACGTTTTTCAATATCACTAGAGCAGAGCGCGTATTTAGATTTCCGAACCCCGGGTCATTGATCGGCCGAGCGTGTTTCATTAAACCACAGAGTAATTAAGGTAATTATGCAAGCTGTTAGCATATTGTGAGTTGTGACATTACAGGGACAGATTTAGTGCGAGTTTAAAACAGTTATTTGTGTGGGGTGTGGGGTGCGGGGCGAGCGTGACCCAATTGCCGGCGGGTGAACGAACTCGGGGCCTTGATCGCAATACCGAGCAGTGAGCCGCCGCGCGCCGCCCGCCCGCGCCGCCGCCCGCTCGCCCGCTCGCCTTGTGCGCTACGGCCGCGGCCTACGTCACCGCAGCCATTGTCTCACTATTTTTTGAAAAATCACGGCTCTATAAATATTTATTAGTAGTGTACCTAGATAGGCGTCTTATTGCACGCTATTGCGGATTTACCTGTCAATATTTTTTTTTTTGTGGGCTCTTCTCAGACTATGGCATTGCTGGAATCCTATTACCTCACTTTTAGGCCACGTTTTCGCATAGGCGTGGCGTTGCGCGTCGCGCGGCGCGTCGCTCGCTCGCTCTCGCTCGCCCTCATACCTTGGCCATATCGCGCGACCGCTCACGCGACTCGACGCGCCGCGAGAAGCGCAACGCCACGCCTATGCGAAAACGTCGCCTTACAATGATGACACTTTTTAGTATCTATCAAATTTTTGCGCTCAATCCTAAATTCCAACAATAGAAAAAAGTACTTAACCAATTTCATGTTATTAATTAATATTAAATATGCTACTGCTAGCTATGTATTTTAGTAAGTAAATTAAATATTTCGGCATAAGATAGAATTAAACACCCTTATCACCCCGGCTGCAATCATGTATTGACTGCGTAAGGTTGAATAAGACCCAAGTCAGGTATTATGTAAAGTGCGCTATTATGATTATTAAGATCGGGATGAGGTCTAGAATCCTACACATCTGTCAAGTGAGCTTCGCTTTCAAGAGAGAAGGAGATAGTGAAACCTAGTTAGCTGTTGCCTGTAAAGTAGGTGTTGCGAAACGCGCATTGTCGCTATTTGTGTGAACGGGCGAGAGTGGGACAGCACTATGTCCCAAGGCTCTCTTTGGATTATTATTAGAGTATCGGCGCTAGGTTATTCTGAAGCGACCTAGATAGTTTGGGGCCGTTGACCGCGGGCCCTCGGAGCGCTCGCGCGGCCTCCAAAATAAAATGGCATTCAGCGATGGGCTCTCCTTGCGAAACCCGACTCGACCATGATGGCGATTGTCGACTAGCGACTCACTCTCTTATGAGTTGCAATAGCTACACATTGACTAATCTCATCATTCGCCGCACATCAATCAAGTCCATAGAGGTACAACTCTAGTGTGATGAAGTCCTATTGTCTTCTCACTATAAGATTGATAAGTATATAACCTATCCACCTACATATACGTATAAGGACCTTGAATCTGTTAAAAATTAGGTCACCTTTTAAGATTAGGTACATTGAATTACATAGTCGTACAAATGAACGTACAATGCGTTCTATTCCTATGACGCATTTAAGATAAATCGGACGAAATAGTCTCACATAGAAACTAGGACTGCTGAAACGTCAAAAGGTTTTCGCTGAGTGATGGACTGATTGATGGTTTCGGTGAGCGACGATGACATTTCGAAATAAATCTCAATCGCGCGTTAGTATGGAACGTGTGGACAGTGCGGTACAGGCGGCGGTGATTAGCGAGCGACGTCGAATATAGCCGGGAAGGCCGAGGGCAATGAACTCCGCTTGACCTAGATTCGCAGCCTACACCGCGCCCCGCGCCTCTCGCCCTCGCGTCTCGACTCGCAGGAAAGTGAAAAGGACGTTATGGCATCCTTAACTATTCTTATTCTCCATTATTCACTAGTTACATTCAGTGATAATTGATGAGACAACGCATGACAAAACATATAAGCGTACAGGTAGATTAGGTTAGGTTAGGTAGGCTTTTTAATACATTAGACAATGAAATGCACTTATCGCTGACAGTACTGGAAATATGAGTAAACATGAAAAATGCAAGGTAAACATAAGGGCTGTAAACAATGGGGATCAGCTGATCGCGGCAGGAGGTGGCCGACTCACCTGCGAGGACCCTGCCGAGGAGCACGTCGGTGTCATTGGTCGGCGGGAGCGGAGGGTCGACGTCATGGGGCTGGTGCTGACGGCACTCGGTCACAGTCATTTTTGGCGGGAGACGCATGAGCCGCACAAGAGAGCGCGTGCGGCCGACGACGGCGTTAACGCGAATGGCGCCCGCTGGCTACGCCGCCGCGGCAGGGGCGCGCGTAGACGCTCTACGAGCCGCCCGCCCCTACGAGCTCCCCAACTAATTCACTATACACGCCAGGGATAGTTTTCAGTTACGAGTGTATCTTGCATATTCAAATCGACAGTTTTCATTTAATTGTATAGATTTATTGCTTTTGCTTTTTATTAAAGCTTTTGATACTAACTTGTCTTTATTGGAATTAATTCAGCCGAATCTACTCGTAACTAGTAAATCCTACTAATATTATAAATGCGAAAGCTTGTGAGGATGTATGGATGGATGTATGGATGGATGTTTGGACGGATGTTTGTTACTCTTTAAGGCCGCAACGAATGAACCGATTTGGCTGTTTGGAGCTCATACCCAGGATTAACAAATAGGCTACTTTTTATCCCGGAAAATTACAAAGTTCCCGCGGGAATTAAAAACCTTAACCCACGCGGACGAAGTTGCGGGCATCATTTAGTTAATAAATAAAAATATTTTTATTCGAGTTTTATTCATATAAGTAGTATATACGAATTTATTATAGGTTGCATAATATCATAACCTAGCTGCAGCTATATGTTAGTATAAAAAAACCTACGCAACCCAGTACACCGCATGAAACTTACTAACTTAGCACTGTTTCAAGTACACAAAAATCTACACTACTTTAAGCTAATATAAAGTTTTTATTTTCCTTATTTATTTTTTCTTCATTGTATGCGTAAAGTATTTATTGCATTTAATTCTATAGAAAATCTCTTTATAAATAAGCAACATAAAACCTTTTCACAGTATGGTACCTGAACGCAATAATGAAACCAAATTAAACGACCCTCGCCTTCTTTTAATCTAAACGGTATGAAAGATAAACTGGTCGAAATAATGCGTTAGCTGAACATCACTGTCGAATCGGAAGCGTCCAGCACAACCCACTGAACTGAAAACCTAAATCTAGAATTGGCGAATCGGTTGTTGAGCGGAGACGATTTTATAGGCCAAGGCGACTAATTTACCGCTAAGAGCCCACGGGCTGCCGTAAACATAACATTTTTATGAGCGTCGATAATTCTATGAAAATGTACTAACACATCTTGATGACATTCGTGCGTCAAGTTTAACCTTAGCTATCGCAGTGTATTGTTCTTCAAAGTTATTGTTGCGAGTTTATTTATAGATTTTTATACAATATCGAAGGCTATCTGTCGATTCTAAACACGCTATCTCGTAGGCCGGTTTGTAAAAGCTGCATCAATCATTGCTACAGTTTCAATTGTGGTGATTGGTTGAATTTATCGCGTTTTTTCTGCAACAATGCATTTTAGCCAATAGCGAGTGAGTATCGACTATCGTCCAATCAGCGATGGCAATCGTCACACACTAATGTAATTTTAGAGACCAGCGCTGCCGGTCGCTATGTTGATGCTAACGTGATGTTACACAATTTTTGGAACGTAGTTTCGGAAGGGGGCTAGACGGATCGACACTTTTTTGAAACCGACACTTTTTTGAAGGCATTGTGTTCGGTATTTTCGCGGTACTATATTGGGTCTCCGTAGCCTTGTGGTTTCTACAGTCGCATGGAACCTTTCCCTAATTTTTTATAAGTTACTAGCTGATGCCCGCGACTTCATCCGCGTGGATTCAGTTTTTAAAATCCCGAGGGTACTCTTTGATTTTCCGGGATGCTTTACACTCTACAGGTTCTCAACTATACCTATCCAAAAAAATGACGTCAATCCGTAGGTTTTTTGCAGCGTGATTGACGGACAAACCAACAAAGACAAAATTACGTTTAGCTGTCATTTACGTTTTGTTATTCCACTGTCATTTGCGTTTTGTTATTCCATGTCAGATGCGTTTTTGTTATACCACGTTTTATAGTGACTTGACGGAAACGCGGTCGAACGGGATAAAAGTATCCTATGTCCGTCTCCTGGTTCTAAGCTACCTCTCCACCAATTTTCAGCCAAATCGGTTCATCCGTTCTTGAGTTATAAATAGTGTAACTAACACCACTTTCTTTTATATATATAGATAATTTACACATGTAGAAATTGTTTAAAATAAAATTGAAAATGGAAAATTCGGTCTGTCGAGCTGGGATTCGAACCATCGACCTTTGGCTGTTAGGCGACCGCAGAAGCCACAAGGCTACTGAGATCCAATATTGTACCGCGAAAATACCGAACACAATGCCAAATTAATTAATCGAAAGGAACTACGTTCCATCCGGGTGTCCCTTGACACCTCTCAAGTTTTTTGTTCAAAGGGACAAGTAGATATTACGAGCTTTTCAAATATCAAAGATGCTTTTAAGAAAATATACCTAACAAAATAATAAGTTATAGACTGGACTGTTTGCTAAAAATACTATCGTGGAAAGAATTAAAACTATATGTATGTATTTTTTCATCTGTGGGAATTTTCAAATATCGTGATCTATAATTTCTTAATTTTTAACCGAAAGGCCAAAAATATTTTCTTGGACATAGCTTTATAAGTGATGAATTTTTATATTAACATTCATCCTGTTGTCCAACTTGTGGGCGGAATTTTGAAAAATGCTGAAACAGACAGTCAATCAGGACGACTTTCATAACATTTGTTAATTTTAAAGGATAATGATACTAATAACAAAGGTACCGGTAGGTTGGCGACCAAGTGTACCTAAAAATTCGATATAACTTGCTTCATTACAGGATCCGAGATGCTGAGGTCCACGCGAGGTCAATAACTATTAAAAATTTTTATCTCATAAAGTAACTAAATCTATGGGCCTAGTGATTTGAAGGGAAGTTTTTTTAAATTATTCTAGAGGATCACTATGCAGAGATTATTTGAAATTCTATTCCATCCAAAAAGGGGTGATAACACTGATAGAAAAATGTGTAAGTGTATGTGATTTTCTTATCATTTTCGTGACGTTATATCTTGGCGAAGCTAAATACATATTCATTAATAAGTAATTGTTAGAGTATCTAGTATATATTATAAATGCGAAAGTGTGTTTGTGTGTTGGTATGTCCTTCAATCACGCGGCAACAGAGCAACGGAATGATTTGATTTTTTGCAAGGGTATATATAGTTGAGGACCTGGAAGGTGACATAGGATACTTTTTATAGTTCCCGAGGGATTTTGAAAACTAAATCCACGCCGACGAATTTGCAGGCAGCTAGTTCTTTGATAAATGAAAGTTACCTATTAACAACACAAAGTGGTCATAATAATATGTATGAAAATATGAAGGCTTCGATCCAGGTCATAGTTCGGGTTAAGCTCGAACCGGGCAGCATCAGGTCACGCTGACGTCATCCGAGTTCATTGACCCGTCACCCCTTCACCCGGCACCCTCGTTCCATATTCATGCTGCAATGATGCTTCATCTATATCGTATCAGAATTACTTTGATATGCAAAACTTAGCTCTAAAAATGTAACGAATGTCGTTATTTATTCTTGGAATACTGCATATAATCGAAAAACAGATGTAGTAAATTATAATTATGAAAATAATTGCAAAGAATCTACATATTTTGGTCGGCAATGCCTAAATACTTTCGTCACTGCCTATATAATGGAGTCGACTTGTCAATCAGTTGACAGATAGTAAATGTACTTTTGTATTTCAGTCATTCCAAACCATGATTTAAGCTTATATACGAATACTTCATTAATTACATGTTAACGTGCTTTTATTAAATAGTTATTTAAATGTTTTGATTTCAAAATTGTGTAACAAAATATAGACGACGTTGTTACATTACAAGCTAGCTTGTAAGCTAGTGTAAAGTACAAACATATTTTTGTAGCTAATGCTATACAAACACGTCAAGAATCTTTCGAATATAATGTAAGTACAAAAATACATACTAATAAAATGTAGACAAAACCTTTATCTAATCTCTTTAAACGAGCAATTCTTGTATATATATATACCTATATAAATATATAATCTGAATCTCGGAAACGGCTCCAATGATTTTCATGAAATTTGGTATGCAGGGGGTTTCGGGGGCGATAAATCGATCGAGCTAGGTTTCATTTTTAGAAAAGGTCGTTTGATCCGTGTTTTCAGGCAATGAAAAACCCCTTACAATATCATTAGAATACGAAGGTAAATTTCGCCATCATCTATAAATTCCCGATAGCTCAGAGAAATTGGGCGGTCCCGAAACCAGACCCGGGTTCGAGACCAGCCGATTATATTTTCCTCTATGAATTTTATTATTATTATTTTGCTATAAATTTTGACTCTCACACCCGCGTACAAAATAAATACATATAAAACCAAAGAGAGATATAATAAACATAAATATATATACATATAATAAACTTACATATCGATTACATAAATAAATACTTGTAGCGGGCGGAGGATTACGCCCCGGCAGGGGAGACCAGACGGCCGGGGGTCAGGGCGACAGGCTGAGAAACCGACGGACTATCCTAGCCGAGTCTAGCAACACCGCTTTCTGCATCTTAGCCGCGAGCGAACTGCCACGGAACCCCAGTCGCCTCAGATGGTGAGCGAGGCTGACTGGGATCAACCCATTCGCAGAAATGACGATTGGGATGGTTTCAGTGGACTCCACATGCCACATGCCAGTAACCTCGTGAGCCAGATCTAGATACTTTCGTTTTTTCTCTGTCTCCGCTCTCACGAGGTTCTCGTCATGTGGGATGGTGATGTCCACTAAAAACACCCTCGACTGTGCCCGGTCCATCAGCACGATGTCAGGCTTATTCGCCAGAATCGTCCTGTCCGTGATGATAGACCGGTCCCAATAGAGCCGGACTCCGTCACGCTCAAGTACCGGCACCGGTGTGTACCTATAGTACGGCACTCTCTCATCCAGGAGACCGTACTTTAAAGCAAGCTCTTGGTGAAGGATTTTGGCTGCTTGGTTGTGTCTGTGCAGATACTCAGTGTTAGCAAGAGCCGAACATCCCGGGAGCACATGCCTGAGTGACTCACCGGGATGGCGACACGCTCGACAGATGTCGTGAGTGCCATCCTTCAGGATGTACTTTCGGTAGTTCCGCGTCTTAACCACCTGATCTTGTATTGCACACACAAAACCTTCGGTTTCCCCAAAGAGGTCACCAAAGCGCAGCCATTGCACGGACGCTTTTTTATCTACGTGAGGCTCATTAAGAGCTTTAAAAAAGCGTCCATGCAACTCCTTCTCCTTCCATACGGTCTCCCGGTCAGAGGTGCTTAGTACCACCGGTTTCTGCCACCCGAGTATGGCCAAAGATAGGGGAGTGAGTCCTTTATCACATTCTATGGCGTCTCTATGCATTGGACTCTCCCTTTTCGTCTCAAAGTAGGTTCTGAGGCTGGATATCTCCCGATTATGCATGGTCTTGACGCTTAATACGCCTCGACCACCACATTTTCGGGGTACATACAACCTCATAACAGACGATTTGGGGTGGTGCATGCGGTAGAGAGTCATAGTCGTGCGGACTTTTCTATCCAGTGCGTCTAGTTCGGTCTGAGTCCATCTGAGTACGCCAAAGGTGTACATGAGAACGGGCATGATCCAGCCGTTATATGCTCGGACCTTATTGGCGCCCGACAAATAGCTTTTACAAACTTTTGTCAGGCGACCAAAAAAGACCTCGCAAACTGACTGTTTCACGTCCGCCTCCTTTACCCCCACGGATTGTGACATACCCAGATACCGGTATGACTCAGCTTCAGAGAGGGTCCTGATGTTGGATGGCTCGAGATTGATCTCGGCCGAATGAGTAACCTGTCCCCTCTCCACATGTAAGACCGCACACTTGTCTAGTCCAAGCTCCATCCTGATGGAGTTACTGAACTCAGTGGTGATATTCAGCAACTCCCTCAGGCGGGTGGCATTGGGTGCTAGCAGCTTGAGGTCATCCATGTAGAGAAGGTGAGGCACTTTTGTCCCTCCTCTCCGAAACTGGAAGCCTGTCCCTGATCTCTCCAGCAAAGAGCTGAGAGGGTTCAGCGACAGACAAAACCATAATGGACTCAGACAATCGCCCTGGAAGATACCCCGCCGTATCATGATCCGGTCACCCGCAGCCGCCAACCGCTCGCCATGGAGACAAAGAATCGTACTCCATTGCCCCATACACTCTCCGAGGAAGTCTCGAACTGTACTATCGACTTTGTACAGCTCAAGGACCCTCAAGAGCCATGAATGGGGCACCGAGTCGAATGCCTTCTTATAGTCAATCCAAGCGGCAGAGAAATTCCGGCGATTGCGTTTGACCAGTTGGCCCGCGACGGAGTCGATGAGAAGGAGCTCCTTAGTACCACGACCACCGCCCCGACATCCGTTCTGAGCCCGAGACATGATGTTGTTCTCGTCTACGTGACGGGAAATCTTAAGGCTCAGAACGGATGTCAATGTCTTATAGATGGTAGTAAGACATGTGATGGGGCGGTACTTAGCTGGGTCAGCGGTATCGGTTGACTTAGGAGCTAAATGAGTGATCCCGGTGGTGAAAAGGCTCGGGAGTGCCCTTTGCTCGAGAGCATCTTGGAATTGTCGAGCCAAAGTAGCATGGCAGAGCGAAAAACCCTTCAACCAGTAGTGATGCAGCCCATCGGGTCCCGGACTTTTCCAGTTCGGGGCCCGGCGCACCGCACCAGCTACATCCTCCGAAGAGATGGCGACGGGGTTCATCGGCTCTATTGAGGCACATGCTTCCTCAACCGCCGCAATCCAAGGGCCCTCCTCATGCTCCACCTCTCTTGACCATACATTTCGCCAAAAGGCGACGAGGTCAGCCGGGCTCGGCCGCTGAGAGGTAGAACAGACTGCTGGGCACTCCAGTTTTTTATAGAACCTTTTCTGATCACTCGAGAAGAGGCGATTTTGCTGAAAGCGCTCAACTCTTTCCGAGTATCGTCGAATGCGGTTCCCCCATGCAGCGATTTTCTGCTTCAGGTCGTCGATGCGCTCCGTTAGTTTTTGGGCTATATCGGGCTGATCTAGCCGCACCCCAAGCCCATTAAAGGCTATTCTAACGGAGCGCACAATCCTTGGCCTAGTGTTGCCCGACCTGAAACTCTGCAGTCTGCCAATGAGAGCTCTGGCCAGGGTGATACGGTGTTCTATTCTCCTTTTCCAGGCTGGCTCCGAGCTGCGCCTTAGAGTAGTGCGTCCACGTTCTTGGGTCTTGACACCCATGAAACGATGAACAGCTAAGGCCGCACCAAAGAGAACAGAAGCCGTATCATCCAGGCCAGTGCTGCGCTCAAGGTATTGAGGCAGCATTTGGTTTATGGCCTCAATGACATCCCGCGTCGCTACATTTAATGTGAGTCGGGAGAGCCGCGGACGATTCTCTAGAGGAGCACTCCGGATCTCCGAAATCGCCTCTTCTAAAATCCTTCCCATCCGCTCTATATCAAGGGAAACTGTTTCCTCCGTGTCTTCCTCCACAGGCAAATCTTGCGCGTTAGCGTCGGTCTCTTCGCGGACGGGTTCCGCCAGAGAGACAATATTTGCTCTGTGGTTGGGTTTGTCACCTCGGGAACAGCCTCACGTCGCAACCGTTCGAGCTCGGTAGCGCTAAAGATGTTCGAGCGCTGAATATACCGAGCCCGGTCTGCCAGGTTTTGCTCCGTGACAGTTAAATTCGGCTCAAGCAGCAAGAACTCGCGGTACATTGCCGCTCGGTAGCCAGTCCGTCCGGTTTCCCCTCCCGTCGCCCTGTAGTACGCACGCATGACATTCTCGTTCATTTGAGATGTCCATCTCATGCGGCGTACTCCACCAGCGGCGGGCTCCGAAGATTGGGTCCTTGAGGACCCTGTCGGTGCCAAGCCCTCTGGTGGGGATGATGGATTGGCCAGCCGCCGGGATGGTAGTGGCGGCCGGCTGGTGTGACTGGCGGTCCGCATGCTGTCACGTCCAGCGCCAGTCCCAGACGCGCCCTGGCGCCCCCCAGGCAGCGGCCCTGTTCGCGCATTCTCTTTAACTTTGTCCATCATCATAAAGGGGGGTGGGGGGTGAGTGGCAGTTACGTCACTCGGGGTCCACTCAGGTCCCCAAGGAGGCTGTTTTAGAGCCAGCTATTATTATTATTATTTTTTTTCTAAATATATAATTTCCACAAAAAAAAAATACCCAGTCACCCAGATATTTTTGATTAAGAAGTGATTTAACTCAAAGTTTTTTATAATAAACTTATAGTAATAATACATACATTTTTAAACACAAAAAATTATTTTACCGGTTAAATTATAAAAGAAAAATCTTCGATGCTATTATTTCAACTCGTACTTATGAAAACCATTTGTAAACATCCAGTCGAATCTGTAGGCTGATATAGTAGATCTTATACATTGATGATCGACAGCTACCTACGCCAACGAAAGTAATTTGTCGTTCTAGAATATTGTAATTCAAAATATCGTCCATCAAACATAATCGATTTTCCGACGTGCCAATACGTATAATAAGATACGTAACTTTTACTCGATTACCACATTAAAGGTAAGACCGCACTGAGCGGAACTTGAACTGCCGCGGAGCGAGAGTACGCAGCGTTAGTCAATCTCACGCAAACTCTGTGTAAAGATAGGACAAAAGTGAATGGTGACATGTGAAAAAGAGGAAAGCTTGAAGTAGTAAATACGCAGTTCCGAAATGCTTATGATTTTATTTATACACTAGCGTTTACACTAGCACTAGCCAGCGGCTTGCTCGCGTTAAGTTCGATTTGTCCTTAACCAGCATTTCTTTTTTTTTCGTTTTTATCCGGCATAAAAAGTAGCCTATGCCAGATCGTCAACTATACCAATGCATAAAATCATGTAAGTCCGTTGCTCTGTTGTTACGTGATTGGAAGACAAACCAGCGAACACACTTTTCCATTTATAACATTAGTAACTATTTGGCCACATCCCTCTGCTGCAGTGCAAATTCGCTCAGTGCGGCCTTATCTTTAATGTGAGTTCTATGCAACGCGAGGTGATCTAGTGACTGTCAATTAACTTGCTACAATACAACAGGCTCGGAGTTTTTTGACCCCAGCGTGGAAAGTGGACCATAATGACACACCACTTTCATTTTCGCGCAACTCTCACCAACGCGAGTTGAGATCGAAAGTGTACTACTTTTGGAGCTGCGTGAGCGCACGCCCCACCCTCCCCGATCCAACTTTCTTACGTTGTACGCTTTCTTCTGATACGAGTGCTACGCTGGAACTTGTGCAATTCGCTTTCTAATTGCATTGTAAATCGTCGGCTTTTTGAAACTCATTACGTGATATACAAAACTTTAAGTAAACAACGAATTAGTTTTAGTTGTATTGATTGCTTTAAATCTTATAAAATTATGATTATATTGAAGAAAAATTAAACACTTTTTGGAGTTGAATATCTATAATAAATCAACTCAGGAACCAAAAGTTCCAAAATTGTAATTAATGAATTTATATGGTTTGAATACCTAAAACTATGGGGGTTTTTGGATTATATAGATCTGATATAAAACTCTACTCTACAAGAGGAGTTTATAGGTGTTACCTGTACTTGAAGTTTTGTTGCACTTAATGAGTTCTTGCAGTAAGCCGACGAAATGCAGTATGACTGACGCTTATTGGACGTCATCTATTCTACTTTCATAAAAGATATTGCCAAACAGGGACGTTTGCTCCAAGGTCCCAACGTTCTTGTTTTCAATTTCAGAATTTGTAAGCAAACTAGGTAACTGTTTGTTTTGAAACATTTTCAGGTTGCATTATAGAAGATTTGAAAGAATACTAAAATATAAACAAATAATATACTGTATTTTAACAGACTCTGCATTGCACATAATTGTAGTACTGCTCCTTCACAAGTATGTTAATCCGTAGCTTAGTATTATAAATTATTACCTAAAATAGACTTATTTAAAAATTTAACTTCAAACTTCGCAATCAAACCCACATACATATGTCATAGCCCCACGGAATAGCTATTCCGTGCATTTTTTTATAGATTTTTTATTATTTTTTTTATACATTTAGCCCTTTTATATTCACATGAAACGCTTCAGATACTCTTATAATAATACTAGGTGTTTAGGAAACGGAAAATCAAATACTTGTTACATCCAATAACTTTAATCGTTTTAAAAATTAACATAAGTTAAATATTTAAAATCAAATACGTCTTCCTTTTTTACTTTTTTTAATTGAGTACATAGTGTCTAAACATGTTCAAAACTTATCCTCAATGACTTTACATTATAGACAAAAATAACATGTATTATTTATTATTCTTTAATAGTGCAATATTGTACTTACTTTTCAATTTATGAGTTAAAGGCAGAAAGGACTTTATTTTCAACACCGCACCGTATTACTGTAGAGAAGGGGTTAAAGCAAGTATCTTTGAACAGAAATGGTATTGTAACTTATTCCACATGAGAAGAAGCTGGTGAATTATGAAGGCTTTGTATCTTAATTTATTTACTAATTTAAACCTCCTAACTTTAAATGTGAGACACGAGAACCAATGAGAGGATAGTATCTATAGAGCTGGACTATAAAAGCTACTCGCAAAGAAATATTATATTTAGTTCGCCATCAAATGTGGTGCTACGGATTTAGAAGTATTGGGTTAAAAAACAGGTTAATTGCTGAAATTCCTAAAAGAGCAGTCATTTTGAAGTAGGTTGAACTGTACTACAAAGTGACTCAGAAGTTATGTTGTAATAGATCGTAGCCTAGATTTTCTGTTGTGATGTTTATAATTTAGCATTATCTTTATTGTTTGCACTATTCGTCTGCTATCTTGAATAGTTTTCACACCTTGAAATTTGTGACGGATCGGTGGATGTCATTTTCGAAATACATTTTTGTGTTTGTTAGATCATTCTAAAATGAATTTTCCTCCTTAATACTAACGACGAATATAATTTTACTAGGCGCATGCGTAATTATTGTATGGCTTTAGGTAGTTTAAGAAGGCAGCACAATTAACACGCAAAATGTCCAGGAATGTTTAAGACTTATTTGCTTCAGATATTTTTTACCATCAAGCCACTACCTGCCTCAATATTAATTCGTAATTTCCTGTAACATGACACAAACAGGGAAAACGATGTTATTTTATACAGCACATTGATTAATAGTTGAACAAAACCAACGCTTAGGTACCATAAAGAGTTGATACGGTATTCAATGTAAATTAAGTTAATTTTTTTATACTATTTTAACAAGTCGTTTATATTATGTCAAAGGAAATGAGCTGAAAAACAGCACATGCACTGTTAAGTTCAGTAAAATGTTCCAAATATTTGAAGTTTGACAAACATATTTTCAGTTTTTCACATATATACCTAATATTTATAATATCATGTAATGGTAATTGTTAACAATATTTTAGGACCTTAGTTAAAAGAAATCGTGTTCGCTAAATTAAGATGTGTAAAAAGTACCAGTATATTATACCAATTCATAATTGTAATTTAGCCCCTATTATAAGCGCTTAAAACTTCTGCTCAATATGCCTAAGTATATGGTGCAACATATTTGTCGATAAGGGATGATTACTAAATACATATTAACAGCTGAATATTCATTTAAATTCAGTTTAATGTAATCCTTCGTGAGGTTTTAAATTGTCTTAGAGAGGCTAATCCACCTATTCATACTTTTCAAACATATTTAAGATAAGTTTGATTTCAAACTATTTTGTACTAGTTCACTGAAAAACTGTTGCGCGTAATTCAGCTCGTAAATAACGCCTCTTTGTTTAACATTCAGGGTCGAACGGGCAATTTACCGTGTCCATCGTAAAACTTTATTGACATGAACAGGTTTTGATTTACGTAACGTATGACGAATGCGACTCCAATAATAATCTTATTGATAAGGCTGATTGATTTTATTGTTATTAAGCAGTAAGCCGAATCTATTATTTAGTACGGTGACAAATTAGGGTTTTTACTTAAAAAAATAAGAACAAATCGCAGCGGGTCGGTTCTTTAATTCACTGTAAAAATAATTCAGGTTTAAATAAACTCTATACGTGATATTATTTGAAACTCGGAATGTTACCTTGGTACTGTAGTTATACCTAGAATGGATGATTATTTAAGCTCCATACTGTATAGACAAGAAGGAAAATAAACCTCTCACTGTTCATGTGCTCTTTTGTTTGAGCATCAGGCAACCTTACAAAAAATAGTTAGGTAATTAATAATACAAATAATAATTTTGACTTTTACGAATAAATAATAGTGAAACCTTTACACAACCTTTACCTACATTGTTGTATTTTCATTCTTATTTTTTAAATTAAAAACCCTGCACTGAATATTATATTCGAAAAAATTATGCAATAGCATCATGATTTATTGTATTTATATTATAGACACAATATAAACATGAAAGCGTTCAAATTACATTTGAGTCATTTATAGTAGGTACATGATTTATTTTAGCATATGTAAATATCAAGCTGTTTTAATGATTTTTATTTTATTTTTATCAATCCATTAAAAAGCTAAGCTTATTATGACTACAACTCTACCCAAACAAAGTTATGCATTATTTTCTACTTTGGATTTTTATGTGGACTTTAAATTACCTTTTTACAATCTTTAATCCTTCACGGTAAGTAGGTATACTATGGCGATTGGGAAAGTTAAGCGGGTGAAATGTGGGTAAATAACGGCTAGTAAAGTACCCTTCGAGAACGATTGTCAGATAAAGCTAACCGTGTTGCTAGACGGGATCTAGGTTTCGAGTGCGTAATTTTGTAGGTAGGTATGCATAAATGTATGTAGACGTATAAGTATGTCAAAATGTATTGAGGGCACCGCACGACGGTGGCGCGTAAACGATTTTTTGCGTTCTCTCAAACGCTCTAGTTTAATGTGAGTAACTTTTCTAGATAATTTTAACAGTGTTCAAATATTACATCATTTATTAAGGAGAAAATCTTCTTGATTATAATAATAATTAAGCACAGTTATCCTTAATCTAAAAAAATTTTTCATAGTTCAATTAATTATAATTGCTTAGTACTAAGCTTGCCAACTAGACACTTCGTAATGGATTTAAAAGTAATTATTGCATGTAAGGTATCAAAACATAATGACTAGAACAAACAATTTTTTTATGTTTTGCCTAATGACAGACAGACTGTCATGTCGGTTGGCCTATTTGTCTGTCTGTTCAAGCTAAAGCTCGAAACTGCTGAACCGATTTTCACTTTTTAGGGTTCCGTACCCAAAGGGTACCAACGGGACCCTATTACTAAGCCTACGCTGTCCGTCCGTCCGTCCGTCCGTCCGTCCGTCCGTCTGTCAGCGGGCTGTAACTCGTAAACCGTAATAGATAGACAGATGAAATTTTCACATATTATGTATTTCTATTGCCGCTTTATCAACAAATAATAAAAATTAAATTAAATTAAAAAAATTAAATTAAAATGGGTAGGTGGGTAGATGGAAATCTTTTAATTTAATTTTTTTTAACGGAACCCTAAAAGAGCGAGGTCCGACTCGCACTTGGCCGATTTTTACATTAATTTCGAGTTAGTGGTCAGTAGAGGGAGTGATCTAAACTATTTATTTATAATAATAACTTAGTTTTTTTTACCTGGATAATAGTTATCCCTTACTAATAAACAAAGTAACAGGCAAAAGCTAGTCATGAATATAATTTGTACAGGCAGCAGTAAGTGTAGGTTTGTATGAATTACAAGTACAAAATCAACACTACCAATCAACCACTAGCTACATTGCTACATAATATTAAAGCTTTTGCCCTCGCGACTTTGTCCGCGTGGAATTAGGTTTTGGATATGTGTGAAATACGTGAAACACGTATTTCTTCATTTTTAATTTAAAGCCCAAATATCAAGTTTCATGGATATAACTTGAAAGATGACGGACTTTCATACAAACTTTGATCCCCTATTTAACCGGCTTGGGGGTGGAATTTCAAAAAAATCTTTTATTAGTGGGTTCCTAAAAGTGGATGGGTGGGTGTGTGGGTGCCGGGTGGGTGTCATAAAAGGCACCTACTGTCATTTCAAGTTTCTAACTGGTATGTATGTATGGTTTAGACTGTGCGTTGAAAGATCAGTCAGTCAGTCAGTCAGGACAAGTATTTAGGTATGTATAGATTGTATTTATTGTCTAGGTCGCTGCTTCTGGAGATGTTTGATGATAAAAAACAAGTCGAACTGTCTGTACGATGTACACGTATGTTTATAGGTGCCTATCACCTACCGAATGTTCCTCATCTTCAACCTGTGATTCGTATCCGCAAATAGGTAGACCTACCGAATACGCGTTCCATGAATATTCCCTTGAAAATTGTGAAAAGTGAGAGGCTTGCCCCGGACAGCGCAGCCTTGAGTGCTTGATCAAATTGGCAATATCCTGGACTGCGAGAAGCCCGGCTGGCGAAACCTTGCGACGCGCAAAAGTCGGTCGTCGAACTCCCCAAGGCCGGGCCGCAGCCGCTTTCTTTGTCTGAGCTGTCGCAACACACAGGCTCACAATTTAACCTCGGCTCGCTTTATCAAGCGTTCACCCATCTAAGTCACAGCCGCTGTAAATATTATAATCTCTCATATCGACCCACTGCTTAACTGCCTGATGTTCTAGAACCATCGAATCGCGGTTAGGGCTATTAATAACACTACCATTGTTAGATACGTTGTTCGAATTATTTGGAATAGAATTTAAATGCAGTTGCAAAATTATGGAATATAGATATTATTCATCAATCATACAGTGATCCTCATCTCATCTTCATCAGCACTACTGAAGGCAGTTCTACTCTCAGAGAGGGGTATAATCCATCACGCTGGCCCTATGTAAATTGGCAAACTTCACACACCTTTGAGAAAATTATCAATGGCATTCCGAACCAGCAGCAGATTCACTTGACGATTCGAAAGCACTTTGTAAAAGTATCCGAAAGCACTTTTTGAATTTTTTTTTTATGTACAAAATAATAAAAATTAATTCATTTTTAATTTTTTTTTACCTCAAATAGGATATTAATTTATTATGACAATTTGACTTTATACAGTATACTACATTAAACCTAAATTTACTCTAAAATTAAAACTACCTACTACATTAAAATTAAATTTATTCCAAAATTAAAACTAAAATAAAAATTGAATAAAATCTAAAACCCCATCGAAGTCACTGCAGTGTGGCATGGTACCCAAGATGCTGGCAGCGTTACCCCTTTGAATGGCCAAGCTAATCCTTTGGGCAAGGTAGCTGCCAGCTCTTGGATCCCCGGTAGACTCGATCACCTTTTTAGTTAGCTCTACAAAAAGCGCTCGAGCCTACGGGATTTGTTTATTTATTTGAATTTATTTGAATAAAAAATTTATTCTATTCTATTCTAATGGTCATTTTTATAAAATTGCCCTTAAGTGAGGGAACCCTTCCATTGATAAGTACGCCCATGCATCATTAATTTTAGTTACAATTCGCAAACCTGAAAGGAGAAAATTAAAAAGCAGTGTGGTCCGTGGGTGTCGCGTCCGTTGAACCACAGTAGAATTATGGTTGAACCATGGTTACGAGTACCTACTAGCCTACCTATATTACTACCTACCTATATTTTCTTTTCACTGAAACCCGGCCAGGCATTCCAATCCCAGCAGATGCTATAAACGACGATAATTTATAATTATGCAAAAGATACTACATGCTCGAAAGTGTGCGCAAATACAGATGCACATTCCTGTTCCTTTACTCTCGTAGTCCGCAGAGAGAGTAGACAGAAGTAGAACGACCGAAGGCTTACGTGCTCTACGAGTATATACCTACCGCCGTAATATCAAATAGACGCTTTCCCACTTGGGATTCAAGAAATTGACCGATTTGCGTCGCTTCCAGAACCCCTTTTGCCATCACATA
Source organism: Oeneis ivallda (assembly GCA_029955525.1). Classification (NCBI taxonomy): domain Eukaryota; kingdom Metazoa; phylum Arthropoda; class Insecta; order Lepidoptera; family Nymphalidae; genus Oeneis; species Oeneis ivallda. The sequence goes on along the minus strand of JARPMR010000006.1, from coordinate 15,945,380 downwards.
ATACAGAAGTTAACAACTTTTTTATTGGATTAAAATAAAAATATAAACAATGAAAGACAACAGCAAAAGGAACATCTGTAAACAAAAAGTTATGTCTAACTATGCTACAGTGCAACCCTCGTTCAATATAGAGATGTTGAGATGAGAACATGGAAGTAGCTTTAGATGACTACTTCCATGGGCAACAATCATTTCACGCAATTTTTACCTTGGATGATCTATTTCTCCGTTATTCATAGTGGATTTCAAATTATTTTGCATTGAGTTGATAGTTTCAATGAATGTTTTATTAATATTACACGTACAATATTATAATGTCACTATCAATACATCTTCATTTGTGAATTGCGTTTGATATCAAAATTAAATTAAGTAAGATACCACATTACATTTCAAATGTAGTACATATATGAAACGAATTAAACTTGAAAACGAAATTGGCCCCGACATGGTTCAATGCATTCGTTTGACAATACAATTTTGCCGAATCCGAGGCACGTGTTTGACATCGAACTTCTAACCATATTGTAACATTACAAGAACAAATAAATAAGTTGAAAAAAAAATCAATATGAGACGTCGTAACTTTCGATACAAACAGGGAAGCCCGCAATTCCCAAACGTAAATCAAGCAAGCCGTAATGCGAGTAACAAAAGCGTCTTAAATACGTAAACATTACATAAGCTTCACTTATTACGTGTATTAGTACTACATATTTACGTAAGATGAGACTATTCAATCACTATTTACTACCGGTTATATAAAGTGCTCAACGTATCGCACTATTCTTGCTCTAACAATAAATATGTCACTTTTTTAGTATATGTTGCGATGGTACTCGATTATGGCTGCCTGATGTCATCAACTTTGAAACCAGCCATCATTGTTTTAACACTATAATAATCATACAAGCAATTGGTTTAACAAAGTTTTTATCTGCATAAAGAAACAATTTCAGCTAATTGAACTCATATTTTATGAACTGCAAATTTTTAATATGGAGAAAAATCAGCGCTAAAATCAAGCATCCAGTGATTCACAAGCATGCTTTAAGAGAAGAAAGCTTACTGGTTCAAGTTGGGTTTTACTTTAAATGAGTGTAACGTAAAACTATGCAAACTATTTTTATTAGGTATTTAAGGAGTTAAGCTATTAGGAGCTTTGCACAAGCACAAGTGGACAAGGAAAACCACAACAGTAAAAATGTGAAAAAATTTCATCTGGGTAAAAGTAAATAAATGTTTAACACTTTTGGGCCATGCGTTAACATACTTGCAGCAGCAAGTTTCGCCGCAGTTATCGTAATAGGCCCCATGGCCAAGTTGCAAAAAGCCTGCGCGTGCGCAAGTTGCCGACGCGTTTTGCTGCCATTGGAGGCGCGGGGCGAGGAGGGCCACTTTCACCCGACGAGGCTGCGCGGCCGTCGACCCCGGGTGCCCTACTCCCCTGACCCACTATGAACTAACCGAAACACTACACTTTCGTTTCTGAGCTCGTCATTAGGTACGAGGATGCGTCTTACGTAGACTTGGAACGGTTTCACCATCCTCGCAAGAACCTTATTCTCATCTCGCCGAGATACTCGTCGGTGGTGGGAGTGTCTCGGAGATAGCAGGCGAGTGGCAAGTAGAGAGTTGTCGGAGCGGGGCTCTTGCGTAACACTTGTTATTCGCGAGAGTGAAAGTGGTGAGCCACTGTCTCCATACTAATGAACGCGAATCGGGTACGACGCACTTGCACCTCCGGAATCCGCAGCACTGGGTTAGTGTCATGAGACTGCTTTCTGATTCTGACAGATATTACGTAATTTCAATTTTTATTTCATTAAAAAGTTTCATTGAGCTGCCTAAAATTATACTAATATAAATATAAACATGTCTTATATACATATCCTACTAATATTATAAATGCGAAAGTTTGTGAGGATGGATGTATGGATGTTTGGATGGATGGATGGATGGATGGATGGATGTATGTTTGTTACTCTTTAACGCGACAACAAATGAACCGATTTTGCTGAAATTTGGCACAGACATAGATTATAGTCTGGAATAGCACATAGGCTACTTTTTATCCCGGAAAAGCAAACAGTTCCCGCGGGATAGCATCGCTATTTTTTACGCATTTGTCCTTCATAATACGCGCAATGGAGTTTTAGATTGACGTGATTTTTTGCACAGGTAAAGTTAAGGGCCTGAAAAATGACAACGGCTACTTTTTATCCCGGAAAAACAAACGGTTCCTGCGGGAAATTAATATACTACTTTTCACTCATTTATCTTTCAATTATGCGCCAACGGAGTTACAGATTGACGTGGTTTTTTGGATAGGCATAGTTGATGACTTGAAAAGTGACAAAGGCTACTTTTCATCCTGGGAAAGCAAACAGTTCCCGCGGGATATTAGTGTGCTACTTTTCACATATTTATCCTTAAATTAGGCGCCAACGGAGTTACAGATTGACGTGGTTTATTGGATAGGCACAGTTGAGGACTAGAAAAATGACAAGGGCTACTTTTAATCCCGGGAAAATAAACAGTTCCCGCGGGATATTCATATGCTACTTTTCACATATTATTTCTTCAATTGTGCGCCAACGAAGTTACAGATTGACGTGTTTTTTTTATAGGCATAGATGAGGACCCGAAAGTGAAAAGGCTACTTTTTATCCCGGGAAAACAAACAGTTCCCGCGGGATATTCGTATGTTACTTTTCACATACTTATCCTTCAATTATGCGTCAACGGAGATTTAGATTGAAGTTTTATATTGTTTTTAGCACAGGTAAAGTTAGGGGCCTGAAAATTGACAAAGGCTACTTTTATCCCTGGAAAACAAACGGTTCCTGCGGGATATTAGTATGCTACTTTTCACATATTTATCCTTAAATTATGCGCCAATATGCATGCATGCATACATGTTTGTATGTATGTGTGTATGTATGTATGTATGTATGTATATATGTATGTATGTGTGTATGAATGTATGCATGCATGTATGTATGCGTGTATGTATGTATGTATACATGCATGTATGTATGTATGTACTTATGTATGTATGATACTATACAGATTGACGTGGTTTATTGGATAGGCATAGTTGAAGACTTGAAAAGTGACAAAGGCTACTTTTTGTCCCGGAAAAGCAAACAGTTCCTGCGGGATGGCATCACTATCGAAATCAGTCAAGCGTTTTTAAAAAAAATCTACAATAAATTATATACTTTGTAGTGGCGCGGGCGTTTAAATGTACCCATGCTCCCGGGACAAAAAGTAGCCTGTGTTATTTTCCAGGTCCTCAACTTTACCTGTGTAAAAAGCCACGTCGACTATATGCACTTGCACTTTATATGGTGAAATATTATAACTGCGAAAGTGCGTTGATTCGTCCTTCAATCACGCCCCAACAGAGCTACGGATCGACGTGATTTTTTGCAGGGGTACCTATAGTTAAGGACCTGGAGAGTGACAGGCTACTTTTTATCCCGCAAAGTCAAAGAGTATCCGAGGCAGTTTAAAGGCTAAGTTCACGCAGACGAAGTTGCGGGCATCAGCTAGTAAAATTATAAATACGTTGTATCTACTTAGTAACTTTTGTATCTATTCTGATGGTAGAATCAATGATATGTCGGTAAGTAGGATGACGAACGCAAGCGATTGAAAAAGTTTAGGAAAATTACAATCGGAAAATTAATATTTTCTTACAAAATTATTTTTATAATTATCGTCTCTTCCCCGGATAACAACGGAACGGATAACACACGAGGCCTAAATCGATGCTAGAGTAAGTAGGGTTACCATGTTGCAGGACAGAAATGTCAACAAAATTAAATTTAAATAAGTAGGTATTCCATATTAGTCTTTATAACGCGGAAAATAAGTGGATATAAGTGACTATTCATATGAAAATATCGAGTTTTATAAAATGCTAATAATTGTAAATAAACAAAGAGGTGATGCACACAATCTAGAAACCGTCAAAAACTAGAAACGCCGTCATGTCGTCTGCGCAGAGTACAAAAATCCATTGTTTGACTGAGTGTAGATATGCTTATATAATATGATTCCGAATGAATTAACGGACTTGCCATTACACAAATTTAAACAATGTGTAAAAACACATTTGTTAAGTCGAGGGTTAGTGTTACAAACAACACTACAAAGTTAGTGAATTTCTTAATGACAAAGTTGCATGGAAACAATCGGTTTGGCATCCAGCTGACGACAAGACAGTGTAACTTATTAAATTGTAATTTTTATGATATTTTATAATATGTACTACGATATTGTATTATTCTGTTTTGAAAAAAGCAACTGCTGTGTTTCTTGCCGGCTATTCTCAAAAGAATCAGCTTTCCGAACCAGTGCAGTGGTAGATTTTATTGAAATAGGTAAATCGAGCGAAAGAAAATAATGAGTGGGCGACTAATAAACTTTGTAATCAAATATATAATCGGATTAAGTAAATAACTTAATTTCTTTTAAATGAGCAGCGGTATTCATATTGTTAGGTACTTTTATATTACTTGAGATTTTTTTTCTACTTTAGCATATTACTTTTCTGATAACAGTAGATGATATAAGTTAGGCTCAGTTCGGCTCGTACAAATGTGGAGGGTTTGGGGGGAGTTAATTTTTTAACTAAGCAAAGGAGAAATAAATAAAAATAAAGCTTCTAATAAACTAACTCTGCTTTTTTTAACTCTGTAGCCACTGCAGGATCGGTATATTTACCAACACTTAGGTAAGGTTGGGGTTGTACATAATTATTCAGGTGTACAGCCGGGCACTTAGTTCCTATTGGGTTATAATATACCTAACTTAAGTTAAAAAAATAATAATAATATATAATAATATATAATAATATATAATAATAATAATAAAATATGTAACAATTGTAACATCATTAATAATAGGGAATCACTGTTCCCTAATTCCGCTTAAGAATTATTATACTGATCGTTTTGAATAGCTAGTTACTCAAAGTATTTTCAAGTTTACCGTTCTTAATATTAATAATTGTAGTCGCTCACGCACTGTCACTCATTTTCAATTCAGAAGTTTTTATTAGATTTTTTTGAAACCTTTAATTTGACTGACTTCGCGCGTTTAAATACGATCCGATTCTATTCTAGACTTGTCATAAGTGCCAAAATATGGCCTACATGAAATAAAAACTTTTGAATTTGATTTTTTTTATTATTTAGGAATTGGTTTTTTACATGTACCTACCGTAGAAAATTATAATTAAACACATTATTCGACAAAGCTAGCTTTTTCCAGCTGTAAATAGGTAAGTTGACAAATAAAGGGTAACAATGGAGAAGTAAAGCAGTGTTATCAAATAGTCATAATAATTACTTAATATTATAGATGCGAAAGTTTGTGAGGATGGATGGAATCTTATTACTCTTTCACGTAAAGTCTAGTAGACGGATTTTGATGAAACTTCATAATTTAATAGCATATTCATCAGAATAGCACATAGGCTACATTTTATTCCGGAAAATTCCGGAATCAAAAACACTTAATCCAATTGGACGAAGTCGTGGGCATCATCTAGTTATACTATCATACTATACTAATACTAGTGGTTCGCCCCGAACTGAGACCTCGCGGTAACGGTTTCCCATAATTGACGATCAAAATTGACATTATTATTATGCCCGTTTTCACCAACCATACCTAAATCATCCCATTTGTAGAAGTCTCTTTACATAGGTAGCCCCTAAATACAATTCTAACATCCCAATGTCATTTTCACCTTTAGTTGTCCCGTAGAGGTTCGTAATAACAAAGTTGACAGAAAGTGTCAACTAACTTAACATAGGTAGCCCGTAAAGGTTAGGGAACTGTTATAGTGAAATCCTCAAGGCCTCAATCAAACTTAGGTATAGTTTTTTGGAACATTCAAATTAAATTACTTGTACACAGCGTCAACTATTGACACGATCAGAAATATGTAAAAACAAACTGCAACGTGAAGTTTTATTGATGTTTGCTAAATGACTAAATAATAATCTTAATTGAATAATAGGTATGTTACATAAAGCTGCATTTGCTATATGAGATGAGAGCGCCATCTATTGACATCATTGTGAAGTTCTGTTGTTGCTGCTCATTAAAAGTTAAATAATTTAGTTTCCTTATTACATTTATCTAATTTTAGTATTTGTTGTTCAAGTACATGATATTACGCTAAAATTGTAAAACTTTCAAGCCCCAGCTTTCAATGGTTATTCCGTTCTGAGGTCAAATATAATCTCCACTTTGAAAGCCCCCCATTTCGTCAATTTTAGGAAAAAAAATTAAAAAAAAATACTTTCGTACTCTGTTCCAAATTATCTTTAAAATGAGGTACTGTAAACCTATGAAACGCAAAATTTTTTTTTTTTCTTCGCATTCGCTTCTATGAGAGCCCCCCTGAAATAAAGATTTTTATAACTTTTTAAGCCATTTTCGGCTGGAGGCCATCGGTTTACATATTATATCTAAAATTGAAGTAATTTCGTTCAGTAATTCAGAAGTTATAAGGCTCTGACAGACGGACGGACGGACGGACGGACGGACGGACGGACAAGTGCAAATTCACTCAAGTAGACTCAAAGACCTTCGCTTCGCTCGGTCGATTATAATTACGAAAGTGTGTTTGTTTGTTGGTTTGTCCTTCAATCACGCCGCAACAAAGCTACGGATCGACATGATTTTTTTCATGGGTCTAGTTGAGAGCCTGGACAGTGATATGCTACTTTTATCCCGGAAAATCAAAGAGTTCACGAGGGATTTTAAAAACTTAATCCAAGCGGACGATGTCGCGGACACCACCTAGTAGTAGTTTATATTATTGAGTCTTAAAAAATATATTACGTAGATTCAGACATCACAATAATATAGCTGATGTATTGGTGTGACGTTTTAATATATACAATTTTTTGAAAAACCGTAAAAAATAAAGGACTTCTACACGTATGTAGGGATGTTACGTCACGTTACAAGTTAAAAATGTGACACCGTATTATAAGTAAATCTGACTTTATATGTAGATACTAGGTAAGTAGTTGAAGAATGTGATATTTAATAACTCCGAAAAGTCAGAGGTGCGTCGTGCCCGGGATCGACCCCCTAATAGGAGACCACAGTCCTAAGCACTAGGCTATCACTGCTTCCACATACACATCAAGTTAGTTTGCTTGAAAAATTACACCGAGGCCTTTTTTACTTGATGGTTACCCTAGCAAGTGCAACCTGTGCATTGTGCAAGCCAATTTGAATTCCGCGCCAACACTTCGATCTGCGATTTCCGTTGGCATTCGGGTGCGCTCGGCGCTCTGTACCCTTAGTGTGAGTTTGCATTTCACGATAATATTTATAGATTTCATTAAACGTGAGAGTAACATGGTCGAAAACGTTGATTTGCAGTCATTTATTCGGTAGAACCAATTTTTTTACAAAGTTTCCGCTTTAGGTTATAGGCTGTAGATGTTTAGACGAGCCTTAAATCGAGGTAATGTAGGTGTATTTTACTTTGACGTTATAGTGTTTCGATATTCGAAACCTATGAATGATATCGAAATATGTAAACTCGTACTAGCCCTGCTGTACCTCCATAGTGTAGCTCGCGGCCTCGAGTGCGGGGCAACGAACGCTGACTAGGCCGATCGTATTACAAAGTCCGACTCGGCCGCGGCCGCTCCCTGCCACTCTGCTTTTGAGATCCTAGGCTTACCTCTTACTATACCTAAAGGCTACCTGTAATTCATTACATCAAGGTGAAATAAGCCCATTTCAAATGGCAGCACGACGCCAATTATTATTTGAGCCTTAAATTGAAAATACTTACTATCTATTAGGTTTGCATGGTGGAAATAAATACTGATATATAATATTATCATAATAAATTTGATATTATAATCATTATGAATATTGTAATTTGCACTATTAAAAAAAATCGGCCAAGTGCGAGTCGGGCCTCGCTCTTTTAGGGTTCCGTTAAAAAAATTAAATTAAAAAATTTCCATCTACCCACCTACCCATTTTAATTTAATTTTTTTAATTAAATTTAATTTTTATTATTTGTTGTTATAGCGGCAATAGAAATACATAATATGTGAAAATTTCATCTGTCTATCTATTACGGTTTACGAGATACAGCCCTCTGACAGACGGACGGACGGACAGCGTAGGCTTAGTAATAGGGTCCCGTTGGTACCCTTTGGGTACGGAACCCTAAAAAGATAGCACTGTGTCACGGCAAAATAAATAACAAAGCAGGGGTCGTCAAAAAAGGTTTCAATAGGAGCTTGCATTTAAGGTCCTAATCTTAATGAATATCTAGAGGAATAAGGAATATTGCGATCGGAACATGTAGAGTCAAGAGTACACAGGGTTATTTATCCATTAATTATGTAAATGTTAGGGCAGGTTGAAAGTTGAAACGTACCAATCAGAGAGTACAAGACATTGAACAAAATTCCACATTCCTTTCCCGCTCGTGAATTTCCTAAATCTAAAATTATTCACGTAAAATTGTTAATAAATTATTTTGGTCTTTCTCTTTATTATTTATAATTTGAAATGATGTCATGAAGTGAATGAAGACTCTTGATGTTTTATCATTACTTTATTTGCTTGTCATCATAAAAATAAAAAACAAAAGTATTATCAATGTTTACCGCAACTGGATATTTTTGTGATGAACACGACTAAATCGCATGCTTGACCTCGCAATGAGGCTTAGAGCTCAAAAAATATTAAGATTTATCATTGATGGTAGTTAAAATTTGGTGCATAAACAAAAACGAAAAAGTTTGGTGAAAAACAACACGTTTTTACAAAACTTTTTGCCTGTGTCTTGTTTTTTGCCTGTGTCTAAAGTTTATTTCTTTAAAGTGAACAAAATTGAAGGAAAATGCGTTATGCTATTACTCTAAATATCGTTTGAGAAAACAAAATTCCTCAGTTGTGTTTGTCTGTCTATACGCGCTAATTTTAGACAGTATTTTAGGGATGGTTTCGGTGGTGAATAACCAACGGATAAGTAGAATGGTTGTGCGATAAGGTGTAAATTAAGTAAATTATGATGTTAGTTTTCGATTAAAGACCAGTTTCAATCAGCTATAAAACAAAAACCCGCCCCAGCTTCGCACGGGTAGTACAGCATTTTATATTACGCCTATATGCTTTGCAAACTCCTTGAAATGTTCCATAGGTTATATTGAACAGCATTTTGCACTGTACGTAGGCTTATAAAAGAAGTATCGGCTTATAATATAGCAATGTCAACGCAGCGCAGGGGTGGTCACTGGTCGCATCACGTGAGCGAGTCCCGTCATCGCCATCGATCGGGTTGAAATCCGTGTATTTATTTTGGCGCTCGTTCGTTTTTATTTTGCGATAACTTCTAAGATATTCATTTAAATTATTATTGCATGGTGTAAAGCATTATCATAATGTGCATGAAATGCTTACGGTAACTAAATACTGATGTATCCGTCTAAATAGATTTCCAATTACCGCATAATAAGTGACCATTTTTTTACAACATAAAATGGGTACTTATAGTAAGCTATCCTTAAAAGATAGATATATGCCACCACGGACTTTTCTATAAAGGCTTATCCCACCATACCACCACCATAAATTGTTTTGTTATATCTCAAAGGGATTAGGCAGCCTTTTCGATGAAAGCTCCCAAGTGGCTTGAATTTTTCCGAATTTTTTTTCAAATTTTGTCAACGATTATCGTCATATTTCAACTAATTTACACAAAACCTTAACAAATTATACACTAAAACCTTCCTCATGAATTAGCCTATCTACTGGTGAAAACCGCATGAAAATCCGTTCGGTAGTTTTTGAGTTTATCGCGAACAGACAGACAGACAGACAGACGCGGCGGGAGACTTTATTTTATAATATGGAGTGATAGTGATAATAAATAATCAGTGTCAATATAAATATTTTCAAAGTTTGAAGTTTACGGAATTGTTAAACATTTTACAGCGTATTTGGATAAGAACGAAAACAAAAATCGGTGCAGAGTTTGACTTCTCAGGCGAAACTGGAGCGTATTACTTGTAGTATCCAAACCCAACAAAATAAAATCTTGTCTGACGTATAAAGCTGCTTATCTGATGATAACGAGGATTATGAATTTTCCCCTTAACAACTGAATGAAACACTTTACTGTGAAACGATAGGAGAAAAAACTTTGTCAACTGTTAGGTCTTATTTGGTACAGGAGCTTAGTGAGCGGTTGAGATTCGAAATGAATTCGGGATTTTTTAGATCATTTGGTGAATTTAAAAAGGTAAGTAGCAATGGAGCAGTAAATGATATCGGGTTGTTAAATTCGCCAGCATTAGAATGCGAATTTGCGCGCGGCTCACGTTTGCAAGATAAAGTCAGTCAGGGTCGCTCGGTGCCGACGGCCGGCCATGCCCCCGGCTTGCGACACCTCCCCCTCGCCGCAGCCGCCGCTCGCACCCGCCGCAGCCTCTAGCCAACCTCAGTTAACCATAGGAAAAACAACAGCACCCACGTTCCTTATAAAAATTAAACTGACTTCATATCTAACCATAATCTCGGCAAATACGAGCTGGTTACACTTTAATGCTTCATCAGCAAATTCATGCTCTTTATCAGATGCTATTACTAGAGGCAAACGGTAAACTAGGGAACCAGTCGTACTTTGTATCATTCAGAAAACTGGTTGAGAACCTGATCTTTCCTCTTTCTGTCAATAATATTGCTTTCCTTAGCATAAAATGCAATCCAAATTAAGACAGTAGGAATAATCGTAACTTCTGCAAACATATTCATATTAGTTTATCAACCATTTTAATAGCAGTAAGGGTCCTGAGTTATCAACAACTAGTTCGTAAATGTTTTTAATAAATTAAAATTTTTAATTAAATAAAATTTTTCAAGACGTCCCAGTCTTTCTCAAGAATCATGGTAGCCCTACTTTTTCATATTCATTCACGTAGGTACCTATTTGTTTAAGCTTCTTAAAGATGAATAAAAATTCAGTATAACTAAGTGATTCATAACAATCACCTTATTAGTTTTATTACTCATACTTTATTAAATTTGCTATACTTAGTAAATAATAATATAGCTTCATACATATTATTTAAATAATGTAATTGACATAATATGTTCTTAGCTTATACAACTATTTTATTACTTGCTATAAAGAAAGAAGCACGAACATAGTAAATTTATAAATGAAACCCATACTCGTAACCTGGGCATATTTTTTCCTTAGGTTTTCAGTACAATTTGCGGGCATAGAGTTGCTTACCTTACTAGAGCAGCAATGGCTCGCAAAATCACAATAAGCGAGTCCAATAGTCGTGCTTTTATAATTTAGTATATTTTTACTAGGACTGCTCCTTCTGTCGATAATCTTTCTTTCTTTAAATAAATTTATTTTCATTACACAACTAAACTCATACGGTAGTTTATCGTAAAAGATGTTTTGTTTAATTTTCCATAAATAAACAAACGTCTATTTTTAAAAAGGGTTTTAGTGTATTATTTATTTATTTTAGTGGTTATTTACCATTTTTGTCATTATTTATAATTATTATGACTTATGTCAGAAAACAGTCACTTAGGGTTTGGAACGCTTCCAAGTATACGTTTCAGTGTTCGGCACATAAGTTTTTGTCATCAAATAAAGCAATTTCATAACCTGCGTTGCTTCTGCGACGCCATTGCGTCGCGTCGTCCTACATACAAAAATCTGTGTAATGGCACACATGCTGCGGCAACGAGGCGCGTCGTAGCATCGCTACGATGCTTCTACGGCGCCGCTTTAGTGTCTTATAAATTATAATATTAGCAGCGACTCGCCCCGGCTTCGCACGGGTAGTAGAGCATATTATACCTACACTTGAATTTATTTTCGCACGCGTTCGTTTTTATTTTGCGATAACTCCTAAGACATTTATTTAAATTACATGGTTTAAAGCAGGGGTTCCCAAAGTTCCGAAAATGCCCCCCCCCCCTTTTCCTCCATCATGGTAATCGGAGACTGTTGTAGGTCGGTACTAAATATGGCTTTTTTCTATCATATGTCTCTCTTATGATGAACCCCTATTTTACCTCCTAAAGGGTAGAATTTCCAAAATTCCTTACTTTCTTAGCGGACGCCTACGTCATATTTAGCTATCTGTATGCCAAATTTCAACCCGATCCGTTGGTTTGAGCTTTTTGTTGGTCATATATGATGTATTGAGGTTTGCTCCATGGCTGAACTCAATGTTAGCGATAGTTGAAAAGTCGTTATACATATTGTAGTTAGATACGGGTATGTCGGTTAAGAGGGTGGTGGCGCGCTCGCCGCGAGGGAGCGACCTGCTTGCGGTGCGCTGAACTCGGTATATTTAGCCTGGCTCCCAGTTCGGTGCATCCAACTTATTGCCACTGCATTCGTTATCAGTATCACATACATAACGGAATTTCAAAATCCCCTCAACCTCGTTTCCTTTCACGTGTCTAACGATATTCCAAACGCCACGTGATCCTATTTTTACGCGTCACACATCTGCGGGATTTATTCAACTAACGCAATCGGTGCCGATTTAATTCCATCTTATTTTACGTTTCTTTTATACAAGCTCTACTGTTTTTGCGCAAGTGGTTTAAATTATTATTTGAGCCGTTTTCAAGTAGGCTTCCATCTATAATAATGATGTTCTCTCCACCAAATTTCAGCCACGGCAACCAATCTTAATGGAGATAATATAGTGCATAAGTGTGTGCGCAAACACAAGGGTCATTCTCTTTTCCATCACTAAATGGGACCGACGCCCGATGGGGCCAGCCAGAGTTGAATATTTTTATGACGAAAAGCACTTTTACATAAATTAACCATTGATATTGGATAATTAGTGGAACAGGGAACTTAAAAGTAAATTATTTTTTTAATTTTCAATAAGATAATTTGTATTTGCAATCCCGTAATACTTTTTATACCAAGATACCCCATCAGAACATAATAATTACTTAAAAATCCGTTAGTCGTTAAACGAGATAGTGGTAAATTTATAAGTAGGAACCATTGCACTTTCAGCATCCTCCCCAAAACACAGTAGAACATACCTACTTGGGAAATTAAATCGTGATACTTTCACTCCCTCTTTCCGGCTCAATTTCTTACCTGGAACAAAAAAAATACCTATTAATTTTCAAATGTAATTGCACTGTTAAAATATTTCTGATGTTACCAAGCACTCGTATATGTATGTATATTCGAATACTTTAAATAAATCCTAGCCTATTATTACCCTAGAGTGAAATACTTGCAGCTAGCTCACGGCTGTCGGAGTCAGCGTATTTGCCTAATTGATCAAATATATGTAGTTCAATTTTCTGCTGTGAGAAACATTCAATCATATAATCATTCAGTCAAAGCTTAAATTTGTTTGTAGCACAGTGGCGCTCGAGTCGTTACGTTGTCATCGTCCTAATTTTGCAGTGTCCTCGTTTTTGAGGTCAGCCTGTATTGGGGCAACGAACTCGTGCCCTTATCGTGGGGAGAGGCGGAGAGGACGGCGCAGTCATTGCTAAGCGTTTCGTTGTACTGATATTTATTGAGCCTACTCTGCGATAGATGGCGTACTAAAATATTAAAAAAGCACTCCATAGAAAATGTGTCTATGGTCAGAAGATGTCTATGCAACTCATATTTGGATTAAAAATAGCTAAAGAGGGATCCTATTTAAAAAATTTAATATTTTATTATAATTCAGATTTCAGTGTCCACAAAAATCATCCTTATTCTGAACGTAACAATATTAATTAGTCTGATGCATCAACAATAGATATACGCGAGGCGAGGCGTGTGGCGCGAAGTCGCGAACACTATTATCGTAGAGAGGCTACGCACACACGCGCAGCGGTAGGCCGTAGATATACGTTCTCGTAGGTACGGGCGCGGGTCGACGAACGGCAACCGGGGCAGCCTTGCTCTGTCCTCCGCGCCCTATTTCTGTCGCCACAGCGTTCCCCCTCGCCCCGCGCGTCCCCCCCTCCCCCCCTCATCAGCCCTCACTTCAACCCTCCACTTTGGAAATTACTCCAAAATACTCTTAGAAAATGAGAGAAATACATAATGAGGTCAAATCTGTACAATATAATTATAGGTACGAATTTAATTTGGTCCGGGGCTAAACAGTTTCACTTTTTTATATTTATGAAATTCAGACCGAACACAATTCAATTCCTTTGTCTGTACTTAGCCCAATGGAAACTATAATAAACAAACAAATAATCAAAATAAAATTGAATTTTGTAAATTAATCTTAAATATATAAAAGGAAAAGGTCACTGGGACAAAAATCACAAATCACTGGGACTGGATGGATCGGGCTGAAATTTGGTATACAGATAGCTATTATGATGTAGAAATGATTTTTGAAAATTCCTACTCATAGGGGGTAAAAATAGGGATTTGAAAAATCGAACTTAACGTGAGCGAGCCGCGGGCAATAGCTAGTATTCATTATTGTTCATATGAACAACACATTTTAGTACCTTAATTAATAATATTAATTATTATTATTTGTATTTTGTAGATTGGCTGTTCCGCTGTTCATAAAAACAAGTCAAGCTACACGCAAAAGCTAGTAATTATTAATATTAAATTGGTCACAAGGTAACAGTTGCCAGTTACAAACAAAGAACTCTCAAATCTGTCTCTGTTTAAATGTGTCATTGTTCAACGCGAAGCGACGCCTCTCTTTTTCCGTTTGATACTTCAATTATAGCTAGAGTTCAAATGTGTACCTAACCTTTTGTTTATTTAACTTCTTTTTTTTGTTATTTAATGATTAATGCTTTTATATGTAGACGTACTCGTAGATATGTGTAAACGAATTTCGGAAGCGGTGATAAAAACAGGCTTTTAAGGTGTTCAAAGCAGAAAAATGTCACATTTGTTTGTAAATTACGTCGTGACTTGTGATATAGATATTGTTGAAGATGAGGCCAGTACCTAATGAGCACTGGACTTTATGTGTATCGAGCGAGGAAGGCCAGCAAACAGTAAATAAACACCTTGAATTCACAATCAAAACCTTTATTACTTACGACGTCTTACGTCTTACGAAATCCGAATTTTTTCATGTTATAAATTTAACCATTTCCTCTCCTGCAGTAAACGCGTGAAAATCTAAATCATATTTTCCCCTATTTTCCTTTCACCTTCCATAGTCCACTGAACAAAAATTGCTCGGGCCTTATTAAAACTAATAATTATATATTTATCACTTGCTGATTAAAAGTAGCTGATTTTCGCGATTTCGTCCGCGTGGATTTAGGGGGAAATAAATTCCGCGGGAACTCTTTGATTTTCCGGGATAAAAAGCAGCTCATTTCCAGGTCCTCAGCTATGTCCATGTAAAAAAACCGGTCAAGTGCGAGTCGAACTCGTGCGCCAAGGGTTCCGTACCTACCCATTATAACGGAATTATATTATAATTATTATATATAATTTTCAACTTTTTTTATTTTTGGAATTTTTCCTTTATTTGTGCTGTAAGACCTTACTTCTTGTCAAATTTCGTGATTCTAGGTCAACGGGAACAACCATATAGGTTTTCGACCCAAAACCTATAGGGTACTTCCGGTTGACCTAGAATTGTCAATTTTGATTTAAAGCAAGGTCTTACAGCACAAGTAAAGGGATAATTCCGAAAAATAAAAAAGTTGAAAATTAAGGTAAATTTTGGTACTTACAAATTTTCACGAAAATCTAAATTTGCCCATATCTTTTTATCGTGTTCACTCAGGACCTTGATTTTAATACACCTAATAGGGACTATAGACCTCAGTATCTGGTATAAATTTCAAGTTGCTTGGTCTACCCGTTCCTGAGAAAATCGGTGGTGACACACGGACAGACAGACGGACAGACGGACAAGAGAGTGATCTTATAAGGGTTTTTCTTTTTTTTAACTTTTGAGGTACGGAACCCTAAAATCACATCAATCCGTTGCTCCGTTGCAGCGTGATTGAAGGACAAACCAACAAACGGATATTTTCTTAAGTTAAAAAATAGTAGGATAACTAAAATATTTAGCGTAAAATATTTACATTTACATGACGTGTAAAAAGGCTGAAAATAATATTATAAATCCAACATATTTTAAGCTACAATTTTCCTCAAGCGCGCATTTTTGCGGATTGCGGTCGACACCAGCTGTATTTGCGACATCAATTTAGTTCAACACTTATAAGTTGTACTGTTGTCTTATTATTATCTATATATAGAAAATGATATTATATAATAGGAACATAATATAAGCCATTTTTAATAGGTACCTACATAAATTATTATAGTACTACAGTAGTTAACGACTACAATTTTTAAGGGGATTGTATAACCAGTTCGTTTGTACACATAATCGGGTGTCATCGAATGCATGACACGTCTAAATTGTGTCTGTGTATGTATTTGTATACATAACATTACATGTACAGACGAGCATGTATGCGTGTGACGTGGAGCCGAGTGGTGACGCTGATTGCGTCAACTTTTACTCGCACTTTCTCGCTTTGCGCTTGCGCAACTGATGTAGCGCAATACTGGTTCATTGGACCCGTCGGTGACAGCATTTCCCTCGAAGCCACTTCATTCTATATAAAATCTTATCAATAATGTCACGGATGCCATATTCGTGTAAAAATATTATTCTAAATGAAGTAACTTACATTTTGTGAATTGATATTTTATCACGTTATCATTCAAAATTTCAAACGAGATGTTTCTGCACCAGGTTCTCGATAACGAACTATGCATGTTTAATAAATATCGCATCTATTTAAAAGATAATCTATTAATAAAGAGACCATAGGTTTAAGATTGTTAGTCGCTTCGCACGCGTTCCGCTACCTAAGCTACCAAACCTAAATCTATGAGAGACGGAGCTTCACATATCAAGTGGAGCTTGCGAACAATCAGCTTTATAAATGGGCCAACTTATCATAACGAGATGAGATAGTTCTAGTATTTAATATCGTAGTACGAGATTACGAATTCGAGTAATAGTAACATTTCAATGAAAGCTAGTGGTAGGTAGCGGGACGGCGAGGGGGCAGCGAGCGCAGGTGGAGGGGCGCACGAGGTACGCGCCCCAGTTTCGCGCGGGTGCATGAACTCTAATGAGGTAAGGCCACCGACCGCAGCCAGCATTACTCAGAATTGAGTCTTATCTCACGCACTTTAGATGAGTTTTTGGCGTGCGGCGCTGAGGGCCAGTGTAATATCGTCACAGTGTATATTGATATCACACGGAGGAGTTGGGCGTGTGACGCTGAGGGCCAGTGTAATATCGTCACAGTGTATATTGATATCACACGGAGGAGTTGGGCGTGTGACGCTGAGGGCCAGTGTAATATCGTCACAGTGTATATTGATATCACACGGAGGAGTTGGGCGTGTGACGCTGAGGGCCAGTGTAATATCGTCACAGTGTATATTGATATCACACGGAGGAGTTGGGCGTGTGACGCTGAGGGCCAGTGTAATATCGTCACAGTGTATATTGATATCACACGGAGGAGTTGGGCGTGTGACGCTGAGGGCCAGTGTAATATCGTCACAGTGTATATTGATATCACACGGAGGAGTTGGGCGTGTGACGCTGAGGGCCAGTGTAATATCGTCACAGTGTATATTGATATCACACGGAGGAGTTGGGCGTGTGACGCTGCTTCCAGCTGCGCCGCGACCTTCACAATTATCGCCCTCGTGAGATCCAACTTCTGTGGTATCATACTGCCAGCAGCATGTCAACCAGTTTAATTCTTAAACTCATAGGTCTACTAATACTATTATAGAAATCCAAAATCACCAATAACACAACCGACAAGAAGAATAATAAAATATCTCATTTTAATTCTTCACAAAAATTAAGATCATAAAACGTTTGAAAACACGTGTAAAACAATAACGTCACTGATTTTCTGACAACTTCTTCCCCACTGATCAACTAAATTGCTCAAATGCATCAAGTTGAGCAGTGGGTAATAAAACGGCTCAACTGGTAATTGCTCAACAATGGAGTGATGAGCAGTGAGTAATCTCTGATCTACCCACTGGTCAACTAGATTGCTCAACTAGTTGAGCAGTAGGACATAGTTTGTATTAACAAACAGTAATAAAAAAAACCAGTACAAATGTAGGAATGGGCAGTTCGATAAATAGTTCGGCGGTTCACAGTTTAATAAGTACTATATTTGTCAAAATCTTAGATTAGGTTAGGGTTGGACATAAGCACCTGAATAGGTCCTATTTAGCATAGGTTAGGGTTAGGTTCTATTGGATTAATATACCTAACTTAAGATTACTTACGACTGATAAAAGCGGGATGACCTACTGATCAACTAAGTTGAGCAAAAAATAGTTGAGAGTTGAATAGTAGAGCATAAAAAAGGTTCGGTAATACAAACTATGTCCTACTGCTCAACTTGATTGCTCAACTAGTTGAGTAGTGGGTTAGAAGTGTTTCTGATAAATATCGCACAGCTTGAACCGGTGGATCTAGATGCTAGAAATTTGAAAAAAAGGAAATCTTCCTTGATCCCTAAATGTGTTAATGCAACTCTTGCAATGCCATGAGAAATTAGATGCTTAGAAAGCATCTAATTTCTCATGTTTCTCATTGCTTTATGTTTCTCATTGCTCATCTTGCCAATCTATGCTTCAGACAAGGTATATTTCCGGCTATCCTAAAAAAATCGATTGTTACTCCAGTACATAAGAGTGGAAAGAGCGACGATGTCAACAATTATAGACCTATTTCAGTCCTACCAGCTATATGTAAAATATTAGAAAAATTAATTAACAATAGACTTATTAACTATCTTGACCAACGAAGTATTATATCAAGCTCTCAGTTTGGTTTTAGAAGAGGAAAGTCTACTGAAGACGCCGTTTGAGCTCTCAGTGATGTTATCGTAGAACATTTAGATCAAAAAAGTAAATGTCTAGCAGTATTCCTTGATCTTAAGAAAGCTTTTGACACCGTTTCTGTTACCATTCTTATTTACAAACTTGAATCAATAGGCATTAGAGATATACCACTGTCCCTATTCCAAAGTTACTTAACCGGACGTTCACAAAGGATTAAAATAGAAAATTATATGAGTGAGGACATAAATGTTACTTACGGCGTTCCTCAAGGAAGTGTGTTGGGACCAACATTGTTCTTAATCTACATTAATGAGCTCTGTAATCTCAAAATTCATAATGGTCATTTATTTTCTTACGCGGATGACACAGCTATTGTTTTTAGTGGCACTTCCTGGAATGATGCCCGTTTACATACGGAAAAAGGACTATCGGAAGTAGCTAATTGGCTTAACTCTAATCTCTTGACCTTAAACACAATGAAAACACATTATATTTGCTTCTCCTTAAGAGAACAGCAGCAACCCTTGCAAAGCTATGAAATTAGAATTCATACATGTTCCCAACTACAAAGCGCCAATAGTTGTGATTGTCCAGTCTTAAACAAAGTTTCAACTATAAAATATCTCGGAATAATGTTGGATCATAGACTAACTTGGTATCCACATATAGATCTGGTTTCGAACAGAATAAGAAAATTAATATGGATATTTAAGAATTTAAGAAACATAGCAACTAAAAAAATATTAAATACAGTCTATGTAACTCTTGTACAGTCCGTCATATCGTATTGTATTACTGCTTGGGGTGGGGCTGGCAAGACCAAATTTCTTGAAGTAGAGAGAGCACAACGATCGCTTCTGAAAGTAATGCTATCAAAATCCTATAGATTCCCCACGACACAGCTTTACTCTTTATGTGAATTTCTTTCAGTTAGAAAATTATACATTTTAAATGTTATCTTAAGAAAGCATAAATCACTGCCATTCTCAGTACCAAGTACTCGCAAGCGAAGAAAATATATTGCTGCCGCAACACGACATGCTAGAACTAAATTTGCTAGAAATCAATATGTTAGACTTTCATCTTATCTTTATAACTTAATAAACAAAACACTCGATATACATCCACTTAAATTACGAGATTGTAAAAAAGTTCTAACTAAATATTTATCTACATGAAAAGGTTGAATCATTGTTTAAATCTACTGAATAATTGAACTTAGCACTTTGACCAATACATAACACTCATGCACACACGCACGCACACAAGTTCACATACACACACACACACAGACACACTCATACATACTCACATACACACTAACCATAAACACACATACACATACGCGCAGACACAGAACGTAATTTACGCGCAATCACACAGCATTATTAAATTAATTTTTACTGTAAAAATATTATGTAGTATTTTATAGTAATTTTTATTGCTAAACAGATGTAGCTATTGTTTCATAATACATCGACGGATATTGTTATGGAAGAGCGGTGTCTTCTGGTACAAGTGTACTATTACACTTAAAAGAGGGCTCCAGCCTTACTTGTGTTATAAATTGTATATGATGTTTAATAAACGAATTTTGAATTTTGAATTTGAGGTACTCAAGGAAGGCTTTTGAAATAATCAATTTAAATAATCGAAATCCACGTGGACGAAGTCGCGAGCATCAGCTTGTACTTAGTAGTAGTGCATAAAATCTACTCGAAACTTCATTTTAAATAATTAACTTAAAATAGAGATTTTAGAGAAACAAATAAATATATTTGGTTTTTAATCATACGTTAAAGCAACAGGACTTTTTTTATTATGTAGACTCTTGCTTACAAATACAAAAAACAGAGTGATAAAATTATTTGAATAATTCTACTTGTATTTTATATGGGTCATGTAGCTGGATGAACACGAGGGGTGGAAATTATCTGTGAAACAAAGGAATATACCGTGTCCTCATTTCCGAAGGAAACACGTCCCGAACGATCCACGGAAAGTTAAGATAAAAGCTTAGATAGAACACGTTCACCCGAAGAATAGCTAGTTAGTTCTCTCATGATTCAAGTACCTATTGCGTTGAATTGGGTTAAACAGAGGTGAACGAACTGTCCTACGGGACAAAAGTTGCACAACTGACGTATGTGTGTCAACTTTGTGGAATAGCTGATACAAATAGAAGGGGACACAAAAATGTAGCCACCAACCGTAGACCGCTGCGGTTTTTATTCTGAGGACGTACCAACTAACAACCTGTACACAAAATCTGCTTATGATAATAAATAATGTGTTTAAGGTGGAAGACATTTGGTTTTTCGCAATTTGTAAACTAATACGACAAAGTAGGCTTATGGCCTTCTAATTGCACCAGTGAAATTATCATCTTCACGGGTTTACATAAAAATCTTTACTTGAAAGTGACCAGTTTAAGGAATTAATCAAAATACTGAGTTGGAAGTGAGTTACTCACAAATTAATCGACATTTTGATTAATTTCTTAAACTAGTCACTTTCAAGTAAAGATTTTTATGTAAACCTGTGAAGATGATAATTCCACTGGAGCAATTAGAAGGCCATAAGCCTACTTTGTCGTATTAGTTTACAAATTGCGAAAAACCAAATTAAATTTGAATTTCGCGGGCATACCCGTGTCTTCCACCTTAATAACAATGTTTAATAACAATTATTAAATCTGAATTCATGAATACTATACATATTTTTGGTTTAAATAAGCACCTATCGAACGATGAGCAAGATTCTCAGATCAAGTTGAAAATATAATTGAATGGAAAATATATTTAACCTTTATTTTGTACTATGTATTACAAAAGATTATTGTAATAGTATTGAACTAGGAACATAGAAAATAGATAAAGTAAAAATATTTTTTTTTAAATTCATCATTTCATTTAATCATATTTAACTAACAGTATGCCCGATGCCATGTTGTACCTACGCATTAGTACAAAATTGATTAAGAATAGAATCAGAAAAGTTTCTTCTCATATTTTTTACAGAATGCTTTGAAACAATAGTTTAGCAATCTTATATATCTGTTTTCTAATATCATTTCAATCACATCATCATTCATATAACATCAAACATATCATTTCACAAGGAATATTTTCAATTTGTTGTTACTTATTTAATGTAGAGTGCGGGCACATACATGATGATTATGACTTGAAATTCATATAAGAGCGTATGCCAGTGCAGTAAACAACCTACAATTGGAACAATAAACTTCATCAAGTACGAGCTATGTTCGATTGATAATAGTAATAATAGATCGTATACATTAATGATGTCGAACAGTTAATAATAATTATAGGCGTTTATCCATGATTTTTCAGGGAACCGCTTCTACGAGAGATAATACAAGAGGCGCTTTTTAATTAGCTGCTAATGGATACATTTCTTGCCTCTACTAGTATTTCATTCTCTACTACCGTTCTTAAAGACTGTCCATGTCTTTAAGGGTAGTAGAGAAGTTATCAATTAACATTTGTCAAAAGCTCAACAATATTTTTGACGTTTGAAATTGAAATAAGTTTTTGTCATAGAAATAGGAAGACGTAGCCGTAATTCCCAGTTCATGGTTTTTGTTCACTTATTTATCAAGGCAAAGTTTGATATCTGAACAATATTACAGTTAATGTAGAACTTTGGGAACCCTACTTTAGCTATCTTTAAGCTTTACCGAGGGTATTTATTTAAGCTTTTGAAAATCCTTGATATTGGAAATAAAGTATCCATCGTCTTTCCTCAACATGCAAGCCAATATCTCCTTGCAATTTTTTTTCTAAATTCAGCGATTTAGGCGCGAAAAGGGTACAGTTATTTTTGCACATAGATATAACAAATAATGTCACCCCGATCGAATTCGCCCTTGGCGGCTAATCGTCAAAGAACCACCTGCGCGAGAGGTATACTGCACAAGTGTGTGCGCAAACTTTTTATTCTCTCTCTATTCCCTCACTCTCATAAGCCGTTGAGATGAAAATCAGGACCGGCGGCTTTACATGCTCATCGGAGGCAAGGGGTGACATAACACCAATATTATTGCTCCGAAAACGGAAATCTGAAGGTCTGACCCGGGAATCGAACCCAGGACGTTATCACAGTCAAACATGCTAAGAACTGTCCAACGAGGCTATTTATACATTCTTGGTATAGAATGGGTATACCTAGATTGTATTTGTAAAGGCTGTAGGCAATCCGTATTAACTATTAGTGCATCGTGGCGTCAGTGCTGTCGCAGGCGGCAGGACCATGTTACTGGAGGTTATAGCACACGAGTAAGGTAACAGAGCGGAAGCTACATACAAACGGACCGCGGCGGGCTCACCCATACATAGCGCAACGCTGTGTGCGTGAGCTCTCACCGACACATTCACCGACACGCCGCTCAGGGTCAAACCGGTCGACTCAGGGTCTGAACGTAAGGGCTGACGGTTGTGCGTTTAGTGAAAATAAATAGACGATGAGTGTAAAAATGCCAAACTCTTGCACAGTTTGTTTAAAACAACCCAAAGACAATAAGGACATTTCCTTTTTTTATATTTGAGAGATAAAGAGAAGTAAGTACTTTTTTATACGTATAGGTAGGTACGTATTAAATTAATTAATAAATAATATTAAAATTCTTTGTTATTCGACCGATTTCGTTTAAAATCGATATTTGGGCTTCCTTTGGGTCAAGAAAGAGGAAATGGATGCCAAAATTTTATAGTCACCGCCATATTGAAATTCTTTGTTATTCGACCGATTTCGTTCAAAATCGATATTTAGGATTCCCTGGGGCCAAGAATTAGGAAATGGGTTCCAAAATTTTAAAAAATCACCGCCATATTGAAATTCTTTGTTATTCGACCGATTTCGTTCAAAATCGATATTTAGGATTCCCTGGGGTCAAGAATTAGGAAATGGGTTCCAAAATTTTAAAAAATCACCGCCATATTGAAATTCTTTGTTATTCGACCGATTTAGTTCAAAATCGATATTTAGGATTCCCTGGGGTCAAGAATTACGAAATGGGTTCCAAAATTTTAAAAAGTCACCGCCATATTGAAATTCTTTGTTATTCGACCGATTTCATTCAAAATCGATATTTAGGCTTCCCTGGGGTCAAGAATTAGGAAATGGGTTCCAAAATTTTAAAAAGTCACCGCCATATTGAAATTCTTTGTTATTCGACCGATTTCGTTTAAAATCGATATTTGGGCTTCCTTTGGGTCAAGAAAGAGGAAATGGATGCCAAAATTTTAAAGTCACCGCCATATTGAAATTCTTTGTTATTCGACAGATTTCGTTCAAAATCGATATTAAGGCTTCCCTGGGCCATTATTTGTGAAACAACATTAATTGTGAAGTTATGGCAAAAATACTGATTACTGATGTTCATTAAAAAAAATTGTTTCTTTATATTTTTGTTAATTTAAGTATTTTTTGTTCAAGTTCAGAATATAACTGAAATTATACATAATTATACAAACTTTAAAATATTTTTATTTTTTCCTTAAATTGTTGACATGCATCAGGTGACAACCCTAGCAGAATAGGTATACTTCTTCGACCTTGTTAGGAAGCTTCCTCTCTGTTCGGAATATTTACTCGTGTGGTTATAGCCTCTCCCCCCCTCCCGCCGCGCAGGCCCCGCGCCCGCCGCCGGATCAACAAACTTTGCAAGGTTGCAGCGCTATCGTTAACTACAGTTACTATATCGCCCGCCCTTCTCCGGCATACCGTTTTATTTTATTACATTGCTATGATATCGATATTGCGCTGAAGGTCTTTTAGATTATACACTTCACGACAGTTTACAGCTTTACTCTGACGCTAAATAGAATTAAGTAATTGACAAATCGTTAAATGATCATTTCACCGTAAACGTTAATTTGATTATTTGACTCTTGAGTTAGGTTAACGAGCTGAATGCATTATAATATCATGAATTAATTTATGCAATTCTAATTTTAAAGAACAAAACAAGTTTTAAAGTGTAAAATTTAAATTGATAGCTATTTCTATCTATTGCTAGATAAAATTAATTGCTATAAAATACCTACTTATCAATTTTATTTATTTAAGTACAAAATATTTTTTCTTAAATAAATGACTCAAACTTTATCGTAGCAAATTAATAATGATATAGGTAAATAAGAAATATATACGGAAAACGTAGATTCATATCACATAACCATTAACCAATCTAGCGAAAATCATAACTAATGGTCAGGTAAATCTCAAGACGACTACGAGCAAACGAATATAGATCAGCGTATTTTTAACTTGGGCACATGTTCAAAGTATTTACAGCTAGAAGTAGATCACAACTATATTACTAGTAATGCATTTCAGAATATCGTTTTTGGAACGCAAAATGTATAATGAGCAAAATGTTTCAGAATTTACATGAAATAAACAGGTAGCGCCATCTGTTATCGAATAGCTGTAACATCAACACAAATGTAAGTTCTTGAACCAATAAAAATAGCGAATTGTACCTAAACACAAAAAACTTATTTTATATTGTGAAATATGGAAAGGGGTCGCGACCCTCAGCATTCAGGAACACGCTACAGAGGTAAAGAAAGAAAACTCACTGAAAATGCACACTAATTATTTATACGTTGCCTGCTTGCTGTTTATTCCTTTGTTTTTACACCGAATAACTACAAACAAATATTATTAATAGGCTACTAATAAATAAAAAGCTTTTTCCTAGTGATAGTCGACTTAGTTATGCTATCAGTTATTCAGTAGATAGACGGGGAGTTTGAATACGACGTGATAGCCTTACTTGATGATGCCCCTACCCAAAGAGTTGCAAACAATTTGTTAGATTAAAATAAAAAGAGTTTTTTAAATGGACACAAATAAAAATTACGTATGCCGTAAACGCGGGTAAATATGCAATAAACAAAGTGAGTCAAGAACGTCATTTTTCTGTAAGGAGAGCGACGACCGCTAACTTGATAGTGCGTCATCCTCATCAACAACACTGCGGGTGAAAACCGAACCTCTATGTATTGCAAATCCGATGATATGTAAGGTCAATGAATGTATAATTTTATTACTATTATAAAATTATTCAAATTAAAATAATATTAATGTTATACAAAAACTATCACTATTCATTTTAATTACAGTAGTGTGTACTCAGAGTACAGAGAAAATTTATAAGATGTACATACAAAATTGTCAGGAATTATGCAATTAATATAGGTAAATATTGTTTTTTTTCTGAGAAATACTACTACTATAAATATAGAGAAATATTTCTACTATTTTGATAAAATGCTTGGAATTTCGCGATTGTAGCTCCATCTTTTTTAAGTTGGTGAAAGCTCCAAGTTAAAGGCTTTAATGCGCCATCTAGCGGCATTTTCCGGAACCAAGAGGCTTCTTGGCATTGTGGCTCTCTTTGTTGTGAAGAAATTCGCGAAAATGCCACTAGATCACGCTTCAAAAAACTGCTACGGTATGCTTCTGCGAATTTCAGAAGAAAATAAAATTGTTAACTTATGTAATTTATGAGAAACTACACTAAATTTTTTTTATTTTCTTCAACCTTAGTAAGAAGCAAAGTTTAATAATGAGTGATTTAAGAATCTGTAGTGGAAAAGCTTGAATTTACAGTAACGTTTTTTTTTTTGTATTAAGATGGATACAAAGTTTTAATAATTTTTCATTTTAAAGTAGTCTTCTGTGAGTTAACTTTTCAAATAATATAGTTTTCATCTAATAAAATTTCCCATGCGACAATGCTGCCAGCATTTTGGATACAAGGTATTCTGCGCTGCGGTGACGTCGCTCGATGACATATTATTATTAATATTGGTAAGATTCAAATATAAATATTTTTAGTTTTAATTTTAGAGATAAGTACTTATTTAAATTTAGTTAATTGTTAATTTGATATAAATATAATTACTATAGGTATACCAATGTCGGTGGATATTTTTTAGGTGTCTACATGCATTGGATTTTGCCAATTGATGATGCATTGCAATAACACCCTTAAGATCGATAAGTAGAAAAATAAATAACATCAGCTAATGTGCTGTAACCTCCAGCTGACTTTCTGACTATCGTCCGGAACAAATATACGACTGACCTACAAACAGTCGCGTACACAGAAAGATTCGTTATCTGTCCTTGTCCAACCTTCGCGTAATCGGCCGGTGCGGTAGAGATGGCGAGTGTTGTTACGATGACGAGCCTCTGCTCTCAATGTCAAGTTCACCTATTATTATTAGTTCCAATGCCACTGAACATACTCAAGTATAATAGCATAGTGCTGGTCAGGCTAATATACGACTGTTTTATGTTGGAATAATTATATTTATTATTTAACTATCAACATGTTTTTTTTTATAATATATAAAATATAAATTATGTGAATAAATGAATTCCATATTTCAACAATAATTACCTAACTGTCATTGGTTTCGCTGGAAATTATGAATAGACTAGATTATACTAAACCTGCGGCCCGCGGGCCACACTTGGCCACAGCGGGCGGCAGGTTATTTATTATCAGGATTATAAAAAAAAAAAAATCAAAAAAATGTTTACAACCACCAACACAATATCTCTATTGTTTGAGTTGCTATTTACGTTATCAGCAATTTTGACAGTGACCTTGTCCGTAAATATTGTAGATTAGATACTCGTCTAGATAAGGAAAATGTCATTGTTTGAAAAAAGGATACCCTCTCAATATCAAATGGGTTACCCGGCGATATTGGCAGCGGTGACTCCTTGGTCTTCTTTTTTTACCTTATTGATTTTATTAGCCAGAATGTACCTACAACTACGTGGCCCTGGCCGTGACTTTTGCGTGAAAATGTTCCATTAACTTCAAAAAAAAAAACCTAAATCCACGCAAACGACTCTGATATCCCAGGATATTTAATGTAGCCTAAGTCCTTCACTGAAATGCAAGTTAGTGTGTCTTTTGTCAAGATCTAAGCTCAAGACCCTTTAAGATCCATATACCTACATACTTACCTATTTAATAATAATACATATTGTTGTGCCCAAAATTATTTTTAATGCAGAAAATCTAATTTCCATAATCCAAAGTAACCTCCAACACTCCTTGTATAATTCTCTCCCTGCCTAGGGAGGAGGACAAAGCCTCTTAAAATCAGTACATACTAAGTACTGGTTCAAAGATTAGCCCAGACACGAAGAAACGCTATGAAAATGTGAGTTAGTAGGATCGTTCGTATCTTCAATATTAACCAAGTGAGGAGACCATTATTTTGTATACAAACCAGTCATTCCATCCATTCAAATCAGTCAGTCCATTCAAATCAGTTTCAGCTACATTATGGAAACGTTACGTAAAATTGTTTCAGTTCCACACAAGATTTATTGGGTTCTAATTTTAACTTGTGTTAAGATGTTTTTAATTTTAGTGTTGACATAGGTATACTTGGTAGCTGGGGTACCAGCCAGGTAACCTCCCAGTGTGCCTGGGTGCTGCTGGTCCCTTTGGATTCGTCCGGAGGTAAGAGCAGCACTTGGGCCGGTGTACCCCGGTAACATGGTTAATAATTTCCCTTAATGGGATATTGTTAGCCATGGCTAATAGCCTTGCGCGGGGGGGATCCTCCGCGTGTCCCTCTGAGGGCACAGTGGACGAATCCAGGGGGGTGGGGATGACCTTGATGGGAGCTCCGGGCAACTGATCCGCTGTTGCCCGTTGAGTCCCTGTCGGCGTCAAGCCCGAGTCGGGAGGCGCACTACAACGGTGCAACTCAAACGAGTAGTGAGATCAAAATATGTCCCGGGTGGAGGGTCCGTCCGTCCGGACGTCACTGGCTGGGTCGCGGATGATAGCGCAAGTGTTCCTCTAACCCAGTCGCCAGGCGATGCGCAGGAGCGCCGCTGGGTTTTAGTGGGTATTTTGGAATGATATAGGTGTCCCACATACCCTCTCGGCAGCATCGTAGTTACACTGTCTTGCTTCTGAGAGAGATGCGTAAAAGGATTCCCAGCGTTAAAAAAAAAGTACTTGGTGGCTAATATTTTTAACCGCCTTCAAAAAAGGAGGAGGTTCTCAATTCGTCGGAATCTTTTTTTTAATGTAAGTATGTTCACCGATTACTCGAAGACGCCTGAACCGATTTCGAAAATTCTTTTTTTGTTACGTGTACAAACTAAAATTATTTTATACTTTGTAGTGGCGTTTGAAGTCGGTTTTTTTTAAAAAAAAAATTATATATTATTATTTTAAGCTTTTTAGTGAAACTTCGTAGGATCAATTTACACATTCTCTGATCGTGATTTACTCTTATATTTTATTGTGAAGTTCCGTCCTTCATAATCGAAGGTCAGATCAGATCTTCACTTCATTTTAATGGGACCTACCAGACGGTATGCCCTTTCAAATAAAAAAAAATATTGAAATCGGTTCATATTTGACGGAGTTAAAATAAAAAAAATACGCGTCGAATTGAGAACCTCCTGCTTTTTTGAAGTCGGTTAAAAAAATAAACTTAAAATAAATAACTCAAGGGTTTACAGATATCATATTAAACCAACTGTAAAACTGTTTGGATTAAATAGTACTAGATGAAATTCCGGCACAGCGGTTGCGATTCAGTACATGCATCAACTCGATGGGTATAGCAATGCCAAAATCAACTCATAGGGGCAGTAGAGGCAGTGTCAAAGTGCAGGCGGGCGGACGGCGGGCGGCAGCGGCGGAGGGTGGCGTGTGGCGTACGCACTGGCGCTTCCTGCTGCAGTATTGATCGCGGCCGTGACTCACGCCGCCCTTGCCCGACATTCAACTCCCCGTCCCACTCGCCACTCGCCAGCGCCACCGCCACCCGCCCGATGCGTTATCACCACACATCTCGCTGTCTAGGAGTATTGGGTGCGGTTCCACTGGTGGCGATTGATGATCTTATTATACTAGCTGATAGCTGCGTGGAAATTTGGATGTTTTGGAACGTAGTTCCTTATCGCGCGGTGCGGAAGGGGGCTAGACGGAAAAAATTAAGACAAAATTGAACCGACACTTTTTCGAAACCGACACTTTTTTGAATGTGAATTTGGCATTGTGTTCATTATTTTCACAGTACAATATAAGATCTCTGTAGCCTTGTGGTTTCGACAGTCGCTAAACAGTTAAAAGTCGAGTACCCTGGAGCCGTACGAATTGCCGGGATAAAAAGTGAACTAGATCAATGCTCTCATAATCCTCTATCCACATTTAAGAGTGCAATCAAAATCGGTTCAACTATAACGTAATACTTAAATTAATTGAAAATGTATGCATTGATCTGTATATGAACTCTGCGTAATGAAATGTAGGAGTTGCACAAATAAAAAGAGTAAAAGCTAAGTACCGACATAGAACAGTCTTCGACCCCCATGTCGATGGAAAAAAGGGAGGAACACAAATAAAAAAAAATCGGTTCAACTGTTCGGAAGATTAGCCCGAACAAACTGAACAGACAAAATTTTTAATATGTGTGATTTAAAAAAACGTGTTGTCAAATAACTATGATATTGAGCTCAGAGATGATTTCTGAGTAATGAGATTTTTAAAAGATTAACCAAGGATGAACCGAGTTTGTTTCATAACAAATTACTCAATATTTAAATCAAAAGTAAGAGTAATGTCCGCCGTCCGCTCATCTGACTGATCTGACTGTTTGTTTTAACTCTCATCGTCTCATAAATAATGAAAATATATAAAAAAAATTGCTAAGTGTTTACAATAAACGTGTCTTATTGACTTCTTAATTAGCATAGACAAACTCAATCCCCACAGTCCCGCAAAAACGATACGGAGAAGTAACTGAAGCGCGGCGAGGTCAAGTGCAAGAATAACCCGCGCGAACCGCGCACCCACACTAACTGCTGAATAAAATATTAGGTAACAGCAGTGTAGTAATAATTATACGTATTGTATTGTTTCTCATGCAATAAAGCTTCGTCGATTTTTCAGCCAGCGGTTACGATACACAACATAAATCTAAGTTTAAAGGTATTAGTTGTTGCTCGCAACTTCTATACCTAACTAGCTGATGCCCGCGACTTCGTCCGCGTGAATTTAGTTTTTTTTTTGTATTAAAACCTTCCGTGGAACTTAAGGAACATACAAAAAAATAAATTAACCGAATCGGTCAATCCATTCTTGAGTTATGCGCTCACCAACATTCATTTTTATTTATATACCTAATAATAAATTAGTACCTGGGTAACCGAGCTTTGCTCTTTTTTTTGGTAAATCGTGTTTTTTGCAAATTATATATATTTTAGAAAAAAAAATATAATAATAATAAACTTCATAGGGGAAAAAATAATGGTCTGGACTCGAACTGGGGTCTTCTGGTTTCGGGACCGCCCGATTTCCTAGCTATTGGAACTTTATAGATAATGGCGAAATTTACCTTCGTATTCTAATGATATTGCCTGAAAACATGGATAAAACGACGTTTTCTAAAAATGAAACCTAATGAAATCGCCCCCGAAACCGCCTGCACACTAAATTTCATGAAAATCGTTGGAGCCGTTTCCGAGATTCAGATTATATATATACATATATACAAGAATAGGGTATTTGACTACTTTTAGAAAATCATATTAAATTGTTAATAATGCTATGCTGAAGCTAACAAAACGTATATTTCGGCATAATTTTCAGTATTTTTCATAAAAATCGAGAAAAAAATTCAAAAAAAAAAATTGCCGCGGAAACGTTCCATTTGTTTACATGACGTCACAGTTCACACACAGTTCAATGACAATTCCAAAGCGCAAAGGTGGCGTGAACTGTGACGTCATTCGAGATTCAAGAACGTTTTCGATCTCGTGAACATGGCCAGAATTATAGCAATTTTAATTAATGTTTTCTAATTAAATAAAGCTTTATTTTTTAGTTTTGTCGTATGGAATAATGTTTTTAGATAATAATCTTTTAGGATGACACCAGATGAAACGATATTTTTAAATAGTCAAATACCCTATTGCTCGTTTAAAGGTATTAGATAGATAGATAAATACATAAACCGCTATCAACTTGCCTATTTGTCGTACCTAATCACATCAGTGGTTTAGGCTTGAAAAGGTAACAGAGAGATGGAAACAATTTCTAATTTAAAAAGAAAAAAATATTTCTATGGATTAGACATAATTATAAACCTAAATGGTCAAATGACGCGAATCTAGTCACAAATTCATAATACCATACTTACAGTACAAGGATCTATTGGCACTTGGATGACATTGACAGGGGGGCGTGACTGTGCTAAACATACAAGTTCTGTTATTAGAGTAATTTTTTCTATTAGTGCAGTGTTAGTACGTATTAGTTCCAACTTTGCCACGTGCCAAAATTTGGGTTAGCGTACCACTGGTCATTTTCCTTACTCGTCATTTTCACTAATTCGCCAGTTTACTTATTATACAGTTTCGGTAGGTTGACAATTTCGCTAGTTAGGCATTTTCGTGATTCTTCAGTTTCCTCCTTTGCTAGTTTTGCTAGGATATCAGTTTCGTGAAATTGCCAGTATTGCGATCTGCTAGTTTCGTTATTTGTCAGCTTCGCTAATCGAACGGTTTACCTATTCGTCAGTTATACGCTTGGTAGACAGATTTGCCAGTTTGCTGTTTTCGTAATCCTTCAGTTTCCTCGTTCCCTAGTTTTGCTAGACTTAGTTTCGTTAATTTTCTAGTTTCCTTTTTTAATGAGTATTTGATTTGAATATTAGTTTCAATTCGATGCCTTAAGATGGGTAGCCTAAGTATGTCACGCTCTCTTAACATTTCTGAGGTGGTGTCGTGTGATGCGGGTTCTTCTTCTTCTTCTTCTTTATCAACCTATACACGTCCACTGCTGCACAAAGGTCTCCTGCATGGACTTCCACAGGCTTCAGTCTTGCGCCGCTTGAATCCAGCTGCTCCCTGCGACACGTTTGATGTCGTCGGTCCACCTGGGGGGGGGGGGGGGGGTCTGCCAACACTGCGTTTCCCACTCCAACACCTTGGAACCCCAACGACCATCAGCTCTTCGAACTATGTGCCCCGCTCATTTCCACTTCAGTTTCGCGACACGCTGAGCTATGTCGGTGACTTTGGTTCTCCTACGAATCTCCTCATTTCTGATTTGATCTCGCAGGGATATACCGAGCATAGCTCTCTCCATAGTTAGCGACCATGTCTCGGATCCGTAAGTCATCACTGGCAACACGCACTTCCCGAACGCTGCCCAGCCGAGTTGGATTCGGCGGTTAATCTCTTTCTCGAAATTGGACCTACCTTGCTGGACCGTACTTATGTCCCAGGTTTACATAATCGTCTACAATTTCGAGTGCAGAGTTCTCAACAATTACTGGGTGGGATGCGGGTTCTTACGTTCCCTCAAATTTTTTTTTTAATTTTTTTTTTATTCATTAACAAGGTAGTCCTTGACTGCGATCTCACCTGATGGTAAGTGATGATGCAGTCTAAGATGGTAGCGGACTAACTTGGAAGGGGTATGGCAGTGAACATTCGACCCATACCCCTAATCGGTTTCTACACGCCATCGTGCCGGAACGCTAAATCGCTTGGCCGCACGTCTTTGACGGTAGGGTGGTAACTAGCCACGGCCAACGAAAGCCTCCCACCAGACCAGACCAGAGACAATTCAGAAATTATAAATTCCCAAATTGCCCCCGCCGGGAATCGAACCCGAAACCTCCGAGTTATAAGACCACAGCGCTCACGACTGCGCCAGGGAGGTCGTCAAATATGGTTGAGCGAAGCAATGGCTGGGTCATGCGTCATGCTCGTGAACGGGTCCCACCGGAGGGAATGGGCTACTTCCTGTCTGCCCGTCTTAACATTTATTGAATTATAATTAGATGTAATTACGTATGCTTTTGTGGAACTTTCCCTCATTGTGGAAACTCTTCATACATAGCATAATATATATGTTATATTGTAAATTTATTTTGAAATGAGCAACTGCCGAGTTTCTTGCTGGTTCTTCTCGGCAGGAGCGGCATTCCGAACCAGTGGTAGACTCATTGACCATTCAAAAGCACTTGTATTATTTTATAAATTATATTTAGTCTTATTGTTACAGTCAGTGACAAAAACAATTAGAGGGTCCAAGCCACGTCCTTGTTAACGCCTGAGTGATAAAAACAAACGCTGAAATTAGTTTTCTGAACTTATGTAATAAATAATGTCATAGGACATTAATATATGACATCAGATGACGGAGTAGTAAAACACAATCTAAACTAACTGACGAACAAGAAAACTTGCGAGAAAGGAAAGTAACGGGTTAGGAACATGACGAAATAGCAAAACTGACAATCTAAACTGACTGACGAACAAGGAAACTTGCGAACCAGGAAACCAACTTAATAGGGAAATTGACAACTTACTGAAACTGGCAAATAAGGAAATTGGCGAATTCAGAAACTGTCTAATAAGTAAACTGGCAAATTAGTGAAAATGACGAGTAAGGAAAATGACCAGTGGTACGCTAACCCCAAAATTTTTGTGATCCTTGTCACACTGTGCTTATTTATTTCATCATTACTTAGGAAGGTCGCCCATGACGACTGTCGACTGCAGCGATTCAGTATTTGTCTTCAATTGCTCACTTTTGACAGCGATACGCAGAATCCATGCGACATGCAACAATTCGACGCTGAACCGATTTCGTCAGATTTGGGCAAGGAGCTTGCATTCTGACGAAGGACATACAGTAGGTATATTTATCTCTGAATGTCAGATATCGAACGAGATTTTTAAAAAAAGAAATTCACGTGGGCGAATACTTTGCTAAAGAATGGTAGTTAAGAAGACTTTTATATAAGTAGGTACCTATGTAGTCATTTCAATAGAATTAACGATGAAATTCTGGAATAAATCATCAATATTTTTAGTTCCGTTTGCAAACAAGTAGGAAATAAAAGTAAGAAATATCAAGCAATTACCAGAAACCGGGAAATGTCTATAAGACATACAATCGTATATCTTATAGACATTTCCGATTTACCCTCCTGACCAAAGCCCCTACTAACTTTAATTTCGTCGTTATAGAATTGAGGGAAGGAAGGCAAGAGGGTTCCGAGGCAAAACATGCGAAACTAAATTCGAAATGCAACAATACATATAAGTTTTTTAAGGTTCAAAAAAAAATAAACAGAACCTTATAGGCTCGCTCCATCGTCCGTCTGTCTGTCCGTGTGTCAAAGTCCTTTTTTCTTAGAAACGGTTTGAGGTACTTAGTTGAAATTTATACTGAATATATGAAAAGTGGTGGTCTGGTAAATGGTCTTTTAAAGCTGTGATTTCAAGTTGCGAGTATCTGTGATGAAATGTATTACCTACGTAAAAATTGAAATTTAATATGCTGAATTTGTAGCGTAGCGCCATCTAGCGCAATTCCTTAGAATAAGTTCGTGATCATATTCGTGCGTATTCGTGGTTCTTTAATATAATACTTACAAGGTTCGGAACCCTCAGTGAGTGAGTATGACTCGCACTTGGTCGGTTATTTTTATTCGGCTGCTTGTTTGCTGAATTTCATATTTTTTTAATAAAAAGGTAAGTAACCTAAAACGAACCCAACGTTAAATAGTTAGGGTCCCAAAGTGCCGAAATATCAACCTCGCAACGGAACGCGCAGTGTGGGCAGATTCTCAATGGTGGATCGCCGCGAGCCAGTGGATACGAGCGGCACAAATTTGAGGCGTGTGAAAATCCCTAGTAGATACCTATGACCTGCAGTAGATGTCTATCGAATAAAGAAGTAGAGGATCTAATAAAATAGGTGTTTAACTTAATATTTTGTATTAAAAGGATCTTCTTTTCGTCCTGCCTGATCTTCTTTTGAAACCATGCCACGGGGGGGGATTTTTTTAAGAATTAAAGGAAATAAACCAAAGAACGGTATTTAAGCTAGTAAATAATAAAAATCAAAAGAAAAGCTCTTGTAATATAATATTATGTCCTTATAAAAAGAAATATGACCGCATTGAAGTAGACGCATCCTGATATTTCATGTACGATGACGGCGCCGCAAGTCAAGTGACGCTAAGACGCATCAAGACGCGAGGCGGCGCGGGTACACGCCGTTGCGCGAGGGTATGGCCGCCCGATCAATGCCGCCCCACGTTCACGGTCAACGCCCTCCGCCCGCCCTACGCTTCCGCGTCACCCTGCCCCCCTCGCCTCACCTCCCCCCCCCAGCGCCTCACTCTCTAAATATACCTCCTACTACCCTTCAGACTGCTATTATGAAACACAATTAGCCTGACTATTTCGAGACTGTAATCGCCCGACGTTGGCATGAAGATTAAGCAAACGCTCAAGCATCCATCTATAAGTGGAACAGCATACTAAAGTAAATCTTTACGAGATGATCTATTTTAAGTGACTTCGTCAAAAGGAATGGCGACGCAATAGCGAAACTTGCAGGTATACATAGGTACGTACGTTCAACTAAGTTTTTAACTGACTTCAAAAAAAGGATGATGTTCTCAATTTAAGTTTGTACACGTATGTTGAAGTCGGGCTAACGTCGTTCATCTGTTTCATCGTTTCTATTTAGGCCCGCACGACATTAACAAATCAACATAAGTAAGTACGTGTAATAACTTAAATTATTTTATACTTTGTAGCGTTTGAAGTCGGTTTTTTTAAAAGAATATTTATATATTATTATTATGTAAGTAGAAGTAAATGAGTAGATAAGTACAAATAGCAATACAATTTATACATATTGTAGCGTTTACTGAAAAGATAGGGAGATGGGAATGTCAGCCCACATTAGTTCATAGTTCATACTAGAAATTCATATCAGTTCAGTTCGAGAAAGCGATTAATTTTTAAAAAATCCACTAGGACGACGAATATGTGTTTTTTATCGTCTACTTACCTGGGTAAGGTAATAAAAATAAATAAAAATCTGTTTTAGAATGTCCAAGTAAAGTCCTTTCATATTATGATACCCCATTTGTTATAGTTATCTTACTTTGAAATTTCAAACCACCGATTTTCCCCCTTTTTTAAAAAAACTAAAAATAATTTTCTTTTTTTTTATTCCAATGATGTTGGGCCACTATTATACACAACTATTCCAAATTTTATGTCGATAGCTTTAATAGTTACCTACTAAAATAATCGACTGTGACAGGCGGACGGACGAACTGACGGACGCGGAGAAAGTCTCACCATAAGGGTTCCATTTTTACCATTTTGGTACGGAACCCTAAAAAACACAACAAACTTTCTTAATTTTGAATGAAACTTTTTTAACGTTGTTTTCGTTACTAAAAATATCTATAAAAGGGCTCATTTATAAATATAATTATAGTGTCTAAGCAACTAATTTTGGAGTTGTGGCTAAGTATTCCATGATTGACTAAGGTTTCGTATTTGGTTTCAGCTATAAGTTCATAGAGTTATGACAAAGGCTTATTAGTAGCAGTAAACGATCTATTGTTACTAGTTCATGGGACCTTATTATTTATAATCTGCGATGTATTGTTTATCGTGCAACTAGAAACCTCGATAAAGCTGACAATCGATGTCCGGCGTTACTCTACTGACTGAAAATTCATGGAATTGTGTTGGTGTTTCGTTCAGTTCAGGTCGTCGTTGTTGGAAAGCAAGGTTTATGTAACGAACTATTTATCAAACTGACCATTTACGTTTCTACTAGCATACGCTAAATACGCCATTAAAAATATGAAATAAATAAATTGAGAAGTTCTTGAATTTTTATAAATTAATTCTGTTGTAAGTTTCATTTCATTTCATTTATTTAATTTATTAAAAACATGACACAACCTTAATATACGAGTACTTATACAGTACACTTACTTTAACAGAAAATAGTTAATGAAGTAATAATTAAGAAAACAATATTTATTGAATTTAAGCTTTCCGTGTGGATTTGGCCATGGCTATAGTTACCAGTTAGGCCAGCCGCTCATTGTGATTTTTTGTCGCTGTGACTTTTGTTGCTGTCACCTAATGTCGCCCAAGATGCGCCCACTGTTCAATGACACTGGGCGACAAAACGCGCTCATTCTTGAAATGGATGTCAAGAATCGTCAGTTGCTGGAACTATTTGTCGCCGTATTGTCTCGTCTCTACTGTGAGCGCACTTCCATATTATCTTCATAGCACTCCACTTGGCGACAAAAAGTCACGGCGACAAAAATCACAATCACAATCAAATGCCTTACACTGCTATACCCCTTCCAAGATAGCCCGCTACTAACTTAGACTGCATCCTCACTTGACATCAAGTAAGATCGCAAGCAATCAGGTCACTGAATTAAATAAATAGATAAAAGCTTATAATTGAACGAAGTTACCGAATTTACATTAAGTACCAATTAGGTACATTACAGTGGTAGCTCAGTGAGATAAAAGTTGCCAATTGATAACTTTTATCTCACTACAGCGGGCTAACTTGGAATGGGGGGGTAGCCAATAGGCTACCGACATACATTTCATATAAGTACTTGAGAGCCAGACATTAGTAAAGGGCAATAGTTCCAGGAAGAAGACGTGCCCTCTATTGTCCATTCTATAGTAGCTAGGTTTAAATGCCTAATATAGAATCTAACCAACTTATCATCGTTTTATACCCTTTTTCGTTTCACATAATTATCAAGGAGTTTCCGACGTTTTAGATAATAGATAAATGTACCTACGGTATTTATTACACAGTTATTTATTTACATTTAATGTATACGTCTTCATAACATACAGTTACGCCCTAAAGTTGTTCATCTGATAGAATCGTGCAGTAAAACGCTTTAGAAACTGGGACGCCACCCACTAAGGGGGAATTTTCTGCCCGAACCGATTTAATTTATGGGTTTTCTCTACTACATGAAGAGTCGCACATACCTATATTAGTCTGCAAGCCCACCAAGCAATACCATGAGTAATAAATAAACAATATAGGATAATCTTTATGTGAAACTAGCTGACCCAGCCTCGCGTTGCTGTGACTCAGACGATGTAAATTAACCTACAGAGCCATCTCTTAACAATCGTCGAACTAACAATAAATACATACCACTGTCGTGTAATAAACATTTAATTTGCAATAACAAATATTGATGTCAATAATTAAGATAAAAACTATCCTATCTTTTAAGTTGGACCAAATGACAGATAGTTACGAAGTTTGATCAAAATCGGTTCAGTAGTCCATCGCGGGCAAACAACGTGACACGTAATTTATATATATTAAGATTTGAAAAATCGTAGGACGAAATTGTAGTTCAAACTTCCAGTGCAGTACGTACCTAGGTATGTACTAGGAATGTATTTGAGAAAACAATGTCATTATTTATAATTCATTAATTATTATTCTAGGAAAACGTAATTATTGTAAGTAAGCTTTACGGTTATTAAGATGGGAGAGGGCAATATTAGATGAGTTCAGCAAGGCTATTATAATTTTTTTTTGTTAATAAAATGTGATGTGTGATGTAGTTCAGACCTTTAGCACATCTTTGCTGCTATGCTTTATCGTAGCTGAAAATATAGCGAAACTGCCTGTTATCACGCAGTTTGACTATACTTAGACTTACCCCTTACGCTCACATGCTACGGTTTGATAAGAGGGCCAATAACAATAAAATATGTCGTTTGATTTGGGAAACAAATGACGTATATTTATAATCGTTGCACCTTAAAAGTATTGTAGTCCCTCCTGGAAGTAGCCACTTTAGTATTCACCGGATATTTTCCCCTTTCACGGCACAGATAGCGAATATTAGCAAGCAACTTGGCTCCTGTTTGTCCCATCGCCCCAAGGATCCCTTGCAGACAAGAGCATTCACCGCTCCGCCCTGAATGTGCTCGCCGCCTACATAAAGAAAAAAAAAGTAATACAAAAACTGCGTCTGATGCGACGAGGGTCCTCAGACGGTTGTATGTACACGTATATGTATAATGGTGCAGTGAGTGGGTGAACAGACTGCAGTTAAAGCTGGCTGAATCCCGGAAAACTA
Organism: Oeneis ivallda; assembly: GCA_029955525.1. NCBI lineage: Eukaryota > Metazoa > Arthropoda > Insecta > Lepidoptera > Nymphalidae > Oeneis > Oeneis ivallda. The sequence continues at coordinate 15,905,441 of JARPMR010000006.1, read as the reverse complement.
CCGACCCAGTCTAGACATGGGGGCACTTCCCCTGCCCGCCCTCCCGCGCGCCGCATCCCCGCCGCCACCCTCACGCTTTCACCGAGGACTTGCAGACATTATAAAAACAGAATGCATCGACGCTTTTAACTTATGTAGTGTGTGACATGAACACAACCCTCGCGAAGAATGAAGCCCCGTTTCAGCGATAATTACAAAAAGTTCTCTCATACTCAACTTGAACTACGACAACTAAACAAATGAACGAAGCTTTTGTCTTTTAATGCATTATGATACAACTTATCTTCAAATAAATTGCACTCAACTTTCTGTATAAGTAGATAGAGTTTTTTTGTTTTTCACATTTCATAGAAAGATCTTATTTAAGTACTATAATCATATTTTATACAGTCTTTTTTAATAGGAAGATAACAAGATTCATCTAATAAATATGTGTGTTGTGCGAGCGATGGATGTCTCCGAGTCTACTTGGATGAATTTAAAAGGACTTTTTACCAGAAATTAGTAGTCACACGGGAAATAAAAATTTCCCATGTTACTACTGGTAGTAACGTACAGACGTATCCCATCTGTTTGCCTGCAGTCTATGTGAGTGTCTTTCAGACTCTTGTTACTCCTGAAGTGATGAACATAATTACTTCAAATTCACAAATGAAATATAAAACTATGCCCCAACAACTTTTTGCATTCTTTTGTTGTATTTTACAACAAAAGAATGCAAAAAGTTGTAAAAACTGACTGATTGTGTGAGTACTTACAGCTGAAAAATTTAGTCCCGGAATTTTTCGTCTACCTCAAAAACTGTTTAACATCAAAAGCTGAAGTGAAAATGTATAATTTCAGTCTTATCCTACTATAAGTGCCGATTTCACCAAAGTTGATTGATGTTTAACCGACAAATAAATTGGGTGTTCTGACAGTTTTTAACCGACTTCAAAAAAAGGTTCTCAATTCGACGCGTATTTTTCGCGTGTGAAATCGGTCTTACCTATAATAATTGCATTATATTAGACAGAAATAAAGGAATAGATTTTTTCCTTGCAAACATTTCTTAATCCTTAGTACTTTCAAACTTTTATGACGTGAGGATGTTTCAATTAGGCGTGAACTACTAGTATAAAGCTGGAAACCCACTAAACGCATTCGCGAGCTTTTCCTTTACTAGTAGGACCACTGCACCTCTGTCCGCGCCCGCGCCGCCTCAACGTGATGCGCATTTGCCTCTGTTGACGCGTGTGCACAGCAGCCGTGCAAATTCAATAAAAGTAGGTACACAATGTACTACTATATTGTAATGTAATACTATAATATAATATACTTGTATTGTACACATTCTTATACCTAATACTTATATAGGAATCAAACGATAACAACATATTCAATATTGAATTTGGCTGGCAAATAATGCGGAATAGAAAATAAAATGAACGCCCTTTAAATAAAGTATAATTAATTATAAGTTTTATTTTATTAATGTGGCTACACCTTGGCTACAATGTACAACAAGTCTGTATAAAAGTTAGCACAGAACACCGAGTTAGATTAGTTTTTACCGTGGAGAAATACTTTAGTCCCATGGGAAAACAGAAAGATATTAAATTGTAATAAATACATAAGTAAATTATATAAGATAAATCACGGACAATTGTGTTATCATAGAATTAGAACGCTCTTAGGTATATTGTATAATTTTTTACTTAATTTATATTATTTTATTTATAATAATAGTTAATTTAAATTACTGAGCGCTCTTATTCAATTATACAGCTATATTATATTACTAACACTAAACTGTCACATATATTACCAATCTCTTTTTATCCGTCATGACCATCGCCTTGAATTTGACTTTGCGATATACATGATCGATTGTGCTGCAGTGGGTTAGTGAGAGTGAATTACAGGGGGCAGGCTGCAAAGGAGGCGATGGGGGCTTGCAGACAGGGCGGCCGGGGGTTTGGGGCCAGACGGGAGAAGCCTGACGCACCTCAGTTCCGCACCGACGACGTGTCGACATACATACAGACTTGCATTAACTACGCCGCGTGATTACACCTTACAATGCCTAGCTGTTACGGGCTACGGCTGCGCTATGAAAAAAAGAAATGTAGGGTTTTGTCCTATACAACTTACAAGAACCATCTCTCAAAGCCACTTTCCCAGTTTCATAATAGGGATACGAGTTCCTGCCGCTCAAAAGGGGGAAAGGAACAGGTATCATATTATATTCAGCCACCATTTTTTTTTTACTTTTGTACTTAAATACCCTTAACCTAATAGTTTAAGCTTTTCATGTTAATGAGCGTCCACTCTCTACTCATCTTATATCCTTTGTACTGTCATTTTGCCATGAAATCCTTGTTGCAGTTGAATTTTAATATACTGCCACCAGATGATTCGATAAAGTAGGTTTTGGGGCACGAATTATTGCAGTAGCGTGACTGATAGACTGAATGACGGACAACGAACAGCCTTAACCAGTGCACCTAGAGATTTGAAAAGGGGATGCTCCATGAGTACCCTAGAGATGCAGGAGGGTGTCGAAATTATTCCCATCCCTAAAGTTTTTCACCCTTTAGGGATGGAAACAATTTTGGTGTAGGATAATCACGTAGGTAGAATTGATAGATTGATAGCTGGTTTTTCGTAGATTATAAATTTAACATCTCTTTATGGGCCTGTTTCACAGCCAGTGAGCAGATCGCGCTTAGCGACTTTTTGCGCTACTTTTGGCGGTTCCGAGTTCGGCACATTTGCAACGCGCGACAGAAGCGATTCAGTAGCTACTAACGCGCGACTGTTTCGGACGGCATCGGGTAAAAGAATAGAGTGGGAGGCCACAGGCGTTCACAGGTAGTTACTACAGAGTCGCTACACTCCTAAGTAGGTACTGTACAGATAGTAACAATAGATATTCTAACACGATTCTGCTATCATCATCATCATCATCATTAGCAACCCATCAACGGCTAACTACTGAGCGCAGGTCTCTTCTCAGAGAAGGGCTATAGGACATAGTCCACCACGCTGGCCCAATGCGAATTGGCGGACTTCACACACCTTCAAGAACATTATGAAGAACTCTCAAGTGTGCAGGTTTCCTCACGATGTTTTCCTTCACCGTTGAAGCAAGTGATATTTAATTGCTTAAACGCACTTGACTCCGAAAAGTCAGAGGTGCGTACGCGGGATCGAACCTGCGACCCCCCGAATAGGAGACCACAGTCTTAACCACTAGGCTATCACTGCTATAAATTATTTATTATTGATTCTGCTATAGTAAATCGTAATCGAGTTAGATGGCGCGTCCCTGACCGCATGGGCCTTGGCCGCGGCCGTCGACACTCGCCCGTGCTGCGCCCCTATTACAATGTCTCGCGGCTCGCTCCGTACATACTGAGATATTTCACTCGGCATCTCACTTGCACTTCATCAGTGGAAAAGGGATAAACGACCGAGATTTCGATTCGCATACTAACTTGATACTTTATACCTCTTATCCTTCTCATGGTATTGAAAAGTATTTCGCTAAAACTGAAACCTGTGTGACTACGGCTATAATTTTTGTTTCACATCAAATCAAATAACTTTATTAACTAAGAAATTAAAATTAGTGAAACTTACTACGCAATACCAGGATGGCAATATCCTTACTAATATTATAAATGCGAAAGTGTGTTTGTTTGTTGGTTTGTCTTTGAATTGCGCAGCAACGGAGCAACAGATCGACGTGATTTTTTGCATGGGTTTAGCTAAGGACTTGGAGAGTGACATAGGCTATCCAGGAAAACAGTTGATTCCCGTGGGATTTTTACAAATTTTAACTCCATTTTTTTAACTCCACGCGGATGAAGTCGCGTGCAAGAAATAAAAAGAATCCAGTTAAGAAATAAAATTATGCATTTACGGAGCAATGTCCAAGATGATGTCCTTAAAAATACCAATGATTATTTTCGTTTAAGTACTTGAAAATTTTACTGAAGCGAACCATACGAACATGTTGGGTACGCGACGGTTTGCCTTTCAGCAAACGCAATAGGCAGCTGAGGTCATCGCCGCACGACGCGGGCGGGTCGTCGGCCGGGTCGCGGCGGTCGTATCGCATCGCTTATTTCGTATGCGAACTCAACTTGACAGCAAAAACTGCCCGCGCAGGCCGCTCTCACTGAATGCGAGCCCGCCATCAATCCATTGTCATTTAAATCAGTGTTCAAGAAAATCTAACGTAGCTAAAGTACGACTTACAAAAAAACGTTGAGCGTTGGACATTGGCATTCGTTCGGCAAGGTATTCTCCACCCAATGCCTCACGATTCAATCAGTAGATTGGTCCTAAAATCTTAGACATCAAAGTTCTTAGGTCCGCTCAAATTTTTAAATGGTTGAGAGCTTTTTACCCAATGATTGCCCAAACACACCTCGATGGCACACTATGGCGATGTTAAAAAGCTATAGGGCTGCGACATTGTCTGTAATTATCTATTGACCTGTAAGGAGTGCGTAAACATTTTGTGATAAAATAACTCAGAATACATTTTGTTTAAAAAGTATCCGTTTCTAAGTGCAACTCAAAGACAAAATCGTGTTTTTTGGCAATCCTTGCAATAGACGTACGTCCATGTATCAGTCGAGAAACGACGTCGTCTATCACTAGTGGTTCGCCCCGAACTGAGACCTCGCGGTAACGGTATCCCATGATTATTCATTCAATCGATACATGATAACCAAAACTGACATTATTATTATGCCCGTTTTCACCAAACATACCTAAATCATCCCCTAAGTAGGAGTCTCTTAACGTAGGTAGCTCCTAAATACAATCCTAAGTCCTAACATCCGTCCCAATATCCTTTTAGGTGTCCCGTACAGGATCGTGATAAATAAGTTGACAGAAAACATCAATCACCTAACTTATAGGTAGCCCGTAAAGGTTAGGGAACGTTAGTGAAAACATTGAATTATTTATCAAACATTGAATTTAACTCGTAGTTCCATGGGAATAGTTACTGACTGCGCCATCTATTAGCATTATTGTGAAGCTATGTTGATGCTATATGAATTACTGACGCCCATTAAAAATTAAATAATCTCGTTTCTTTATAATATTCATATAATTTTAGTATTTGTTGTTCAAGTACAGGATATAAGTGACCTAAAAACATAAAATCAGTTTGAAAATCCATAGCGGATTTTTCTAGAGAGCGTCTTCAAGCGAGCGTATAAAATCGCCACTTTGAAAGCCCCCCATTTCGTCAATTTTAAGGGAAAAATTAAAAAAAAAATATTTTTGTACTCAGTTCAAAATTATCTTTAAAATGATACGTAACAATTTTATGTAACGCGATTTTTTTTTTTTTTACTTCGCATTCGCTTCTATGAGAGCCCCCCTGAAATAAAGATTTTTATAACTTTTTAAGCCATTTTCGGCTGGAGGCCATCGGTTTACATATTATATCTAAATTTGAAGTAATTACGTTCAGTAATTCAAAAGTTATAAGGCTCTGACAGACGGACGGACGGACGGACGGACGGACGGACAAGTGCAAATCGCCCTAGTTAACTCAAAGACCTTCGCTTCGCTCGGTCGATTACAAATAGATTGGATAACTACGGAATAGTGTGACGACATTGCAGGCAATGAGTCATTGCTTTAACATCAGAACACTTAAGAGGGATTCCCGCTGGAAGACACGTCATGGACTCTCGCTCCCAAGAGGCCGCTTGTGCTTTTATATCACTTCTTAGGGTTGCTGATTTCACCCTCATAAATTGAGGAGATAAATCATCCATCTTATTAAGTTGTGAACCGTAAAAACTTTGTTCAGATAAGAATAAAAAAGAATATCTTTTTAACCTAAGAAGAACCTTTTAATAAGCATTTGATAGGAAAAATTTGAGTAAGATGTGAATATAAATAAATATGGATAGCTATACAAAAAATACCTATACATAAAAGCCACACTTATACAAAATATTTTCTAAAATTAATCTTTTACTTACGTTTACGTATTTTTTATGTATACTTAAATATTTAATAATAATATCCATCAATATGATCAACAAGTGTAAATTAAAAAAAATATTTTTAAATGTAGCTTGCATTCAGTAGCTACATCATTAGACTCTGGATATCATCTAGGATCAGAGTACTTGTTATGACGAATCAAACGAGCCCAAACTCGATGGGGTTACGTCGTTTTATTACAGAGTTTCGATATCAATCTTCCGTCTCCATCATCAGATCAGCTCTATGTCACAATAATATTGCATTGTCATCCGATTTACACATACATACTAATTCATCTTGCAAGATTTGACCCAAACAAACATTGCAAGTTAAATAAAAGCTTGTAAAAAATAGTAAGGACGATTGAAACCCTAGACAAATTAAAATTGTATCATTTTGCGCCATAGACGAATGATATTTACTAAAAGTTTTGCGCATCAAGTACGTTTACTGAAATCGAAAACTTTTTAATGCCTTTTTTTATAGTCATGAGAAATAGATGCGCATCTCTGGTGCACAGGGTGACGCATGGAACTAGGAATTACGACTACGGGGTGACGCATAGACATTTTCTTCTTCTAGACTAGGATTCAACAAAGCATCTAACGGAGCAAAATTTTGTAAGCTTTCTACAAACTTGTGTTAAAAAAGTTTAAATTAAATATTATTAAAACACCCCCGACATGTGAATCTATGGCCGGAATATGTACGATATACCCGACATCCTGTTACTCAGTTTTCTGCTCCATCAATCCTGCTCCTCGATCCTCGATCACCATTTAGCTGACAACTACTCGTTGAGACCATTCTAATGGGCCCAAACCAAACTATATCCGCTGTAAGTTGCTGAGAGGTTGGCTATCCCAAAGACTTCTTAATGCTGCAGTATCAACTCGAGGTTACCATGTTTTGCAAATAATCTGAAGTAACAGTACATCAAACTTCAAATCAATCGCACCCGTGAAAGTTTGCAAGCCCCTTTAATCAAATAGGAAATGAGGTAACGATCTTCAAACGCCTGAACAAATCTTCATAAATTATAGCTAAGAACCATTTCGGTTACTTTAGCTTTTAAACAGAAAATACCGCATCAAAATTGGTCCATTAGTTGAGGAGCTACGAGGGAACAGATAGACACACAGATGCACATGTCAAACTTTTAACACCCCTCTTTTTTGTCAGGGGTTAATAAAAGAAACGTGTCCTCTAATAACGCAAGGGGTTTTCATTTTATGCAATAGTAATTGTAAGCGTTACCTCGCCTAGATCGTAGGCACTTCGTAGCGCTTCTACGCGCGGCGCACGATCGCTGTGCAGGTCAGTGGCACTGCGCGATGCGGGGCACTGCACTCAACTTGCTTAGATACTTCTAACATTGCAGTTTTTTTTCTAGCGCCACATTCCCGGGCTCAGCCCAGTCAACTGGGTTCATGCCGCTTTTGTACCGAGCACGCTAACTAGTCATGTACGGCGTGAGAGAGCACGGTTAGAACTTGTTTGCGATTTTATCCTTTTGATGGTTTTTCTAAATAAAAATTAGAAGTGACTGAAGAACAATAGAAAACTGCCAGTTACAATTCGAAACTTGTTAACTTTGACTGCACAATATACACGAAGGAACGGAGATGGTTTGTGCGATAACGTGAGAGGATGTGTGATTGTTTGTCTGTGCGTCTATTGGAACGTAGTTCCTTATAGCGCGGTGCGGAACTCGGAAGGGGGCTAGACGGATCGACACTTTTTTGAAACCGACACTTTTTTGAAGGCATTGTGATCGGTATTTTCGACCTTTGGCTGTTAGGCGACTGCAGAAGCCATAAGGCTACGGAGACCCATTATTGTACCGCGAAAATACCGAACACAATGCCAAATTAATTAGTTTTTTTACTACTTTCCTGGAAAACTACTGAGACGATTGTGATGAGAGCTTAATAAAATTGTTTTAATTCCCTTTGTGTTATCACGATAGAGATTATTATCTATTCTTCCTATGTTTTTGCTTAAAATTGGGATCGTTGATCGATCGTATGAAATCTGTTAAGGCGCTGTCTTAACAGATTTCATAGCGACTATTACTGGTCGTGAAATTCCAAGTCATTACATAGTATTAAGCGATATGAAATCTCGTCGCGCAGAGAGAGTAAACCCGTAGTATGTATGTGAATCACTTTCGACGCGCGCGCAATAGATGCATGTTAGAGGTGCAACGAACTTCTGAACTTCACTAACTAGGTCGTTGGTACTACTGAGCTTCACAAATAGAGTATATCGTACTAATAGTTTAATTGCGATCGTGTGTTTATTTGTTGGTTTGTCCTTCAATCTTTCAGCTACAGATCAATTTGTTTTTTGCATGGATAAACTAGACTATTAGAGAATACTTTCATCTCAGGAAAGAAAATGGTTTAGACAAAGATAACTCGACAAAATTAATAAAAAGTATGTCTTTCAGTTAGAGCAAGGAATTGTTTTTGTTTTAACAATCTACAATTAATTTAAAAAATTATATAGACCAGCGTATCCATGACTATGTTGCCAAGTAAGCGCGCTTCTTATTTTTTCCTCTTATCTCAATCTATCTATATAATTTTGTCAAATCTTTTCAAGTAGTGCTAATTTAATAAAAGACCTGGAATAAAAGAAAGTCAAATTCTATAGCAAAAGATAATATGTAATTATATTATTTTCAACTTTTATTAGTTCAACACAAACACTTAGGTCCTACGGAATATCATACTAATAAATTAAAGGGAGCATTAGAAAATTGAATTGAATTTAAAATTTAACAGTTGCCCTTATTTTTGTTTTTATTTTATTTTTATTTTTACGTCCTTTTGTTCGCCAGGCGATGTAGTTTCGGTACCGATTAGGTTTCTGGTTATTTCTTTTGAAATAATCCATTGCGCACACTTAACGTTTGCACCACGTATAAAAGTTTCTTTATATGATTAATATTGCTGGATAATAGGCTACATATACATATACTAGCTGATGCCCGCGACTTCGTCCGCGTGGATTAATCCGCGGGAACTTTGATTTTTCGGGATGCCTATGTCACCCTCCAGGTTCTCAACTATACCTATCCAAAAAATCACGTCAATCCGTAACTTTGTTGCAGCGTGATTGACGGACAAACCAACAAACAAACACACTTTCGCATTTATTATGTGTATTAGTAAGGAAAAATCAATACTGCAATAATAAAGGCGATCTAATTCAATTTTTGAATACAAAAGCTACTACTGTGACTTATATATGATTGTTATAATATATATTCCCTTGGGGGCTCTTTTATAGGGAATAATGATAACCTTAATCATGTAGTACATAATAGTAAACGTAAAAATAATAAACGTTTCATCAATAGTTTTCTCAGCATACGCCAAATAATGCATTTTATAGGCAAAATTTTGCTACTTTGGGTTATTTTATTGCAATTTTCTTAAGGATCTCTAATTTTTTTGAAAATAAATTATAGCCTATGTTACTTCCTGATAAATTATCTTTCTATTGGTGAAAAAATGGTTCAAATCGGTCCAGTAGTTACAGAGCCTATTCGGTACAAACAAACAAAAAAATCTTTTTTCTTTATAGTATTAGTATAGACTAGCTGATGCCCGCGACTTCATCTGCTTGGATTTTGTTCATAACATCCCGCGGGAAATCTTTGTCACCCCCCAGGTTCTCAACTATACCTATCCAATAAATCACGTCAATCTGTAGATTTGTAGCAGGAAACATTTGATCGTCTTGCTCGCGGCATTGTTAATGATGATTCAAAGAGAAAACATATTACTGATGATATTATCAATTATGTTTAGCTATCATTTTTATAATTATTGTCAAATTTTTTATCATACTTAACCAAAGACAAAATCACGTTTAGCAGTCATTTACGTTTTGTTATTCCACTGTCATTTGCGTTTTGTTATTCCATGTCAGAAGGTTTGAGTTATAAATAGTGTAACTAACACCACTTTCTTTTATATCTATAGATATAGATATATAGATATAGATATGTTACTCAGGTGATGGTGACTTATTTATTGTATAAACGCAAAATGTGAATAACTTTCGTCGCTCGCGCATCGGCGATGCGCCGCCTCCGCCCTGTTGAACTTCATTAAATGGGCCGTTCTTTCTACTGTGCTGCAGAGGGTATAATACCTACTTGTGTAATCGTTATAAATACTGTTTTATTTCTATGACAAGTTAACCCATGATTGCGTTGTATCTCACCTGGTGATAAGTGGATAGTATAATGAAATTTTTTTTTTATCATACCTATTCGAAAAACGAATAGCTTGGCTTCAGAGGATAGCGGGCGCAAAATTTAATTTTAACCCCATGGGAGCAAAATTCAATTGTAACCCCATGGGAGCAAAATTTAATTTTAACATTCACTTTTCATTTCTCTCTTCTGATTGGTCCGCGTTCATGCTTTAGTATGTGTATTGCTACTGCGTTCGTTGCAGAAACCTGTCGATCGCTCATTCCGTTCGAAATTCAAAAAATGTTTGAGAAGCTGTTGTCTTCGATAAGTCACGTGATCAATTTGTCGATCGGATATGATATACAGTCTATTTGGAGAGAGGTTACCATTATATGTAAACAAAACATACCGGACAGGACATTTCAGTTTTGCTAACACTATTTTCACTGTTCGCGCTATAAATCACTCACAAACGTTTTATTTCCCGAAGCAAAACATTTTTAAGTTTATATTAAACACAAATGTACTTCAAACTATGCAGTTTACGATATTATTTTAGCATTAATCTAGTCACTATCGGAAAAAAAAAACACAGACTAATAGCCTAGTTTGTGTTTGACATATGAAATAGAACAAATCCCTAGTGCTGGAAATAAAACGTGAACCATAGAGTGAATGATAAGAACGAGCTTAGTCGATTGTAAAATCGGAAGTCGTATTTATTACGCTCGTAGATCCGTGTATTAAGGCAAATGGCAACCGGTTAGCGATGCGTGACTGCGAATGATCTGACTATTCGAATAATTTACAACTACTAATGTACACATTTTCGAATTGAACATTAGTATTATATTAATGCTCATAATCGAATGACGACTACTTATTAGTATTTTAATTACTCATCATGTTTCGACTGCGTTGACGACCTCCCCGGCTCAGTGGTGAGCGCTGTTGTCTTATAACTGGGAGGTCCCGGGTTCGATTCCCGGCGGGGTCAATTTGGGAATTTATAATTTCTGAATTGTATGTCTCTGGTCTGGTCTGGTGGGAGGCTTTGGCCGTGGCTAGTTACCACCCTACCGTCAAAGACGTGCCACCAAGCGATTTAGCGTTCCGGCACGATGGCGTGTAGAAACCAATTAGGGGTATGGGTTAAATGTTCACTGCCATACCCCTTCCAAGTTAGCCTGCTACCATCTTAGACTGCAACGTACCATCAGGTTAGATCGCAGTCAAGGACTAGCTTGTCATCGAATAAAAAAAAAAAAGTTGTTCAGCGCGAAATGTCAGTTCAGGCTAGTCGAAATGCCTACATGCCTACTACATTATTCACGACTCGGATTCTCGGAAAAGAAGTGGAGACTATAACTAATGGTTTCAATTGTACGATTGGAATGTTAACCTGATTCTTTAAGTTTATAAATCTATTTCAAAATTGTCAAGTAGTTTAAAGTAGTTACTAATCATGGTAAATCATTCGATCAGTTCGAATGATTTATAAAGTCGAATAATTCGACAATCATAATAGGAGAAGGATTGTAATAACAAATATAGTAAAAATAATAGTATAATATAAATAATAATAAAAATAAAATATTGTAAGGACAAACCATTTATAAATTTAATATGTAATAAATTAAAATTAATTCAAACATAATATTTTATGTAACATTTACAGTTAGCTACAAATTTGAATATTTAAAATTATAGGATCCGTATTGAAAGGTCTTAATAATATCGTTTCCAACATCACAATTCAGAAGAATATCATATTAAATAGTATTGATAATCGATTTAAGAATGTATTCATTCAATCAATCGTTCATTCTCAACTTGTCTGCCAATGTTTCGCATCACTAGTACAGTGAAAATATAATCACGTGATCTGACGCCATAATTGTTTACGTATAATGGTAACCTCTCCCCAAATAGACTGTACGCCCATAAATATTATTAATTATTTCATAATTATTTATTTGTGTATTATTTAAACTTTCAATATACGCATAGGTAATGTCTATACATAGTAGGTTGATACTCCTAGCTTTTTCTCATAGGTAATGATGAAAAATAGTGTGTGTCATTCGGGGCCAAAATATTTTGTTCTCGGGCGGCGTAAATTGAATTCCTCGCTACGCTCAGGATTCTACTTAAAAATCGCTGCGCTCGGGATCCTTCCCTTCGCTCTGAATTCATAATAAGGCCCTCGGGGAACAAAAAATTTCTTTGGCCCCATATAACACTAGTGGTTCGCCCCGAACTGAGACCTCGCGGTAACGGTATCCCATGATTATTCATTCAATCGATACATGACGACCAAAACTGACATTATTATTATTATGCCCGTTTTCACCAAACATACCTAAATTATCCCCTATGTAGGAGTCTCTTTACGTAGGTAGCTCCAAAACACAATACTAAGTCCTAACATCCGTCCCAATGTCCTTTTAGGTGTCCCGTACAGGATCGTGATAAAGAAGTTGACAGTAATCATCACATAACTTATCATAGGTAGCCCGTAAAGGTTAGGGAACGTCAGTGAAAACATTGAATTATTATGTAGGTACTAACGAGTGAAAACGGGTAAGGGGCATCTGTACAAATCGTCATCTATCGACGCGAATAGAAAATATACAAAATGATATTTAACTAAAGAATAATTTTAATTGAATAATATGTTATTATATTATGTACCTAAATAATAATTAAAATAAAATTACAAATATTTAACATTGTAGTTTATTTTCCAACTTAAGACATAACTGACTAACAACTTGTCAGAAAGCAATATATCTTTTTAAAACCCGTTCATGCGAATAATGACATTTGAGGTTTTAGTTTTATAACATTTCTCCCCGCTATAATTCTTTTCAACTCATTTCTTCTATAAGTCGTCGAGGTGGTTTGCTTGCACGACTTGTCCGTCTGAGTGGCAGAGGTGTGACTTGTGTTGTTACCGGTTGCTGTTCATTTTCTGCCTCTGTATTCGGCACGATCACAGAGGGTTGTTCTGTGGTTGTTGGTTTGCTGGTTGTGTCTGCTTCTATATCCGCCGCCCTCGTGCGAATTGCATCAGCGTGCATTCTTTTTTCAGTTCCTGTCGGTGTTTCAATTATATATGAGTATCGATGTGTCCTCTTTTTTATTACTCCTGGTTCCCATTTATTTTGAATTTTATTCCTGGTATATATATCCTCTCCTGGTGCGAATCCTACGTCTGCTGTCATATTGTCTTGAAATTGTTTATATCTAAGGTTCATTTTAAGATTTGGTCGCACATTGTCAAGAAGACATGTCAACTGTCTTCCAAACATCATTTGTGCAGGTGATTTCCCAGTTGAAGTATGAGGCGTGTTTCTATATGTAAATAGGAATTTTCTTAATTGAGCTTTTAATGTTATTCCATCGCAGCTACTGGCAGTCATTCTTGTTTTAAAAGTTCTGACAAAGCGTTCTGCTAACCCATTTGTTCGTGGATGATAGGGTGATGACTTAGCATGTGTTATACCTCTAACTTCACAGAAATGTTTGAATTGATGCGATGTGAATTGCGGACCATTATCTGATACGAGCATTTTTGGTAAACCAAAAGTTGTAAAGATGTTATCTAATTTGTCGCAAAGTTTCTCTGATGTGATTTTTGTCATAGGTTTTACTTCAACCCACTTGGATAATGCGTCCTGCAAAACTAGCCATTGTTTGCCTTCAAATGGTCCGGCAAAATCTACGTGAATTCTTTCCCAAGTGCTATCAGGGATAGACCACGAAAAAACTGGAAGTTCCGGTATGTTTGGTCGATGTTCTTGACATTTATAGCAGCGCTTGACATATGAGTCTATATCTTCATCTATTGCTGGCCACCATACATAAAACCGAGCTAATGCCCTCATTGCTGAGATACCAGGATGTCCATTATGTAAATATTTTAAAACTGACCGTTGAAGTATGTGTGGAATTACAATCCTTCCCTGCCACATAATTATGTTGTTTTCGATAGAGAGTTCATCGCGTTTACGCCAATAATATTTTAGTTCATTAGTAATATTATTGTGGTTGGTCCAGCCTGTTTTTAGGAAATGTTTTACCTGCTTTAATATACCGTCACTTTTTGTATGTTCTTTTATGGACTGCTCATTTAAAGTAAGATCTTCAATATTGTTGACTTGTGCTTTTAAAACTATTTTACTTATGTGCGCTTCTTCTTTGGTGGGCTGTTCGTCAGGGTTTGGCATTCGAGATAAATAATCAGCTATTGTGTTATTTTCACCCTTTCTATATATTATGTCGTAGTCATAGCTGCCTATTAATAACGCCCACCTAATGAGCCTGTTATTGACTAATTTTGGAAGATTGCGCTGTGGTCCGAGAATATGTATTAAAGGCTTATGATCTGTCACTAATGTAAATTTAATTCCTCTTAGGTACTGATCAAATTTTTTAATACCAAAAAATATAGCCAATGCTTCTCGATCTATAACCGAATATCGGCTTTCAGCTGGTTTTAATTTCCTTGATGCAAACGCAATTGGTTGTTCGCATTCTCGTACTTTGTGATACAACATTGCCCCCACTCCTTTTTCAGACGCATCGCATGCCAGGAACAACGGTAGTTTCTCATTAAAAGCAATAAGATATTTTGATTTTGCTATTAGTTTTTTAGTCTCTTCAAAAGCTTTAACTTCTTGAGCAGTCCACTGCCATTTTCTCTTACCTGTTAATTCATGAAGTATTGCACACTTACTATGAAGATGTGGAATAAATCTCTCATAGAAGTTTATTAGTCCAAGGTACGATCGTAGTTCCTTTATGTTAGTTGGTGGTGGAGCCTTGTTTATTGCGTCTATTTTTGATTTGGTCGGCCGAATTCCATTTTTATCAATTGTATGTCCAAGATACTCTATTTCAGGCTGTAAAAATGTACATTTCTTTAAATTGACTTTAAGACCGGCATGTTCTAACCTACTGAAAACTTCGTAGAGTGTTTCTAGATGTTCAGTGTCATTCGTTCCCGTTATGGCTATGTCATCAAAATATACTGCTACATTAGGTATATCCTCTAATAGTTTATCTAAGTAATGTTGAAATATTGATGGTGCTGTCGTAATTCCAAAAGGCATTCTATTGTATTGATAATAGCCCTTATGAGTTGTAATTGTTAAAAAATTCTTGGACTCCGGTGCTATCTCAAATTGTAGATATGCATCTTTCAAATCAATTTTAGAATATTTTTCTCCTTTAGATAATTGTTGCCGTAAGTGATCAAACTGTGGTACCGGGTATGAATGTTTAAGCAGTACAGGGTTGATTGTTATCCGATAATCTCCACATATTCTAATTTGACCATTTGGTTTTACTACGTTCACTGTGGGTGTTGCCCATTCAATAGGTGTATCGTTCGGATCTATTTGTTTAATGATTCCTTCCCTAACTAGACGTTCTAATTCAGCTTCTACGTTCTTTTTGATACCAAATTTGATAGGTCTTGCCGGTAAATGTTTAGGTTCTGTTCCAGGCTTAACATGTATATTGACTTGATAATCCTTTACTTTTCCTAATTTGCCATCAAAAAGTTTTGGATGTCTATCAATTAATTGTTTCAGTGTCTTACTAGGAGGTTTGCTTTTAAGTGAGTAGACATACTTTGGAAAAGGCATTTTAAATGCTTCACTCCAATTTAACCCAAATAGCATTGGTTCAGCATGTTCCATTACTACTACAGGTAATGTTTTTTGTTCTCCGTCTATTTTTACCGTAACATCGGTTAGACCTTTAGGTTTTAATTTGTAATTACAATAAGCTCTTAACCGTGGTGCTTCTTCAAGTGGTGGAGCTCCAATACGTTTCCAAAATTTGGTACTAATGATTGAATATATAGATCCGGAATCCCATTCCATGCAACATTTGACACCGTTAATTGTAGGGTCGATTTTCTTACACCGATTTGTAGTGTTTATCTTATGCGTCCAATTGTCTTCCGAAGATATTGATGTTGTGCTTTCAGTTTCACTATCGTTAGGATTTGACTTTATTTTTTGTAATCTTGATTTGCCTTTATTTGTTTGTTTTTTGTCTCTTTGGTAGCTTTCTAAATATGCTCGCCCGGTTTTGATGCAGCAGCTTTCAAAATGTCCAACGTTCCCGCATTCTTTGCAAGAATGTTCCTTGGCGTTACAATTGTTAAAGCTGTGTCTGTTATGATTTCCGCAACGTCGACATTGATTAAGACGTAGTTTACGTATTGTCTTATTTTGTTTATTTTCGTATCTTTCTTTTTTAATTTTGTTAATACTGTTTACCGTAGGCATATCTAACTCTGCTAATTCTCGGGACTGTGCTACAGCAAATATTTGTGCAAAGGTTACTTCTTTTGTTTGTGTATCTTTAACCTGTAAAAGATCAGGCCATTTTTGCCTCAAATCAATTTGTAGCTGTTGATGATTTAATCCTGTTGCAAAGCGATCCCTCAATTGCCGTTCCAATAAGATATCATCGTAGCCACAATCTTTGCTTAATTCCTTTAATCTATTTGCATATTGTTCCATGCTTTCAGAATTTTGTCTCACGCAATTCCAAAATTCTGTGTGTGCTTTATATCTTGTTTTACGGGTTTTGTATAGTTCTAAAAGCTTAGTTTTAATGTCTTCGTATGTACTTTTCTCAAAATTAGGAATGAGAGCTGTTTTTAATTCATGATAAGTTTCAGGGGCAAGACATGTCAAAAGAAGATCTTTTTGCAGTGAAATATATTCTTTTCCCCCTATATTGCACTTCGCCTCAAAAAAATCGATAAAGTTGTCTATAGACGTCGTGGAGGAGTTAAATTTATCCCCTTTGAATATATTGATTATGGCGAGTTTACTGTTCTCGTTTGTTGTTTCCAACTCCGTACCATCATGTTGTGTTGGTGTGGGAGTGGCATAACATTGTTGTTGATAAGTTAATATTTTTAAGAGTTCTGAAATTTGTTTTTGTTGTTCTACCTGGTTGGTTACTATTTGTTGCAGTTGTTCCATATTCATTCTTATCAATATTTTAAGTCCTTATTCCTCGTTGCCAATAAAATAAAATTACAAATATTTAACATTGTAGTTTATTTTCCAACTTAAGACATAACTGACTAACAACTTGTCAGAAAGCAATATATCTTTTTAAAACCCGTTCATGCGAATAATGACATTTGAGGTTTTAGTTTTATAACAATAATGGTCGACGCAAAACTGTTTTTGGGATAAATCGTAGTCGTAACTCCTAGTTCAATGGAATAGTTAATGACTGCGCCATCTATTAGCATTATTGTGAAGCTATGTGAAATTTACTGATGCTCATTAAAAATTAAATAATCTCGTTTCTTTATAATATTCATATAATTTTAGTATTTGTTGTTCAAGTATAGGATACAAGTGAAGTAAGAAAATAAGTACAACTTGAAAATATATAGAAAATTTTCCCAGAGAGCGTCTTCAAGCGAGCGTATTAAATCGCCACTTTGGAAGCCCCCCATTTCGTCAATTTTAGGAAAAAAAAAAATACGGTTGTACTCTGTTCCAAATTGTCTTTAAAATGATACACAGAAAACCTATGAATCGCAAATAAAAAAAAATTTCTTCGCATTCGCTTCTATGAGAGCCCCCCTGAAATAAAGATTTTTATAATTTTTTAAGCCATTTTCGGCTGGAGGCCATCGGTTTACATATTATATCTGAATTTGAAGTAATTACGTTCAGTAATTCAAAAGTTATAAGGCTCTGACAGACGGACGGACGGACGGACGGACGGACGGACAAGTGCAAATCGCTCTAGTAAACTCAGAGACCTCGCTTCGCTCGGTCAACAAATAACTATTTTGCCTATGCCGAAACAAATCATAACATAATATATTATATTAATTTACAATTGATAATGGGCTTTAGAAAGATAACGTTTGAAAATCTCGCAGCGCGTAGAGAGTATACCTATTACCTACCTACACTAACGTGAATCACTTTCGACGCAGGCGCATTAGATGCACTTCCAAAGAGCAATGCCCCGATGAACTTCGCCAAGTGGGTTTCGCATTACAGACATTATTATTATAATCACAACAATAAATAATTTGCAAATATTAGCGAGAATTCAAAATTATCATTAAAAATGTTGTATTATTCGTTTATTTGATATTCGTGTACAACAGCTGGATTAGCAGTAACGATCGACTGACAACGACCGGATACACGTACTATAAAAGGTACGTCAGAGCTTTTATATTAGCTAGAAATATCGCAGTTTATGTTATCATTCGTTGCGTGTAGTTTTTGCTTCTTATATTACCGAGCAGGCTCAGCGGCGGAGGGACCAGTATCTAAGCAAGTGTGTTCTGAAATAGTCAGGACGGGATCTATTTCCCGGGCAGCTGCGGCTTGCGCGCGTTCGTTGCCCCTTCATAGGGCGTTAGATGTGCAACGATCTCGACTGCGAGTATAATGACGCGGAGACCGCGCCCGCGCTGCGCTAAACTTGAACTATAAGTGCAGCAACGAGCGTGCAGTGTGCACCTCACCTTCACTGCTTAGAAAGCAACATCACATATACACGCAGAAACGTCACACGTAACTGCTGCGTGCAGTAATCGAGTAAAAGCGAGAGGAATATTTACTTTCAGCTCGATGCCACAATTAGTTGCTCTCTACATTTCAAATTACCGACTTCACGAACAATCAATTCAACCAAAGTAGGTACTCGTAAAATATGATACTTTCTCACAAAAAAGATCGATAAAACAATAGGTTTGTTATCGGATAAAGAAATTAATATTATTCAACAGACAGTGTTATGATATCTTAATCTTTGGTTGTATGTGTGTTGTTGCAGTTTCATTCATTTCGATTCAGCGCTCTCGCTGTTATTAAAAACATTACATCTGTCCCAAAGCTGTTATTTATTTTAAAAAGATCAACAATTTAACTAAAATACTGTAGCTAAATAAAATTTTATATACAGTGCTTTAAATAGATAGATTTTTTCAATAGTTACTTTTATGAGTAGATAAGTACATCTCTACATCTAATACTTTTTTTTATAAAATAGAATTCTTTGAGCTACTTGTAGAATTGATATTGTAAAGTTAAAAAAAACTTGCATTGCAACACCATTGCACAATATGCAATGTGCATACGCACTACTTACACTTTATGGGAGCCTGGTAGTATGTGCAATGCAGACTGATAGCGCAGTCCAGTTGCAAGCTAATTTGGTACTTTTATAGCGACCTTTAGAGGATACGATTAAAATGCTTTGAGTAATAAACCAACACAGGAGAAGAATTGACGCGCGTACCCCTCTGTAAGTTGGGTATGACCAGTGGTCATACCCGTTATATAAAACTGTTTGACTCGAGTCACGCGCTTGTCAACTACGTATGGTTAGCGGGGAATGAGCTCCGCTATAAATGCCGAATATGAGAGTATTTTCTTCTGAAAAAATATTTAAAAAATCCAGTTTACTAAAGGATAACATTTATTTACTTCTGATGTATTATTTTATCCAAATAATGCAATACTTATGCAGAAAACTTAAGAAAACTGTCGATCTGAAAATGTTGCTACTTAATCGTACATGAAATAATTTGGGGAAAATATTGAAAATTAATCTTCCTACTTACTATTCGTTTAGAGACCTTTTTCATGAACTGCATTATAAATTGATCCCATAGAATTAAAATCACGATAGAATAGGAAGGGGTGAACGACTAATTTATAAGCTTTAAGTAAAATATGACTAGATATGTAAATACGAACTTCGATCTTCTGTGGGATTATCAAATAATGATAAAAATTCTTTCTATAAAACCAACTTTAAACGCCACTACAAAGTATAAAACAATTTTAATTTGTACATGTATGTTGAAGTCGGGCGGGCCTAAATATAAATGATGAAACCAATGCGCGACGCTGGCCCAACTTTGCCCGATCGGCGTATGAAGTCGGTTTTTTAAAGATATTTTTTTTACATTATTATTTTAAGCTTTTTAGTGTATAATATCTCTGATCGCGAGCAATTTGCTCTTAATCATTGAGTTCCTTCCTCCATTACCGAAGATATGAATCACCTTCTCTTCACCTTTTAAATAGGCCCAACCTTATTATGCGTTCTTTCAAAAAAAATTGAAATCGGTTCAGATTTGACGTAGTTATGGAGTAAAGTATGCCCTACTAAACAAAAAAATTATCAAATTCCATTCGTTATTTGGCGGAATAATTGCGTAACAAATATACAAAAAAATTCGAATTGAGAACCTCCTCCTTTTTAGAAGTCGGTTAAAATGATTGCATTATTATAACGATCGCAATGGTGTCTCTCTGGTGGTGTATTCTCCCACTATTGTTTAAAATGCATTGATGCAGCTAGAGCTCCATAAACTCAGCGAATTCATAAAATTAGTTTTTTTACTCAATTATTTCAAAAGTTATAGGTATATATTTCCATATAGCCAGTGTGGTATAATTTTCTAAATATACAAATGAAAAGGTGACTGACTGACTGATCTATCAACTCACATCTACTATGACGTAGGCATCCGCTAAGAAAGGATTTTTACAAATATAATACAAAAAAATAATGAAAACGAGACTAAAAAATTGTTTAATAATAATGATAAGTTCTACGTAAATCTTTCTTACTCGAAAATCAGGACTTTAATTTTATGAAGTCGGCCACACCGCAATAAAATTAGGGTTGGACAGCAAGATTTCATATGTCGATATTGGTGGAGGGATTGTATAAATTATTTATACCGAGATATTTTTATAGTCTTACTAATGGTTGATTGACGAAAAAAAAATTTAAATTCTATACATATTATTTGGTTCATTAAAACTTGGCAATTGAATTAAAGTACCCATACTTCTTATTCATCCCGCTAGGTTTACCGGAAAGCTAAATAGCTTGGCGGTGTTTTATAACAGATGGGGTGGCCACTATAGCCATAGCGGCAGCCTAGCATTACAAACAAATATACACTTCGTTCAGATGAAGTAGATGAAAAAAATAAGCCTTCCAAGTAAAGTGTGTAGGTACAAGTTTTAACTTACCAATCATAACTTTAAATATTTTTTTTTAGGCTTCAGTTTTTACTTTTTATGTTTCCTCCATGCTGGACTGAGAGAATATTATTCAACGCTGGAAAACGAAAATAACTCTAAACTCTGAAATGCTGATTATGCTGTATCTATTTTTAAGGAAACATGATCTAGTCCTAACAGTTTGTACTTAATATACTTTTTAGAAATAGATACATCGTAAATTTCGCTTTAAACATAAATAAAACAAATGATGTTTCATTAAAAATGCTGTATGTTTATTTAAACAAGATTACTTAAAAAATCAATGTGTTCAATATTAATACCCACTACGTATTCAAATAAAAATTAAATGTCTCTCAACTTAATAAACAATATTATTAAAAATTATAAAAACCTATGACAAAGTACAGCACTCCCTGGTGGCTTATAACCTTAAATCATAACTAAACAGCTGCTCTAAGGTGATATACTATGGTACCTACAGCATGCTCTCAGCATGAGATTGAGAGTATAGTGACGGAGTAAATATCTTGGTATCTACAAAATCTGTTAATAATCAGATAATCCTAAGTCCTTACAGTAAACCTAAGTGCACTGCACTGCTAAAAAGTATTGATAACTTTTTTGAAGTATCTACAGCATTATTCTATCATTATTTATCTAGTATTTACAGCATTTTTGAGTAAGTTTAAAAATATGAATAACAAAAAATATAAAATATAAACATGCAGAGAAGGTCAACATAGTATCTTAGAAAAATAATGTCATAGGAAAACGAAAATCCGACAATCCGACGCAGTATCTTTTTCTTCCAAATATATAAAAAAAGTCATTTTGTTATTTTTCGAAATAAGCTAGATCGCTTTCCAGCGTCAATATAGTCCAGAGTTTCTAGCTGTATCTTTACGCAAGTACTAAAAGCCTACTAAGAGTCAATCTAATAGCAAAGGCATATTATGACTAAAATAACGGCAAATGCCTCGTTTCCTAGCGCTTCTATATAGGTACCTACCATGTTAAAGATCTCAAACAAAAAACATTACTCTCGAATAAAGTAACTCTGTTGTAAATAATTATTAGAAGAACTTATCGAAAGTCGATAATCGATAGTGTCAAATCCCTAAAATGCTTACACATATGATGCGATTGTTTCATGTAATGATAGAGCGTCCCTGTGTGTGAATGTGATTGTGTGCATATACTTTAAGGTAGTGTTTGCTAATTATATTGTGTGCGTGCATAGCGACGTGATGGAAAAATGCACCTGTAGTAATCAAGTTTTCATGTGTGCTACCTCGCTCCCCACCGTAATTGACAGACTTTTTTGCAAATAAATTAGGGGTCAAGTCCTCTCCTGTGTTGGTTTATTACTCAAAGTTAAAATGCATCCACGAAACGAATTTAAATTGGGAACCTTAATACAATCCTATAACTAAAAATTTTCTTTACTTCTCATACAAGATTAAATAGGTAATATAAAACCGGCCAAATGAGAGTCGGAGCCGCACCCGCATGCATATTTTTTTATTATTTGTTGAATTATTATATGTGAAATATACACATTCTGTGAAAACTTAATTGATCTACCTGTTACTTTGAGTATTAAACACATCTTACGTTTCAAGAGATACAGCCCACTGATAGATAGATGGACGGATAGACGGACGAATAGCGGAGGCTTGGTAATAGGTTTCTGTTGGTAACCCTATTGTTACGGAACTCTGAAAAGTACTAGTAGAATAGTCGAAAACTGTAATTAGGGTTCCGTACCTCAAAAGGTAAAAAAGGAAACCCTTATAAGATCACTCTCTTGTCCGTCTGTCCGTGTGTCACCACCGATTTTCGCAGGAATGGGTGGATCTAACAAGTTGAAATTTCTACCAGATACTGAGGTCTATAGTCTCTATTAGATGTATAAAAATCAAGGTCCTGACTCAACACGATAAAAACTATATGGGCAAATTTAGATTTTCGCGAAAACTTGTAAGTACCAAAACCTTAATTTTCAACTTTTTTTTATTTTTCGCAATTTTCCCTTTACTTGTGCTGTAAGACCTTGCTTTTAATCAAAATTGACAATTCTAGGTCAACCGGAAGTACCCTATAGGTTTTAGGTCGAAAACCTATTGGCAGAAAGCAAGGTCTTACAGCACAAATAAAGGAAAAATTCCAAAAAATAAAAAAAGTTGAAAATTATATATGATAATAATAATATAATGGCGGTATAATGGGTAGGCACGGAACCATCGGCGCACGAGTTTGACTCGCACTTGACCGGTTTTTTTTGTTATATTAATTTTCACACATCTCAGGATCTCTATAACCTGGGTTTTTTGTCATTGCACGTGTCATGACTGCCAAATTAAATAAGCAAGTCAGTCACCATTAAAAATTGTAATAGTATGTAAAGTAGGAGGTTTAAGGTTAACCTTTGTAATAAACATCTAGGAAATATAATAAGGAAGAGCTTTATCTATAAATGTTTGTAGTGGCAAGCATCATCAAGCATGTACGGCTACTTTGACAACTTGTTTTGTTGAAAAGTTTCGAGTTTTGTAGAAATCAATACCTAAGATATTTCAGTCGATGTTTTGTAAATGACACGAAACGTGGGCGACTGGGTCAACGGACGCGTGGATAAAAATAAAGAGCACCCTGAATATGGCGTGTTCGAAAATACCGCATTCGGAGCAACAAATCACAATACGTAAGTCCATAATGTTGTGAAGTATACGTAGACGAGTAAGGTCAACCATAGGTTAATTACTCCTAATTTTTTTTACTTAATTCATCGGCAACCCATCAAACGGCTCACTACTGAGCGCAGGTCTCCTCTCAGAGAAGGGTTATAGGCCATAGTCCACCATGCTGGCCTAATGCAAATTGGCAGACTTCACACACCTTTGAGAACATTATGAATAACTCTCAGGTGTGCAGGTTTCTTGACGATGTTTTCCTTTACCGTTGAAGCTTGTGATATTTAATTTCTTAAACGCTTTTTAAGATATTGTTTTTTTATTACTTAATTAACTTCACCTTATTAAACTGGTTCATCATAAAATTCAATACAGATTGGTACTATTCAATTAATGCATTGTTATACTGCAGGTTTAGAAAATACTAGTTTTATATCTTTTCTCTTTCCTCTTCAAGCAAAACGAATATTTATAATGAATTTCAAAGCTTTAGTTTTTAATTTAAAAAAGCGAGAAATTGTAAACTTATTAGCAAAATCCACAAGAAGCACATGTAAAGGGGAGGCTTGAATGCAAATAAGCGCCGAACAGTCCTCTGGTCGCGCAGGCACCATATTAATCAATACTTTCGAATGTATATTTCTATTCCTTAGCTCCAGCTATACAAGTAGTATTTTTATCAAGGACCAACCCCTCCGACCGTGAGACGGGACGCCTTGAGCAGACGCTTTCCGGGTGCATCCCTGCATCGATCGACCGTGACTATGGCAACGCGCGCCGAATGCGTGGGTCAGGGGCGTAATACTTGAGATATACAGCTACGAGTATACTCGTTTTATTATGCACTAGCTGATGCCCGCGACTTTTCCGCGTGGATTTAGTTTTTAAAGTCCCTCGGGAACTCCTTGATTTTCCGGGATAAAAAGTAGCCTAGATGTTGACCCGAGTAATAAGCTACCACGGTATAAAATGTTGTAGAAATCTGTGCGGTAGTTTTTACGTGAAAGAAGGACAAACAAACAGACAGACAAACAGACAAAAAAAAATTTAGCTTCTGTCTTGATATCTGTATCTTGAACACAATTATTAGAAGCAAGAACCCTTTTTTGAATCTATTTCATGTACAGAATTGGTTTCGTTTCTGTTTTATTATATGTATAGATATTGGTAATAGCGCATTCTATAAGTCTGCAGTGTTTGGTGTCGTTGTTTGACTAATTTGATATCATTGGGACTTTAACTTTCGCCCTCAAACTCACTTTTAAAGTTCAAGTTGGATCGCGGGTTACATAGGAAACCGATTTTGATAATTGTTTAGTGGGTTCAGACTATAAAACCATCTTTTTTATGTGATTCACAAAAATAAAAACGATTACAATATTAGAGATAGATATGTTGGCGTCTGGCGAAATCGGAATACTTGGCTATACAAAATTTTTCATGAAAAAGATTTCAAAGAGATTTTTCGAAGAAGCAAAGATATTTTTAACAACTCTTGTAATAATATATTTTGTTATTTATAATATCAATATAATAAACAAATCTCATAAAAATCCGTACACATTTTGCTTTGAGGTGTATAAAATAAGCTGAAAACAAACACCGCGGCGTATCTTTATGTCATATTCTTTGAATTGCTCTAGTAAATTGTTCTTCGGTGTAACCCACATGATTCTTAGTCATATGGCATTGAATTATGGTCTTATACTATTGTCAAGTTCAATATTGTTGTACAATGCGTATTGTTTTAGATATTGACGTATGAAAATAAAACCAGCTGATCCTTGTAAATAAATAAATAATATTATAATACTATTGTTCTAAAATCCCCCAATTAGAGTTAGTATTTTACTATTTTTATACAAAATACCACTGTTATTTGGATGCTTTCGTTGGCTCTTTCATTAAGATATTTTTTCTTCTTCTTTATTAACCGAAAATCGTCCACAGCTGGACAAATGGCTCCTGCATGGACTTCCACAGGCCTCGATCATGCGCCGCCTGTATCCAATGGCTCCCTGCAACTTGTCTGATGTTGTCAAGCCAGCTAGTGGGGGGACTGCCATTCCAGTGCGGGGTTGCTGCTGCAGCACCTTGTGACCGCAACGACCGCATCAGTTATTTTTCGAACAATTTTGATATATTAAGATTTATAGTTAAACTGCATTAAAACAATTTAAGGTATTTTCTTACGTCTATTAAAAACTTGTGTACCTAAGTGAGCTGCATACAGTTTGCAATAAGATTTCTTATCAGTGACCTTCAGTGCACTGCCAGTTGCGCAGAATGCAGATGTAATGAAAAAACAATATTTTTGAGACGCGAGATTTTAAGCGTGAATTATTTAGGCTTTTCTTATGTTTTTCCGATGCTTAAACGGCTGAGATAGTTTAATTTGCTACAGTTAACGTATAAAAATAAAACACGACAATTTCATTTTTAACCGACTTTCAAAAATGGAGAAAATTCTCAATTCGTCGGAATCTTTTTTTTTATGTATGTTCACCGATTACTCGAAGACGCTTGAACCGATTTGGAAAATTCTTTTTTTGTTTGAAAGGGTATACTTCCCAGGTCCCAGTCCCTTTTAAATTTTATCGAAATCGGTTAATAATAATTTTATAACTTTTTGTAAATACATAAAATGATGAATTAAATCTAGAATGATATTAATATCGTTTTCTCGTGCGTTAAAATATTAATTATAAATACCAGTTTCCTCTTAGGAGGTAATTAATAATTATGAGTAAAAAACGTTGTTTTCGCGCTATTTTCGTAAATATGGAATGTTAATTAAAATAATAAAATGATATACCTATTATCACTATTATGTAGGTAATAAATCAATGTAGAGGTGATAGCCCAGTGGTTAAGACTTCCTAGGTCTCGTTTTCGGGGGTAAGGGATTTGAATTCCAAGCACAACAGCACGCACCTCTGACTTTTTAGATTTACGAGTACCAACGTGCATTTTAAGAAATCGGAAACATCATAAGAAAAATTGCAAGCCTAAGAGATCTCTACAATGTTCTCAAAGGTGTGTGATGTCTGCTAATCCGCACATGGCCAGGTTGGTGCACTATGGCCGAAACTCGTCTCGTCTTTGAGAGAGGACTCGGGCCCACAAGTTGGCTAGAGCTGGGTGAAGATGATGGAGAAAAAATCATAGTATTGATATAATTAACCCCCGACGCAAAAAGAGGGGTGTTATGTATAAGTTTGACGTCGATGTCTCACTGTCTGTCTGTCTGTGTGTGTGTGTGTGTGTGTGTGTGTGTGTGTGTGTGTGTGTGTGTGTGTCTGTCTGTGGCATCGTAGCTCTCAAACGGATGGACCGATTTCGATGCGGTTTATTTCATTTGAAAGCCAGTTTCCTTGCGGTGTTTCTTAGCTATGTTTGGTTAATATCGGTCCAGCAGTGTAAGAGTATCAGCTCTTTTCCAAAATGATGTAATAATACGGCATTTTTGGCGTATGATTACTCGATTAAGTGCTTCACGCGTGCCAGTGTAATCGTTAAATGACAATTAATTGATAACTTCGACAGCCATAGATTCTCATGTCGGGGGTGTTTTAAATTTTCAATTTAAACTTGTTAGATTGGTTTCATTTCTAAAATAGCACACCTGTAATTATAGACAATACATAATAAAATTACTACCTACTCTTTTTCAAGCTTAGATCATTAATTGTATTGTATGCTCTAATTTCAAATGTTTAAACTCAAGCTAAATTTTGGACGTCACAAGGGATACCAACTACCTAAACGACACAAAATTGCTTGTTACTATCGGGCCTTGACCTTGTCGTCGCTGGGACGTATGATAGGTTAATTTCGCTTCCTATAATAGACCAACACCGGCAGTATTTTCAGTTCGTGTGCATTGACCATGAGAACCACCGATTCGCTCGATGACGGATGTGCAAATCTAAAAATAACGATTTTGTACAAATCACTGTACCTAAGTTGTTGCTAGGCAATTGAACGCGGCTGTTCTTGTTTCTAATATTTTATGTATTTTTGTAATATTCTTGCATTTTTGGAACGTAGTTCCTTATCGCGCGGTACGGAAGGGGGCTAGACGGAAAAAATTAAGGAAACCGACACGACACATTTTTGAAACGTCATTTTTTGTTGAATGTGAATTTTGCATTGTATTCGGTATTTTCGCCTTAGAACTCGGCGTCTGCATGGCCTAGTGGTTAGGAGAGTCGCCTATAAATTCAACGTCGATGGTTCGAATCCCAGCTCGAAAGACTGAATTTTCTATTTTCAATTTTATTTTAAATAATTTCTAAATGTGGAATTTTTCCCTAATTTTTTATTGTATAAATTGGATAACGCCATCTGTGAAAAAACAGTAACTCCACCAGAGTAACTCTTTGGTGTTGTATCAGTGCAATAGAAATAAACTAAAAATAATTCATCGTAGTTAATGAATTTAATACTAGATGACACCACTAGTTTATTACAATTCCTTCACTAACTTACTACTACTAAGGTACTACGTTCCATCCGGGTGTCCCTTGACACGTCTCTTTTTTTTTTCGTTTCTAACCGTATTTCCTTTTTCTCCTAGATAATTTTGACTTTCAACCATGCCAATATTTTTAATATCTTTATTGTTATTTACAAATAGGTCAATTCAATTCATTATTCATCATCAATTCATTAAACTGTACAATATACATAAATTCTTTATAACCGACTTCAAAAAAAAATGATATTACTTATTTATTAAATATACTGACGCGTATTTTGTTTTTGTCGATGTTACTCCATAACTCGGTCAAATCTGAACCGATTTCCATCATTTTTTTTATTGAAAAGGACATATCCGTCAGGTTGGTCCCAAAGGTGAAGATCTGATGAATATCTTCGGTGATAGAGGACGGAACTCCTCAATGAAAAGAAATAAATCGCTCGCGATCAGAGAATGTGTAGATTTATCCTATGAAGCTACACTAAAAAGGTTAAAATAATAATATATAAAAATATTCTTTAAAAAATACCGACTTCAAACGCCACTGAAAAGTATACAATTATTTAGTTTGTACACGTAATATGTTGAAGTCGGGCGGGTGGGAACTATGAAACTGCAACGCTAGAACGACTTCAATATACCGTACCAAGAATAGAATAGAATAGAAATGTTTTTATTCAAATAAAATTTTTTAGAAGTGCTTTTGAATCGTCGATGAGTCTACCACTGGTTCGGAATGCCCTTCTAGTAGTACTAAAGTAAAGTACTATTATATTCTGTGCCTGGACCTACAAACTAAAATTTTGGTTAGCGTGGCGCATTTGTTTCATCGTTTCTATTTAGGCCCGCCCGACTTCAACATACGTATTACAAACTGAAATTATTTTACTTTTCAGTGGCGTTTGAAGTCGGTTTTTGAAAGAATTTTTATATATATTATTATTATTAAAAATCCGACTTCGAACGCTGCTACAAAGTATATAATTTATTGTTGATTTTTTAAAACCGCTCGACCGATTTCGATAAAATTTAAATGGGACCACCTGGGAAGTATTTTGAAACAAAACAAGAATTTTCCAAATCGGTATAGTAGGCGTCTTCGAGTAATCGGTGAACATACCTACAAAAAAAAATCCGACGAATTGAGAACCTCCTCCTTTTTTAAAGTCGGTTAATAAAAATGACCTAGACAAGAACTTAGAACATACCCAAGGTACATACCAAAATTAGATTCGGTATTGGGAAGTTACATCTCGTTCAAAATAATGGGATCCTTCCTTGGGGCCCGGTGGTAAAATCGGTCATTTTGAGCGACGATTTATTGCGCAGTAAAATAACATTCCTTTGGTTAGACTTTATACTTTGTTGGTTTACTTCAATTTTCAATGTCAATCACATTACACGTTAAATACAAATGACCGTGACCTGTGCTCGGTCAAATTAATAAGGGGTGGCAGGGATCAGAGTGAAGGCCGACGGCGGCGGAGGCAGGGTCGGTAGGGAGAATTTAACTCAAATTCATAATGCTACTTGTTACCGACCAACCGATATGCCTTGAAATGTATTTGACATCTAGTTCTTTTTAGGGTTCCGTAGCAAACAAGGAACCCTCATAGTTTCGCCATGTCCGTCCGTCCGTCCACGGTTTAGCTTAGAGACTATTGGTACTAGAAATCTGTAATTTGACAAGGGTATAAATATTAATCACGCCACCAAAGTAGTGAAATAAAATAGTGAAAAATATATTTTTTTAAGGTACCCTCCCCTACATGTAAAGTCGGGATGTTTTTTTTTCTAGTCTATGCCATAGTGTGGGGTGTCGTTGAATAGATCTTTCAAAAATATTGTGGGTATGGAACACCATTTTTCGATTTAGGGATCCGTTTGTGAAAATGATATTTTAAGGTGCTAATTTTTATTAGTCAAATGTCCCCCCCACCCCCCTCTGCCAGCTAAATGGTTGTTTATAGAATACGTGGAAAAATTCACAGCAGTAGTATATATAAAGAATTTTATAGGAAAACTATCACGGCTAAGTAGGGTTCACAAGTTAAGGAGTTATTATCTGTTTTTAGAAGTGAACCGCGAAATACCATGGAACTCAAAATATATTATATTATATATTAATATTCATAAATAAAATAAAAGCACTATCCTAGGTCAGCAATAATAATTGTGACTTGCAACTACGGAACCCTACACTGCGCGTGGCCCGAAACGCACTTGGCCGGTTTTCCCCATACCTACTAAGTAAGATCGGATTCAAATATTTTTTTATATCGACATGTTTATAAACTTATAACAAAACTGTGACGGGAAGATTTCTGTACATTCACTATATTTTGAAAATTTTAACCGGGGGCTGCAGCTGCTTTATTTTATCGATACTGAGCCCAAAACAGATTTTTATTTAATTTTCTCTGTTCGTCTGTCTGTCTGTGCGCGCATCACGCAGAAACTACTGAATGGAATTTAAAATAAATTTGATATAAGTAGTGATAGCTGATACTCCGGGTCAACACAAAGGATAGTTTTTATCCTGATAGACGATAAGGTTCCTCTGCGATAGGGAAGAATTTTTTATCGATTTTACTTCATAACTCCGATTTTAATAATTCTTTTTTGATTTAAAATTGTATATCAGGCATGGTTTGTCTGAAGATCTGATAAATATTATCGGAGAAAGAGGATATTATACATAACTCTTCACGAATAGCAGGCATTCACTCGCATAAGGGACAACGGTCGATTACTATATGCTTTACATATACATGAGGGTCTTATCCATAGGCATTAATTACAAATAGTGCCTTCAGGCCCCAGATGTTTGTACCATTGTGTTTTTTTATAGCCAACCCGTGCGAAGCCGGGGCGGGTCAACTAGTCATATCTAAGCCATTTGATTTTATTTAAATACTTTATGATAGAAAACCTAAATTATGTGTGTGTGTATGTTCCCCACACACGGTATATTCAAAATTGGAAAGCTTATATTATTGGTTAAACGAAATGTGGCGTCAAAAAATATGTAAACGACATTGTAGGTTGTAACGAATTGTGAGCCAATTACATTCGTTAGATTCTGATGCGTCACGTCACACGTTTTGAAAAGTGTCGCAAAATGGCGTTATAAATAATTATATTTCCTTTTTAAATCGTGGATTTTTCTATGCTAAAGTAATATAAAGAATGAATTAAAAATAAAAAGAATAGTCATGTATATATACATAGTATTAGGCAAATACATCGATGATGAATTTTGAACTTCTTGTAATGGCAATGGCACTGGTACAGTACATTTTGGTAGATTTATTACATTGGACAGTTTGGTTCACATAATTTTTAAGCTATTGCATAGCTTTTATCGCGGGCTTTGAGCGCGGCGACCGAATCAAGAAATTTCGTAACGAAAATAAACCTAACACCGTCGTTTCAGTTCGCCAGACTTCGGCACGGTGTTTGTGGAAAATGCTATGCAATAGCTTTACCGCGGCAGTCCCCGAGTGCCACACGTATTTTATTAACCAACTTCAAAAAATACAAAAAGAGAATGTTCTCAATTCGACGCGTATTTTTTTTATTGGACTGGGACGACCGTTTTCTAAATAAGGTTTTTATTATGACAATTTTAGAAATAAAATAAAAGAGTGGAATACTTTGAAGCTTAGGCCATTTAAAGTAGGTACTTTAATCTTCAATTGCCCATGATCTTAGATCAATTTCAAAAGACAAACAACTCTCATAAAGCTCTCATAATCTAATCTTCCCTTTTGAAAGTCTATAATATGTAGAAACAATTAATACTATGTATCTGTGCTATGAGGCAACGTATTACAATTTATAAGTGTTGCGAGTGACGCGAGGTGACCTCCGGCAAGGTTGCATGCCACTTCCCTGTGTATTCTATCGTTTATTACGTAGATAGATATAGTACGTTGTCGTATGCTATACAAACGTTGTTATTTGCTACGAATTATAATTTGTTATTGTCAGTTTCACCTCAAACAAGATAACTTCATAACAAATTATTCAATAGAGTTATTTGTTCCGCGATTAAACTTTTTAATCCACCTTTACGTCACCATGACCATAGTCATGATAGATCCTATAAGCCCTAATTTAGGACGTCATGCTCCAAGTGAAAATTTATACATGCTACAACATACCAATAAGCAATTATTAATTGCACCTCATGGAAAATTGGCAAATTTGCAAAAGAAGAAAAATACAAAACTTATAATGATCGCGTACTGTATCAAGTAGGAAGTAATTAATTGCTCTTATAGAAGGTTATGGTGATAACAAATTATATACCGCCAGTTGACTCTTGCCTTGTAAGGGGATTAATCTATTTACAGCCGCATTGTACACTATTGCGAAACCAGATAAATATAGAATCGAAATAAATGTACATTGATACATGATAGAAAACAATAAAGAGCCCTTACATAATAATATACTCGCTGAAGTCAACGCTACAGTTTTTAGGGTTCCGTAGTAAACAAGGATATAGTTTCGCCATGTCCGTCCGTCTGTCCGTCCGTCCTCGGTTTAGCTCAGAGACTATTGGTACTAGAAATCTGAAATTTGACAAGGGTATAAATATCAATCACGCCGACAAAGTGGTGAAATAAAATTGTGAAAAATATTTTTTTTAGGGTACCTCCCCTACATGTAAAGTGTGGATGATTTTTTTTTTTCTCGTCTATCCCATAGTGTGGGGTGTCGTTGAATAGGTCTTTCAAAAATATTGTGGGTGTGGGAGCACCATTTTTCAATTTAGGGATCCGTTTGTGAAATATGATATTTTAAAGTGCTAAATTTTATTAGAGTGAAGTGTCCCCCCCCTCTGCCAGCTAAATGGTTGTATATAGGATACAAGAAAAAATTCACAGCAGTAGTATATATAATGAATTTTAAAGGAAAACTATCACGGCTAGGTAGGGTTCATTAGTTAAGGAGTTATATCTCTTTTTTCCAAGTTAGGTATTACACGTAGTGTAAGTTGCATATTTTGTTGTATATTATAGTATTTAAACCATAGAACTCAATATATATTCAATATTCATAAATAAAATAAAAGCACTATCCTAGGTCAGCAATAATATTTGAGACTTTCAACTACAGAACCCTACACTGCGCGTGGCCCGACACGCACTTGGCCGGTTTTATTAGCTAATAATTTTGCTCCTGGGTACACATAGGTTACACATAGGTTTATGCACACGCGGGGCGTTGTGCGGCGCGTGGTGCGTCGAGTCGCGCGGTAAAGTCAAACATATGGCCGTATGAGAGCGCTCATAAAGAAGCGTTTGCATTGAATGCGGCGGGAACCGCGGCGGGCGCCGCGATGGGCGACTCTGCGGGCGACCACCGCCTCAACTATAGTCTCAAACGATAGACGTCCACGGCTGGGCAAAGGCCTCTTGAATGGACTTCCACAGGTCTCGGTCATGCGCCGCCAGAGTCCAGCGGCTCCCTGCGACTCATATGATGTCGTCGGTCCATCTAGTGGGGGTTCTATCAACCCTGCGCTTCTCGGTGCGGGGTTGCCATTCCCGCACCTTGGAATCCCCATCGACCATCAGCTCTTCGAACTATGTGCCCTGCCCATTTCCACTTCAGCTTCGCAACTCGCAGAGCTATGTCGGTAACTTTGGTTCTACTATGGAGATCCATAGTAGAAACCTCATTTCTGATTTAATCTCGCAGTTGTGAATTATTAATAACTAGCTGATGCCCGCGACTTCGTCCGCGTGGATTTAGTTTTTAAAATCCCGCGGGAACTCTTTGATTTTCCGGGAGGCCTATGTCACCCTCCAGGTTCTCAATCTCTATACCTATCCAAAAAATCACGTCGAGCCGTAGCTTTGTTCGGTCCAGTAGTTACAGAGTCTATTCGGTACAAACAAACAAACAAACAAACAAAATCTTTCCTCTTTATAATATTAGTATAGACGATTAATATGCATAGAGTTCTTTCATCTATGCATAATAGAGTCTGTGCTAGTGTAGTGATGTTTGATGCTGGAGCATGTCGTTTTCCTAGTTCCATGTGCTGGAGCCTGGAGCATATATTCTACCGTCTCAACCTGATTGGTTTAATATTCGCACGTTTGCAGTCGTACTATTAATTGTTCTTCAGTAAGTTGGGTAGGTAAACAAAGCTTTTACAATTTTTATAATTTTGCAATAATTATCATCGGAGGAGAGAGGGGATCTCTCTCCTCCGACTAAGCGAAAAACTTGCACGAAAAGTGCTAGGAGTGAGTACGGCAATAGTGCAACGAAGGGTGGGATTTGAACCGTCAAGCTTTCGGTTTTTAGTCCGCGTACTGAGGGTTGCTCTATTCAGCTGGTCGACTGTAGAAAAGCTGCATCAATCAATGAGAGAGATCCCCTCTCTCCTCCGACTAAGCGAAAAACTTGCACGAAAAGTGCTAGGAGTGAGTACGGCAATAGTGCAACGAAGGGTGGGATTTGAACCGTCAAGCTTTCGGTTTTGAGTCCGCGTACTGAGGGTTGCTCTATTCAGCTGGTCGACTGTAGAAAAGCTGCATCAATCAATGCTTCAGTCTCAATTATTGTGGTTGGCTGAATAATTAAGGCGAGCGGAGCGAGACCTATCACTATCCCACAACCTGAGCATTTTGTGGTACACTTTACTGAAAAACTATCACGCCTACAGATTTGTAATTTAACATAGTAATTTAAATTTATATCCAGATGTGTTATCTGCACTTCAGCCAATGCAACATAATGCATTTCAGCCAATAGCGAGAGAGAGTCGGGCAATCAGAGGAAGGCGATTGTGATCGACTCTGTAGCAATAATTTTTAGACAATCCCACGGCAGGCTAACATATAATTTATTATGTCTTACAGAATTAGCGTCAATGTTTACTTAAAAATATTTATTTGTTAACCTATACATAATTAGTCGGAGGCGCTTTTGTGAACTTTTTTATATTGCATGAGGACTGAAACTCCATGGTTTGTTACTCAATGCATAAAAATCACTGTCAAGTCAGGTACACAAACACTGAGGGTGCAGACTGCAAGGGCCACGCGCACCTGCGCCCGCGCTCCTGACATTGTGATAAGATACGGACGACTATTATTTTGTCACTGTTATCGGACCAATGTCACACTGACCTTAATGACACCGAATGACGCGCCGTCACCACGCGTTCGTCGCTCTGACCTTGCGATATTTATTTAATCATCATGCGCTAAAATGTTGTTTACACAGGACTTTTTTCATAAACCTCAGTACCTGCCCCCCAATTAACATACCAACGTGAGCACTGAGCACCTATCGACTGGTTACAATTTGGGCATTCTTAGTTATTACATTTATTTATTAAAATAAAAAATAATAAAATAAAATAGCCTTTTATTTCCGAACATGGCAAAATACATGAAAAGTTTTGTAGTAAATATTAGTTTTCTAAATTGTGTCCCGTAGTTCGGTGTGCCTAGTGGCATAGGCCTCCTCCAACTCTCGCCATTGGGCTCGGTCTGCTGCAACCCTTGTCCAGAAAGGACCCAATGTCCGACGGATGTTGTCTTCCCATCTTCGGGTTGGTGGTCCCTGTCTCCTGGTACCATTTCTTGGATACCATAGAGTGACTTGTTTGCTCCATTTGTTTAATTTGCAGCGTAACATATGCCCTGTCCAGCCCCATTTCAGATGGTCAATTCGAGAAAGTATGTCAGTGACTTTAGATTTCTTTCTTATTTCTGTGCTCTTTATTTTTTCTTTGAGTTTTATTCCCAACATACTCCTCTCCATTGCACGTTGACATCTTGCAAGTTTCTCTCTATGTTTTTCCGTAAGGGACCATGTCTCACAACCGTAAGTTATACAGGGAAGAATACAAGTATTAAAGGTCTTCTTTTAATACTAATATAAAATTCTTTATTTTTCATGATCTCTTTTAAGGACCAATACATTTATTTATTAGCAATATTTTATTTACTTCCAATGAAAAGGATGTGCACATAAGACATTTTCGGCACTTTCCTTTCCTTTTTATAATTACTAGCTTTTGCCCGCGTCTTCATTCGCGTGAAGCTAGGTTTTGTTTTGCGGGATAAAAGTATATGTCCTTAACCATCTTCTCAATCGTTTCGCTCTTGACAGAGCGATCGTGGTCGTCACTTAGGTGTTGTGGCACGCTTGACTAAACGTCTCCAGTCCTCTCTAACAGCTGTCTTCCTCGTGCATTCATGTAAGGGAGTATCCACCGCAGCCCTCACTTGTTCTGTCCATCTCATGGGCGATCTGCTACGTGCTTTTCCTTGAACTACGAAACCTTCAATCAAAACATCATCACATCGTGATACGTGACCAAGGAAAGTAAGAATGCGAGCCTGCTTATTGGAGGACAGATGCTGCTTGATGCCGAGTTCTTAGAGAATGGATTTGTTGGTCCAGAATTAATTCCAAAACGCTCTCAACATTCTCCTCCAGTTATAACTATACGAAAAAATTACGTCGATCCATCGCTCCGTTGCTGCGTGATTATTGAATAAACCAACAAACGAACACATAATCATCATCATCATCATGAGCAATCCGTTAACTTCTTACTACTGAGCGCAGGTCAGGCGTAGGCCGAGAAGGGTTACAGGCCATAGTCCACCACGCTGGCTCAATGCGAATTAGTACACTTCAGTCTTCACACACTTGAGAACACACCAAACGAACACACTATCGCATTTATAATATTAGTAAGGATAACTAGAACAGAATTTTACCATGCTCTAGTATGAGTACGTTTTCCACGTTAGTACGTCAGTACAAGCGTTTGATAATGTCGCAAACTCTAGTTTTTCAGTATAGATCATGAGGTTCAGGGGCCTTAGCCATATTACATTGGATCGTTTCTATTCTCTTTCTATGATCGATAACGCTTAAAGGTTTGGCTAGGGCTACAGCGCCATATAGTTTGTGTTTTTGAAACTCGAACAAGTATGTACAATAATAAAATTATCTAATTTACTATGGTGTGCTTTTTGAATGGACATTAACTTATGCGTTTTAAATGCTAAAAAACATTTATAATACAAAATGCCGCGAAATATTATCAATACACTTCTATCTTGGATCAGCTGATTCAGAATTCGCCATCTTTAGCGCAATGAAATTTTGACAAGCGCTTACGATTCGAAGTCGAAGTTTTAGAACGCTATCTAAGCGATCATCAAGGCCCTGTAGAAATAGAAAGCGATAAAGATGGCGAATTCTGAATCAGCTGATCCATGTGTATTGATAATATTTCGCGGCATTTTGTATTATAACTGGTTTATTAGCATTTAAAATGAATAAATTATTCACTGTAGTGTCCATTTAAAAAGCACATTATAGTAAATTAGATAATTTTATTATTGTACATACTTGTTCGAGTTTCAAAATCGCAAACTAGATGGCGCTGTAAGCGTTAACGATCATAGAAAGATAATAGAAACGATCCAATGTGTTAAGACTAAGGCCCAAGGGATCGGGCCAAAAAAAAAAATTATTGAGTTTTTTCTGGCCCGGATTTAGATGTTCACAATGAGAAACCCTGTGGCTCATAGAGCATGCTTTGTCAAACTCTCTCGGTCGTGTTTCTCAATGGTCTCTCTCAATGGACTATTAGAGTAAGGGAATAGAGAGCACCAAGCAAGGGAATAGCACCTTTTGCGCACTGTGACCGAAATTCAGTCACCATTACGGTACAAACTATCATAATGTCGCAAATCTTTTTGAATCCATCCAATTTTGCGTAACATATTTTGTGTATTACCCTAAATTAAGCTAGGGCGCTAAATAACCCGCTGTTCAATCCTCCAACTTTCCTAATCCTAGGGTTGCCTGGCAGAGATCGCTACTTATGCGATAATGCTGCCTTTTGTATTCTACTTCTTTTGTCTACGTCTGTATTCTGAACTTTGTGTTGCGGTGTACAAATTAAGTGTTAAATGATAATATTAATGTTAGGTATGATAATAACTATTTTTATTAAAACCCTTAAAAGCATTCTTGCTGTTTCACGCCATACAAATAAATCAAAAAAATGCAGATCGTCTTAAAAGCTATTTAAGATAATTCATGTGAAGATGAAATATAAAGTAGTATCTAGAAACTCTATGCTTAACATACCAGTAGGTAGGCTAATATTTTTTTTACATGACGTTCTCTTGCGCTATTCCACGGATTTCCAGTTGCAAGGGCGCTCAATAATACAAGTAACTTAAATTAATATAAACTAGTTGACGCATGCGGCTTCATCCGCTTTAAATTTTTTTAAAACTCCAGTGGAAAACTTCGATTTTCCAAGACAAAATTATCCTATGTAGGTCTCCAGGATGTCAGCTGCTATCTTTGTGTTTGATTGTTCGATACGATAGACTTGTTTATGAGCCGTGAAAAAGTGACATACAGACACACAGACCAAGTTACTTTCTCATTAATTGTAGTAGGTATAATAGTATGGATCATTCCTTTTATGTTTACCTTGAGCATTGCGAAAAATTTTCTTTCCGCGTTCGACATAATATCGTATTTTATCTATTTATTACTTACTGTAATCTGCGAACGTAGGTACGCGACTTTGCTTTGTTTACATTGATATGAAAAGTAATAAGTGCGAGCGCAACATAATGTATACGTAATTGTACAAATGCGACCTTCATAAATCATCGTCATCACCCGGAAATTGCTATGTAACTATAAACACCGTGATACAATTTTCTGAAGCAGGAAGTATAGAAATCTGCGATGGTCAAGGCAAAGTAGAATTGCAACCTATCATGGCATTGTAATTTTATCCTCTCTTTGCATTTTCCTTCTTGGAATTATCTTAATATTCTTCCAGCATTCATGTCTACGTTATTTTACGTTACTAAGTTTATGGAAATAACATGAAATAAAAATAACCGTATTAAAACATACGAAAAAGCAGATCAAAGAATATTGTAAGGAATTTAGAATTCTGTTTTATCATTAGATCTTCTAATCATCAGCATCATCATTTATCCAGACGATATCCTTAGTACGAGTTGTGCAAATCTTGAAAACGTTGAAGAATTCCGAGAATCGAAGTCAGAGCAAATTGGACCTAAAAAGTCATACATATACAGCGAATGTCAAGTTTTTGGCGCTGACTGTAGATGTGCTGACGAACTCGAGCTTTAAAGCTGGATTGAGACCATTATTGTTATGTACCTACCTCCTTTAATTTTATAGTTTTACTAGCTGATGCTCGCGACTTCATCCGCGTGACTTTGGTTTCTTAAGAATCCCATGGAAACAATTTGATTTTCCGGTATTAAAATTGTGATTGATCTTATTTACCTATTACTTTCGCATTTTTAATACTAGTATTAGTATAGTATCGAAGCATTAAATGTCACTCGTTTATCAACGATTCGAGATGCGCCAACTCATACTAAAAGTACAGGTGAACATGTGCTACTGAAATATTGTTTGACTAACCTAGATCAGGAATGGAGCTGGA
Source organism: Oeneis ivallda (assembly GCA_029955525.1). Lineage (NCBI taxonomy): Eukaryota > Metazoa > Arthropoda > Insecta > Lepidoptera > Nymphalidae > Oeneis > Oeneis ivallda. Next base: position 15,865,480 of record JARPMR010000006.1, on the reverse strand, counting down.
AGGTTCCTCGAAGATCGGGGGTTTGTGGAGACGCGGCGGCGGCGGCGGCGGCGGCGGCGGTCGCATGCACTGGATCACCGAGTGCGTCGGCGGCGGCGCGGCCGGTGCCGGCAGCAGGCACGGCGCACGGAACTCCTTGCCCGGAGGCGCCGGCAGCTCCAGCCTCCTAGCACCACCCATCATCTCTAGTTCATAGCCATGCTCCGGAGGCTCGCGCTTCGGCGACAGCTTCGGATAGCACTGCATAGTTCCTTTCAATAGTATCGAGTTTTAAAAATCTAAAAATTCCAAGCTTTTCCGCCAAACTTCAACCTAATTTCACAAATGTCATAGCCCACATGTAGCTTCACGAAAAAATGTTTCAGTTGCATCTACATGTGCACGCCAGAGTATGTTTACAAGGGCGAACTCGCGCGAACAGTGGGTCGGTGCGGCGCGCGCCGCTCTACTCGCGGGACTCGTTCGCTCACCGCGGCCAACTTTCTCTCACTGGCGTGGCGGCGGCCGCGGACGGACGAAAGTGAATCTGCAGCGTCCCCGCGCGCCCTCGCCCTCGCGCGCCCTCAGGTGTCCTGCACCGCCCGCCCTGCGCCCAACACCACGCTGCCTGTTAACAGCCCGACGCGCGACGATGTCAACTTTACCCTTATACCTGACCTCCGCCGGTGCAATGCTCCTTAGATATTAAAATTCTCCAGCTATTTGCACTGTCTTACTAAACAGTTCATCGCAATACTGTAAGACAGAGCAAATAGCTGAAGAATTTGGAAGTGTAAGTAACTCAAAAAATTAATTACAGAAAAGCCATATTATTGTTCTTCAAAAAGAAATCAAAATAAATTCATATAATAAAATTTATATTCTTATTTCTGGCTCTTATGAGAAGTCGAAACTGTACCACCGGTTTTGGAAGCAGATTCTGTAGAGAAGAGCTGGTAATGAACTCAATATTTGCAATTCTCAAAACTCAGTGTAAGATTCTTGTAAACATTATAATAATATTAGAAGTGGCCAAGGTACCTTCGATTAGTGTTGCCCAAAAACAGTCTTGGTCTTGTTCTTGCATTTTTGCAAGACCAAGACCAAGACCGCCTTTTGTAGCAAGAATCTTGCTGATCTTCCGAGACTCCTGCGTCTCGTACTTGGTGTTAATATCGATATTGATAGCCGTTTCTAGTATTTGTATTGGTATTGTTTATTTCTTATATTGAGGCTTACAAAAGCGCTTACGAATGTCAAAAATGTTACATCATCAAATAAATTAAAAAATCTACAAAAATATTAAATCTAGCTCAAAGTAGTATCAGTAGATATCAAAACTAAGCTTTCTTCATATATCAACAAAGTTGGTCGCTATAGCACTAAAATCTGTTGTATACCTATTGATTAAGAATACATTTTGAGGTTACAGTACCGAGACAGCAATTTCAAATGTTGGGCATAGCATATCCCGCATATATAACCAATGTATACCGAAAGAGTTTGTTTTGCTTTTGGGCTTTGAGAATCTTAAACACTGGCCAAGTGCAAGTCGGACTTACACTCAAAGTCAAGGGTTCCGTATTAAGATAGATAAGTAAGATTTAATAACAGCTATATCTAATTATCTACTTATATTATGTATCTACTTATTACGGTACATGAGATAGGTACACCCGGCTGACAGACATACAAGTGTACCGGACGAACATAGTACTATTACTATAGTACTATTACTGGACCCTATGGTCCCGTTGGCTTGCACCCTAAAAAGGCTTATAGTGTTATTCCTGATTCTGGATGAATACAAATGTTCATAGAAAAAGGTAGGCCCACCTTGAAACACTACCAAACTGGCAAGTGGCAACCAGAGAAGCTCTTTTTACCAGAGCACTACAAATTTTATTAATTTTATTTATATGTCTATTATGTCAATATAAGCTGAAATGAACCTACTCTATTGCATTGTTTCAAGATTTAAAGTGAAGTATTTGATAAATAGCAATAGGCTAATTGTTTTCGCAAGACTTGCGAGATTCTTGTTGCAAGACCGAGACCAAGACCAAGACTGAGTGCGCAAGACCAAGACCAAGACCGGCTAAGTCTCGCGTTGGTCTTGCATTTGTGCAACACTACCTTCGATACTTAAAACGAACCATGTACCTACTACCTAGTTATTATTACCATATTCTTCTACATTCAATAATCTCGAACATTAAAGTTGTAAAAAAAAAATTAGTTATATGTAAAGTCTGGTTTACGGACGAAAGTTTTACGTAATAACGTCATAAAGAAACATTGATGAAAAATTGCATACTTTTACGCACGCGATGACTGGCGGGCGGCGGCGGGCGCTCTCTAGTCACAAGCCAACGCTTGAGCCGATCGTGCCTCTCTATCGCTTGTTCCGCGCTCTCGCTTGCACGCTCAGGCTCAGGCGGAACGTGACACTTTTTCGTGCGTGCAGCCGGTGTTCATCGATTTATAAGACGTTATCACGTCAAAAAAAAAGTGTGTGTCAGCTCCGGCCTCCGACGCACGACTGGAGTTTACGCGCGACGCTATATCCTTCTCTATGCGCGCGACTCGGGTCCGAGCGCGCCCCGACCGACTTTCGCTTCGGGGACCCGATCGCTACGCACTCGGCTACCAGAAGCGAAAGCTCTTTCGCACGAAAACCAACCTTATTTACTCAACGTTAGGGTAGAAATTTCAACGTTGTGAAAAACGTAACGAGGTCATTGATAAATTGATTTTACTGCCCGGATTTTTCTCATACCGGGCTGCTAAAATCGATTCTTAAGGAGTAAACTCCAAAAATGCAGATATACTATCGAACATGAACTATTTATTCAGCATTTACTTTAATGCCTGATGCATAAGTACATAATATAACCTTCACACAATTCTTGCCTTCCGCGTCAGACGTTCAATAAATCTTAGAGCTTGTAAAATAAGCATAAAATTATATACGACCGAGATTATTTACTTCAGTTCCTTAGTTTATACTTATGTATTTCCTAAAATCTGAATTCTGCATCCTTATTTGAAAAAACCCTACTTTTCATGATACAAAGTTTACTTTTTTTGCACACTAGAGAGGCTTGCGGGAGAGCCCAATATTTACATCGTTTGCACTAGACTTCACACATTCAGACTCAATATTTCAGTATCAATCTGCTGTAACTTGCCCAGAAGTTGGATAGTCTAGTTGCAGACTATCCTGCTTGCAACATCAGATCAAGATTAACAAAATTTTTTGCGGTGTCATCAGGTATACTGAATGTATCAAACAATGACTGAGATCCCTACATCGGCTGGAAAAACAGCTGATAAAATTCTTAAAGCGCTGAACAGATTTCCAGCAAATATTAGGTACTCGTAGGTATGACCCGTCCCGAATCCCGCCTTGAATTAAAAAAACCATATTAAAATCTGTCCATCCGTTTGAGCGTCATCATTTAAAGTGATCAAAATCGCATCCCCTTGCTTTCGTCGGGGGCTAAAAATACTTAATGATGGTACACTATCTTGAATCTTCTTACCTAATAACTTTGAGTAATAAACCAGCAACCTAATAAGAACTAACTAATAATATATTTATTATTAGTTCTTATTAGGTAAGAAGATTCAAGATAGTAAGGTATCATTAAGTAACATCATTAAGTATTTTTAACTACTAATAGGTAATATATTTATTATTAGTTAGTAAGAACTAATATTATAAATGCGAAAGTATGTTTGATTTGTCCTTCAGTCACGCTGCAACAGAGCCACGGATCGACGTGATTTTATGCATGGTTATAGATGAGGACCTGGAGAGTTACTTACTTTTTACCTCGGAAAATCAAAGAGTTTCCGCGGGATTTTAAACTAAATCCACTCGGACGAAGTCGCAGGCATCAGCTAGTAAAATAATAAACGTGAATAAATGATTGTGAAAATAGCAATGCAATCCACGAAATATATAAGCGGTAGGTACTATAGGTACCTACACAGACCAACGCAGATTGTTTTTAGGGTTCCGTACCCAAAGGGTGCAAACGGGACCCTATTGCTTAGCCTCCGCTGTCCATCCGTTTGTCTGTCCGTCTGTCAGCGGGCTGTATATCGTACACCGTAATAAGTAGACAGTTGAAATTTTCGCAGAGTGTGTATCTATCTCTATTGCAGCTATAACAACAAATAATAAAAATAAAATAAAATATTTAATACATGAATAAGGTGTCGAAATAAAATTTTATTTTTTTCCTCTGGCATGTGGCTATATTTTTTTTAACTTAAAAAATGAAGAAATGGAGGGCCGTCACTTGTCGGTTTTAGACCATTTTTGTAAATCTAAGGGGTCTATCTGAAAAACTAAACTAGTGAGGAATTTGAAATTTCTGTGTATTATGTACTAGTGTCTTTAATCTCTGAGAGATCTCAATACAATGCTCAATGATCTCAACAGCTTTCTCAACAGGTGGGCCTGATAATTAACATGAGCAAGACGAAAATCATGTCCAATGCTCATGCTCCGCTCCACCCAGTAATCGTTGAGAACTCTGCCCTCGAAATGGTAGACGAGTATATATACCTGGGACATACAGTCCAGCTAGGTAGGTCCAATTTCAAAGAGAATTAACCGCCAAATCCAACTCGGCTGGGCAGCGTTCGGGAAGCTCCGAGATGTCTTCTCGTCCAAAATCCCTCAGTGCCCGAAGACTAAAGTCTTCGAACAGTGCGTGTTGCCAGTGATGACTTACGGATCCGAGACATAGTCGCTAACTATGGGCCTCATAAGAAGGCTCAGGGTCACTCAGCGAGCTATGCTCGGTATATCCCTGCGAGATCAAATCAGAAATGAGGAGATCCGTAGGAGAACCAAAATCACCAACATAGGTCAGCGTGTCGCGAAACTGAAGTGGAAATGGGCGAAGAGCCGATGGTCGTTGGGGTACCAAGATGCTGGAGTGGCTACCCCGCACCGGGAAACGCAGTGTTGGCAGGTGGACCGTAAACATCAAACGAGTCGCAGGGAGCCACTGGATTCAAGCGGCGCAAGACCGAAGCCTGTGGAAGTCCATTCAGGAGACCTATGTCCAGCAGTGGATAGGTTGATAAAGAAGAGGTGTAATTAATCAACAAATACTGAAAACAGTGGTTTATTATGCGGTTTGTAAGTAGTGACCAAAACAAACGAGCATTTTTTCCCCATATGCTAATTTAGTACTATGTAAGAACTAAGATTATATCTAAATATTTATCCTGTTTAAAAAAAAGTGATTTGTTCATATGTACGGAACCCTAAAAGAGCGAGGCCCGACTCGCACTTGGCCGATTTTTTATACAAGTTCAAAAAAAAGTTTTGCTCCTTGAGTGGTATCAACCAGCCATAATCATGGTAATATCAGTCATGATTTTTGTTTCGTATTTTTTTATGTATTCTGCTGTGATTAAGCAATCTCGATCTTTGAACGTTACATACAGCTATAATTTAGAAAGAGATGAGCCAAAGTATTGGCATAGTCATCATCATCATCATCATCATCATTAGCAACCCATCAACGGCTCACTACTGAGCGCAGGTCTCCTCTCAGAGGAGGGTTATAGGCCATAGTCCACCACGCTGGCCCAATGCGAAATAGCGGACTTCATACACCTTCCATATGCAGGTTTCCTGACGATGTTTTCCTTCACCACTGAAGCAAGTGATATGTAATTGCTTAAACGCACATTACTCCGAATAGACCCCCCGAATAGGAGACCACAGTCCTAACCACTAGGCTATCACTGCTTTGCACAGGCTATCATTGGCATAGTATATTCGTGGAATTGATAAAACACTTAAATTTAAGTTTTAAGATCTCGTTTATAGCTGATAAGAGACACGTAACTCTATCACTTCCATAAAGAGCACGATACACGTTCAATTCTCAATTTGCGTTTGGACACGATCACTGTGATAACGGTCTGATAACCATCTAGCAGATAGCACAGCAACCGAACAACGGAGTATCTTTTATGTGCTTAAACTATAATGAATCCGTATCACTAACACTCACAGAAGATAGCACACGATTTTATTATCTTTCTATTTCTAACACGTTCTAAAATTAAGGTTTGGCCCTGAACTTATGTAGTAACTAATACCTAAAAGGTGCCTGTAACTGGCTGTTTTTCTCTTTTAATGTTATTATAGAAATCTAGGTAGGTTTATCTATCTATTCGCGATCGTCTAAATGCAGGGTTCATACTGAATGCGGCAACCGTGAATCACGAGACTTTTTCCGCAGCAGATATCTGAGCACTATGTTAAGTATTTATTAACTAATCAAAGTCAATTGGATTTCGTGGGCAGGCACTAGATACTATTATCTTTGTCTGCGCTTCATCAGATTTCCTTATAAATATTTAGTTTAGACATTACACGGGCTCGAAGATTTACGGTATACGAATATTTGAGTACTTATGACTTTGAAACGCAAGCAGTATGATTTCAATATTATTTTGACATGTTATACATTAACAACATTAAAGTACTTAATTACTTGAAGGTTGTCATTGTATAACATCTAATTTTTTGTCAAATAATATTGCTTTAAGTGCAGGTAGCATAAGCCCTAGTCTATGTACGAAGCCTCATGAGGCTGCCGCACTTAGTATGGAACCTGCTAATGAAAAACTTCTTATAATAGGTAAACCTGCCTAATTGGCCGAGCGAAGCGAAGGTCTCTGAGTCTACTTGAGTGAATTTGCACTTGTCTGTCCGTACGTCCGTCTGTCAGAGCCTTATGACTTCTGAATTACTGAACGTAATTAAGAAGTTAAGACATAATGAGTAAACCGATGGCCTTCAGCCGAATATTGCTTAAAAAGTTATAAAAATCTTTATTTGAGGGGGTTCTCATAGAAGCGAATGCGAAGTAAAATATATTTCATAGCGTTACCTAAGGTTACGGTATATCATTTTAAAGACAATTTGGAACCGAGTACAAAAATATTTTTTTTTTTAATTTTTTACCTTAAAATTGACGAAATTGGCTTTCAAAGTGTTTAATACGCTCGCTTGAAGACGCGCTCTGACCAAATCGGCTATGTATTTTGAAGCTGAACCTATTTTTTTATTTCACTTATATCCTGTACTTGAACAACAAATACAAAAACTATATGAATATTATAAAGAAATCAAATTATTTAATTTTTAATAGGCATTTGTAATTTTCAACATAGCTTCACAATAATGTTAATAGATGGCGCTGTCATTGTCGGTCCCAAAAAACGCGTTGACCATTATTATTTTGTCAAGTACTAAGGTAGATATAATAACATATTATTCAATTACAATTATTCTTTAGTTAAATATCAAACTTCTATAAACTATTAATTACTACATTTTGTATATTTTTTCCTATTCGAGTCGATAGATGACGCTTTGTACAGATGCCCGTTTTCACTCGTTCGTACATAATAATTATTCAATGTTTTCACTATCGTTCCCTAACCTTTACGGGCTACCTATGTTAAGTTAGGTGATGCTTTCTGTCAACTTCGTTATCACGAACCTGTGCGGGACACCTAAAAGGACATTAGGACGGATGTTAGGACTTAGGTTGTATTTAGGGGCTACCTACGTAAAGAGACTCCTACTTAGGGGATGATTTAGGTATGTTTGGTGAAAACGGGTATAATAATAATGTCAGTTTTGGTCGTCATGTATCGATTGAATGAATAATTATGGGATACGTTACCGCGAGGTCTCAGTTCGGGGCGAACCACTAGTATTAAGTATTAACACTAATACGTGTATAAGATTTCCTTTTATATACCATACAATATATCATATAGGTATTGAAGAGATTCGAGTATCTACTGTGTTTATGAAGCTGTTAGGTATATTGATCAACAATAATTCTCGCCTACATAAGGTGTGAACGTGTAGGCTAAATTCTTAAGCAGAATTTTTTCGTCTGTAGGGTTCGGGGAGGGTTATGCGGTGGTGGTAAGGGAGGGCAGGGGTGGTGCAGCGGCAGGGTGCGATCGGGTCACTGCCACCGGCGGCTCGCGACCGCTGCTGATGTTCCCGTCTATTTCGGCGACAGGTTTCAATGAATCCAAAGTTACCACGTTCGTTTTATTTTAGCTATCTATATCGGCAGACATATCTGCAATTTTCTGTGCGTAACAGAAGAAAATATTGAAAAGAATTTAACGCCAATTTATTAAACTTTCATATTATACATACAAAGATAAATGGTACAAATACGATCCGCCCTCGTAATTTAATGTACATACACAAAAACCTTCTTTGTATTAATTGATATTAACTAAACAAAAGCCGGCCAAGTGCGAGTCGGACTCGCGCACCGAGGGTTCCGTACTCCAAAAGTAAAAGTAAAACGATAATATTATATTAATTTGCTTATTTATCGTTAACTTTGTTTGTAGAGGTTTATTGTTAATATAAAAAAAACTATGCTAGTTAGAACGTTGGTTTTATTTTTCCTGTAAAATATACATAAACCTCTATTATATATAGAAATAAATAAAAAACTGTTTTAGAATGCACAAGTAAAAAGGCCTTTCATATGATACCTAACTCGGTACAGTTATTTTACTTTTAAATTTAAACCCCCGATTTTCCCCCTTTTTAGGGTTCCGTACCCAAAGGGTACCAACGGGACCCTATTACTAAGCCTACGCTGTCCGTCCGTCCGTCCGTCCGTCCGTCCGTCCGTCTGTCAGCGGGCTGTATCTCGTAAACCGTAATAGATAGACAGATGAAATTTTCACATATTATGTGTTTCTATTGCCGCTATAAGAACAAATAATAAAATTAAATTAAATTAAAAAAATTAAATTAAAAGTATTTCCATGGGTACATGGAAATATTTTAATTTAATTTTTTTAACGGAACCCTAAAAGAGCGAGGCCCGACTCGCACTTGGCCGATTTTTTTTAATAAAACTAAAAATAATTTTCGATTTTTCTTTATTCCAATGATGTTGGGCCACTATTATTCACAACTATGCCAAATTTCATGTCGATAGCTTTAATAGTTACTGAAATAATTGACTGTGACAGACGGACGGACGGACGGACGGAGAAAGTCTCACCATAAGGGTTCCATTTTTACCATTTTGGTATGGAACCCTAATAATATACTATTTAATAGCTATTTATGCAACTGCATCGTAATGAGGGTCATTTTAATTCGAGTGCTGTTTTTTGATACGAGGCTTGCCGAGTATCAAAATAGGATAGTACGAGAATTAAAATGACTAATTACGATCAGTTGCATACAAGATTTTATCTACGACAAGGAAAATAAAATCATTAATAAAATACCTACGCCGTAAGCTCAATAAAGTAACAAAAAATAACTCCGTAAGCCGCCACCAGCCGCCTGTGGCGCCTCTGTCAACAAAAAGTAACTCCGTAAGCCGCCACCAGCCGCCTGTGGCGCCTCTGTTGTATGAAAAGGTACACAAGTGCCAGAACTCAGAGCCTTAGCTTTAGGTATCCTATTTTAAGAAGATAACCATTTCGATTCAGCTCCCATACAACGAGCTGCATCGAAATGAGAAGCAAAACCGAAAGACGGTTCATTTCGATTCAGCTGTCAAATTCGAAATTGGAACTTTTCGATGCTGGAGTAGATAAAAACTGTTTACTAACCATCATTTAATAAAGATTAAATAACGTACGGAGACGTTCACAACAGCTGGACATACTCGTAGGTCTCTTGTCGGGACTTCCACACGTAGCGGTCTTAATCTATTTGTATCCAGCTGGTCTCTGAGACGCATCTGTTTTCACCTATCTACCTAGTGGGGGTTTGCCAACACTGTACGCATTGATACGAGTGGTATGAGAGCTCTCAAGCACGCAGATTTCCTCACAATGTTTTCTTTCACCAAGCTTTCACCGTTAAAACTATTCTAATTAGAAAAATACTTACACAATCTATAAACACACAAATTACAATAAAAACTAAATCCTATACATACTTTGCACGAAATAAACATAAATTGCAATTGCCTAAAGCAAGAACAAAAACATATGGCGCGAGTATGGCGTAATATACTAGTATATGGCGTAAACTATACAATTTGAGGGAGCACTTCTTAGATATAATGGTCTGCCAAAAGATATATTATCCGAGAAATCTTTTCCAATTTTTAAAAGAAAACTCAGGAAGTTTTTTAAAAACAGTTAGCAAACCTTTAAAATATTTTAGTTTTATAGTTATTTAAGTTATTTAAGAGCCACCATTTTTTGTTTTAATGTATATAATGTGTTATAATTTAAGTTTTAATTTCTCTGTAAGTGAGCATGTTTTGTTCTTAGAGAATAAATTCTTTAAACCTAAACCTAAAACAAGAGAATTTTTATTACTCCGATAAGGAAGCCGAAGTTTTAAATACTAGGCTATCACCGCTACAATTATTGATTATTTAAATCAACGATTTTAATAGATATTTTGATATTATTATTATTATTGAACCTCAGAGCTTAGAGTAACATAGTCCGAGGACGATCAAGACACTTCCTTCCTACAATTTCTAGATATGCGCTTATATTATATCTACAATGCAAAATTACATAAATACTTATCTTTTTATGCCTATACAACGCATTTAGCGATTAATATCTGCAAGGTTTTATATTTATATTATAATTTATAATTATGTACGTATTCACATGAAGGTAGAGCGCTTCCGTAACATTTATTTATTTCACGTAGGCTCTTATGACTAGTCAGGACTCTACACCACCGGTTGGAAAAGGAGATTCAGCTGAGAAACTCAACTCAGCTCCACTCAGAAGTTGCTCTTTAAAAATAAAAGGTACAAAATGTAGCATAACTATCTTGTGGACAGCAGAAGCTTAGCTGATTGCTTCCATGCAACTTTGTCACCAAGAAATTCACTACTGTAACCTCTTCTTAATAAATGTGCTGTTCTTGTTAAGTAAATGTTTAAATTTTTGTAATGGTAAAACTATCAATTCTTTCGGGATCAAGTTATAAATACCTACGAGTATATCAGGGGCAGTACGCATTGCGTGTCGGTAGGTGGTATACTTAGTTGTTGGCAGTGAAAGTCGGGACTCCCGGGAAGGGCACGAGGACACGCGGTCCCGGCGAGGGTGTCCCGACTCCCGTCTCCCGCTGACGCAGGCCGCATGCGCAACGCATTGCACGCTTATGCATTAAGCCTTTTTAATGTTACACCGAATATCTAAAATTTTACAATATTCTTACTAATATTTATAAATTCGAAAGTGTTTTTGTTCATTGGTTATCCTTCAATCACGCAGCAACGGTACAACGACGACTATATTCGAGTACTTATAGAGTGACATAAGCTACCTTTAATCCCGGAAAAACAGAGGTTTCCCGCAATTTTTAAACCCTAGCTTCACGAGGATAAAGTCGCGAGCATAAGCAAGTAATAAATACATACATAATGGAGGTAAACTTAAAAAATAAAGTTGCATGTCAGATGATGTCGTGATTGTGAGGTTATATTGAGTAGGTAGATACGAGTATAGTAGTAATAAAATAATAGGCACTGCGAAACCAGGTGAACGTTCGTAGGTTCGTAGCATTCACCCAATTCTGTAGTTTTTTGTCAAAATATCATTATGTTGTTCTCTGAACCTGTCTGAAATCTATGTACAGACCTATCTATTCCCTACCTATTCCTTGTTGCTATCAAACCGTGCTGCCAAACGATGTTGCATTTTTTCACTTTTTAACCCCCGACAAAAAAGAGGGATGTTATAAGTTTGGCGTGTGTATCTGTGTATGCAGTGTCTGTGTATCTGTGCGTCTGTCTGTTCCCTCTTAGCAGCCTACCCGATGGACAGAGTTTGTCGTGGTATTTTCTGTTTGAAAGCTAACGTAATCGAGGTTGATCTTAGCAATAACTTATGAAGATCTGCTCAGGCCTTTGAAGATCATCAGTTTTCTTCCTACTCTAATAAAGGGTTTTACAAGCTTTCAATGGCGCGACTGATTTGAAATTCGGTGTGCTGTTACTTCGGATTATTATTTCCAAAGCATGGTAACCTTGAAATGATGATGCAGCATCAAGTACTTTGCGGGATACCCAACTGAGATTGTGTTTGGATGAGTAGGTGTTAGATAGATGATAATCGAGGATCAAGGAGGAGGATCTGATGATGGAGCAGAGAACTGGATTGGTAACAGGATGTCAGGTATATACGGCCATAGATTCACATTCCAGGGGTGTTTTAAATTTTCAATTTACGCGTGTAAATAATAATCTCCATAATATAATAAGGAGAGTTGTGCCGCGCGCGTGCCTCAAATTGAGGTAGTATCTTTAAACTACCGGGTCGAGGCTCTGCCTTTGCTTAGTCGCACAGTGATTAACCCATTCATAAACTCTCCAAACTGAATCACGCAGTCGGAAAAAAGATTATTAGAAATAGAAAATACATTCAAGTCACATTCCATAGTGCGCTAGGTGGCACAGATTAGGTAGACGCTACGCGCGTGGCGCAATAATCTATGTTTGGTGTATTTACGGACTACATAGACGTATTGTAATTTTCAATGAGCAGCTAACAGAATGAGACAGCTCGGGACAATGCAGTGCAAATGAATACGCAGCTTTAAAATGCAGGGTGACTTAAATAGCATTATCCTGCAATATCGGTGTGATTGCATCCAGTGTTCCCGCCGTCGCGACCTCAAGCGATCAATATGCACCGGCTAGACGTGTATTTCTTCCCCTGGTACAAGGAAAACCGACAAAGTTATACAGCTCTATTATTTGTCCTCCCTACGGGCACGGGAAAATATGTGACGATTATCACCCAGACAAGCTTGTAACCTGGTTCAAATGTTCTAAGTTATTATTTATTTTATTGAATAATTTAATTATTATTATTAATCATACGTACCTACTAAACATTATGATGTTCTGAATAATATAATTAACTAGGTTTTGCTCGGACCTCATCTATGTATATTTCGTTTTTTTTGTCATCCTTTATTTTCTCTAGATTAAAAGTATCCTAGACTTATCCTTATCCAGGTAGTATTAAAATTTTGTGATTATGTTATCGATGAAATCGATGAGTAGGTACTACCTACTTTAGGCGTAACGAAGTATTAAACAAATAGTTACACTTTCAGATTTATAGCTTAAACTTTATTAACGGATTCCAAAGACTTCTAGGTAGTGTACATAGAGTCTTTGACGGATTCTAGTATTTTATTTCTAATGATTATATAATCTGTTTGAAAGTAATATAAAGTTTATTAAATTAATATATTACTTTTTTACTTAAGGTGGATTATACGGGTCTGCTCGCGAAATTCAAATTTATTTGGTTTTTCGCAATTTGTAAGCTAATACGACAAAGTAGGCTTTAACATTCTAATTGCACCAATGGAATTATCATTTTCACAGGTTTAAGAAATTAGTCAAAATCTCGACTAATTTGTGAGTAACTCACGTCCGACTCAGTATTTTGATTAATTTCTTAAACTGGTCACTTTCAGGTAAAGATTTTTATGTAAACCTGTGAAGATGATAATTCCACTGGCGCAATTAGAAGGCCATAAGCCTACTTTGTCGTATTAGTTTACAAATTGCGAAAAACCAAATTAAATTTGAATTTCGCGGGCAGACCCGTATAATCAACCTTAAACGTACTGATTTAGGATTGGTAGTCGCTACACAGCTACTATACATTTTATTTATATAAAGAGTAGGTACATAATGCAAATTGTAAAGTAATATAAACATGTACGTAACTGTAGTCTACTGAATTATAAACAGAGTTCAGTGAATCGATGTAACCTGTAAAGTTTAGTTCAGAATATAGTTCGCAAGTGTTTCGACCCTATAAGCCTTGAAGACTGCAGCAGTGGAATGCCCTTGCAAGGGTATTCCAATGTCGGCCTTTAGGTGCCAGTCGTTCCCCTTCCACCCTGCCTCCTCTTTGCTCCTCGCAGTCGCAACCCATTCCAACAGCTCTTTTAAAATGCATCTGAGTAAATATGTTATCACGAACAGCCTACAGTCTATTGCTTAGCATTCAATGCAGTCGCAACAATAATAAGTAAATATTACTTATGCGTACGCCTCACATAAATACGTCAGATTTTATATTATGAATACGGTAATTGTGTATAATTATGTATTTATGAGTCAATATTTAATTTTAATTGATCCTTTTGTTTTAAGTTTATCCAACTCATCTTTTAATGGTAGTACCTACATAAATACATAATATCTGGGTGACCGATATTATATATATATATATATATATATATATATATATATATATATATATATATATATATATATATATATATATATATATATATATATATATATAAGAATTGCTCGTTTAAAGATACCTATTAGATTATATACTTAAGTGAATGAAACAAAACATAAAAAATATGAAAGCTTCCTGGTTTTCCTTGTTCCAGTGGTTTGGATGATATTTTTGAAGATATTAACTTTTTCAACAAATTTTTTGTTTATCTTTTTTTAGGGTTCCTTCCCCAAGGGTGCCAACGGGACCCTCTTACTAAGCCCCCGCTATCCGTCCGTCCGTCCATCCGTCCGGCAGTGGGCTGTACCTACACATGAACCGTACCTAAAAGTACAGAAACGTGACTTACAAGCTGGTAGTAATTTTTAGATAAAAAATATTTTAACTAGCTATTGACCCGCGTTTTCATCCGCGTGGATTCATGGACTTTTCTTGATTTTCCGGGTTAAAAGTAGCCTTTTGTCACTATCCACGGTCCTCAACTATGTCCATGCAAAAAATCATAAAAATCACGTCAATCCGTAGCTCTACTGCGGTGTGATTGAAGGATAAACCAACAAACAAACACACTTTCACGTTTATAATATAAGTAAGGATGTTCATCCAAGCAACGTCAAACTCATCTAATATTAACATTCAAGAACGTACCTATATATTACTTACATATTAAGCGATGAGCAGTTTTGGGCAGATCGACCTTGGAGCCGCGTCCTCGGGCCGTGTCAACGACAGCGGCCTCGAAGCGTGCCCCCGCACCCCTCGCACCCCCGGTAAGGCAGTTTGCGAAAATTCTACCGACTGCAACTGGGGCTTCCAATTGTACGCTATTTTCATACGTCGCTGATACTTTTTATCTGACTCAAACGTAGTCACAAACTCTGAGTAACTATTTAGGTCGGTAGTCGGTACCTACTCATATTATGGTTTGTCGATGAGATAATAATGTAAAAATTCCTTTCAAACGCCAGTACCAAGTATAAAATAATTTTAGTTTGTACACGTATGTCGAAGTCGGGTGGGCCTAAATAGAAACGATGAAACCGATGCGCGACGCGACGCCCCACTTCAACATACCTACGTGTACAAACTAAAATTGTTTTATGCTTTGTAGTGGCATTTGAAATCGGTTTTTTAAAAAGAATTTTTTATATATTATTATTCTAAGCTTTTTAGTGCATAGCTTCATAGGATTACTCTACACATTCTCTGATCGCGAGCAATTTGCTCTTATTCGTTAAAGAGTTCCGAAGTTTCCTCTATCATCGAAGATATTCATCAGATCTTCACCAAATTTAAATGACACCAAGCTGACGTTATGTCCTTTCAAATAAAAACAAAATATTATTTAAATCTGTTCAAAGAGTTCGGAGTTTTGGTGTAATATCGACAAAAAATCGTCGAATTGATAACCTCCTCCTGTTTTTTGAAGTTAGACGGTTTTAAAAAAATTACCGTACCTATAGGCTCTAATATCGCCCTAGATCTCTCACTATATTCCGACGACAGTCAAAGAGTGATTCTATAACTATTCAGCGATAAGGCTAACATTGCGATATGCAAATGAAATTTTTTTCATGCTCAAAAATCATGTTATGTTAGTATTCTATTGAATATGTGCATAAGTTGTTTAAGTATGAATTTCGTCGTAGTAGCACTTAATTTGTAAGTCAGTGTCCTTCCACATTTATTGAGCATATACCTACCTATACGGCGGTGACCTCGAAATTTGGCAACAAATAATTCAAAATTATAGGTATACTTTATTCCTTATAGCTCTTACAACAAGTCAAGACTCTGCCACTGCACCGATTTGGAAAGCAGATTATCCTGAGAAGAGCCGGCAAGAACAGTAGCTCTTTTCAAAACAAAAATGACGTATTATGTAGTTTATCAATATGTATAATCATCGGCACCCACACCTTTAGCGCCAAAGGCCCCGGAAGCAGAAGCAGGAGTAGTGGACTTTCCATTTTTTTTGCAGAAATGGGTTCTCCTAGTTTTATATGCTATGTGTCTTTTTGCCATTTCTCCCTGCGACCTCTTTCCCCCCTTTTTAAGGTGTATAAGGTAGGATACACTAGTGAAGAAGGATCTTTAAGTGTCGCTGCTTTAAAGAGTGAGGCTAGTCAGGTTTTCAGCTCTCCTTATAATGTCATTGGAAAAACGCTGAAGTTGCACAGTTCGGAATCAGCTGCTATGTGTTATGAAGAAAAATTTCAGTACCTTTATATGTCAAGTGAGCACAGTTTTGAACCCAGAACCTGATGATGAAGAGGATACTGAAGTTATTCTGTCTTAAGGGGATACCACATTACTATCCACGAATAAAATAAGGACTGGAAGCTCTCCAACGCGTGGACGCCATATACATAGTGCATATGCAAAATTGGCAGACTTCATAGACACCTTTGAGGACATTATAAAAAACTCTCAGGTGTGCAGGTTTCCTCACGATGTTTTCCTTCACCTCAACAGCTTTTGATATTTTAATTTCTTAAACGCACTTAACTTAGAAAAGTCAGGGGTGCGTACCCAGGATCGAACCTGCGAACCCCCGAATGGGACACCGCAGTATTAACCACTATAAGCTATCACTGCTTCAATATGTATAATGTTTATTATATTTTATTTATCATCGCCCTAGCTTGTGGTTGTGGGCAGCTGAAGCAAAGCCGATTGCTTCAATACAACTTTGTCCTTAAAAAAATCATTGTACCAAAAAAAAGAAACATGTATACCCTGGGAGATAAAATGACAGGCACCCATTAGGCCGCAAATACACTTAAGTTTTACTCTTGTAAGTTACTCATGTAAGTAACTTGCATGAGTACCTAACTAACAAAATGTAAACAGTCGTGTAAGTCACGTATTCCTTGATAATGTTAGTTACGTACAAGTTACTCACGTAAAAACTTACTAGTGTACCTAATTCTAGAATTAGTAACTACCTAATCATTTATAGCATAAAAGCTCAATTGCACTGATATGCATAATCCAAACTCACCACCTACGTCTAATTTTCCGACTTTCGTTAAGGTATCCCGCTTCCTCTTCGTCGTCCGTGTCGCGCATATCACTCATTGAAACTGAAAGACACAAAGTACATTGAATATAGGGCTTCTGAAAGAGTCGTGGTCATAATAAAATAAAGACTTCTTCGTGGCAGATTTGTTTCCCCTCTTGAGCGAATGTCTGAATATATTATCGCAATAGTTTAATGAACAGAAATTAACACAAAGCAAAATATTAAAAAGAATAAAAAACCCGACTGCTTAAGAGAATATCATTGAAAATATCTATTATCAAATTTATGAGAAAAAAATGAAAAATATATTTTCGTAATCACCTTTTCAAACCCTTTAATGGCGTCTAAAATCCACCATTTTGAATTTTTCAAATTTTTATGTTCTCGTTGGCACTCGCGCTGGCATGGCGAATCTAAACGACGCGACGTGCCACTTTTCATAATCGGCCCACGCGTTTGGTCTCTAGAGTGCCACAAAGGAACAAACATACATAGACTGATAAATACATTACCACTCCTTTGCGTCGCGCAGTCGGGTGAAAAGAAATAAACGCGCTCGAAATCAATCAAGAATAAATAAATACATTAGAATAGGTCATTGTATGCGGTGTTTAACGAAGCTACTGTGACTTACTTGTATAAAATATGAGGTCGAAGAAATGATCGTCCTTTTTGACATCTTATTGAAACCAATGTAGGACCTTGCGAATGTCACAGGCTGGTACCCACTGACCTTGAAAAAATGTGACGCTGCTAACGTTCATTACTCCGGTATCCACAATTACAACGTAAAATTGTAATACCTTATAGTATTAATAATATCTACCTTAGCTTAGGTATCAAAATGGGGAGTATAAAACCGGCCAAATGCGAGTCGGACTCGTTGGCACCCTTTGGGTACGACTACGGAACCCTAAAAAGCGTAACTTGTAAAGTAATTACGATACATTTAACTTCAAGAATTACAACAAGAATATGTCAAACTTTTTCTGACCACAAACACTACGATACCTATAAGAATTAGGTAGTGTCCATAGTCATATTCAAGAAGCTCAGGTAGGCTTCTTAGATAGGTATAAGATCTAAAAATAGTAGATTATTAACCAAGGGGATAAAGCAGTGTCTTCTGTAGCGAGCGATTTAAGTTCACCCAAGACTAAGACAGCTTTATCACCGAGGAAAATACTCTACTTTTCGTACCATTTGCGAAAAAATTAACACAATAATAATATGAGATAAGCATTTATTAAAAATAATGACAATTAAAAGTAAAAGTTAACATTCGAAACATTGGTCCAATTATTATTGATAGAGAGAGTTACATTTTTGTTTGGTACATTTATTGTTGATGAGTTGATTTGAGTATTTCTCTGTTCTTGCGTCTGAGCATTTGCACTGATGGAATCCGACAATTCACTGTCATGTCACTGTCGCTTTGATTTAACATCGTAACGTATTTTTAGAACATTTACTTATTTATAAAAATAAATTAAAATAAACTTACGTTTATGTATTTGAAGAAAACAAAAACGCGGCAAATTCCTAGACTAATATTTTTTTGTCGGAAAAGCAAAGGCATCAAGCTCATACGGCCTCGTCAGTTTTCGTAGTTTTATTTAATAATCATAACTGCATAATAAATGCGTATTCCTTTTTCAAAAAGATGTATAATGCTTTATATACAAACTCAATGGTGTAAACACAGATGAAGTTCAGTATAAATTTCGGTAAGTATTCTAAATTTAAATCACATTCTCCCCCTAGAGGATGAATGAAATTCAGTACAATTTTCTTTCCCTGTTTTTAACAGATTAAAAATGACTATTGTTATGTTCGCTTTTTGTGGCACAGAATGTCACTTTTTTGAGCAAGTGGTACGAAAAATATATTTTGACCCACTGCAATGTAAAAATCATCTTCCAAGCCTAATTTATTGTGAATGGGTACTTCCCACCCTACGAAAGGCCAACAAAAAAAAGCGTAAATAGCACATAGTTAAGAATGTATTTCAAAGTACAATTACCTACGTATATTAATAAATAATAGTTTAAAAAAACTAAAAACACGCTTTTTATAGAAAACCAAACTAAAAAATAGAAAATAAATTTTAATAAATTTAAATTAAGAATAGGGTCCAAAAATTTCAATAAATATAAATTAATAATAGTGTAAATAAAAAAAATGTATTTTATTTTAAAAAGCGTGGGGTGCATGGTGTCAATAGTTATAAATATTTTATTGACAGATATGAGTAGAGTGATTATCATTTTGATAATATCTTAAAAAGCACCCCACGCTTTTTTTAAAATAAAATACATTTTTTTTATTTACACTATTATTAATTTATATTTATTGAAATTTTTGGACCCTATTCTTAATTTAAATTTATTAAAATTTATTTTCTATTTTTTAGTTGGGTTTTCTATAAAAAGCGTGTTTTTAGTTTTTTAAACTATTATTTATTTTCTACTTTTTAGTTTGGTTTATTTTTAATTTTTTTTTTGTTTTTTTATCAAATTAGTGTATTGTCATCGGTCCTCGATAAATCTACAAAGTTTGAACGAAATCTGGCCGTTTAAAGTGGGTCAAAATCGCGCCCAAAGAAGTCGGTTACAAACATTGTTACAAACATTGTTACAAACATACAAGTGAAGCTAATAAAAAGCGTATAATAAAATCCGAGTACCAGAAAGCGTGTTTGTCTGTTTTTCTATGAAAGCTCACCTGATAATGACTTTCTTACTGGCACAGGTCACATAAGTAATTAATACCTACTTTGGAATATAGAAAAATAAACTATTCAGTCGGAAAAAATTGCGAAAAAACCTGATAATAATATGTTTCAAAGCTTTTTACACTGCATACCTAGGTATTTATAAACTTTTCATACTTACTTATATAAAACGAGAAACAATTATTTTAAAAACAAAAAGACATCCTAAGCTCCGTAATACTTTTAATTTAAAAGAAAAGTTTTAACAACTTAAGTTATATTTAAGTACGAAGCTTGTAGAGAAGAGGTTCATTAAAACAATGGCGAGGCACGCGAAGGTCTTTACACTCAGGGTTCAAGGCTTAACTGCCTATAAGTTATACGTTATCGTTATCACGAGTCCACGGCTAGGAAACAATGCCCCACACATTGTCCATTGTGCGTATGTTCTTAACTTATCCTTACTAATATTATAAATGCGAAAGTGTGTTTGTTTGGTTTGTTGGTCCTACAATCACACAGCAACGGAGCAACGTATCGAGATTACACCTTTTTCATGGGTATAGTTGAGGAATGACATGGGATACCTTTTATCCAGGGCCGTCTTCACCTATGTTGCAGGGGGTGCCGAACACTTAACACGGGCGCATGCCGTAAGGTTATAAGGGGGTGCCGAGCGCTGGTCACGACGCCTACCAGGCGCCAAAAGTACCAAAGTACTTTGGTACTTTGGAAATGGAATTGGAAATTCGGCTGCAAATATTGCAATTATAAATGACTAGAAAAAATAGTTACAGTTGCACTATGCCACTACGCAGGCAGGTACTGCAGGAGTTGGTAACTAAAGTTCAATGATGTAGTCTAAATAGATAGAGGTCTATCTATTTCTATCCAACTCCTGGACCGTACCCATATCTACCTAAACGGTGGGGATTTGATATTGTATGTATTGTGCCATGTAGGTATGGAATATGCGTAGTGGCATAGTGCAACTGTAATTTTTTTTTCTAGTTATTTATAATTGCAATATTTGCAGCCGAATTTCCAATCACTGGTGAAAATATGACTGTAAGTATTCCATTTTCGCGAGAGGGCACCTGGGTAATGATTGCACACGGGTGCTACATGGGCTAGAGACGGCCCTGTTTATTCTGGAAGAATAGAACTTTCTAGTAAAGTTCCCGAGAACTTCTCGGTTGTGGTCTCGACAACCTCTTCTTTTGTACGCATAGTGCTCTATATATTATATGCCTATTTATAAAGCTATGAAAAATAAAAAATAATAATATAATAAAAATAATATTAATTATAAGCTTTAAACGATCAAATATGCGTGTCAAGCCACGCGTATTATAGTACTTCTAACTAAATGCAAACTTACATGAATAATTTTCATCATAAAATGTATTTTTTTACATTTTAAAATAACATTACAAAATTATAATGATTTATTTTAAGATAAAAAGCCTAGATTGAACGGACAACAAAGTATTACCAACCAGTAGTAAATACCAACCTATTTACAAAAGTACGTAAGTATATAGGGACTACAAAACATGCTAGCAAAATGTTCTCCTCCTACTGTTTGCAATCTATTGTGTTATTGCAAACAAATGGAAATAGAATAGACGACTTGAATACATAGAAACACTAGCTGATGCCCGCGACTTCGTCCGCGTGGATTTAGTTTTTAAAAATCCCGCGGGAACTCTTTGATAATCCGAGATAAAAAGTAGCTCTCCCGGTCTGAGGACCCACTACTACACCTATTACTATACCCATGCAAAAAATAGCATCAATCCGTAGCTCTGTTGCGACGTGATTGAAGGACAAACCAACACACAAACACACTTTCGCATTTATAATATCAGTACCTAATGCAAAATTGTAACACAATCTAGACAACCGCAATCTAACATCGTTCGAGATTTAGGTTGCTAGGTTGCCTAGC
This sequence comes from Oeneis ivallda, assembly GCA_029955525.1. Classification (NCBI taxonomy): domain Eukaryota; kingdom Metazoa; phylum Arthropoda; class Insecta; order Lepidoptera; family Nymphalidae; genus Oeneis; species Oeneis ivallda. The sequence continues at coordinate 15,843,505 of JARPMR010000006.1, read as the reverse complement.
AACCTAAATCTCGAAAGCTCGAACTGTATATATGACTGTCGGGTAATTAACATATTTTAATTTGCAATAACAAATATTGATGTCAATAATTAAGATAAAAACTATCCCATCTTTTAAGTTGGACCAAATTACAGATAGTTACGAAGTTTGATCAAAATCGGTTCAGTAGTTTTCGAGTTTATCCCGAACATACATCGTGACACGAGATTTTTATATATATAGATTATAGATAGATAGGTAGAATTTAATTTGAGTAAAGTCGACGACTTTGCCAAAATTATGTTTACGGTGTTATTTCAGGTCAACGACGATTTCTAGAAAGCTGAGGGGCTTGTTAGTCTGCTGTCCCCGTCTGGTGGGGGTGGAAGGAGGGTGACGGTGCATCGTACGAAAGGGCAACTGCAGATAACGCAGTCAGGAGCCAGACAGTCAACGTCCCGATGCACTGCCAGCTCCCCTCGGGCCGCGCCCCGCCCGCGCCCCTCCGCGCATCAGTCCTTCGGGAACCCGTATCCGACCGCCACAGTGAATGACAGTTTTTGCATCAATGCCAGTACAAATGTTTGTTGCTTTGTTGCGCTTATGAAAACGATTACACAGTCGCGCAGCATAAAGGACGCGATGGGTCTCAGGGTCAATACACTTTCATGTTCTTTGCTCAAACCGTATCATTGATCTGAATGATTTTATCGAATTTAATTGTCTGTCTACTGCTGTAGATGAGTCTGTGTCTACATATTTCTGCATTTGTTGGATCATCCAGCTCATCAACAAAGCTGTTGTAAGTTTTGTGAATCATCAGTCTATTTCATCGACGTCGTCTCAACTGATAGACGTCCACTGCTGCACATAGGTATCTTGCAATGATCGCCACAGAACACGGTCCTGCGCCGCTTGTATATAGAGGCAAGCAGCGGCCCGCTTGACGTCGTCCGTCCACTTAGGGGTCTTCCAAATGCTACGTTACCTTGCGTTTGCGTACCCCAATGTCCATCACTTCTTCCAGCTATGTGCCCCGCTCATTGCTTCTTTTGCTCTACGACTCCATGAGTTAATACCGGTAAATCTGGTTCTCCGTTCTCCTACGTATAATTACTCATTGCGGCTTTGATCCCGCAGGAATACTCCAAGCTAGCTCTCTCCATCGTCCTTCTTATAAGCCTTCTTATTAAGCCCATAGTTAATAATCATGGGACATAGATTTGCTTGCACACTCACACTTTAGTTCAATTCACAGTATGTATTTTTCAAAAACAGTTTACATGTTTTTAGCGCTTTATCTACAAACTCATTCTATTTCCAAAGATGGTATGGTGTTAATAATGACAAAACCCGCAACTATAAATATATTATTATTATAATATATATAGCTCAATTACCACTGACTGACTGACTCACTGATTGACATAATTGTTCTCCTAGAAGGAGACGGAAATCGATATAATGATGTTCGGGAGATATGTTCGGGTGGGGGATTCGAGTGGGGAAAAATTATGACATTTCGGAAAAACAAGATGGCGGCCGACGTGAATCTTGCAACTCTTTTGTTTTCCAACCGATTTCTTTGAAATTTTGGATTATTGTAGAAATTAGTAAACGATTAACAGAAAAAGTGAAAAAAATTAAAAAAACAAGATGGCGGCCGAGCTGTGACGTCTCAAATTTCCACCCCTCTCCTGTAAAATTTTGTATGAAATAAATTTTTTTCACCGATGGTGTCGTATAGAGCTCAAAGAATGTGACTCGGAGAAAGGTGGAGAGAGCTGATGAGTGAGGAGTTCGGAGACGGGCGAGGGGCACGGCCAGGGTATAGAAGATAGGTGGAGGGTGCTCGACCAAATGTCATTCGAAACCTCGAGCAGTTGCCAGTGAGTTGAAAAAAAATTCCAAAATGGTGGAAAAAAAATGGCGGCAAATTTTGTCCGTCTCTCTCTCGGAGACTATAAAAGATGGAGGAGCGGTTTCTCGACAAAAGATGATCACAACCCGGAGGTCTACCTGGTGAGTAGGAAAAAAATTCAAGATGGCGGATTTTTTTTCCCCCCATACAAAATGTATGGGGAATATTGAAGGGACTAGAAGTTGGGAGCTATGCAAGACATTGGTTTTGATAGGTTCATAGGGCTTTTTTCTTTTTCTTTTTTTTCATTTTACATTTGCTTTTTTTCTTTTTTTTTTCTTTTTCATTTGTGAATGAGGAGCACGGCCAGGTTATTGCAGATAGGTGGGGTGTGCTCGAACAAATTTTTTGGCAAAAGATGACCAGAATCCGAAGGTCTACTTGATGAGTAAAAAAATCGCGGTCCGCTTTAGCGGGCCGCGCACCCACGCGCCCTACTTGTAGTAATAACACTTCCCGCAAGCTGCTTTAGCAGCTCGCGCACCGAGCGAAATAAATAAAGCCGAACAATCGCGGTCCGCTTTAGCGGGCCGCGCACCCACGCGCCCTACTTGTAGCAATAACACTTCCCGCGAGCTGCTTTAGCAGCTCGCGCACCGAGCAAACGCTAGTTATAATATATATAGCTCGATTACCACTGACTGATTCACTCACTCACTGACTGATTGACACGATTGTTCTCCTAGAAAGAGACGGAAAACGAAACAATGATGTAGGGGAGATATGTCCGGGTGGGGGATTCGAGTGGGGAAAAATTATGACATTTCGGAAAAACAAGATGGCGGCCGACGTGATTCTTGCAACTCTTTTGTTTTCCAACCGATTTCTTTGAAATTTTGGATTATTGTAGATATTAGTAAACTATTTACAGAAAAAGTGAAAAAAATTAAAAAAACAAGATGGCGGCCGAGCTGTGACGTCTCAAATTTCCGACCCCTCTCCTGTAAAATTTTGTATGAAAAAATTTTTTTTCACCCATTGTGTCGTATAGAGCTCAAAGAATGTGACTCGGAGAAAGGTGGAGAGAGCTGATGAGTGAGGAGTTCGGAGACGGGCGAGGGGCACGGCCAGGGTATAGAAGATAGGTGGAGGGTGCTCGACCAAATGTCATTCAAAACCTCGAGCAGTTGCCAGTGAGTTGAAAAAAAATTCCAAAATGGCGGAAAAAAAATGGCGGCAAATTTTGTCCGTCTCTCTCTCGGAGACTATAAAAGATGGAGGAGCGGTTTCTCGACAAAAGATGATCAAAACCCGGAGGTCTACCTGGTGAGTAGGAAAAAAATTCAAGATGGCGGATTTTTTTTTTCCATACGAAATGCATGGGGAATATTGAAGGGACTAGAAGTTGGGAACTATGCAAGACATTGATTTTGATAGGTTCATAGGGCTTTTTTCTTTTTCTTTTTTTCATTTTACATTTGCTTTTTTTCTTTTTTTTCATTTTTTTTCTTTTTTCCTTTTTTTTATTCTTTTCCTTTTTTTTTCATTTTTCATTTTCTTTTATTCTTTCTTTTTTTTTCTTTTCTTTTTTTCTCTTTTTCTTTTTTTTCTTTTTCTTTTGTGAATGAGGAGCACGGCCAGGTTATTGCAGATAGGTGGGGTGTGCTCGAACAAATTTTTTGGCAAAAGATGACCAGAATCCGAAGGTCTACTTGATGAGTAAAAAATTCGCGGTCCGCTTTAGCGGGCCGCGCACCCACGCGCCCTACTTGTAGTAATAACACTTCCCGCGAGCTGCTTTAGCAGCTCGCGCACCGAGCAAACGCTAGTAATATATATAGCTCGATTACCACTGACTCACTCACTGACTGATTGACACGATTGTTCTCCTAGAAAGAGACGGAAAACGATACAATGATGTAGGGGAGATATGTCCGGGTGGGGGATTCGAGTAGGGAAAAATTATGACATTTCGGAAAAACAAGATGGCGGCCGACGTGAATCTTGCAACTCTTTTGTTTTCCAACCGATTTCTTTGAAATTTTGGATTATTGTAGAAATTAGTAAACGATTAACAGAAAAAGTGAAAAAAATTAAAAAAACAAGATGGCGGCCGTGCTGTGACGTCTCAAATTTCCGACCCCTCTCCTGTAAAATTTTGTATGAAAAAAATTTTTTCACCCATGGTGTAGTATAGAGCTCAAAGAATGTGACTCGGAGAAATGTGGAGAGAGCTGATGAGTGAGGAGTTCGGAGACGGGTGAGGGGCACGGCCAGGGTATAGAAGATAGGTGGAGGATGCTCGACCAAATGTCATTCGAAACCTCGAGCAGTTGCCAGTGAGTTGAAAAAAAATTCCAAAATGGCGGAAAAAAATGGCGGCAAATTTTGTCCGTCTCTCTCTCGGAGACTATAAAAGATGGAGGAGCGGTTTCTCGACAAAAGATGATCGAAACCCGGAGGTCTACCTGGTGAGTAGGAAAAAAATTCAAGATGGCGGATTTTTTTTTCCATACAAAATGTATGGGGAATATTGAAGGGACTAGAAGTTGGGAACTATGCAAGACATTGATTTTGATAGGTTCTTAGGTGTCTTAGATCTCGGAGAATTAAAAAAGAAAAATATACTGGCCGAATTGAGAACCTCCTCCTTTTTGGAAATGGGTTAAAAAAGGTGAAAGAGTGGTTTTTTTGCCAAACTATCCACGCGACCAACTAGGTGGGGTGTGCTCCAACAAAAATTACTCGAAACCACATCCAATTAGCAGGGAGTTGAAAAAAAACTCCAAAATGGCGGATTCAAGATGGCGGCCATAGAAACTTTCTCTGGTGTCTATCTCGGAGAGTATAAAAGATGGAAGAGTAGTTTCTTGGCAACAGATGATCAAGACCCAAAGGTCTACTTGATGATCAGGAAAAAAACAAGATGGCGGATTTTTTTTCCATGCGAAATATATGGCGAATATTGATTTTTCTTTTTTTTCTTTTTCTTTTTTTTTCTTTTTCTTCATTTTTCTTTTTTTTTCTTTTTTTTTCTCTTTTCTTTTTTTCTTTTCTTTCGCTTTTACATTTTTCTTTTCTTTTTCGTTTTTCGTTTTTTCTTTTTCTTTTCCTTTTTTTCATTTTTCATTTTATTTTTTTTTTCTTTTTTCTTTTCTTTTTTCCTATTTTTAATTTTTTTTCATTTTCTTTTTTTTTCTTTTTTCTTTTTTTTCTTTTTTTTTTTTTCTTTTTTTTCATTTTTCATTTATTTACTTTTTTCTTTTTCTTTTTTCTTTTTTTTCTTTTTTTCTTTCTTTTTTCCTTTTTTTTTATTATTTTTCTTTTTTTTCATTTTTCATTTTCTTTTTTTCTTTCTTCTTTTTTTCTTTTCTTTTTTTCTTTTTTTTCTTTTTCTTTTGTGAATGAGGAGCACGGCCAGGTTATTGCAGATAGGTGGGGTGTGCTCGAAAAAATTTTTTGGCAAAAGATGACCAGAATCCGAAGGTCTACTTGATGAGTAAAAAAATCGCGGTCCGCTTTAGCGGGCCGCGCACCCACGCGCCTTACTTTTAGTAATAACACTTCCCGCGAGCTGCTTTAGCAGCTCGCGCACCGAGCAAACGCTAGTTATAATATATATAGCTCGATTACCACTCACTGACTCACTGACTCATTGACATAATTGTTCTCCTAGAAAGAGACAGAAAACGATACAATGATGTATGGGAGATATGTCCGGGTGGGGGATTCGAGTAGGGAAAAATTATGACATTTCGGAAAAACAAGATGGCGGCCGACGTGATTCTTGCAACTCTTTTGTTTTCCAACCGATTTCTTTGAAGTTTTGGATTATTGTAGAAATTAGTAAACGATTAATAGAAAAAGTGAAAAAAATTAAAAAAACAAGATGGCGGCCGAGCTGTGACGTCTCAAATTTCCGACCCCTCTCCTGTAAAATTTTGTAAGAAAAAAATTTTTTTCACCCATGGTGTCGTATAGAGCTCAAAGAATGTGACTCGGAGAAAGGTGGAGAGAGCTGAAGAGTGAGGAGTTCGGAGACGGGCGAGGGGCACGGCCAGGGTATAGTAGATAGGTGGAGGGTGCTCGACCAAATGTCATTCGAAACCTCAAGCAGTTGCCAGTGAGTTGAAAAAAAATTCCAAAATGGCGGAAAAAAAATGGCGGCAAATTTTGTCCGTCTCTCTCTCGGAGACTATAAAAGATGGAGGAGCGGTTTCTCGACAAAAGATGATCAAAACCCGGAGGTCTACCTGGTGAGTAGGAAAAAAATTCAAGATGGCGGATTTTTTTTTTTCCATACAAAATGTATGGGGAATATTGAAGGGATTAGAAGTTGGGAACTATGCAAGACATTGATTTTGATAGGTTCATAGGGCTTTTTTTCTTTTTCTTTTTTTTCATTTTACATTTGCTTTTTTTCTTTTTTTTTTCTTTTTCTTTTGTGAATGAGGAGCACGGCCAGGTTATTGCAGATAGGTGGGGTGTGCTCGAACAAACTTTTTGGCAAAAGATGACCAGAATCCGAAGGTCTACTTGATGAGCAAAAAAATCGCGGTCCGCTTTAGCGGGCCGCGCACCCACGCGCCCTACTTGTAGTAATAACACTTCCCGCGAGCTGCTTTAGCAGCTCGCGCACCGAGCGAAATAAATAAAGCCGAACAATCGCGGTCCGCTTTAGCGGGCCGCGCACCCACGCGCCCTACTTGTAGCAATAACACTGCCCGCGAGCTGCTTTAGCAGCTCGCGCACCGAGCAAACGCTAGTTATTATAATATATATAGCTCGATTACCACTCACTGATTCACTCACTCACTGATTGACAGGGTTGTTCTCCTAGAAGGAGACGGAAATCGATATAATGATGTTTGGGAGATGTGCTTGGGGGGGGGATTCGAGTTGGGGAAAATTATGACATTTCGGAAAAACAAGATGGCGGCCGACGTGAATCTTGCAACTCTTTTGTTTTCCGACCGATTTCTTTGAAATTTTGGACTATTGTAGAAATTAGTAAACGATTAACAGAAAAAGTGAAAAAAATTCAAAAACAAAATGGCGGCCGAGCTGTGACGTCTCAAATTTCCGACCCCTCTCCTGTAAAATTTTGTATGAAAAAAAATTTTTTCACCCATGGTGTCGTATAGAGCTCAAAGAATGTGACTCGGAGAAAGGTGGAGAGAGCTGATGAGTGAGGAGTTCGGAGACGGGCGAGGGGCACGGCCAGGGTGTAGAAGATAGGTGGAGGGCGCTCGACCAAATGTCATTCGAAACCTCGAGCAGTTGCCAGTGAGTTGAAAAAAAATTCCAAAATGGCGGAAAAAAAATGGCGGCAAATTTTGTCCGTCTCTCTCTCGGAGACTATAAAAGATGGATGAGCGGTTTCTCGACAAAAGATGATCACAACCCGGAGGTCTACCTGGTGAGTAGGAAAAAAATTCAAGATGGCGGATTTTTTTTTCCCCCCATACAAAATGTATGGGGAATATTGAAGGGACTAGAAGTTGGGAACTATGCAAGACATTGATTTTGATAGGTTCATAGGGCTCTTTTTCTTTTTCTTTTTTTTCATTTTACATTTGTTTTTTTTGTTTTTTTTTCATTTTTTTTTCTTTTTTTTTCTTTTTCTTTTGTGAATGAGGAGCACGGCCAGGTTATTGCAGATAGGTGGGGTGTGCTCGAACAATTTTTTTGGCAAAAGATGACCAGAATCCGAAGGTCTACTTGATGAGTAAAAAAATCGCGGTCCGCTTTAGCGGGCCGCGCACCCACGCGCCCTACTTGTAGTAATAACACTTCCCGCGAGCTGCTTTAGCAGCTCGCGCACCGAGCGAAATAAATATAGCCGAACAATCGCGGTCCGCTTTAGCGGGCCGCGCACCCACGCGCCCTACTTGTAGTAACAACACTTCCCGCGAGCTGCTTTAGCAGCTCGCGCACCGAGCAAACGCTAGTTATAATATATATAGCTCGATTACCACTGACTGACTGACACACTCACTCACTGATTGACACGATTGTTCTCCTAGAAAGAGACAGAAAACGATACAATGATGTAGGGGAGATATGTCCGGGTGGGGGATTCGAGTGGGGAAAAATTATGACATTTCGGAAAAACAAGATGGCGGCCGACGTGATTCTTGCAACTCTTTTGTTTTCCGACCGATTTCTTTGAAATTTTGGATTATTGTAGAAATTAGTAAACGATTAACAGAAAAAGTGAAAAAAATTAAAAAACAAGATGGCGGCCGAGCTGTGACGTCTCAAATTTCCGACCCCACTCCTGTAAAATTTTGTATGAAAAAAATTTTTTTCACCCAAGGTGTCGTATAGAGCTCAAAGAATGTGATTCGGAGATATACTTGTAGTAATAACACTTCCCGCGAGCTGCTTTAGCAGCTCGCGCACCGAGCGAAATAAATAAAGCCGAACAATCGCGGTCCGCTTTAGCGGGCCGCGCACCCACGCGCCTTACTTTTAGTAAAACACTTCCCGCGAGCTGCTTTAGCAGCTCGCGCACCGAGCGAAATACTAGTTATAATATATATAGCTCGATTACCACTGATTCACTCACTGACTGATTCACTCATTGACAGGGTTGTTCTCCTAGAAGGAGACGGAAATCGATATAATGATGTTCGGGAGATGTGTTTGGGGGGGGGATTCGAGTTGGGGAAAATTATGACATTTCGGAAAAACAAGATGGCGGCCGACGTGAATCTTGCAACTCTTTTGTTTTCCAACCGATTTCTTTGAAATTTTGGATTATTGTAGAAATTAGTAAACGATTAACAGAAAAAGTGAAAAAAATTAAAAATACAAGATGGCGGCCGAGCTGTGACGTCTCAAATTTCAGACCCCTCTCCTGTAAAATTTTGTATAAAAAAATTTTTTTCACCCATGGTGTCGTATAGAGCTCAAAGAATGTGACTCGGAGAAAGGTGGCGAGAGCTGATGAGTGAGGAGTTCGGAGACGGGCGAGGGGCAAGGCCAGGGTATAGAAGATAGGTGGAGGGTGCTCGACCAAATGTCATTCGAAACCTCGAGCAGTTGCCAGTGAGTTGAAAAAAAATTCCAAAATGGCGGAAAAAAAATGGCGGCAAATTTTGTCCGTCTCTCTCTCGGAGACTATAAAAGATGGAGGAGCGGTTTCTCGACAAAAGATGATCACAACCCGGAGGTCTACCTGGTGAGTAGGAAAAAAATTCAAGATGGCGGATTTTTTTTTCCCCCCATACAAAATGTATGGGGAATATTGAAGGGACTAGAAGTTGGGAACTATGCAAGACATTGATTTTGATAGGTTCATAGGGCTTTTTTATTTTTCTTTTTTTTCATTTTACATTTGCTTTTTTTCTTTTTTTTCTTTTTTTTTTCTTTTTTTTCTTTTTCTTTTGTGAATGAGGAGCACGGCCAGGTTATTGCAGATAGGTGGGGTGTGCTTGAACAAATTTTTTGGCAAAAGATGACCAGAATCCGAAGGTCTACTTGATGAGTAAAAAAATCGCGGTCCGCTTTAGCGGGCCGCGCACCCACGCGCCCTACTTGTAGTAATAACACTTCCCGCGAGCTGCTTTAGCAGCTCGCGCACCGAGCGAAATAAATAAAGCCGAACAATCGCGGTCCGCTTTAGCGGGCCGCGCACCCACGCGCCTTACTTTTAGTAAAACACTTCCCGCGAGCTGCTTTAGCAGCTCGCGCACCGAGCGAAATACTAGTTATTATTATAATATATATAGCTCGATTACCACTCACTCACTGACACACTCACTCACTCATTGACAGGGTTGTTCTCCTAGAAGGAGACGGAAATCGATATAATGATGTAGGGGAGATATGTCAGGGTGGGGGATTCGAGTTGGGGAAAATTATGACATTTCGGAAAAACAAGATGGCGGCCGACGTGATTCTTGCAACTCTTTTGTTTTCCAACCGATTTCTTTGAAATTTTGGATTATTGTAGAAATTAGTAAACGATTAACAGAAAAAGTGAAAAAAATTAAAAAAACAAGATGGCGGCCGAGCTGTGACGTCTCAAATTTCCGACCCCTCTCCTGTAAAATTTTGTATGAAAAAATTTTTTTTCACCCATGGCGTCGTATAGAGCTCAAAGAATGTGACTCGGAGAAAGGTGGAGAGAGCTGATGAGTGAGGAGTTCGGAGACGGGCGAGGGGCACGGCCAGGGTATAGAAGATAGGTGGAGGGTGCTCGACCAAATGTCATTCGAAACCTCGAGCAGTTGCCAGTGAGTTGAAAAAAAATTCCAAAATGGCGGATAAAAAATGGCGGCAAATTTTGTCCGTCTCTCTCTCGGAGACTATAAAAGATGGAGGAGCGGTTTCTCGACAAAAGATGATCAAAACCCGGACGTCTACCTGGTGAGTAGGAAAAAAATTCAAGATGGCGGATTTTTTTTTTTCATACTAAATGTATGGGGAATATTGAAGGGACTAGAAGTTGGGAACTATGCAAGACATTGATTTTGATAGGTTCATAGGGCTTTTATCTTTTTCTTTTTTTTCATTTTACATTTGCTTTTTTTCTTTTTTTTTTCTTTTTTTTTCTTTTTCATTTGTGAATGAGGAGCACGGCCAGGTTATTGCTGATAGGTGGGGTGTGCTCGAACAAATTTTTTGGCAAAAGATGACCAGAATCACAAGGTCTACTCGAGGAGTAAAAAAATCGCGGTCCGCTTTAGCGGGCCGCGCACCCACGCGCCCTACTTGTAGTAGTAACACTTCCCGCGAGCTGCTTTAGCAGCTCGCGCACCGAGCGAAATAAATAAAGCCGAACAATCGCGGTCCGCTTTAGCGGGCCGCGCACCCACGCGCCCTACTTGTAGCAATAACACTTCCCGCGAGCTGCTTTAGCAGCTCGCGCACCGAGCGAAATACTAGTTATTATAATATATATAGCTCGATTACCACTCACTCACTGACACACTCACTCACTCATTGACAGGGTTGTTCTCCTAGAAGGAGACGGAAAACGATACAATTATGTAGGGGAGATATGTCCGGGTGGGGGATTCGAGTGGGGAAAAATTATGACATTTCGGAAAAACAAGATGGCGGCCGACGTGAATCTTGCAACTCTTTTGTTTTCCGACCGATTTCTTTGAAATTTTGGATTATTGTAGAAATTAGTAAACGATTAACAGAAAAAGTGAAAAAAATTAAAAAAACAAGATGGCGGCCGAGCTGTGACGTCTCAAATTTCCGACCCCTCTCCTGTAAAATTTTGTATGAAAAAAATTTTTTTCACCCACGGTGTCGTATAGAGCTCAAAGAATGTGACTCGGAGAAAGGTGGAGAGAGCTGACGAGTGAGGAGTTCGGAGACGGGCGAGGGGCACGGCCAGGGTATAGAAGATAGGTGGAGGGTGCTCGACCAAATGTCATTCGAAACCTCGAGCAGTTGCCAGTGAGTTGAAAAAAAATTCCAAAATGGCGGAAAAAAAATGGCGGCAAATTTTGTCCGTCTCTCTCTCGGAGACTATAAGAGATGGAGGAGCGGTTTCTCGACAAAAGATGATCACAACCCGGAGGTCTACCTGGTGAGTAGGAAAAAAATTCAAGATGGCGGATTTTTTTTTCCCCCCATACAAAATGTATGGGGAATATTGAAGGGACTAGAAGTTGGGAACTATGCAAGACATTGATTTTGATAGGTTCATAGGGCTTTTTTCTTTTTCTTTTTTTTCATTTTACATTTGCTTTTTTTCTTTTTTTTCTTTTTTTTTCTTTTTCTTTTGTGAATGAGGAGCACGGCCACGTTATTGCAGATAGGTGGGGTGTGCTCGAACAAATTTTTTGGCAAAAGATGACCAGAATACGAAGGTCTACTTGATGAGTAAAAAAATCGCGGTCCGCTTTAGCGGGCCGCGCACCCACGCGCCCTACTTGTAGTAATAACACTTCCCGCGAGCTGCTTTAGCAGCTCGCGCACCGAGCGAAATAAATAAAGCCGAACAATCGCGGTCCGCTTTAGCGGGCCGCGCACCCACGCGCCTTACTTTTAGTAATAACACTTCCCGCGAGCTGCTTTAGCAGCTCGCGCACCGAGCAAACGCTAGTTATAATATATATAGCTCGATTACCACTGATTCACTCACTGACTGATTCACTCATTGACAGGGTTGTTCTCCTAGAAAGAGACAAAAAACGATACAATGATGTAGGGGAGATATGTCCGGGTGGGGGATTCGAGTGGGGAAAAATTATGACATTTCGGAAAAACAAGATGGCGGCCGACGTGATTCTTGCAACTCTTTTGTTTTCCAACCGATTTCTTTGAAATTTTGGATTATTGTAGAAATTAGTAAACGATTAACAGAAAAAGTGAAAAAAATTAAAAAAACAAGATGGCGGCCGAGCTGTGACGTCTCAAATTTCCGACCCCTCTCCTGTAAAATTTTGTATGAAAAAAATTTTTTTCACCCATGGTGTCGTATAGAGCTCAAACAATGTGACTCGGAGAAAGGTGGAGAGAGCTGATGAGTGAGGAGTTCGGAGACGGGCGAGGGGCACGGCCAGGGTATAGAAGATAGGTGGAGGGTGCTCGACCAAATGTCATTCGAAACCTCGAGCAGTTGCCAGTGAGTTGAAAAAAAATTCCAAAATGGCGAAAAAAAAATGGCGGCAAATTTTGTCCGTCTCTCTCTCGGAGACTATAAAAGATGGAGGAGCGGTTTCTCGACAAAAGATGATCACAACCCGGAGGTCTACCTGGTGAGTAGGAAAAAAATTCAAGATGGCGGATTTTTTTTCCCCCCCATACAAAATGTATGGGGAATATTGAAGGGACTAGAAATTGGGAACTATGCAAGACATTGATTTTGATAGGTTCATAGGGCTTTTTTCTTTTTCTTTTTTTTCATTTTACATTTGCTTTTTTTCTTTTTTTTTCTTTTTTTTTTTCTTTTTTTTTCTTTTTCTTTTGTGAATGAGGAGCACGGCCAGGTTATTGCAGATAGGTGGGGTGTGCTCGAACAAATTTTTTGGAAAAAGATGACCAGAATCCGAAGGTCTACTTGATGAGTGAAAAGTAAAAGATTTAGCGGGCCGCGTACCCACGCGCCCTACTTGTAGTAACAACACTTCCCGCGAGCTGCTTTAGCAGCTCGCGCACCGAGCGAAATAAATAAAGCCGAACAATCGCGGTCCGCTTTAGCGGGCCGCGCACCCACGCGCCCTACTTGTAGCAATAACACTTCCCGCGAGCTGCTTTAGCAGCTCGCGCACCGAGCAAACGCTAGTTATTATAATATATATAGCTCGATTACCACTGATTCACTCACTGACTGATTGACATAATTGTTCTCCTAGAAAGAGACAAAAAACGATACAATGATGTAGGGGAGATATGTCCGGGTGGGGGATTCGAGTGGGGAAAAATTATGACATTTCGGAAAAACAAGATGGCGGCCGACGTGATTCTTGCAACTCTTTTGTTTTCCAACCGATTTCTTTGAAATTTTGGATTATTGTAGAAATTAGTAAACGATTAACAGAAAAAGTAAAAAAAAATAAAAAAACAAGATGGCGGCCGAGCTGTGACGTCTCAAATTTCCGACCCCTCTCCTGTAAAATTTTGTATGAAAAAAATTTTTTTCACCCATGGTGTCGTATAGAGCTCAAAGAATGTGACTCGGAGAAAGGTGGAGAGAGCTGATGAGTGAGGAGTTCGGAGACGGGCGAGGGGCACGGCCAGGGTATAGAAGATAGGTGAAGGGTGCTCGACCAAATGTCATTCGAAACCTCGAGCAGTTGCCAGTGAGTTGAAAAAAAATTCCAAAATGGCGGAAAAAAAATGGCGGCAAATTTTGTCCGTCTCTCTCTCGGAGACTATAAAAGATGGAGGAGCGGTTTCTCTACAAAAGATGATCACAACCCGGAGGTCTACCTGGTGAGTAGGAAAAAAATTCAAGATGGCGGAACTTTTTTTTCCCATACAAAATGTATGGGGAATATTGAAGGGACTAGAAGTTGGGAACTATGCAAGACATTGATTTTGATAGGTTCATAGGGCTTTTTTTCTTTTTTTTTTTTCATTTTACATTTGCTTTTTTTCTTTTTTTTTCTTTTTTCCTTTTTTTTATTCTTTTTCTTTTTTTTAATTTTCTTTTATTCTTTCTTCTTTTTTTCTTTTCTTTTTTTTCTCTTTTTCTTTTTTTTTTTCTTTTTCTTTTGTGAATGAGGAGCACGGCCAGGTTATTGCAGATAGGTGGGGTGTGCTCGAACAAATTTTTTGGCAAAAGATGACCAGAATCCGAAGGTCTACTTGATGAGTAAAAAAATCGCGGTCCGCTTTAGCGGGCCGCGCACCCACGCGCCCTACTTGTAGTAATAACACTTCCCGCGAGCTGCTTTAGCAGCTCGCGCACCGAGCGAAATACTAGTTATTATAATATATATAGCTCGATTACCACTCACTCACTGACACACTCACTCACTCATTGACAGGGTTGTTCTCCTAGAAGGAGACGGAAATCGATATAATGATGTAGGGGAGATATGTCAGGGTGGGGGATTCGAGTTGGGGAAAATTATGACATTTCGGAAAAACAAGATGGCGGCCGACGTGATTCTTGCAACTCTTTTGTTTTCCAACCGATTTCTTTGAAATTTTGGATTATTGTAGAAATTAGTAAACGATTAACAGAAAAAGTGAAAAAAATTAAAAAAACAAGATGGCGGCCGAGCTGTGACGTCTCAAATTTCCGACCCCTCTCCTGTAAAATTTTGTATGAAAAAATTTTTTTTCACCCATGGCGTCGTATAGAGCTCAAAGAATGTGACTCGGAGAAAGGTGGAGAGAGCTGATGAGTGAGGAGTTCGGAGACGGGCGAGGGGCACGGCCAGGGTATAGAAGATAGGTGGAGGGTGCTCGACCAAATGTCATTCGAAACCTCGAGCAGTTGCCAGTGAGTTGAAAAAAAATTCCAAAATGGCGGAAAAAAATGGCGGCAAATTTTGTCCGTCTCTCTCTCGGAGACTATAAAAGATGGAGGAGCGGTTTCTCGACAAAAGATGATCACAACCCGGAGGTCTACCTGGTGAGTAGGAAAAAAATTCAAGATGGCGGATTTATTTTTTTTCCATACAAAATGTATGGGGAATATTGAAGGGATTAGAAGTTGGGAACTATGCAAGACATTGATTTTGATAGGTTCATAGGGCTTTTTTTCTTTTTCTTTTTTTCATTTTATATTTGCTTTTTTTCTTTTTTTTCTTTTTTTTTTCTTTTTTTTCTTTTTCTTTTGTGAATGAGGAGCACGGCCAGGTTATTGCAGATAGGTGGGGTGTGTTCGAACAAATTTTTTGGCAAAAGATGACCAGAATCCGAAGGTCTACTTGAAGAGTAAATAAATCGCGGTCCGCTTTAGCGGGCCGCGCACCCACGCGCCCTACTTGTAGTAATAACACTTCCCGCGAGCTGCTTCAGCAGCTCGCGCACCGAGCGAAATAAATAAAGCCGAACAATCGCGGTCCGCTTTAGCGGGCCGCGCACCCACGAGCCCTACTTGTAGCAATAACACTTCCCGCGAGCTGCTTTAGCAGCTCGCGCACCGAGCGAAATAAATAAAGCCGAACAATCGCGGTCCGCTTTAGCGGGCCGCGCACCCACGCGCCCTACTTGTAGTAATAACACTTCCCGCGAGCTGCTTTAGCAGCTCGCGCACCGAGCGAAATAAATAAAGCCGAACAATCGCGGTCCGCTTTAGCGGGCCGCGCACCCACGCGCCCTACTTGTAGCAATAACACTTCCCGCGAGCTGCTTTAGCAGCTCGCGCACCGAGCAAATGCTAGTTAATATATATATAGCTGCTGGGGCTGATTGACTGATTCACTGACTGACTCATTGATCACCTCTCCTGTAAAATTTTGTATGAAAAATTTTTTTTTCACTGATGGTTCCGTATAGAGGAAAAAAATTCATTCAGAGGAAAAATATGGAGAGAGCTGATGATTGAGGATTTCGGAGACGGGTGAAGAGCACGGCCAGGGTATCGAAGATGGGTGGGGGGTGCTCGAACAAATGTCACTCGAAACCTCATCCAATTCACAGTGAGCTGAAAAAAAATTCAAAATGGCGGAAAAAAGATGGCCGCCATACAAATTTCTTCGGTGTCTATCTCGGGGAGTATAAAAGATGGAAGAGTGGTTTCTTGGCAAAAGATGATCAGGACCCAAAGGTCTATTTGATGAATAGAAAAAAAATCCAAGATGGCGGATTTTTTTTTTCTTCATACAAAATATATGGCGAATATTGAAGAGACTAGAAGCCGGGAATCATGCAAGACTTTGATACGGTTCCTTTTCAAGATTTGTTTTTATTGAAGAATTTTCATTATGACAAATGATGACATATGATGATCGAGGGTTTGGAAGGTGGGTGAGGAGCACGGCCAGGGTATTGAAGACAGGTGGGGGTGCTCGAACAAAAATCACTCGAAACCTCATCCAATTGGCAGTGAGCTAAAAAAAAATCCAAAATGGCGGATTCAAGATGGCGGCCATACAAACTTCAACGGTGTCTATCTCGGAGAGTATAAAAGATGGAAGAGTGGTTATTTGATAGAAAATGATCAGGACCTGAAAGTCCACTTGACGATAGAAAAACCGCGGTCCGCTTGCGGGCCGCGCACCCACGCGCCCTACTAGTTATATTCTATAGAAGCCGCGATAGGCACAGTCTGTATGACTATTATTAAGCCATTTATTATTGCAATTATTACGATAGCGTTAACACGTATAGCATATTCCCGATGTTTTAGGTAGGTACGTACATCCGTAATATTCTGAGTTATATAAATATACATATTACATACATATATTTGGCAGCTTATCCAGTTCATAAACGGTGTGATTATTTATTGGCCACCTGACTTCTGCAAAGCGCTCGACATGAACGTGTTACTTGTAACATTGTTAAAAATATAAACTACCTCTACATAGTCCTAGCTCTATATCATAGAGCACTCCCATCGGAGACTTTAGCTCCGTAAGGTATAAAGGTGGACCAGAGTCGGCTTCAATGTTATGTGTACAGAACGTGACACCAGATTGTTCAATTACTAAAACCGATTAAAAATCCCTGCTGTAAATTCTGAGATTAGTGAGAAAAAAAAACACGGAGGAGGGACTTTATTTTTCTAATAATTAATTAGTGATTAAGAATACTTACATAATTAGGAAGAAGGCAGACTGATGGCTACATTTAGCGGCAGCGATCGGCGTTTTTATGGTTTTTAGGCGCTGTTCGGAGACTCGATTCCGCGTCCGAACGCTAAGATAGATGTACACACAACAAACGCCAGACGCAGCGATCAAATTGCGTTTTTTAGCATGGGCGTTTCGCGATTTTTAAACACTGATCTTCGCTACTTGTAGCATCCTATCGAACGCTTTTGAGTCGCGTAAACGCGATGCAGTCGCAAGAACGCCGATCGCTGCCGTTAAAAGTAGCCAGACTGCCCGCTCCCTTAGGTACATTGTTTATGACCATTGAAACAATCCCTATACTAATATGCGAAAGTGTGTTTGTTGGTTTGTAATTCAATCACGCAGCAACAGAACAACGGATTGCCGTGATTTTTAGGGTTCCGTACCAAAATGGTAAAAATGGAACCCTTATGGTGAGACTTTCTCCGTCCGTCCGTCCGTCTGTCACAGTCGATTATTTCAGTAACTATTAAAGCTATCGACATGAAATTTGGCATAGTAGTGTATAATAGTGGCCCACCATCATTGGAATAAAGAAAAATCGAAAATGATTTTTAGTTTTATTAAAAAAGGGGGAAAATCGGGGGTTTGAAATTTCAAAGTAAAATAATTATACCGAGTGGGGTATCATATGAAAGGCCTTTTGATTAATCGGCCAAAATGTCGTAAAAAATAGCGCCCCCCCCCCCCCCTGCCCTTATCTCCGAAGTTTACCAATCGAAAAATTTGAAATAATTATGGTCAATAGATTTTTATGTATATTTTACAGGAAAAATAAAAGCAACGCGAAAATTATTTTAGTTTGATTAAAAAAGGGGGAAATTGGGGGTTTGAAATTTCAACTGAAGATAACTATACCGAGTGGGGTATCATATGAAAGGCCTTTACTTGTGCATTCTAAAACAGTTTTTTATTTATTTCTATATATAATAGTTTTTGATTAATCGGCCAAAATGTCGAAAAAAATACCGTTCCCCCCCCTTATCTCCGAAGTTTACCAATCGAAAAGTTTGAAATAATTATGGTCAATAGAAATTTATGTATTTTTTACAGGAAAAATAAAATCAACGCGAAAATTATTTTATTTTAATTAAAAAAGGGGGAAAATCAGGGGTTTGAAATTTTTCAAAGTAAGATAATTATACCGAGTGGGGTATCATATGAAAGGACTTTACTTGTGCATTCTAAAACAGTTTTTTATTTATTTCTATATATAATAGTTTTTGAGTAATCGGCCAAAATGTCGAAAAAAATACCGTTCCCCCCCTAATCTCCGAAGTTTACCAATCAAAAAATCTGAAATAATTATGGTCAATAGAGGTTTATGAATATTTTACAGGAAAAATAAAACCAACGCTCTAACTAGCACAGTTTTTTTATATTAACAATAAACCTCTACAAACAAAGTTAACGATAAATAAGCAAATTAATATAATATTATCGTTTTACTTTTACTTTTGGAGTACGGAACCCTCGGTGCGCGAGTCCGACTCGCACTTGGCTGGTTTTTTTAGTATAGAAATAGTTTATGGGCTGGAGAGTGACATAAGCTACTTTATATCCCGAAAAAGTGCACAGTTTCAATGGGAAGATACGCTTATGCTCACGCCCACGCATGCTGGCTTGCTTGCATGCTTGCTTGCTTTCTTGCTTGGGATTTTAACAACCAATGCTCGCTTACTTGGAATTTAAAAAAAACCGGCCAAGTGTGTGTGTAGTGTAGGGTTCCGTAGTTGCTAGTCACAAATATTATTGCTGACCTAGGATAATGCTTTTATTTTATTGAATATTGAATATATTTTGAGTTCCATGGTTTAAATACTATAATATACTACAAAATATGCAACTTACACTACGTGTAATACCTAACTTAGAAAAAACAGATATAACTCCTTAACTAATGAACCCTACTTAGCCGTGATAGTTTTGGGCAATTCTCCTAAATGTTGGCTAAGGCATGTCCCAGGCTGGAGAACGTAGGTTAAAACTAACTCAGGCTTATGTAACTTTTTTTGTAGATACTAGATAGTGTCCTCTATATCGTCCATCAAGAAAAAGAAGATAAAAGAGGTGAGATCCAGCTTAAAAAAAATTTAAACCTCCATTTTCTACCCTCCATGACTGTCCCACTGCTTATGTTGTATGTAACAAACTTAATTATTTAAAAACATAGTCGATTAAAAATTCTCAAAAAAATATATTTCAATAATGAATAATTAATCTTTAAAATAACAAAAGTAGCGTGAGGTTACGTCTTAAAATTAGTTTTTTATTACTATTTAAAGTCTGTCCCACGACTTTTTAATCATTACCGTGCTCTTGTGCAAACACTATCGTAACTACCCACATATCCATACAATCCGCATCGTCGTCGCGTCTAACATACAAAGTCAGTTGCCTTGAGCAATTCATGTCGAATGGAGGTGTGTACGTCGTCGGGTTACTGAAATATTTGGCATTCTCCAACGGAAATTTCATTTTGGCAACTATAATCGCTCATTCATAGGACTCTCACCATACCGTAAGTAGTAATCACATTTATGTGTTTCTTTTTTTATATATTTCAAATATGTTTTACTTTCTAACAAAGCACATTAAAAAAAATTACTATGTTTCCTTATCAAGTAAAAATTTAATTACTAACCTGTTCTAATTACCATGATCCTAATTACCATTATTACCAGGCCATTTTACGTACTATGGTAATTGGGCATTAGCTAGGTAATTAGAGTAATGCTTGAATGTATGGGATTTTCTAGATTTTAACGACCTCCCTGGCCCTGTGGTGAGTACTTTGGTCTTAAAAACTGGATCTTCATGGGTTTGACTCCCGGCTGGTGCCATTTTGGATGTTGTAAAATTGTCTCCAGTCTGGTCTGGCCGAGGCTAGTTACCATCCAATACTCTACCAGCAAAGATGTGCCGCGCCATGTGATTTAGCGTTCTAGTACGTATCAGCGTAGAAACCGGTAAGTTGTTTAAGTTTAATACCAGGTAAGCTCGAAACCAGCTTAGACTGCATTCACCACCTACCCCAGATTATCGCAGTCAAGGACCAACTTGTAGTAACAAATAAAAGTTATGAGTAATCTGTGTTGAATGATTATGGCTGTATTTTGATACTGTTTAGGTGTTGGTAATGACAACATAGTTAATTTTATTTACCAACAATAAAATTAACTAAACCGAAAAAGATGGGCAAAAAAGGCTCGAATGGAATGCGAAGATAAAAAAAGATCCTATATTATAACGAAAAATATGGAGAATAAATCTTAATTCTTTTTATAGCTCAATCGCAATCATACTCGCAGCATTGCAGCGTTGTATGGCGATTGACGACCTTTGGACCAGGTAAACCCCAGAACGTGGATCGCAACCCCGTTCACCTTAACCAACGGCCGATATCGTGCAACAATCGCTTAGCTTCCACACTCCAGCATTCCGTGGTCTCCACTGTCAGATGGACAAAAAGGTAGCTGTCCAGAATAGGGGCATCTTTACTCCTTTTTTTAATGCAACGGACCTGTGTTTTCCGGCTGAGATGACATGGTGCGAATGTACTCATGCACATCGCGTCCCTCAGCATGCATTTGCTATTTTGCCATGGGATGAGTGTCAAGCCATCACGATGCTTGCCATCCATGTGACCCAAACCGGGTGGCTCGAGTACACACTACGCAGGGTACGTTGACCGAGACGAGGGCTGTGCGGACAATATCGTTCAGAGAGTAGTGACGAGAGAATCTGGCCACACAACGACTGCAACTCAATGCGTGGTGGCCGTTGGCTTCCACCATGTAACCGCAGATGCATAGATGGAATTCGCAAACAGGCATGCAACCATGTTGGGAAGTCCTCAGTAGATATGTAATCTTCGGCACAGCAAAATAGTTTTGCAAGAGCGTAAGCGTAACATGGGCCGAAAGATCTTTCCAATGCTCTTGAATGGCGGAGTGGCCTCCTTGCCTCAATGGCTTCCGGGATAGCAGAAGAAAAGATAGGAGACCCCAAGAGGAAAAATTGTCAGCGTTAAACTCCTTGAGCCCAGGAACTAGGTCTGCAAAGTGAGGGAACAGAAGACGGGACTCTGGATTACAGGGGAAGAACTCTCACGTAGGCATGTTCACCTTCAACCCCAGCTCCTTCAAGCAATGTATTAAAAGCAGTAGGTCACGTTCCACAACTTCAGGTTTGCCTCCTATAGTACCATCATCGAGTTACCAGATATTAAGGGGGGATTTGAGGTCGTGAAGAACTTTCTGAATGCTGAGGCTGAAGATGAGAGGTCTAAGCGGATCTCCCTGTTGGACATCAATCTGCGAAAGGATAGAGGTTTGGTTATAGAAGACATTGGAGGGGGAATGTTAAAATTGCTGAAGAAAAGATACAGAGTAGGAATCATAACTTTGCTTCGCTCAGTAGAATGTCCTTTTCCAGTATATTGAAAGCGTTATGTATGTCAAGCTCCATGATAACACAGTCCTTGTTGCTTGGGTCTATAGCGAACAAATGCGTTGCGTGGATAGCCTAGCTTAGTGTCAAGACCTAACAGGTGCGGTCGCAGGTAAGTCACTATTTCCTCCAAAGGCCCTTGACCCTTATTTGATTAGAAGATTGCCGAATATATAGATCTCATCAACGACACTGACAATTCTGTATCAAATTTTATATTATAATAATAATTATTAATTATGTTTGGCATGTTATTTGGAGAATATTTTGTGTACATAGAGCTATCTTATGTTAAACTCATAATATAATTAGACGCTTTTTGTAGGTAAGCCTAGGTAGGTCTGATAGGTAAATAACTGAATTTATTGATCTCGTCAGCAAGGCAGACTTTTGTTATGAATCTTTGTACGATTATGATTGGCATGCCGTTTTTACGAGATTTACTTAGACGCTTCTTCTAGGTAACTAATAAACTATAATAAATAATCAATAAATAATCGGAATTGAATCAAGAAAACTTATGAGTGACATTTTTATCTATTTTGTAAATCGTGATTGATACATTTGATTTATCAATTTTGAGGACTATTAATAAGTACCTACTTACCTAAGCAGTTTTTTTTAATATTTAAAGAAATACTACTATATTTCTTTCAGTTTTATTACTGTATTTTTCCACATTTACAGATTCAATAGATTTTATTAACAAAAACACTTATGTTTCATTTTTGTTTCTCATTCACAAAATTTGAACAAATTACCATATAGCATATTCTAATCACCATATTCCGGACCTCATTACCATGTCACAATTTATCCTTACCATGGACACCATAATTACCAAATACGCTATTTCTCCAAGAAAACTAGGTTCTGGTGAAGGCCTTCCTCATCACTGTGATAAATGAAGGCACCTCTCTGTCAAGGCATACTTAAAAAACCAATAACTCAAAAAAAAAAATTTTTTTTTCGTCGGACGTTTTAGCCAACAATTAGGAGAACTGCCCTTTTCCTTTAAAATTCATTATAATATGTACTACTGCTGTGAATTTTTTCATGTTTCCTTTATCCAACCATTTAGCTGGCAGAGGGGGGGGACACTTGACTCTAATAAAATTTAGCACTTTAAAATATCATATTTCACAAACGGATCCCTGAATTGAAAAATGGTGTTCCTACACCCACAATATTTTTGAAAGACCTATTCAACGACACCCCACACTATAGGATACACGAGAAAAAAAAATCATCCCCACTTTACATGTAGGTATTTATTTCACCACTTTATCGGCGTGATTAATATTTATACCCTTGTCAAATAACAGATTTCTAGTAGAGCTAAACCGCGGAGAGACAGACAGACAGACAGACAGACGGACGGACATGGCGAAACTATAAGGGTTCCTTGTTTACTACGGAACCTTAAAAACGATGTTTACTTGCTTGCATGCATGCTTGCTTGCTTGCATGCTTGATTGCAGGATTAAAAAACCGAAACAAACGCTGACGAAGTCGCGGGTAACAGCTAGTAATATTATAAATGCGAAAGTGTGTTTCTTTGTTTGTTTGTTGGTTTAACAGAGCTTACGGATTGGCGTATAGTTGAGCATCTGGAGAGAGACATAGGCATTTTATCCCGGAAAATCAAAGAGTTCCCGAGGGATTTTAAAATGTACGACTAACCTAGCTGACGCCCGCGACTTCATTACTCTTTTCCGGAATGAAAACTATTCTCGCTTTGTCTCCAGGATGCAAGCTAATTCTGTGTCAAGTTTCAGCTTATACGTACGGATGAAAGAAACTAGAAACGCAAAAGGACGTTATTCCCGGGGAAGCACTTTTCCATTTATGAAAACATTTTCTTTATTATACAACACCTGCTCGGAAAGTACCTTCCTGATTTGTGTCAATTCGAAAAAGAGCGAGAAAGAAAATGCGTGCTTAGCGGGCTAAAAAGTTGTATGAAAATCCATTACATAGGTGTTTTTTTTTAATTTTTGACAAAATCAGTTCAGTAATACTAGGCCAGTAAATAAAGCCGTTTTTTTGGTCAACCTCGCACTAAATTTCCGATCCAATTTTTATTTTTTTTTAGGTTTAGGGTTACTTACTGACCATAAAAACACAAAATGCTGACAGATCCAGGTGGAGCTTCGATCGCAATCTTACAGAAAAGTTTTTGACCGATATCTCGGAAACTATCCACTTAAAGGGCAAAAGTTATTCTGAACTTTTTTGTAGAGAATAAAATTTTGCATCTTTTATTTCCTGTAAACTTTTTTGTAAAACTTACCGTTTACGATTTATGGCCCATTTAATGAACCGGTTTTTCGTGTGTGTGTGTGTGTGTGTTCCGAAAAGAAACCCTTAACCTAAAAAAAATTAAAATTGGATCAGAAATTTAGTGCGAGGTTAAATGCTTTATTTACTGGACTATACCAATACTTAAAAAAATCGTGGTAAGCAGGCTACTTTTAAGGTACGCCGGCTACTTTAGAGGTACGCCGTCTACTTTAGAAGTACGCAGGCTACTCGTGGTAAGCAGGCTACTTTTAAGGTACGCCGGCTACTTTAGAGGTACGCCGTCTACTTTAGAAGTACGCAGGCTACTTTGGTGGTACGCAGGCTACTTTGATGGTCCGCAGGCTACTTTTAAGGACGCAAGCTACTTTGGTGGTACGCAGGCTACTTTTAAGGTACGCCAGCTACTTTAGAGGTACGCCGGCTACTTTAGAGGTACGCCGTGAACTTTAGAGGTACGCAGGCTAGGTACTTTGGTGGTACGTAGGCTACTTAGAAGGTAGGCAGGCTACTTTGGAGGTACACCAGCTACTTTAGAGGTACACCGGCTTCTTTAAAGGTACGCCGACTACTTTAGAGGTACGCAGACTACTTTGGTGGTACGCAGGCTACTTTGGTGGTACGCAGGCTACTTCGGTGGTACGCAGGCTACTTTTAAGGTACGCCGGCTACTTTAGAGGTACGCCGTCTACTTTAGCCTCTAAACTCTAAAGCCTGCGCACTTCTAAAGTTCACGGCGTACCTCTAAAGTAAACTTTAATAATTAAAAAATGTGCCTGTTATTTTCCTTGTAGGTGTAGTATAAAGCACTATGTACTATTTCTTTGTAAAAAAAAATATGATCTAAGTATGTCCTTCCTCGTGATACAAGCTATCTCCTTGCTTATTGCCGAAATCTGTTTAGCGGTATAAGCAGGACAGAGTAACAACCACCTATTCCGTGATAACAACCATGCAATTACTTTTGTTAATAGGTACATTAATGTATTTTTATATAAGTACTTACATCAATGAATTTTTACATTAATATATTTTTATATTTATATCTATCTATACATGTATACCAATAAATAAAATTGAAGTGTGTAATCTGTATGTAATGTCAAAATAACAGCTTTTTACTAAATATGCATGAAAGTCATAGACTTACTACAGCACTCAGAGTCATTCATTAAATTAAGATTAATTAATCATTGACTATTGTGATTAACTGCCGCACTCAGCTGCATGTATTAAATTATATTATTTAGTGATTAATTAATTAATTATCATTAAATCTATTACCGAATTTTCATTAATGTACAAACAAAGCGTTAAATTCTGAGAATGAAACTTTTTAAAGTCCAAGATGTAACGATTAGCGACTCTGAGTGCGGCAGAAAAGTATTATTTACTACCGTATGCCATATGAATAGTCAAAGATGAAAATGTATGGTAAGTACTTATGTAATAACTAGCTGATGCCCGCGACTTCGTCCGCGTGGATTTAGTTTTTAAAATCCCGCGGAAACCTTCCACCCTCCAGGTTCTGAACTATACCTATCCAAAAAAACACCTCAATCCGTAGCTTTGTTGCAGCGTGATTGACGGACAAACTAAGGAACAAACTCACTTTCGCATTTATAATTATGTATTAGTAGAAGAAGGAAGAAATAATACTAAAGGCGATCTAATTAAATTTTAGGACACAAAAGCTACTATTGTGACAAAAATATGATAGTAAAAATATGATATATTCCCTAGGCCTAGTGGACTTTTTTGTAGAGAATAATGAGTACTTTAATTTTAGTACATAATTTATATGTACATCATCAATAGTTTTCTCAGCACACGCCAAATAATGCATTTTATAGGCAAAATTTTGCTACTTTGGGTTATATTTGGGTTATATTATTGCAATTTTCTTAAGGATCTCTAATTTTTTTGAAAATAAATTATAGCCTATGTTACTTCCTGATAACTTAGCTTTCTATTGGTGAAAAAATTGTTAAAATCGGTCCAGTAGTTACAGAGCCTATTCGGTACAAACAAACAAACAACCAAACAAACAAAAAAATCTTTCCTCTTTATAATATTAGTATAGACGAAAAAACATTTTCCATATTCTGTCCGTCTTTCTGTCTGTTTGTTTCGGCTAATCTCAGGAACGGCTGGATCGGCTGGACAGACCGAGCTGATGTTATAAGGAGTAACTTAGTTAGAACTTAAAGAGCTACTTTTTAACCGACTTTAAATAAAGGAGGACTTGTGTTTTTAACCTAAGTAGGTACATCGATATCTCCGAGATTTCTAAACTGATTTGCGTAATTTTTTTAATCGACTGTGAAATATTGCGAGATAGTCCTATAGAAATTTCGGGTTCGAACTCCTCAATCCTGATGCTTCAAAGACTGTGTACCCCACCTAAACTGTATGGATTTAGGGACTGCCGATTTTGAATAGATACTGTAGTCTGTAGCTGTACCAAGTAAAGACTAATCACGTCGATTCGTTGTGTCGCGTTTGAAGGACAAACCAACAAACAAATACACTTTTACACACACTAACTCAACGCGAACGAATTCGCGGGCATCAGCTACTTAAAAGATGATATAATTATTATAATTTGGTTTCACCACTGTATTTCAATAGCTACAAGTGTCAATAGGGTCAATTTCAACAAAGTGGTATTTTTCTTTCATTTCGGTGAACTTTCGTATTATAAGTTTTTTAAAATTTAAGCTGTAGTATATTATACTTCTTGATATAGGTTATGCTCTTATGTAATGCCATCAAAATATATCCTATTAAACCTATGTAAATTCATGTTTGAAATTTGGATGCCACCGAAATGAAACATTCGTTCACCGAAATGAAATAACTAACCACCGAAATGAAATAACTAGCCACCGAAATGAAACATTCGTTCACCGAAATGAAATAACTAGCCACCGAAATGAAAGAATGTGTCCACCGAAATGAAAATGCACCGAAAACGTATACAGACAGGCAAAATATAGTTAAAACCGTTTACGACGACATCGTTTAGAACAACATATTGGAATTGACCAACATCAAAGGTCCCGGCTGAATTCTATATGAAAACCTTATTAAAAATATCGCTTTTTACGACATCGCTTACTACGACATACCTGATAAAGCGACTATATTTCACTAATATCTTCGGAGAATGATATCTGTTAGAACGACCAGCTGTATTGTAAACGATTTGAATAGGTAACAATATCCACATCTGGGGCACAATATAATGGTCAATGGCTATTAAGAGCGCAAAGTAAATAAATACTTGTCGAGTTTAGGGTCTTTTGTAATTCTTAGAAACAAAATACACGTGCATGCAGTATAATCAAAGCCCGCTTCTTCATATCCCTCCAGTCAGTCTGTTACTTATCTGTACACAAGACTAACATAATATTAATGAAGTGGAAATGGGCGGGGCACATAGTTCGAAGAGTTGATGGTCGTTGGGTCCCAAGGCGCTGGAATAGCGACCCCGCACCGGGAAGCACAGTGTTGGCAGACCACCAGGTGGACCGATGACATCAAACGAGTCGCAGGGAGCCGCTGGATTTAGGCGTCGTAAGACCGAGGCCTGTGGAAGTCCATGCAAGAGACCTTTGTGCAGCAGTTTACGTCTATCGGTTGATAAAGAAGAAGAAGAACCATATAAATAAACTTTAAATCGGATTAGATTTGACGGAGTATGGAGTAAAATAAACAAAAATTTTCATCTCATATCCCGGAGGAACCTTATTGTTTATAAGGATAAAATCGGATAGAAGCAGGCGTTACTTTGCGGAAGTTCATGATTAGCAAGAAAAGGTTAGAATTATTTTGCTATAATCCGACAGAAAAAATCTGTATGGTCAAACATGCAATTAAAAGCTAAGCACCACTCACCTACCCAGCCAAGCAAAAAAGTCAAGTTCCCAAGCAAGCAATGCCACCACCACTCACATGCACCACCACACAAGACTTTTACACTACTCTCGACGCACGTTTCGCCCCGACACTGGAGCATCCTCAGGAGATGTCGACTTTACTATGCTGTATTGTCAATACAGCATTGTAAAGTCGACATCTCCTGAGAGAGTACATCTCTCGAGAGTAGTGTAAAAGTCTTGTGTGGTGGTGCATGTGAGTGGTGGTGGCATTGCTTGCTTGGGAACTTGGCTTTTTTGCTTGGCTGGATAGGTGAGTGGTGCTTAGCTTTTAATTGCATGTTTGACCATACAGATATTTCTGTTGGCGGATTATAGCAAAATAATTCTAACCTTTTCTTGCTAAGGATAAAATCTTTTATCTTATAATAATATGTTGCATTTTGACCCGGAATATCAGCTACCTATTAACTACAGTCAAAATCTGTTACTACGACATCGAAGTGACTAGTCATATTTGGTTGTAATAACCGATAGTCGTAAAAGCCTGTGATGTTTTCGAGGTACAAAGTATTTTTTATGAAGTGGTAATATTGAATGTGTGGGTATGTAATATATATATATAAATCTATAGATATTAATAGGAAAAATATATTCATATTGTATAAAATAAATAAGATTACATTCTGTTAGACAATAACTCGACAATAAGTTTTAGTGCGTCTTGTGTACAGATAAGTAACAGACTGACTGGAGAGATATTAAGAATCAGGCTTTGATTATACTGCATGCACGTGTAATTTGTTTCTAAGAATTACAAAAGACCCTAAACTCGAAGCGTTTTTGTTTACTTTGCGATCTTAATAGCCATTGACCATTATATTGTGCCCCAGATGTGGATATTGTTACCTATTCAAATTGTTTACAATACAGCGGGTTGTTCTAACAGATATCATTCTCCGAAGATATTAGTGAAATGTAGTCGCTTAATCAGATATGTCGTAGTAAGCGATGTCGTTAAAAGCGATATTTTTGATAAAGCAGTCATATTGCATTCATCCGGGACGTTTGATTTTGGTCAATATAACCAATATGTTGTTCTAAACGATGTCGTCGTAAACGGTTTTAACTGTATATCAAATTATATTTAAATCCGTTGAGTAGTTTTCACGTGATGAGCGTACAGACAGACAGACTAAAATAATAAAAAAAATTGTTTTACAGTATTGGTAATAAAGCGTCCTCCTATTAAAATTTTCATATATATACATACTATAAAATTAAACAAATATTTTGAAAAATTCACGAAGTTCATCCGAATATTCACCGAAATGAAATAATAATCCACCGAAATGAAATAATAATCCACCGAAATGATAAAACAATCCACCGAAATGAAACTATTATACACCGAAATGATAAAAGCTCACCGAAATGAGAATTTTTATCATTTCGGTGGGTTTTTTATCATTTCGGTGGCCAGTTTAGGCCACCTAATCCACCGAAATGAAAACACCGAAATGAAAACCAAGGGTAAAAATTAGCATAGCTAAAAAGTACTTTCTATAGGATATAAGGAATACTACACAAATAAACATATTACCAATAGCTCATTCATTAGTATTTAATTAAATATACTAGCTTATTGCAAGGAAAGTTATACCTGTACACGGAAATGAAAAGAAATGTGTCGCACGTCACCGAAATGACATACAAACGTTTTTTTGGGGAACAAGCAGGCAATCGGCGCACTTCCATACACGATAAACACCTAGAGGCCACTATTACGTATGTTCTAAACGCATAAGGGGGGAGCTAGAGTTGTTCTATGCAAAAATATTCTTGATTAACTTTAAGCCACCGAAATGAAAGGACTTTCTGGGACACATGTATTTTTACTTACCAGTTCTTAATCTGGGTAGATATTATTATAAAATTACTTTGTGATAATACTAACACTATTAACGATTTAAATAAAGGTAGCCATAAGCCAAAACAACCAATAGTTTTTGTTTTATGAGGGAAATTACACTGAAAAATGTTGTGAGGACAGCCACCGAAATGAAAAATTAAGGGTTTAAAATTTTCTTTATTCCTAAACTGCAATCTTTATCGAGAAATATTTACTGGCTCCATAAAGATAACATACTCTTCTGCCTAGAAAAAAATATAAGCACTGTAAAGTAACGGTCTGCACTACCGATTTCATACATGCCGCGTAAATTTTGCTGTTGGGAAATCCACCCAATAAAGAGTTTTATTTCGTGTTAGAAAAACTCGGCATTAGCATGTAAACGAAATAATTATGTAAAGCGTGCTCGCGATCAGCGAGCTGCGAGCTGCGAGCTGCGAGCTGCGAGCTACGAGCCCGGGAGCGGGAGGCTGCGCGTGTCAAGGCCGCGTCCCCGACCGTGACCGACGCGCGACGCTCGCTCCGCGCGCCGCGCCAGGGTCGCCACTTGCCGGCTAAGTGATATTATCCGTGCGCGGTGAGACCTGCTGCCGTATTCTCCCCGATTACTTTTCGCCCCGACAATAAACGATGGGTATTATAAGCTTAGGGTGTGTACCTGTAGCTGTGTATATGTCTCTGTCTCTAGCCTCGTAGCTCCCTAACAAATGGACCGATTTTGTGAGGTTTTTTCTTTTTGTAATCTAACGTAATCGAAGTGGATCTTACCTATAATCCTATTATAAATACGAAAGTTTGGGACGGATGTATAGACGGATGGATGTTTGTTACTCTTTCAGGCCATAACGAATGAACCGATTTGGCTGAAATTTGGAATAGTGATAGCTCATACCCATGATTGACACATAAGCTACTTTTAATCACGAAAAATTATAAAGTTCCCGCGGACCTAAAAAACCTTAATCCAAGCGGACGAAGTCGCGGGCATTGTCTAGTATAAGCATAATTTAGCTAAGGCGTTAGAATATCATCAGCTCATTTCCTACTTGATTAAAGTAAAGGGTCTTACAAACTTTCACTGGTGCGCTTGATTTGAAATTTGGTGTACCTACTGTTACTTCGGATTATTTCCAATGCATGGTAGGTAACCTGATACTGCAGCATCAAGTTATCTGCTAGATACCCAACTCCTCAGCAACTTACCTAGAGTACTATATAGTGTGTTTGGGCTCATTAGAATGGTCACAATGAGTAGGTGTTAGATAGATGATGACCGAGGACCGAGCAGAAGATCCTCGTCCTTGGTCCTTCAGTTGCTAACTAGAACCTAGAACTGACTAGATACCTGAGTAGGTATAGTAAAATTGGTAGATAATATCTTGAACAAAAAGTTGACAACCCTACACGCACCGCCCGCTTTTATTAACGCTATCACAATAATTATTAAGTTTGAACTTACCTACCTACACTACCTCCACCTTGCTTTCATACGGTGAACATTGAAGACCATAAAAATACTTACACGAGTAGGTGTTAATAAAACATTTTAATCACCCCCGACATGCGGAATCTACGATTAGTCTACCTGCCCAAAGAGTACATATTTTCAATAAACATAGCTAGGAATTATCCCAATTAAACCAGCTTTGAGTAAACCAGCTATAAAAAAACCGCATTCGAATCGGACCCGTTTGAATGCGTCTACCCGTATGACCTACTAGAATCTAGAATCTAGATGATGCCCGCGACTTCGTCCGCGTGGATTAAGGTTTTTTGATTTCCGCGGGAACTCTGTAATTTTCCGGGGTAAAAAGTAACCTATGTGTTAATCCTGGGTATGAGCTATCTCCTTTTCAAATTTCAGCCAAATCGGTCCATTAGTTGTGACGTTAAAGAGCAACAAACATCCATCCAAACATCACATCCATCCATCCTCACAAATATTCGCATTTATAATATTAAAGTAGGACTAGGATTAGTAGGAAGTAGGATAAGATTATCGATTTTTTTTCGTACGTTCGAACTAAAATGAGCACTAATGAGTTTGTGGTGGTGTTGGTGAGAGTACAAAGAATAGGTATACTCCGCGTCTTCGATCATAAGCATGTAGGTATGGCGTATGAATATTCTAAGCTCCGCGTATTTTTTGTACTACCCAAATCAATGTACCTGTCATATCTAGCTGCGTCGCAGCCTGTCGCAGCAGCATACGCTGGTCGCTTATGCCTGCCTCGACTACCCTGCTGCCTGTACTACGCTGTGCTACGTCGCACACGTAACCGTAGGTACAATACGTACACACGTATTGTACCTACGGTACATGTACACATGTTGGTGACGCCGGGACTAATGGAAACAAAGGAAGTGAGAAAACTCATTTCCATAACGCTGTGTTCACACTTAACGTACATCAAAGATAGATAGATGATTGGTATCTGAAAACTAATGCTTGTCAAATAATATGTAGCAAGGCCTATAATAGCCATAGCTTTGGGACCAACGTATACATAATACATATAATATTATAAAATCATTGTTTGGTACCAATGTAATAGGAAAAATAATCGGGATTCAGTTCAATAGCGTAAACGCCTACGCGCGGATACACGTGCCATGTTGTTCGGTCAACACGATGAAGGTCGTACATCCCAATTTGTACCGAAGCAACTCGCCCTGAAATACGAACTAGGGTCGACGAACTCAATGAAAATCTTCCAGGGTATCCGACCTTGACCTTTCATCACGCAAGCGTACTGCTGGTACGCTGACCTTGTTACGTAATAATATGCCTATATACCGCCTACCTACCCTATTTATTACATAAATTGAATCAACATTCCCTTGTACCTACATAGATTAAGCCGCCAAAACACTTTTGTAAACAAAATTTTACTTTTTTCCATCAAATTACAGTTAAAGGTTGCTTGCTTGTTCACAATAGTGAACATTCATAAATAACTATGTAAATAAATAATAATGTAGTTATTTATGAATTTAAGTGCTCACAATAAAGCAAGCAATGGAATTTTAATAAGAGCTTAAATGCTCTAAGATATTACCATACCGAATGAATGAATGTAGCAAATAGCAAACCGAATATCTAACTACCACGTACTGGAAAGCGAAAAGTTTGTAGACCCGCCGCTACGTGGACGCAGGGAGCCGCTGTAGATACAGCGGCGCACGACCGCGATGGTATACTTAAGTCTGTACCTATGTTCCAGTAGTATCTAGTCCAGGCGACAGATAGTTTCTAATAGAAAAAGGTTGGAAGTTAATGAAACATTGGGATGTTGTTCAGGGATGACTAATAAACATTTTCTCAAGTTTTGGACTTCGAGGAACCTGTGCTAAAAGACCTCCTCTTTTAGCACAAAAAAAAAACTGGAAAAACTGTAAGATTTTCGACCTTCCTCCGGTTAATCCGCAATAACTTTTTTTCCTTATGTCCTACGGCAAAAGCATTTTTATACTTTTAGAACTTTAAGTTTCCTATTATTTTGATTGCACTAAAATTTTTGTATTTCAATTTGTTACCAAGATTATGGCGCTTCGAAAAAAAGGTAACTTTTTAAAATTCGCTAAAAAATGCGACAAAAGCAGAATTCCACCTAACTTCTTCTGTTATTCCTGAATTATGATAAAATGTTGTTGTAATTATGCTACTTGGTTACAATCACCAACTTTGGACACCCCCTTCCCCCGCTCACCCCACTCAACCCCAATTTCCCAAAAGGTTTTTAGCGAATTTTGAAAAATTGTTTTTGAAGCACCATTCGGTAACGAAGCGACATATAAAAAGTTTTGCGCAATCAAAATTATAGGAAATTTAACGCTCTACAAAAAAGTGTAGAAATGCTTTTGCCGTAGGACGTAAGGAAATAAAAGTTATTGAGGAAAAACCGGAGGAAGGTCGAAAATTTTGCAGTTTTTCCCCCTCCCTCCTCTTTTAGCACAGGGTCTTCGTGGTCCAAAACTTGAGAAAATATTAATTAACCATCCCTGAACAACATCCCAAAGTTTTATTAACTTCCGACCTTTTTCTACCTAACCCCACTTTTTCCTACCTGTCGACTGAACTATTTTTTAGTCAAAGAAAGAAAAGTTAGTTAACTTAATAGTGGTTCTAGCATGCAATGCATTTAAAGCGATTATAGTTCGCATTGAAGTTTAGACTCCAATTTTTTTCTGAATTTATCTAAATATATAAAAGGAAAAGGTGACTGAGTGACTGATTGACTGACTGACTGATCTATCAACGCAGAGCTCAAACCACTAGACGGATCTGGCTGAAATTTGGCATACATATAGCTATTATGAGTTATGACGAAGGCATCCGCTAAGAAATTATTATTGCAAATTCAACCCCCGAGAGGGTAAATAGTGGTTTGAAAAATCGTACTTAACGTGAGTGAAGCCGCGGGCAAAAGCTAGTACAATATATAGGTGATTTCTCTGGTCATTTATAATTACTTTTTTCATAATGGGAGAGCCGGCGACATTGAAGCCCCGTCATAGCGTAGTTAATCAATATTTTTTTGTGAATTATTGATAGTTAAAAAAAAAGCCGGCCAAGTGCGAGTCGGACTCGCGCACCGAGGGTTCCATACTCCAAAAGTAAAAGTAAAACGATAATATTATATTAATTTGCTTATTTATCGTTAAGTTTGTTTGTAGAAGTTTATTGTTAATATAAAAAAAACTATGCTAGTTAGAGCGTTGGTTTTATTTTTCCTGTAAAATATACATAAACCTCTATTGACCATAATTATTTCAGATTTTTCGATTGGTAAACTTCGGAGATAAGGGGGGGGGAACCGTATTTTTTTCGACATTTTGGCCGATTAATCAGAAACTATTATATCTAGAAATAAATAAAAAACTGTTTTAGAATGCACAAGTAAAGGCCTTACATATGATACCCCACTCGGTATAATTATCTTACTTTGAAATTTCAAACCCCTGATTTTCCCCCTTTTTTAATTAAACTAAAATAATTTTCGCGTTCATTTTATTTTTCCTGTAAAATATACATAAACCTCTATTGACCATAATTATTTCAGATTTTTTGATTGGTAAACTTCGGAGATAAGGGGGGGGAACGGTATTTTTTTCGACATTTTGGCCGATTACTCAAAAACTATTATATATAGAAATAAATAAAAAACTGTTTTAGAATGCACAAGTAAAGGCCTTTCATATGATACCCCACTCGGTAGAGTTATCTTACTTTGAAATTTCAAACCCCCGATTTTCCCCCTTTTTTTATTAAAACTAAAAATAATTTTCGATTTTTCTTTATTCCAATGATTTTGGGCCACTATTATACACAACTATGCCAAATTTCATGTCGATAGCTTTAATAGTTACTGAAATAATCGACTGTGACAGACGGACGGACAGACGGACGGAGAAAGTCTCACCATAAGGGTTCCATTTTTACCATTTTGGTATGGAACCCTAATTATACGAACAATATATATGCGTTAATTTAAAGCCGAAAAATGTTAAAAAAATGTCATAAAAATGCAATTATGTTATACCGTCATCGTAAATTAATTATAATTTATAGATAGTTCGATACGTTAATTTAAAAAACCGAAAAATGTTAAAAAATTACATAAAAATGCAAATAATGTTATACCGTCATCGAAGATTAATTATAATTTATAGAGATAGTTCGATAATTCGATAAAAATTTCCTTTCAATATAAAATATTCTTTCAGGACAACTTTCAGTGCTACCAGCAGTGGTCGAGACCACAACATATTATGTTTCTAGAAAGTTGCGGATATGACTATCGCTATTTCAAACAAGTTAAATGAGGCCGATTGGAGATGGACACAGATGTTTCAACAATCACTTTTCATGTTCAGGAAAATTCAGGAAAAATTTCAAAATTTTTAGAAAATGCAGCGGTGTCCAGTTTTTATAAAATTATGCTTTTTAGAGAGCTTTTATTGTTTCAGAATATACTTAGGTCGAACAGGCGGATGAGCACTATGTTGCTTTACAACAACGGAACATTAGCAAGCAAAATGTTTAAAAACTGTAACTCGACCGCTACGGAAAATTGGATAACATCCGTCATAATGATTTTATTCGAATACAAAATATATGTCTCCCGGACCATAACAACGAATCAATTGACACCTCATTCATCAAAATCGACTCAGTAGTTTAGGCGCTAAGGACTCTCATAAACATTAACAACTAACTATTTGCCATGGCCACGTGGACGAAGTCACAAGCACCAACCATCAACACACACAGTTTTCGTCATAGTTTGAATTTTATTTATTCTTGTTTCAAAAAGATTATTTTTTAACTAGGTACCTATGTAATAAAAATTCAGCACATTACAGGTAAAACCGTCCGTCAGCATACAACTCCGTCAACATAACAAATGAATATACCTACTAGGATAGATATTAGGTCTATTAAGATGTAGGTAGGTAGGTACACGAAGGTTGTAGATCCCTGAAATAATTAAAACTTCCTAAAGTTGTCTG
The DNA here is from genome assembly GCA_029955525.1 of Oeneis ivallda. Lineage (NCBI taxonomy): Eukaryota > Metazoa > Arthropoda > Insecta > Lepidoptera > Nymphalidae > Oeneis > Oeneis ivallda. Next base: position 15,807,382 of record JARPMR010000006.1, on the reverse strand, counting down.
CTCATTAGAGGTTTCGCTAATTTGAGTGGTTAAAATAAGCATTCAGTAGCATCAGAACGTAGGTGGACGAGCGCAAGCCGCAGCAGGGGAAGCGTGCATTAACCCTTCCTGCAGTTCATTCGCCGTCTGGCCTCACCCCTATAGTCCACCCACGCTCGTCGCTCGCCCCTTGACGCCGGCTCCACTGCACGTTTACCACACTGCAACCTACAGCCGAACTTACTTAAAAATACCTAGGTACTACATATCTATACCCCCATCGCCGAAAGGACAATAATTTTGCATTAAGTTATTACCTCCTAACGCCTAACACCGGCATAATATCGCCAATCAAAATCGGTAATTTTTGGACATTTATAATTGTGAAGGAACTTCCGATGCATCGCATGGGACTTGGGAGTGATTAACTTTACATCCAGCTGCCCACAATAGTAATATGTACATCTAGGTAGGTATAGTGATAGATTTAGGGATTGGTAGTCGCTTCGCACCGACCTATTAGCTACCAATCCAAAATCTATGATTACCTATTTATAGTCATCGATTTACTGAAATATTAATACGATGTAATATATATATAACTATATATATATATTTTTTTTTAAAAGAATATTAGTCAAATTGAAGTTGACTAATATCCTTCCTATCCCCTCCAACTAAGCGGAAAGCTTGTGCTAGGAGTGGGTACGACATTAGTGCAAGGGGTGGGATTCGAACCTGCGACCTTTCAGTTTTCAGTCCGCACCTTTAACCGTTGGGCTATTGAGGCTCTAAATAGTGTAATGTAGTATAAGTGCCGGTCACGGCAGTGTTTTATATAAAGGTAGTTAGTTATATTTTAAATAACCCGAAGGGTATACACATACAATTAAAAAAACTTGAGAGGTGTCAAGGGACACCCGGATGGAACGAAGTTCCTTTCGATTAATTAGTGAAGGAATAGTAATAAACTAGTGGTGTCATCTAGTATTAAATTGATTAACTACGATGAATTATATTTAGTTTATTTCTATTGCAGCAATGTTACAAAACCAAAGAGTTACTCTGGTTTTTTAACAGATGGCGTTAGTAGTACAATAACATTTTATCCAATTTACTAGCTGATGCCCGCGACTTTGTCCGCGTGGATTTAGTTTTTAAAGTCCCTCGGGAACTCATTGTTTTCCGGGATAAAAAGTAGCCTAGATGTTGACCCGAGTAATAAGCTACCACGGTATAAAATTTTGTAGAAATCTGTGCGGTAGTTTTTACGTGAAAGAAGGACAAACAAACAGACAAACAGACAAAAAAAATTTAGCTTCTGTTTTGATATCTGTATCTTGAACACAATTAGAAGCAAAAACCCTTTTTTGAATCTATTTCATGTACAGAATTGGTTTCGTTTCTGTTTTATTATATGTATAGATGTATAGATACAATAAAAAATTAGGGAAAAATTCCACATGTAGAAATTATTTAAAATAAAATTGAAAATAGAAAATTCAGTCTGTCGAGCTGGGATTCAAACCATGGACTTTTAACTGTTAAGCGACTGCCGAAGCCACTAGGCTACGGAGACCCAATATTGTACCGCGAAAATACCGAACACAATTCAACAAAAAAAGTGTCGGTTTCAAAAAAGTGTCGAGTGTCGGTTCCTTAATTTTTTCCGTCTATAAGGAACTTAGGTTCCAAATACCATATTCCTTGATAGACATAACGTGTCGGTCCGTAAACTTAATTTTGTCGCTTAATATTTTGTATTGTGAAAATGTGTATTATGGTTGATAGTGCTGAAATCTTAGAGAAATGGATTATCGATAACTGCACTAGTACGTACGAGTATTATGTACCTACCTACTCTCTCATCTCTATGTTGCAGATTTTGTAATGATGAACAAATAAAAACAAAATGGAAAGAAGTTATTGAAAGACCTATTTGAATACCCCAAAATCACAGTCGTATTTGCTCAAAGCATTTCACTCAGGATTCATTTTGACTGAATTCAGACGCTCTGTTATAACAATACAAAGGACTGAGGAGCGAAAAAATCTCTTACGGCAGGACCTAAAAATAGATAGGTAGATAGATTTTACTCACCAAAATGCAGGTATATAATGTGATGGTATACAGAAAATCGAGCCTCATACATTTAACTAGGACTGGTGTGTGAATATTTATACAACACTACAATATTTATAACAAAATGTCAATATTATACAAGTTAATAATTTTAAATGTCATGGTCCATTCAATAGTCCAAAAATAATAAATAATAATAATCTGTGTAAGGATCATCATCATCATCAAAGCGCTACAGCCCTGGGTGGGCCTTGGCTTGGTCAAGCAAATTTCTCCATCTGAGGCGATCTTTAGCGGCCTCTCTCCAACTCCGTACTCCCAAAACTCTCATGTCCTTTTCCACTCCGTCAATCCACCGGCCTCTAGGTCTTCCTCTGCCTCTACGGCCCTCTGGTTTACTGTCAAGCAACTTTTTCGGAGCTCTTGAATCGTCCATGCGTTGCACATGTCCTGCCCATCGCATTCGTGACAATTTAATGATTTTGACTACATTCGGTTCTTTAAATAGTCCATAGAGTTCGTGATTGTAACGAATGCGCCAGATACCATTATCTTGAACAGCACCGAAAATCCTCCTCAGGACCTTTCGCTCAAAAATTAGCAGGCTGTTTTCATCCTTCTTACTTAGAACCCAGCATTCAGCTCCGTAAGTAAGAATTGGCCTAAGTAAAGTTTAGTATAGTCCTGAGTATTTTAAGATGTCTTGGCAGAATCTTAGATCGGAGGTAGCGTAACAGACCAAAATAACATTTGTTTGCCGAAGTAATTCTCCTTTGAATTTCTATTGAGATTTCGTTCTCTGATGTGACGAGGGAGCCGAGATATAATATGAAGTCTCTAACTGTAGCAAAGGTTTTCGTGCCAATTTTAATTTCTTCATTCAATAGAATGTGTTGGTCCCTCGCTACCGGCATATATTTGGTCTTTTGTTGATTGATGCACAACCCAGCTGCTTGTGTTGCATTCTCCAGTGCTAGGTATGCGTTATCTAGGGTTTGTCGTGTTCGGCTTACTAGGTCCAGGTCATCTGCATATCCTAGTACTTGTACAGATTTGTAGAAAATAGTGCCCTCTTTTTCTATTTTTGAATCTCGCACACATTTGTCTAGCACAATATTAAAAAGCAGGCAGGAAAGCGCATCGCCTTGTCGCAGCCCGTCATTTACAGGCAAAAGGATCTGAGAGATCCGTTTGGATTCTTACTCTACACTCCGTCTTCGTCTCGTCCAAGGGTCATTTTTGTTAAGGATATCAACTTTATTGGTATATTGATATCTTTCGTCGCTTGAAAAAGGAAATTTCGGTGTACGCCATCATAGGCAGCCTTAAAGTCTATAAACAAGTAATGGGTGTCGACATTGAATTCGCGCGTTTTTTCGAGGATCTGCCTTAGGCAAAAGAGTTGGTCGGTTGTAGATCTATTGGGCCGGAAACCGCATTGGAATTCGCCTAGTGCAGGTTCGGTGTATTTAACTAATTTGTCATAAAGGACATTCGCAAAGATCTTGTAAGCCACGTTGAGAAGTGAGATACCTCTGTAATTAGCGCACTCTAGTATATCACCTTTTTTGTGTAAAGGAGATATGATCGCTGTATTCCATTCATCGGGCAAGCTTTCACTTGTCCATATTTGGTCTATTAGGCTATGAAATTCTTTGTAGAGTCTTGGTCCCCCATATTTAATAAGCTCTGCAGGAATATTATCAATTCCTGGTGATTTATTATTTCTTAGCCGCTGTATCGCTTGCTCAACGTCATCTAATGTTGGTTTAGGCGCCTCATGGTCATTCATATCATCATTTATTAAATTAGAGTGTTCGCGTTGACTGGTACTATTTAGAAGATTATCAAAACCCACCTCTCTAGGATTTTCACTTTATCATTTAATATGTCACCTTATTCATTTCTACATGCTATTGTTTTAGGTTTAAGTTTTTTACGTCCCATATTTACTTTCCCATAGAATTTTCTTGTTTCTTTTTGACAATAATCTGTACTGAGCTCTTCTAATTCTTGCATTTCGGATGCTTTTTTTTTCTTTTTATGTACTGCTTTTTCCTGTCTTCTGAGTGTTTTATAAATGTCTGTCTTTCGCCGGGTACCAGATGCCATCATATTACGCCACGCTATGTTTTTCTTGTCGGTGACTTCTTGACACTCTGCGTCAAACCAATCAGAACGCTGACTGATAGTTCCGCATACCGAGCGTTTCTTCTCCAGCAGCATATATCGCTTCTTTCAATCGGTTCCAGTTTTCATCGACGTTCACATTCACATGGTGATATACATTCTATACGATACCATGGGTGAAAAAAAAAATTCATACTAAATTTTCCAGGAGGTAATTTTTGGGGAAAACCTCGAAAACTACCCCAAATGTAGCAACACTGTTTATATAACTCGATACTGCCGGTCGAGTCACACGATCGATCTATACATGTCAACTTTCTCTAATGTTGGCAACTGGCTCAAAAACATGATCGAAATTTTCAAAACCACAAAGAAAAATACAAAATGGCCGCCACCTCGTTCTACAGAAACATTTATCATAGTTTTATAACTTTCCCATCAACTACAGGATATACCGCTCCCGTTGACGTTGCAAAAGACATGTCCCAGTTTAGTATGGAGGCTGGTTTTTTATTCTGAGTGTCCATTAACCAGAACCAAACTGTCATTACGTGAAAGAGAAAAAAAATAAAATTAAACGCCATAAAAATAATAATTTTAGAATCCTCGGTTTTTTTTAAATTAATTATGAAAAATACCGTTTGTAGAAAATATTTTTCAATGGATGGTAACACTAAAAACTTTTATAATCTATAGACTATCAAATCTGGCACCGGTTAATGTCACGTAAATGTCATTTTGAACCAAATACATGTCATTTTGAACCATGGAACTAGGAATCACAGACCAGGAACTAGGAATTACGACTAGGTACTTTTGAACTGCCTATTCGAAAATGAAATTATTTGTTCCTGACAATCATCTGACATTGACAACTTACATAGAATAATATTTTCAGTTTTTTAACGGTGTATAAATCACATGGAACAAGGAATTACGACAAATCACAAGCAAAAAAATGAGTCAAAACAAAAAAATTTTTTTTTATTATCGGAGGCTTTAAAAAATCTGTAAATTATTTTGATAGAAGCCTTTTGGGATCTTTATCCAACTACATTAAAATCATCCTTGTTAATTAAATTCAAATTTAAAAAACCAATTTTGGACAACTCCTTTTCATCTCGCTCGTACTCAGCCGAAATGATCGCCCCTGAAAGAGGGCCATCTCGAAAATCACTTTTACTTTGATAAATTCCAGTGTTGCCTGACCTCGACGATGAAAATACCCAAATGTCATCTGTGCGAGTGAGACACGTGGTTGTTGGTACTCGGATTTTGCAAAAACTCCGTATTTAGTTTTTTTTATTTTTGGGGTAAATCTTGAAAATTTCCCGAGAAATGGGGTAATTTTTTCCCCCCAATCCATACCTCGAGTCGGTACACACAATCGCCTCATAGAAGTCGAAACGCTCCGACGCGACTTTGGCAACTGTGAGAAATTTGAATTTTAAAGTTGCGTTTTTTCGTATCTCACACCGAATGACCGCCGCAACAGCTGCCATCTTGAATTTTTGAAAACCACCCCCATTCTATCAAAATACAGGATAATTGTAGGCGACACAAGAAAAAATTATTATCCTCGACCGCTCCGTTTCGGATCTGTGGCGCCGCGGTTCGGGGTCGAAATATCAAAAATTTTAAAACACTACAGCTCGGCCGCCATCTTGTTTTCCCAATTTTTTCCACTTTTTCCGTTGATCGTTCACTGATTTCTTCAATTCTTGCGAGTTTTAACGAAATCTTTTGGAAAACAAAAGAGTTGCAAGAATCACGTCGGCCGCCATCTTGTTTTTCCGAAATGTCATAATTTTTCCCCACTCGAATCCCGCACCCGAACATAATATCTCCCCTACAACATTGTATCGTTTTCTGTCTCTTTCTAGGAGAACAATCGTGTCAATCAGTGAGTGAGCGAGTGAGTCAGTCAGTCAGTCAGTCAGTGAGTGGTAATTGAGCTATATATATTTAACTTAACTTTTATTCACAAATTCTATTGACGTAAACACTATGCTAAAGACACTATGGAAGCCGCTGCAGGTTGCCATATGCCAGCCATCTCAGCGGCGATGTTAGCAGCGATGTTAACAAACCTTCGTACAGCACGTATATAATATGGTGATGCAAAGGCAGCATGTCCCGCAGCACGGCCCACCACAGCATCCACCACAGGGTCCACACATTTTGAAGCAGGAGAGTATAATATGTAGTATTCAAATATTGTAAAAATTCGATTATATTCAACGGTAATCTTACGGTCTATTGCAAAATAAGCTGATAGATTTTTTGAGTTTTTTATAATATGTGAATCACTTGGAGGATTTGATTGTACTATTAGAAAATATATTATAATAATATTATATTATATTATATTGAACCAATTTTATTCAAATAAAAAATATAGTTTCCTGAACATACTTTCATCTTTTTTTTTAAGTTTTTTTCCTTTTTTTAGGGTTCCGTACCCAAAGGGTACCAACGGGACCCTATTACTAAGCCTACGCTGTCCGTCCGTCCGTCCGTCCGTCCGTCCGTCCGTCCGTCCGTCCGTCCGTCCGTCCGTCCGTCTGTCAGCGGGCTGTATCTCGTAAACCGTAATAGATAGACAGATGAAATTTTCACATATTATGTATTTCTATTGCCGCTATAACAACAAATAATAAAAATTAAATTAAATTAAAAAAATTAAATTAAAATGGGTAGGTGGGTAGATGAAAATCTTTTAATTATTTTTTTTGACGGAACCCTAAAAGAGCGAGGCCCGACTCGCACTTGGCCGATTTTTTAAATCTATGTATTCTGATATGAGTATTCTGATATTATGATTTCTGTGTATTCGGTATAAAAAGATAGCCTTATCTATAAACCTAGTACCTAGTAGTAGTAGTAGTATAATATGGCTTGTATATTTTTCAAATTAAAATTCTTAAAAACTTTCATCACCTATCTCTAGGAACCCTATAAATTTTGGGATGAAAATAACATAATTTAAGTACCTACCTATGTTATCTCAGGATAGAAAAGTATGTCAAGTTGCAATCAAATGACGACATTCATCGGGACCTGGAAATTGAATTCGTCAACAAATTTTATATTTAATCATAGCAAAATTTGCCGAAGCCCACGATAAACGGCTTCACCATCATGTTAACGTTGAAGCAATCCAGCTGCTTGACGTAACGGAGCTAGTGAGACGATTAAAACGAACAAAGCCAAAGAACAAATAGAGAGCTCTTTATGGATACTAAAGCTTCCTCTAATAAATTAATTTTTTGTACAAAAATGGTCCTTTATATTTCATAGATTGTTCGACAATAATAATATAATCGACTCCCACCCATCACTAGGAAAATCTTTCTTCCTTCCATCCTTCCATAGTCTTCCTATTTCTATGATATGCCTATTTTCTGATATCTTGCGAAATGCGTAGTTGTTAGGTTTTAATGTTTTAAAGTATTTCATGCACATGCGCAGTGATATTTTGAAACAGGAAAAAATCAGGGAAAGTGTAAGTTTTTTTTTTGATGCGAGGGACTTGACAAATGGCCGCCGCCAGACTTTTGGAAATTTTTTACAATGTTTTGTTAGAAATAATTATTTATTGAAATATTCTTATTAATTGAAATTTTAAAAAACTTGACTATGGCTCAAACGCTACGTAATTTTGTTTGGAAAAACAGTGAAGAGGATCATTTTGTGAAAACCATACTCCTCAATGAATTTGACTATGGAAAATGGCCGCCGCCAGAGCTTTGGAAATTTTTTACAATGTTTTTGAAGAGGATCATTTTGTGAAAAACCGAAAACTCATCAATACAATGCACTAATTATAATAATTGTAAAATTAATAAACACTTTGGACTATGGCTCAAACGCTCGACGCGAGGAGCCACTGAGCAGAAGAAGAAGAAGAAGAAGAAAGTGTAAAAATACTACTCATAATTCCTAGTTCCATGAAAAACACCATGGAACTAGGAGTTACGACTATGAAAAATACAGACAATTAAACTCTCTGTCTAAACATAGCCGCAAAAATTTCTCATAATATTAGTCTGGCAGCCACCTGAACCAGATTTTATTATTAAAATTACACTAAAAAGCATAAATAAATTATGCATTATTATATCTTTGCATGTCCGCGATTGGGCCAAAGTTGTATGGACTGGGCATTCCCCAGTCGTAATTCCTAGTTCCAAGAAAATACCCTATTTTATTTGCCACCTTGTCCTCGTTGATAAACCATGGAAGTAGGAACATGCGATAAAAAACGAAATCGGCATCTGTTTATCACATTATCGAGTTGGACGTGAGTTACTCAGAAATTAGTCGATATTCTGACTAATTTCTTAAGGTGGAAGACACACTTCTGGCCGCGAAATTCAAATTTATTTTGGTTTTTCGCAATAATTTGTAAACTAATACGACAAAGTAGGCTTATGGCATTCTAATTGTGACAATGGCAGTATCATCTTCACAGGTTTATATAAAAATCTTTACTTGAAAGTGTCCAGTTTAAGAAATTAATCAAAATATCGACTAATTTGTGAGTAACTCATGTCCAACTCAGTGTTTTGATTAATTTCTTAAACTGGTCACTTTCAAGTAAAGATTTTTATGTAAACCTGTGAAGATGATAATTCTACTGGCGCAATTAGAATGCCATTAGCCTAGTTTGTCATATTAGTTTACAAATTGCGAAAAACCAAATTAAATTTGAATTTCGCGGTCAGACCGTATAATCATCCTTAAACTGGACACTAATTTCAAGTAAAGATTTTTATTTACTGCCTATTAGTTGCTAACGTCATTATAGTAAGGTACCTATTTATATAATTTTTAACGTGGAATGAAAAATTGTGATTAAAATGCTACGTACTAAATATTCGGTTACAATATTATTCATGACACTTTGACATGATGCGAAGTAATTACAAATTAAAAGTTTAGAGCAGATATGCAGGAAGGTTTTATTTTGCAGTGTTTTCAGACGTGGTCGTAATTCCTAGTTCCATGGTTTTCAGGTAGTTGCAGATTCTGTTAGAGACTTGTTCTATGGTGCAGACAACATGCAACGCACGCAACCATAGATTGACAGACTGCACTGTCAAGTGACAGGTGTCAGATTGTCAGATGTCAGATCGCTCAACACCGCTCAACACTCAACAGCAACATCGTCAGAGAATTTTATTCATGATTTGAGATTTTCATAGTCTGAATTGTATATGTTTGTGCTCAAGATTATATAAATTATGCCGAAAAATAAAGGAAAAGGTGGTAAAAACAGGAGGCGAGGAAAGAATGAAAATGAAACAGAGAAACGTGAGTTAGTCTTCAAGGAAGACGGACAGGAGTACGCCCAAGTCACAAAGATGCTCGGTAATGGCCGCTTGGAGGCCATGTGCTTCGATGGCATAAAACGTCTTTGCCACATTAGAGGGAAATTAAGAAAAAAGGTATGGATAAATCAAGGAGACATCATACTCATTGGCTTACGAGATTACCAAGACGCCAAAGCTGACGTCATCTTAAAGTATACCCCCGATGAGGCCAGGAATCTGAAAACGTATGGAGAATTCCCTGAAACAGTGCGTATCAATGAGACAGTGGTGTATTCTGTCGATGGGCTGGATGAAGATATTGAGTTCGGTGACGAGGTCAGCTCAGAAGATGAAGCAGATGCTGTTGACGCTATCTAAATAATTTTTTCGTATGTTTAACATATACAGTAAGTCTATGTAAATTTATTTTCTGTTTTAAATTATAAATAAAGTGTGTGATTTTGATAATTTATTCTCAAAATTACATGTAACCATACCACCCTACAAAATTGTATCAGTTATTCAGGTGATTGAAAGAAGTAATCAATGATCCCACTATTTATTTAAAAAAAAATAGTTAAACTAATAGTAATAATACCTACTTAGCAAAATTAAAGTTGTGCAACATTCCTTAAACTCCTCATTAAACCCTTGTTAAAAATAAAATTGTAAGGAATGTATATAATAATTAAATACTTCTAAATACAAAACTTGTTTCCAATTCATTTATTACTAGCTGATACCTACAACTTTCTCTCTGTCTCTGAAGTTTGTGCCACATTTCATCTAGATCATCTTTGCCTGTCCTGAAGAGGGTGAATGAAAGACAACAACATCTAGATCAGAGGTTGAGATGTGATAATGTAACTCTCAATGTTCCCTATCTTCACAGGCTACCTAAGCTGTTGTGTGATGCTTCCTGTCAATTTCTTAAACTAACTAACTTTTGGGAAAGGCCTTAAGATAGAAATGACATTGGAAATCGTAAAGGCGAAAATGACTCATGAACTGTAATAGATAGATACTTGAAATTTTCACAGAATGTTTATTTATATTGATGCTATAAAAATAAAGAGTTTGTTGCATGGAGACCCCATACAACAAACTTTTGTTTTTGCTCAATCTTAATAATAGCTGGTGTTAATTATTCTTGTTTGATGTGGAACTCTTTGTGTGCAGGTCCGCAAGTCAGACTTGGCTGGTTTTATTAAGCTTTTTATGCTGAGAGTTCTCCATAATGTTCTTAAATGGTCTCTTCTTAGGTGTGTGAAGTCTGTCAAATTGCTTTGGGCCAACATAGTAGATGATATCCTTCTAACCTTTCTCTGAGAGGGAGACCTGCGATGAGCTCAGTAGTGAGCAGTTGATGTTGCTGATGATGATGATAGATAACAAAAGAAATTATATGATAAATCAACAGGCATAAAGTTAATTTTAAATACCTATAATTGTAAATAAACAGTTTTTGCACTAGGTAAGTGTAAAACATAAGTGCGTGTTTCCAGTGATGACTTACGGATCTGAGACATAGTCGCTAACTATGGGCCTCATAAGAAGGCTCAGGGTTACTCAGCAGGCTATGCGGAGCTATGCTTGGGGTATCTCTGCGAGATCAAATCAGGAATAAGGAGATCTGTAGGAAAACCGGTCACTGACATAGATCAGCAAGTCTCGAAACTGAAGATGAAATGGGCTGGGCACATAGTTCAAAGAGCTGATGGTTGTTGGGGTCACAAAGTGCTGGAGTGGCGAACCTGCACCGGGAAGCGCAGTGTTGGCAGACCCCCCACTAGACATCAAATGTGTCACAGGGAGCCGCTGGATTCAGGCGGCGCAAGGCCGAGACCTGTGGAAGTCCATGCAAGAAACCTTTGTCCAGCAGTGGACGTCTATCGGTTGACAAAGAAAAGAATGAGTGTAAAACGGAGTTATTTTAAATTAAACTCGGTGGATAATAACTCATTAGTGTTCTCTGGCTATCTTTATTCCTTGTTGCAAGAAATATGAGAATATGTACAATACATTAAAGTAAAATGATTCTTTTTTACAAGCTTTAATTTAGCTTCACCAGTTTATTTATTTGTTTGTTTGGGTCAAATCTTGCAAGATGAATTAGAACCACTTCCCGGTTTCCGATTGAGCTGAAATTTTGCATGTATGTGTAAATCAGATGACAATGCAATATTATTGTGACATGGAGCTGATCTGATGATGGAGATGGAAGATGGCTATCGGAACTCTGTAATAAAAATGTAACCCCATCGAGCTTGGGCTCGTTTGATTCGTCATGACAAGAACTCTGATCCTAGATGATATTTAGAGTCTAATGAATAATGATGTAGCTACTAAAAGCTTGTATTTAAAAATAAAGTTTTTAATTTACACTAGTTAGACCTTTCGCTTCAAATATGTCGTCACGGATGTTAGCCGCGAGTGCAGGTTCGCCGCCTCCCGCATACCGCTGGTACCGAGTAATGAATTCTTTGCATCGAAACGCACGAAGTCCGAGAACTGAGAAGTCATAAAGTTTCTAATGGACTGTAAAAACTTTAGATTCGGTATTTAGAGGTAGGCAATAGGCAGGTAGCTCAAAAAGCGCGCCCTTTGTGCCTCCATTTGCCTTAGAGGACTAATACATTACGCATGTTGCTCTCTCGCACATTCTAATATTTTCAATGATTGTAAAAACTACTACTAGGTAGGTACGCGTTCCTTTCAAGTTGAGCCCTGCACCATAGAGTAAAGAAATCTTCACCCCTCGCGCTTCCCCGCACCGCACCTCAAGTCAGACCCACAGTAAAGACACAGTATAAGAAGATGCAGTATAAGTATAATAGTTTATCTATTGTTTTGTTTATTAAGTACTAGCTGACCTGTCTTAACTATGAATATTGAATTCGAAATGGTATAAATAATAAAAAAATATATAAAAAAAAGTGTTTATTATTCTATGCTTTACGATATACAACATTCTTAGTTTTTTTTAACCAAACCTACCAAAACTCCTAATATCCAAAGTTCAATTTAATAAATTGAACTTTTAATACGTAAACTTAGATTATGAATTATTATTAAATATTACTTTTGCATGCCTATCCGGCAGATTGTAAGGACTTTTATTATAATGTAACACCCAAAGAGTATAATTGGTAACACCATTGTACTACCTACTCAATCTGTGCAAATAAATAATTTGAAATTTATTTTTAATAAGCGGTGCTTCGCGAGCGGTTTACTAAGTGGGTCTGACTTGAGGTGCGGTCAGTGTTGCCAACTGCTAGCTTTACACAGTTGCTAGAAATTTTCCAAAATGTTGCTAGATTGCCAGTTTTACCCGAAAAAGTTGCTAGACTAACAAAATTAGGTTACAATAAAATGTCAATTTTTGAGAATCATTTTTATATTCATCTAACAAGAGAGTTAAAAATGTCTTGTGTACCGGTGTACGTCATTGAATAAAAAATAAATTAAAAATTAATCAATTAAAGATCTTTCTCTTTAATTGATTAATTTTTAACTATGGGGTTTATTCATTTTCGACGGCTGGGGTTCAGTTTCTTGGGCTGATTTCGAATATTTTAGTAGTGTTTAATGTCTTCTTTGGTTTTAGCATAGCAGGAAACTACCCTAAGAATCTCGATAGCCTTAAGTCTCATGATGAAAAGTTGCTAGAAAAAGTAGCTAAAAAGTTTAGCTACAAGTTTCATTAAATTGTAGCTGTCTGTCACCAAAAAATAGCTAGATCTAGCTATAAAGTTGCCAAGTTGGCATCACTGGGTGCGGTGCGGGGAAGCACGAGAGAGCTAGGGGAAATTTGTAACGCGTAGTACCACTAAAATTTTAGAGATTCAAGATTTTTTAGATCAAAGGTGTCAAACTAATGCTCCTATACCTACTGTGTCCGTACTGTCGGCATGGAACTAGGAATTACGACTACGTCGATTACTTTACTCTATGGTGCAGGGCTCAACTTCAAACGAACGCTTAATAAAGTTCGGCCCATGAAGGTAGTATTTGGTACCTTCATGGTTCGGCCGTTCAGAGAATGCGTTCCTGACACCTGTCAGTTAGTCACGACAACTGTCACAAAATTATAACATTATAATTGATTATTGATATAATAATGTTGTTTTAATGCTCATCAATTGTTAAAACGGTAAACAACCAGCAATAATATTTTTATCATAACTGCAACGCCATTACAAACAATTACAAAGTTACGTCGTCAGTTCAATCGCGACGTGTCAGGAACGCATTCTCTGAACGGCCGTAGTATATAAACTTCTACACTAGCGGCACGCTATGATGGCCGGTTTGACGTTTGTCCGCTCATGAAGTTCCGTATTAATTGATAACGACTTTGAAGGAAATAATTGTATTACTTTATTGACGATAGTGATGTGCAGAGATTCATAAATTTTATCGAATGTAGTTTTAGGTTTAGGACTCAAAATTTATTTATTAAATTGATTTCTAAAATGTATACAAGTGTAGAAAAATCAGTTTGCACCATTTAAGGGGTGAATGTACTTGTGAATATGAACAATTTTCACTATGTGGACAAACCTCTGAAATCGCAAAAAAATATCAGCTGTTTCATACAAAAGGTAAATTTTTTATTTTTATATGATATATACCACAACTCGGCATTTGGTTTTCTAAATTGAAAATTTTTAAAAATGGAATCTAATACGATCGTCACATAGGATCGCTGGCTAGCACAACTACTACCTCCGGCAAACTCGCGTCAATGCTCAATGCAAAACAAAGCAGTTTCGAATTGACGTTGCTTCGAAAAGTATAAACTGTCAGTGCAATGCGATTGTGATATAGTTTTGACCTGGCTTTGGATTTCAAATATTGATACTGCATTACTGTTGACCCTTGCTCGTTAATTTGGACTCTGTTCAAGCCCTTTGTTGTGGATTTCGTCGATATGACCGAACGTACGCAGAGAACTGTTCTAAATAGTCAGACACGTGAGTTCGTAATACGCCTTCGTAACTATTTCGATCGTGAAGCTCAAAATGGAGGGCCAATTTTACCTATAACGTCAGTGGTTGAACGCGTAGCTGATGCGCTTAATATTGGACAACGAACTGTTAGACGGATAACTAAAAAAAAAATATGGCGAGACTGGCACAGAAGAAAATAAACTTCACACACCAAAAAAGAGAAAACGAGCAAAACCAGTCGTAGGCATCGATAGCTTTGATGCCGATGCTATCCGAAGACATGTTTACGGCTACTATTTACAGAAGGAGTATCCAACAAGAAAAAAGTTGGTGCATTCACTGAAGGAAGCTGGATTATTCTTCGGTGGGGAAAGTTCTTTAACGAAGATTTTGAAGACCATTGGATTTCGATACAAAAAATGTAACAAACGCAAAATATTGATGGAAAGATTTGATATAGCGATGGCAAGGTATACTTTTTTACGGCAAGTGAAATAAATCAAAAATTGGCAAAATGTTGTGTTCTTGGATGAAACATGGCTTAATGCTAACCATACTGTAGGCCGTTCTTGGAACGATGACACAGCAGCATCTACTTCCAAAGTTCCTGTAGGAAAGGATCGCGACTTATAATTTGTCACGCCGGAACCATCAACGGGTTTGTCGAAGGTTCTCTCATGGCTTTTGCGTCAAAAACCACTGGAGACTATCGTGAAGACATGAATGGAGAAAAGTTTACTGAATGGTTTACCTCAATGTTGTGTAGCCTCCCTGAACCATCTATTATAATTATGGACAACGCCCCATACCACTCGATGCAAATTGACAAGCCACCTGCCCAATCCCAAAAGAAAGCTGATATCGTCGCATGGCTTCGTAAAAATGGCGTAGATGCAAACATGAATATGTTAAAAGCGGAATTAGTACGTCTTTTAAAAGAAAACAAACCAACCAAGATCCGATACGTCATTGACGAAATAGCATTAGAACATGGGCACAGAGTTATACGGTTACCGCCTTACCATTGTGAGTATAATGCGATTGAGTTGGTGTGGGCTCAAATTAAGGGATATGCTGCAAGACACAATACAGAACCCCCATTTACCACAAAAAAAATGCTAAAATTATTAGAAGAAGCTTGTGAACATGTGACTAAAGGAGACTGGGAAAAGGTTGTGAATAGAACTGTTAAATTAATAAGGGAAGATTATGAAAGAGATGTGAAAATAGATAATATTATAGAAAACGAACATATAATTATTAATGTAGGTGATGATAGCAGTGACGACAGTGAAAATAGTAGTATGGACGAATCTGATTAATTATGGCCTTTTGTGGCACCTTTTTTGGTATCTTTTGTATTCATATGTTTCTTGTGTGCATATAAAGTATGTATATTCATTTTCATTCAAATATTCAGTTCGTTCAAATAAATTAAATAAACATATACATTTTTGTTTTATTAAACCTATTTAATCAGGTACAAAAACAAAACTTAATTGTTTTTTGTTCGAGAATAAATTGACATTCCACATCACTATTGTAATGTGTCAAACCGGCCATCATAGCGTGCCGCTAGTGTAACGCTCTTATTCTCTAAGTAGGTATCTGATAATAAAAATATGTCTAAAATATCCCTGATTTAATTATTGTCCAAGATAATTAAGATTAAAGACCACATTTTCTCAAAAGGAAAAGTATAGATGTAGACATTCATTGAAACCACAATTGAAACTATTACAATGTGCGAGAGAGAGGGATACGAAATGTAATAGTCCTCCTATGTAACTCTGACCTCTGTAGCCCCCCAGCATTATACACAGACCAAAGACCTCTGATTAATCTCAGTGCCCAGCTGCCCACTGACCTCTATAATTAATCTTGATTAACACTGGACTGGCTGTGCCTTAGACGTAAATATTATACTATAATACTATATTATACTACACTGACTGCCTCAGCAGCCTTTACACCATTGCGCTGAGACTCAGCGCAAATCCACCCTCCACGTCTACCTTGAGCGTTACCCCGAACGCACCAGCCGCAGACTTCACCAGGGAAGTGATGGCCGAACTCCTTCAGCAGAGGGAGCTGGTGGCTGCCGCCAGACAGGACGTGGGTGTTGTAAAAGAGCAGATAGAAAAGTTAAATGAAAATATTGCCCAAAACAAGTTGCTCGATGGAATCTCATATGCAGCTATGGCTGCTACCCCCAAACCGGCAGCGGCGTCATCCTCTCAGCCTCGGCCTGTCCACTCGATGGTGATTTCTTCAGTTGATGCTCACGACACAAGTGAAGATGTAATAAATAAAATCAGAACGGCCGTAAGCGCTAAAACATCAGGTATACGGGTGGACAGGCTCAGGAAAGCCCGCGATCAAAAGGTGGTTTTGGGATGCCAGTCGCGCGAAGAACTTGCAAAAGTAGCGGAAAGACTGAAGTCCGGCAGTCCAACATTACTTACACAGGAGGTTGAGAACAGGGACCCACTAATCATCTTGCTTAACGTCCTTAGTGTGAATACCGACGAAGACATCCTGGGCGCTCTGCGTAAACAGAATGCGCACATACTGGGGGTGATACCCGAGGAGGAATATCGGGCGTGCGTGAGGTACCGTAAAAAGGCACGGAACCCGCTCGAATGCCACGTCGTCCTGCAGGTGTCACCATCGGTATGGCAGCGTATTACAGACGCAGGGAAGGTGCACATAGACCTGCAGCGCATAACGGCAAAAGACCAATCGCCCTTAATCCAGTGCTCAAGGTGTCTTGGATATGGACACGGCCGAAAAACCTGTCAGGAGTCAGTGGACGCATGCAGTCACTTTTCGGGACCACACTTACGCAATGAGTGCCCAGAGTGGAAGAGCGGGGAACGACCTACATGCCGCAATTGCAAGAGCAGCCGGTTGGATCAGACCGACCATAATAGCTTTGACGAATGCTGTCCTATTCGTAAAAAATGGGATTCTCTGGCAAGGGCGAGGGTTGCCTATTGCTAAGGGCACCCAGGGCCAAACACGAGCTGGAAATACTGGTAACCACGCTTATCGTGTAATACAGCCCAATTTACAGAGGGCAAAGCTGGCAACCAAGGAGTTGTTATATGAGGCACAAAGAAGGAACATCAGCTTCGCAATGGTTCAAGAGCCCTATGTTGGCTCAGATGGAGAGTTGGCTCCGGGAAGGGGGTACAGGGTCGTCCAGCGGACGCGTGATAGGACAAAGCCGGTTAAAGCCGCCATCATAGTCTTGGACGACGATCTTGAAGTTATCGAACATCCAGCACTAACCACAGAAAATATTGCACTAGCAACCCTAAAGACGTATTCCTGGGAAGTAAGTGTCATGTCCATCTACTTTGAAGGCAGTCAGCCCATTGAACCCTACCTCACCCATGTGAAAATGATTAAAGACAAACTACAACCAAGTAAATTAATCATTGGAGGAGACGCTAATGCTTGGAGCACATGGTGGGGTAGCGATTCCGAAGACCAAAGGGGAGAAATTTTAGCGGGAGCAATTGAGGAGATGGACATGCACTTGCTGAATGAAGGAACAAAGCCGACTTTCTTTACGGTTAGAAACGGAGACATTTTTAAAAGTATTGTCGACATCACCTTTTGCAGCCAAAATCTGCTAGGGCTGATCGAGGACTGGACGGTAGAGGAGAATGTCACAAGCTCCGACCACAATGCAATCTTATTCACAGTAAAATTAAAAAAGTCAAATATTAAGAGACCGTCAAAATCAACTAGAATTTATAATACCAAAAAAGCTAAGTGGAATATGTTTAGAGAAGAGTTGAGAAAGGAATTAGAAAAGAAAAATTTGAATGCACAGGAAATAGGAAAAATTGAAGTAGGGACAAAACTAGAAGAAACTGTAATAGAATATACAAGAAGCATTACGGAAGCATGCAAAAAAGCAATACCAATTATTAACCGGAAAAATAAAATAAACTTACCTTGGTGGACACCGGAGCTGGAGACACTCAAAAAAGAAGTGATGACGAAGAAGCGCAGAATAAAGTGTGCAGCACCTCGCAGAAGACAGCACGTTGTTGCCGAGTACCTGAAAACAAAAGAAAAATATACATTAGAAGCAGAAATAGCACAAGAAATAGCTGGAAAGAGTTCTGTAGCGCCCAAGACCGTGAAAGTATCTGGGACGGCATTTATAGGGTTATCAGGAGCACTTCTAAAAAATCAGAAGATCAACCTCTTGTAAGGGAGGGAGCTATTCTTAGTCCAGCTGAATCCACAAAGTTATTGGCCAATACTTTCTTTCCTGAGGATTTGGAATCTGAGGATAATTTCGACCACAGGAAAATACGAGACAAGGCTAAAAGTATAATGGAACCAATGGAAAATGATATCTGCGACCCCCCTTTTACGAGAGAGGAACTTATTTATGTAATTAAAACGTTTAACCCGAAAAAGGCGCCGGGAAGTGATGGGCTCACAGCTGATATCTGTGCGGAGGCCATAAATGCCAATATAGACACATTTCTGGCAATTGTCAACAGATGCCTCGAAATATCGTGCTTTCCAGAACTCTGGAAACAGGCAACGGTAATAGTCCTAAGGAAACCCGGTAAATCTGACTACAGCAATGGCTGGATCATGCGTCATGCTCGTGAACGGGTGCCGCCGGCGGGAATGGGGCTACTTTCTGTCTGCCCGTCTTTGACATGAATTGAATTGTAGTACGTTTTGTGGAAATGTCATATTCTATTCTAACAAAGATGCACGGGTTAAATCAGCTTGTCATCCAGCTGCCCACAAGATAGTATAAAAACTTATTACAATGTAATAGCTACTTATTAATATTGTAAAATGATTATTTTGAAAAGAGCAACTGCTGAGTTTCTTGCCGGCTCTTCTCAGCAGAATCCGCTTTCCGAACCGGTGGTAGAATCTTGACGTGTCATAAGAGCCACAGGTTGGCCTACATGAAATAAATAATTTTGAATTTTGAATACAGCCAAGCAAAGTCATACAGACCAATAGGACTGTTACCGGTGCTTGGTAAGATTCTGGAGAAGATGATAATACGGAGGGTTCGATGGCATCTGTTGCCAAAAGCTAATCCGAGGCAGTACGGATTCGTGCCCCAGCGTAGTACCGAGGACTCCCTCTATGACTTGATACAGCATATACGACAAAATGTTGATAATAAACTCATCAATGTGGTCGTATCACTTGACATAGAGGGGGCCTTCGATGGTGCATGGTGGCCCGCCGTGAAGCGCCGTTTGCTGGATAAGAAATGTCCCATAAACTTGAGGCAGATAATAAATAATTATCTAGAGGACAGAAAAGTAAACGTCTGCTACGCAGACAATGAATGTATGGTCTCGACTACGAAGGGATGCGTTCAGGGCTCAATCACTGGGCCCACGTTCTGGAACATTCTTTTGGACCCCCTCCTCGATGAAATCGAGAAAAATAAAGTGTACTGCCAGGCGTAGTATATATATATATAGTGTAATATTATAATATTAACTACCTAGGTATGTATGTAGACCACCTGACAGCCGCATAACGCGTACAGTATTTGCAATTCACGAAGGCGAGTGAGCTTAACTCGTGGTTACTTCGTGTACATGCACATTGCATAAGTGTGCGTGCCTGTCAAAGCCTAGGTGGGAGCGGGCAGGCGCGAGCATTGCGCTCGCTCACACTTATACAGATACGACACACACACAACCATAAGTCAGTCGCCCTCGTGATAATTGCAAGAACTATAACCGATTTTGATTTAACAAACTTCAAAGAATAAATCATTATAGCAGGGGCAAGTGCTATTCCTATGGACGCTTGTACATGTGGACTCAATCGATTTCGTCGAAAATAGTAACCCTAAAATTCTAAATTGAACGCGACCGTAAATGGTTGCCAGTTCGTATTCAAATTAGAATTTTAGGGTTGCTAGTTTCGACGGAATCGATTGTGTCTGGATGTAAAACAACCCGTTTTAAACAAAATTTTGAGGTTTTAAACCCCAAATAAACGGTTGAAAACTCGCCTACAAAAATACGCCGCGGGCAGCGGTCGTATGAAGTGGGAGAGGAAGTCATCGACAAAGCTTCCGCGAACGGGTTATTAATCTAAAACACACTAGATTTTAGAATACAACACAATGCCGTCCACACACAACGACATTGCGAGAGTGTGAATTTGGTTTTAAACCGATTTAGTTTTTTATATATAATAAATCAATTTGTTTTTTTTTTTTTTTTGGAGATAGGCTTACGCTTGACGACAATCAATACTGGAAAGCACTGATTAGGTCTAGGTTGGAGCGCGCTTGCCTAGAAAATGCCTATTCACTCTTGCCTTGAAGATACTGAGGTTATACGTGGCCGGAAACACAGATGTTGGAAGTGTGTTCCACACCTTAGCGGTTCGATTCAGAAACGTTGAACTGAAGCGTTTTGTGCGAGTAGGTTGGATTTCAACCACGTAAGGGTGCCAACGCTCACGTTTTCTCGATGTTCTGTGGTAAAACGGTGAAGGGGGCACAAGGTTGTGAAGTTCTTGAGCGCACTCTCCAAAGTATATCCGATAGAAGACCGATAGATAGACAGGCAACATTACGACGGTGCTGTAGACTGAGCATTTTTGCCTGCGTTAGTGACTGATCACCTATAATTCGGCGGGCACGGCGATCTACTGAGTCTAATGCATCGAGTTGGTACTTGGCAGAGCCGTCCCAGAGGTGGCAGCAGTACTCCATGGCTGAGCGTACCTGAGCCTGATAGAGAGTCAGGCGCTGCTCAGGCGTGAAGCACCGCTTCACCTTGTTTAGGATACCAAGTTTTTTGGCTGCTGTTTTGGCCTTTGACTCGATGCATTTCCCGAAATTGAGATTGGGCGAGATGTCAATGCCCAGGAGTTCAATATTAATAATTGAGCTATGGATGGTATAATTTATATTAATCGATTAATTTTCAAGTATTTTGTGCAATTTAACACAGAATATATTAATAATATCTAAGAATTCCAAACTTTTCCAAAACAAAGAATGGCGCCATACTGTGTGTTGCCAGGAAAGAAAAAAATTAGTTCCGTTTCTACTCTTTTTGCCAAGCTATAGGTACATAGTAAATTTTTATATGGGTGGGGCATCCCCTTCTTAATATTTAATTAAATCAATAAAGTGTTACAAAAAAAATCGGCCAAGTGCGAGTCGGGCCTCGCTCTTTTAGGGTTCCGTTAAAAAAAATTAAATTAAAAGATTTCCATCTACCCACCTACCCATTTTAATTTAATTTTTTTAATTTAATTTAATTTTTATTATTTGTTGTTATAGCGGCAATAGAAATACATAATATGTGAAAATTTCATCTGTCTATCTACTACGGTTTACGAGATACAGCCCGCTGACAGACGGACGGACGGACGGACGGACAGCGTAGGCTTAGTAATAGGGTCCCGTTGGTACCCTTTGGGTACGGAACCCTAAAAAAGGGGTGTGTGTCAGCTCCGAAGCACGACTGGAGTTTACTACTTAAAACGTCGTAATGCATTCGCGGCGCCGCCGCTCCGACCCGATCGGTGCGCGCTCGGCTTCCCGAAGCGAAAGCGCTTTCGCATTCGACAACTCAGGCGAAAACCAACCTTATTAACTCAACCTTAGGGTAGAAATTTGCATCATTGTGAAAAACGTAACAAGGGCATTCGACAACTCAAGCGAAAACCAACCTTATTTACTCAAAGTTAGGGTAGAAATTTGCATCGTTGTGAAAAACGTAACGAGGTCATTCAAAACAGATTTCACTGCTCAAATTTTTCTCATACCGGGCGCCTAAAATCGATTCTAAAGGAGTAAACTCCAAAAAACTTATAGCTAAACTAATCTAATTACTATACAAATCATGCCCGCGTGGAATGGTGCCAAGAATACTGGCTGCATCAATAAAGTAGATTCTAAAGACAACTTGGTAGCCCTGGGCTTCAGCCAAAGACTACAGTGTGGCTTCAGCTTCGGTTCAGTGCCGACTCCCCTGGATTTTTATCACAAAGAAACATTAGGTCTAACCAAAAAAACATATTATTATGAGTGTGAATGAAATATAAAACATACAACATTCTAGCGGAAGAAATATGTATATCTTGGTAGTCGTGGTCTGTGATGTAAAATATCAATCAATAAAATCTTAGAAAATAAGTCTAAAAATATATGAAAGCAGCCTGTCCAGTAATCATAGATCTATTATAGAGATCTAGTGACTGAATAGATTATCAAAGCAGCATACCTATTACCATGGAAGAAGGAATTACGACTACGATACGTAGGTTTAAGGATTTAGAAATGCAAAATCTTTTTTTCTGTGATCGAAGCATAATGTATACTAGTAGGGCGCGTGGGTGCGCGGCCCGCAAGCGGACCGCGGTTTTTCTATCGTCAAGTGGACTTTCAGGTCTTGATCATTTTCTATCAAAAAACCACTCTTCTATCTTTTATACTCTCCGAGATAGACACCGTTGAAGTTTGTATGGCCGCCATCTTGAATCCGCCATTTAGGATTTTTTTCAGCTCACTGCCAATTGGATGAGGTTTCGAGTGACTTTTGTTCGAGCACCCCCACCTATCGTCATTACCATGGCCGTGCTCCTCACCCACCTTCCAAACCCTCGATCATCATATCTCATCATTTGTCAGAATGAGAATTCTTTTATAAAAACAAATTTTGAAAAGAAACCGTATCAAAGTCTTGCATAGTTCTCAGCTTCAAGTCTATTCAATATTCGCCATATATTTTGTATGGAGAAAAAAAAATTCCGCCATGTTGGATTTTTTTCTATTCATCAAATAGATCTTTGGGTCCTGATCATCTTTTGCCAAGAAACCACTCTTCCATCTTTTATACTCGCCGAGATAGATACTGACGAAATTTGTATGGCGGCCATCTTTTTTCCGCCATTTTGAATTTTTTTTCAGCTCATTGCGAATTGGATGAGGTTTCGAGTGACATTTGTTCGAGCACCCTCCACCTATCTTCGATACCCTGACCGTGCTCTTCACCCGTCTCCGAAATCCTCAATCATCAGCTCTCTCCATAATTTTCCTCCGAATGAATTTTTGTCTTCTATACGAAACCATAAGTGAAAAAAAAAATTTTCATACAAAATTTTACAGGAGAGGTGATCAATCAGTCAGTGAATCAGTGAATCAGCACGAACAGCTATATATATATTAATGCAGCTTTTCTTGATCTTTCTAAGGCTTTTGACCTAGTATGTTACTTATGAGAAACTGTGGGAAAAATTCTATAACCTCAATGTGCCAGTGATGTGCCATTAGAGCTTATTAATGTCTTAAAATTCTGGTATAGCTCACAAACTAACCTAGTTAAATGGACTGGTGCTTATTCAGAGCCATATCGCCTTGAGTGCGGGGTTAGACAGGGCGGTCTTACATCTCCTGCTCTGTTTAACGTATATGTGAACCAGTTGATTGGTGAACTCAGTGAGACCGGAATTGGCTGTTCTATAGATGGTACAATAATTAATAATTTAAGTTATGCAGACGATTTATGGTCTTACCGAGTCCATCAATTAGTGCACTTAGAAAGCTTCTATATGTGAGAATTATGCGGCATAAAAAAGAGTGTACTTTTAGTTTTTAAGAGTAAAGGTAGCTCGGTGGAGTGTATTCCCCCAGGAACCCTTAATAGTATCTCCCTTAATAGAGTTACAGAATTTAAATATTTGGGGCACATAGTAACGGAGGACTTGAATGATACAAAAGACGTAGAGAGGGAACGTAGGGCGTTGGCGGTCAGATGTAATATGATAGCCCGCAAGTTTGCACGGTGTACGAGAGAAGAGAAGTGAAGCTTACCTACACTTTTTAAAGCATATTGCCAAACTTTCTACACCTGTAGCTTGTGGGTGAAATATACGCAGAGGGCCTATAATGACCTACGCATACAATACAACAATGGTTTTAGAGTACTGATGGGGCTGCCGCGCTTCTGCAGTGCATCACAAATGTTTGCGGAGAAGCACATTAATGACTTTTTGTCATAGAGTTACTTGTCATAAAATTAAAAAGAATATGTTTGATTGATGTCGTGAAAAAATTATGTCATGTTGTCGTAAAATAAATGTGGAAATTATAAAATAAAAGTATATTATTTATAAAAGGTTATGGGTGATTACACGCGAGAAATCGTAAACTAAAAAAATAGAAAAATGAGTCATGTGCACATAGAACCATTAAAAAGAGAGAATTACGACACCTGGAAAATACAAGCAAAAGCTCTGTTATTAAAACTTGGCTTATGGAGCTATGTTTCCAATAAAATTGAAAAGCCACCAAGCGAAGGCGATGAATTGAATAAATACAAAGAAAAAGACGGGCTAGCATTAGCTGAATTATTACTGATAATTTCACCGAGCGAATTAAAACAAGTGAAAAATTGTCAAACCAGTAAAGATGTCTGGGATACACTTGAAAATATATATTACAGTAAAGGTCCCGCTAGAAAAGCAACTCTGTTAAAAGAGTTGATATTAAGAAAAATGAAGGACAATGACAATGTGGTTGATTATTTGAACAAGTTTATGGATATTGTTGATAAACTAGCAGACATGGATATAACCATTAATAAGGATTTATTAAGTATCATGTTGCTATATAGTTTACCTCAATCTTTTGAAAATTTTCGTATAGCTATAGAATCTAGAGATGATTTACCAGATCCAGATAACCTGAAAATAAAGATCATTGAAGAAGCTGAAGCACGAAAAAATATGGCTAGTACAAATGATGGGAAGTTGGAACAAGAAATACTTTACAGCAAGCAACAAAGAAAAAATAAGGAACTACGTTCCAACAAGAAATATATCATTGAATGCTATAAATGTCAAAAAAGGGGGCATAAAGCGAGTGAATGCTGGTCAAAAGTGGACAAAACCAATAAAAGAAATGCGAATTATTGCTTAGAAACTTGTCTTAATGCAAATGATAATAAAGAAAAAGTTAAAAAATGGTGTCTTGATAGTGGATGCACGTCACATATGACTCATGAATTGGAAAGATTTCATAATGTAGAAAAAGATGACTATAAAACTATAAGGTTAGCTTCAGAGAACTGTACAGCAGAAATTGAAGGTAGAGGTTCAGTGTAAAACTTAGCATTAAGGAAATACCTGGTCTACAACTGACTGAAGCCTTGTATGTACCGTCACTGACTACAAACTTAATGTCAGTTGGAAAAATGACAGATAAAGGTGCAACAGTTTTGTTTAAGCAGAAACAAGCCACCGTAATGAGAAATGGTCAAATACTGTTAAAAGCAGAAAGAAATGAAGATGGTTTATACTATGTTAAAGAAAATTTAGAAGAAAAAACCAACTATTGTGAAACAAACAAAATGCAGCTGTGGCATAGAAAGTTAGCACACCTTAATGAGGGACAAATGAGAATAGCTCTTGATAAGAAAAGTATGGAAGGTTTAGAATTTAATAAATCTGACACAGTTAGAGATTGTGAAGTCTGTGCTAAAGGTAAGGCAACAAAACTGCCGTTTAATACACATAACAATGAGCAACGCACAAATCACAGATTAGAAATTGTGTATACTGATGTATGTGGTCCCATGAGACAGCCATCTAAGGGGGGTTCAAAATACTTCATCACATTCACAGATGACCATTCGAGATATACAAGAGTATATACAATGAAAACTAAAGATGAAGCCCTAGCAAAATTTAAAGAATTTAAAAACGAGGCTGAACGATTTACGAAAAATAAAATAGTATATTTGCAAAGTGATAATGGGACAGAGTATATAAACAATGAATTTGATAAATACTTAAAAGACAAAGGTATCAAGAGGAGACTTTCCGCACCATACACACCGGAACAAAATGGCTAAGCAGAAAGAAAAAATAGGACATTGCTTGATAAAGCTAGATGTATGCTGATAGACGCTAATATGAAAGAAGATTTTTGGGCTGAAGCAATTAATACCGCTAACTACTTGGCGAACCGCAGTCCTTGCAGTAGCATTGATAATGCGACTCCATTTGAAAAATGGGTAAAGAAAGTTCCGTCTGTGAGACACTTTCACATATTTGGAGCTAAAGCATTTGTATTAAATAAAGGAAAGAAAAATGGAAAATTTGCAGCCAGAGCGACAGCTGGAATTTTCATTGGATATTCCGAAAATCATAAGGCATACCGGATATTTAATCCGAAAACAGAAAAAGTGATAATCAGTAGAGATGTCAAAGTATTAGATAAAATGTTTTATGAAAACGAAATGAAAGAAGAACAAAAACAAAAGGAAGTTGATAAAAAGGAAATAGAAATTATATTCTTTCCTGAAAAACAAAATATAGATGACAATGATGAGTTGATAGAAAATGAAGGTAATGAATCAGAACCTGAATTGAACAATGATGAATTATTCCTAGATGCAACTACAGAAATAGATGAAATAGATAATGATATGTGTACAGATAATGAAGTAGAAACAAATACTAACAGTATTAAAAGGCAGAGAAAACCACCAGCATGGCATCAAGATTATGAGATGGATGCTGAACAATCATTCCTCTGTGAAATAGATGAGAACAGTGATGAATGGGAAGATGCAATAATAAGTGAGATTGAATCTCATCTTAAGAACAATACTTGGAATGTTGTACACAAGAACGAAAGCAAAAATTTGATAGATAATAAAATGATTTTGAAGTATAAGTATAATGCACTAGGAGAAATAGATCGTAGAAAAGCGCGACTTGTGGCGCGTGGATTCAATCAGAAAGAAGGAATTGATTACACAGAAACATTTGCACCTGTTGCAAAAATGAGTACTATTAGACTGCTCATAGCACATGCGATTGAAAATGATATGAAGTTATCTCAACTGGATGTGTGTACTGCATTTTTAAACGGCGATATAGATGAACAAATTTACATGAAGATGCCGAAAAATTTAGATAAATATTTGAAAATGATAATGATAAATGGAAAAGATAAAGAATTAATAAGAAAAGCAAAAGAAATGCTCTTAGATATAAATAGATATAAAAATAATGGGATATGTCGACTAAATAAAGCTATTTATGGGTTGAAACAAGCAGGTCGACAATGGTTTTTGAAGTTGCATAATAAATTGATGGAAATCGGATTTAAGAACTCTACAGCAGATCCTTGCTTATATATTTTAGAAAAAGAAGGTGAAAAGCTATTTGCAAACATTTATGTGGATGATTTAATACTGGCATATAAATCAGAAAATCTATTAAAAGAGGTCAAAATGAAATTGCAAAAAGCGTTTGAACTAAGAGATATGGGTTCGCTCCACCATTGCCTTGGCATACAATTCACCCATGTAGGGGGAGAAATGAGGTTGTCACAGGCAAGCTATATCGATAATTTAATAGAAAAATTTAACATGGGCGAATGTAAGCCGGTTTCAACACCAATGGAAACAGGTTTAAAATTAGAAAAAGCACAAAAAGAAGAAGAGATGGAAAACATACCATACCAAGCGTTGATTGGTTCTTTAATGTATCTGGCTATAGCTACGCGATCAGATATTATGTTTACAGTAAGTTATTTGAGCCAGTATAATACCTGTTTTGGAAAAACGCATTGGCAAGCTGCCAAAAGAGTATTACGATATTTAAAAGGTACAAAGAATGTTAGCATCAGATATAGAAAAACAGGAAGTGCATTAGTAGGAATGGCTGATGCTGACTGGGCAGCATGTACCATTGACCGTCGTTCATTTACGGGTTATATCTTCAAGTATGGAGGTGGTCTAATCAGTTATGCTACAAAGAAGCAACGAGTTGTAGCTTTGTCAACTGCTGAGGCCGAATATATGGCAATGACGGAAGCCGCAAAGGAAGCGCTACACCTAAAACAGCTATTGGAAGATATCGGAGTAGCTAATCAAACTGTGCCAATCTACAACGATAATTTAGCGGCACAGAAGTTAGCCAACAATTTGATGACGGGGAAAAGGGAAACGGCACATAAGCATAAGGGAACATTTCATAAGGGACTGTGTCCAAAAGAAATTGATAACAATTCGTTACAAGGACACAGATAATATGGAGGCAGATCTTTTAACAAAGGCCTTAGCCCAGCCAAGGTTAATGAAGCTGCTCAAGATGATAGGAGTCACTCAGAACTAAGGTTGGACCCCAAGATCTTCGTGAGGGGGAGTGTCATAAGTTACTTGTCATAAAATTAAAAAGAATATGTTTGATTGATGTCGTGAAAAAATTATGTCATGTTGTCGTAAAATAAATGTGGAAATTATAAAATAAAAGTATATTATTTATAAAACTTTTACGCAATTATGAGAAAAAGATCAGCATCGATGATGAGCAGAATGCGTGGAAGCTCCAACAGTATTTTGAAAACATTGACTAATAATTAATGGGAAAATCCATTTATGGAGCGGTGGATACTTAGAATTATCCTTAGTTAGAATTAAAAAAAAATTATATTATATATAAATAAACTTATATATAAATAACATAGTTAATAAAGTTTATTTGTTATTATCATTAAAGTTGAGGTTATTATTATTATATGGTATATGGATTTTATCTGAAATAAGCGTTATATTATTATTATTATAAGATCGAATCAAAGTGCAAAATACAAGAAAATACACGAGTAGATTCCGATTCTGATTTCTGTCCAACAGCAAACCAAATCCGGCCCAACACTATTTTCCCGGTACCTATGCAGGCGGGCCTTACGCCCACAGAACACTATACTCCTAGCGGAGCTTGCGCCTGGCGTCTTTAACGTATTTTCCATTTCCTAGTTCCATGCATCTGTTATTATAAGGTTGCCAACTTGTCAACGCCATCTTGAATTTTGTTGTGCTTCGGGTAGAAAACATTGTGAGCACGTGGATTATTGGAGTTTAATAAATTGAGTGAAATTTATAAGTAATTTATATCAGTTGTCTTGTTTACTGGTCTGTGTAATTTTCCTAATTAGAAAGTGACCCTATTTCTTTTTGAATATTAAAGTAAGTACAAATTTCTGATGCGTATCTATGCCGGTAACATTTCCACATTTAGCTCAAATGCTCCTTCCCAGAATAGGCTGTCGCTATGATATATTATTATTTTTACGATTGAATTAATTATATACATTGCAATCTAATACTATTTATTGAACTCATTAGGTATAATTTTGACATATAAAATTGCGTAACCTTTCATTTTATAATTTGGTACAAATGCTTACGTGTTGTCGGCGAAGGTTTCCACTCCGCTCGTGACCCTCGCCGGACAACGTAATACTTTTCAATCTTGAAAATTTAAAAGCACATGGTTCAAGCATTCGAAGCATGGCTGAGAAAGTAATGTATACGTGTCTAACTGTCACCTAATCATTGATTGAGCGACTTTTACATTTTTATTATCCATGCATGATCTTTTCGAACAATTTCCGTATGGTACGGCATTGACCGGTTTTAAAAATGTGCCACATAAATTGTAATGTATGAAGAGCATATTGGTTATATACTTAAAGCATGTGTTCATATTAATAATACTTCATCCACATAGTTTTATTGTATTATTTTTATAAGTACACATTATAACTTAGACCTCAATAATAACAAAGCTAATGTTATTATCACAAAACTATTTTATTTTTAATTAGTGATGATAAAACTGATATCTTCATATTTTGTAGACTTAGCTTGTCTTTAGTAACATTTTCTTCTACAATCTGGTATTGTAGGTTTAATATCTGGACCATACTTAGAACTTACTTGTAAAGATAGTATGTAAATAAAAACAAGCCTACATTTTTTTACTATAAGATATACCTACTATGCATGTTATAATAATATGTGAAAATGTCTATTACTTGAAGCAATAATTTTAACATGTTTTTCTTTTGTTATAGTTTGTTTGTAAAAGTGGCTTATTACGATGGCACCTTGTCGTCAGTTGCTTATGTGGTCAGTCCCATCAATAGCAGTTTTACTTGGTATTTTCTGGTTCAAGAAAAAGCGGGAGTACGCAAAATCTGACCCAGGTGGAAGAGAAAGGATAAAAAGTTTAAAAGAAGAGCTTGCAGAAGCTTTAGGTGCTGAAGCTGAGCTCATTCGAGCCACTCCTCTGGGCAAAATTGAGTGCTCTATACTTAAATCTGAACCGATAGACATAATCCCTAATGGTAATGGTTCTCAGCGATCCTCACCCCTTGAAATGACTGATGAAGAAATTGATCTGGAGATTGAGAGTATTAAAAGAAAGAAATCACTTGAAAAAGAAAAGAAAATGTCTATGACCACTGAGAGCAAAATGGAAGAATACCGCTGTCAGAATAATTCTGTCATTGTTACAGCTTCTGAGGTTCCTGTCTGTATGTCTTTTAAATCTGAACTCAGTTTCAACAAAAATGATGTCAATAATAGCTTAAAAAATATGAATGAGAATAATGCAAATATCCATGTGAATGAAAATATATCTGTTGATTCAGAAGCAATGGCTTTGCAGGCTGAAAGTAATAAATGTGATGCTGCGTCTGAAGATATTGGAACTGAAGAGAGCATTGTAACTGATAATGAAGCATTAAACATAAATAATAATGTCATTGAGGAATCTGATAATACGGGGCCTGGTGAGAGTGGTGATGGATTTTCAGCTTCACAGAATAGAACATTGTCAGAAAGAGACTCAGCAAACCACAGCCCAGTGGACCCAATGCTAGCCAGTCCTTCAACATGCCATTTCTCAGATAATCACAGTGAAGTAAGTTAATTTTGTAATTTGTAATTTTTTCTATTTTACTACCAATTGGCTAGCTGACTGCAAAATTGCAGTAGACACAAATGTCTCACAATTTCTGTTGGACAGTCAGCATGAAGATTGTGTGCAGTTTTTAACCAACTTCAAAAAAGGAGGAGGTTCTCAATTCTGTTTTTTTTTATTTATGTTCACCGATTACTCATGGCGCCTGAACCGATTTGGAAAATTCTTTTTTTGTTTGAAAGGGCATACTTCCCAGGTAAAAAATTAGGTAATTAAAGTTTTATCGAAATCAGTCGAACAGTTTTTTAAAAAACAATAAATTATATACTTTGTAGTGGTGCGGGTGTTTGAAGTCAGTTTTTAAGAACAAATTTTTATATTAAATTATTGTACATCAGTTTGGCAGTGCAGTTTAAATGCAGTCAGTCTGTCTAGACAGCTATCTTGATAGTTAGGTAGTAGTTTGAATAATTATAATAAACTCAATGAAATGTGAATGCATGAAAAGTTTTTTTTTTGCAATATTGCCACATTTGCAATTTTGAATACTGAATGACTGTATGTTTTTCTAATCATATTTTGTATTATACAGTATTAAACATTACAAGATATTTTATCTTCATGTTCAGGGTTCCAGTGATAGTGGCAAAGGATGCTCAGAAGCAGCCAGTCCACCTCCTGCAAATATAAACATGAGAATACACCAATTTGTAATACCTCAGGCTCTGGTTGGTCTATTAATAGGAAAATATGGTTCATTTGTAACCAAAATAAAAGCACAAACAGGTGCAACAGTTTATGTCAGAAAACATCCAGATTTAGCCAAACAGAAAATTTGTGCAGTTGAAGGTGTGTATTTGTTTTTAATTTTCTTTTTTGGTGATTTTATTAGGGTGCACTCGATTGAACACATTATAGCTTTTTGTGACATGACATTGTATGCATTATAAAATCAATTATCAAAGAATGATGCATCTGTGCATATGTGACATATTGTTGCACAATTGAATACACTCTACTAGTCTTAGAGGTGTGGGATAGTAACAACACAGAAGCCTCAATAGCCCAACGGTTAAAGGTGCAGACTGAAAACTGAAAGGTTGCAGGTTCGAACCCCACCCGTTGCACTATTGTCGTACCCACTCCTGGCACAAGCTTTCCGCTTATTTGGAGGGGAGAGGAGAATATTAGTCAAGTTCAACTTGGTTGATATTCTTTTTTAAAATAAAAATATATGTATAATGAAATTGATTGTATGGAGAGCCCTTGAGATGAGCAACACTCAGTAATAAATTTTTTCTTTTTCTCATGCAGAGAGAAAGCGAAATATGTTTATCGCTTTCCGTCTTGCATTTTTGATTAATTAGGGTAGTGCTGATTTCCTATTTTATTTGTATAATTTCTCCTTATAAAATACTTAAATAGAATATGGGATTTGAATTTACTACCATATTCAGTCTCCTTTCTTAGAATCTCTTTAGTATAGATTTAAAATAGTTCATTCCCAGAGTCAGTTAAACAATTAATGAATACATTCAAATGACAGCTCATTAAAAGATCTAATCATAATAATTAATTATTGACTCATCTAATATAATTTGATGAATACTTGTGACTATGGCAGTTAGGTTTTTATGATAAGTACCTAATGTTTTTATGATGGTTTTTATCACATGAAATGTCATACCCAGGTACTCAAGGTGAAATTGAAGCAGCTTTAGAGATGATAAATGAAAAATTCCCAGAGAAGAGGTTCCCAAACTTTTCCACTCAAGAAATTAGTGCAGAATTATATCAAAGACTGACTCCTCTAGTACCAGAATTCCTACAAGTAAGTCAATCAAACATTTTTTTATATCTTCCTCCTGTTTATTATTGTTTTACAGTTCAACTTTTATTTGCTGTACCTAATTAAATTAACCATCAATAATAATTATATTCTTAACTTTTGCCTCTGAATAGATTTAGGTTTTTAGAAAATGTCCTAGAAAGTCCTGTCAAAATCAGTTCAACTAATTTAAAATGTAATCATCATCATGATCATCATCATCAGCAACCCTTCAAAGGCTCACTACTGAGCGCAGGTCTCCTCTCAGAGAAGGGTTGTTATTTAATTTAAAATGTAATAATAATGCTCAATGAAACACAGTTTGAAATCACTAGGGCTGGTACCATTAAATCATGATTTAAGTGACTATTGAAATTGCATTTCATATAGTCATTGATTTATGAAACTAGCTGCTGCCCGCGACTTCGTCCGCGTGGATTTAGTTTTAAAATCCCTCGGGAACTCTTTTTTATTTTATTTTTTATACCATGCAAAAAATCATGTCGATCTGTAGCTCTTTTGCGGCGTGATTGAAGGACAAACAAACAATCATTATTAACTAGATGATGCCCGCGACTTCGGATTAAGGTTTTTTAATTCCCGCGGGAACTCTTTCCGGGATAAAATGTAGCCTGTGTTAATGCTGGGTATGAGCTGTCTCCATTTCAAATTTCAGCCAAATCGGTTCATTCATTGTGGCGTGAAAGAGTAACAAACATC
This sequence comes from Oeneis ivallda, assembly GCA_029955525.1. NCBI lineage: Eukaryota > Metazoa > Arthropoda > Insecta > Lepidoptera > Nymphalidae > Oeneis > Oeneis ivallda. The sequence goes on along the minus strand of JARPMR010000006.1, from coordinate 15,773,608 downwards.
CATCCTCACAAAGAAGGTCGTCAGCTTCATACAAGCTATGACCTGACCGTAAAGTATCGCGTCCATAAACGACATATTATAGTTTGATCGGTTGTTTATAATACAAAGTACTATATAATAAAATCAATTAAACTTTTTTTTTAAGCTGGAGAATGCCGGTATATCTCATGTTTTGTTTTGAGGTTAACATTGTACGACAGACATAGTCGTAATTCCTAGTTCCATGTGTACGACACTGGTGATATTTTTCAAAAACAAAATGATGGTTATTTATGCTATTATTTATGATACTTTAGAAGCACAGATCGGTTGTCTATACTAATATTATAAAGAGGAAATATTTTTTTGTTTATTTGTACCAAATACCAAGAACCAGCTCCTTAAACCTGATGCTGCAGGGGTTCTGCCCAAGTGGATAAAGTCACGGGTATCAGCGAGTATTATTATAAAATAGATAATCTCAAATAGATAGTCATATTGAAAGCCAAAATTTTCCTCTCACAAATTGATGACAACTAATAATTTTAAATACTTTATTTTATATTTTTGATTATTGAATAATTATTATTGTTTAAAATAATATTGTTCATTGTGATGTTGATCTGAAATATACAAAATATAAATATTATAAAAATTGTTTCCTTGTGGCAACCCTAGCCTAATTACCGATGTCTAGACGTTGGCAGCATTTACCACGAGATCAAAGGCGTTAAACTACTGTATCTCCTCCTTATACTGTGCTAGAACTCCCTCGCGACTTCGTCTGATTGGAGTTAAGTTCTTTAAAAATAAAATTCTTGGGAACCCTGTCTTCCCTGCCAGATCCCAGTCTTAATATCTATGCATCTATGGGTAGCATAAGTATGTCACGCACTCTTTAAACATTTCTGTGGTGGTGTCGTGTGATACGGGTTGTTACGTTCCCTCAAATATGGTTGAGCAAAGCATTGGCTGGGTCATGCATCATGCTCGTGAACGGGTGCCACCGGCGGAAATGGGGCTACTTTATGTCTGCCCATCTTAAGATAGAAGTTAGTCGGTATGCATTTTGGAACTTCCCTGATTGTGGAAACACTGCATATATAGCATAGTATTTACTGTATTGTAAATTTGTTTTGAAAAGAGCAACCGCCGAGTTTCTTGCTGGTTCTTCTCGGCAGGAAGGGCATTCCGAACCAGTGGTAGATTCATCGATTATTCAAAAGCACTTGTAAAAGTTTATTTGAATAAAAAATATTTCTATTCTATTCTATTCTATTCTATGAAAAAAATCGTCTATCTGTCGCTTTTAGACTGTGTGATTGAAGGACAAATAAAAACAACTATCTCTCTGCATTGTATTCCTCATGGCTGAGTTGTGACCCCTTTCCATTATTTATATTATAATGATAGGATTTTTTTGGGAAAATAATGTGGTGAGTTCCCAAATCCTTACCAAAATATTAGTAGGGACTACTAGCTGATGCCTGCGATTTCGTCCGCGTGGATTTAGTTTTTAATTCCGCGGGAACTCTTATTTTCTGGGATAAAAAATAATCTGTCACTCGAGGTCCTCAACCACATCCATATGCCAAAAAACTTGAAAAATATGGAAACTTTCATTCAAACTTTCGTGCGGAATGCGGATGCCTATGTCATAACAGCTATCGGTATGCCAATTTCAGCTAGATCCGTCCAGAGATTTTGAGCTGTGTTGATAGATAAGTCAGTCAGTCAGTCAGTCCACCTTTTCCTTGTATATATTTAGATAAAATGACATCCTTGCAACCTGCCAACTCTCAGTTGCAGCTTGTGGAGTCTGTGAACAACGACACGATCATGACGTGCCTGGTGAGCGCAGGCCATTTCTTCCTGCAGCAGCCATTGCACCCCACCTTTCCCTCGCTGCACGCGCTGCATCGGCTCATGGCCGCCACCTACCAGAATCCGGACGTGCCGGCGCTACCCCGCCCGGTGAAAGGTAACCTTTACCTTAACACACTTTGTGTGTAACCGACTGGTTTATGCTACTTGCTTAATATATACTTGCGATATGTCTTATGCTTGTAAGTTGTTTTACTTTATTTATGTTTTCAAGGTAATTTTACTTGTAACATCGTCTTTATCCGATACCGATATCATATAAAATTAGAGAGTTTGTAAGAATCTTAAAAAAGAATTAAAACCACTGAGCTTTTTACCTTTTTCTTACCTGTGTATAATAATAATATGTAGATAGCTTAGATGGTTTTAAATAGACATTGGCAACATAAAGTCGGATTTTTAATTAGACGAAGTCAACTGACGTTTACTGTGTTGTCAGTTTTTGATGAAAAAAAAATAGTGTTGTGACAAAGTGAATGATTGAATTGCCTCGATTGTCTACACTAGCGGCACGCTATGATGGCCGGTTTGACACATTACAATAGTGATGTGGAATGTCAATTTATTCTCGAACAAAAAACAATTAAGTTTTGTTTTTGTACCTGATTAAATAGGTTTAATAAAACAAAAATGTATATGTTTATTTAATTTATTTGAACGAACTGAATATTTGAATGAAAATGAATATACATACTTTATATGCACACAAGAAACATATGAATACAAAAGATACCAAAAAAGGTGCCACAAAAGGCCATAATTAATCAGATTCGTCCATACTACTATTTTCACTGTCGTCACTGCTATCATCACCTACATTAATAATTATATGTTCGTTTTCTATAATATTATCTATTTTCACATCTCTTTCATAATCTTCCCTTATTAATTTAACAGTTCTATTCACAACCTTTTCCCAGTCTCCTTTAGTCACATGTTCACAAGCTTCTTCTAATAATTTTAGCATTTTTTTTGTGGTAAATGGGGGTTCTGTATTGTGTCTTGCAGCATATCCCTTAATTTGAGCCCACACCAACTCAATCGCATTATACTCACAATGGTAAGGCGGTAACCGTATAACTCTGTGCCCATGTTCTAATGCTATTTCGTCAATGACGTATCGGATCTTGGTTGGTTTGTTTTCTTTTAAAAGACGTACTAATTCCGCTTTTAACATATTCATGTTTGCATCTACGCCATTTTTACGAAGCCATGCGACGATATCAGCTTTCTTTTGGGATTGGGCAGGTGGCTTGTCAATTTGCATCGAGTGGTATGGGGCGTTGTCCATAATTATAATAGATGGTTCAGGGAGGCTACACAACATTGAGGTAAACCATTCAGTAAACTTTTAAATAAATTTTGAGTCCTAAACCTAAAACTACATTCGATAAAATTTATGAATCTCTGCACATCACTATCGTCAATAAAGTAATACAATTATTTCCTTCAAAGTCGTTATCAATTAATACGGAACTTCATGAGCGGACAAACGTCAAACCGGCCATCATAGCGTGCCGCTAGTGTAGTGAATAGTTAGTGTGCCGAACTGCCGATATCGGGTACGGGGTTCGAATTTTAGTCGTGCTTTGTACATACCAACGAGTTTTCGACGACTTTGTTCCTATAGTATCTACCTATACTGAATACCGAGTGTTTTTAACATTAAGGAAAACATTGCGAGGAAACTTTTAAGACTGTCCTATTTTCAATACATCATGTAGTTGAAACTATAGATGTATAAAATTTAACAATTATAGGTAGGTAATGAAAATAAAAAACATCGCTTATTACATAATTTGTTTTTATTCATCATCAGATAAAAAATCATCACTATCGCTTTCGGTGACATTAATTGTAAATCTGTCTGAAACATTGTCGATCATGTGGTCGAGACCATACATTTTGTCTTCTTCTTTAATTATATGAGACACGCAGCTACTCCATTTTTCAGGTGTGATATGTTGAAGTCCTTCTTCAAAAAGTTTTTTTACTTCTGTCATTTTGAAGGTTTTGTTATTTCTTGCAACATATCCTTTAGCCTGCGCCCATACCAACTCAATGGGATTGAGCTCACAGTGGTATGGGGGCATACGTAAAACAATTATCCCATGCTGCGTTGCCATCTAGTCCACAACATACTTATCGCAATGTTCCTGTTTGTGCTGCTGTACAATGTCTATAAGAGTGGCTTTAATCATTGTTGCTTGGAATGAAATATTTTTGCTCGTTAGCCACTCTTGTATTCTAGGTTTAGTCCAAGACATTTTAGGCAGCAATTCTAGTTTTCTGGAGTGGTAGGGGGCATTATCCATCACTACTACGGAATTTGGTTTTAGTTTTGGCAAGACCCCCCTAAACCACTTCTCAAAGAAATCGGCATTCATCTCTTGATGATAATCTTCTTTATTTTTTTTGGCTTCAAATATTAATAAGCTGTCTTCTACGAATCCTTCTACCCCGCCTATATGGCCGATAAGTAACCGTTTGCCCTTTCCTGAAGGCTGTTTTAAGCCAGTGGTCAAGCCATCTAGGAAGGCCTACCGGGACGATACCACTGTCTGGTCAATCCATGCCTTCTTCGGTGCACGACCTTCAACATAGTGAAAAATAACAATTAATTATTGAAAGTACAATTAAATGTTACATGTTATGTTGTAATGTTGTTGTACAGTTAATGTAAAGAAAACAGAAAATTGTAATTACCTTCGTTGATCCAGGTTTCATCTTGGTAATAAATATACCTTCCTTCCCTTCGATACTCTTTAATTTTTTGAAGGTATCTCTGGCGCCATAAAATAATATCCTGTCTGTCAAGTAACACATTACCTGCGAAAACGTTTTTGAGTAAGGAAGTCTATGAAATCTAATACTTTGCTTTTACAAAGAACATTATGGTGGACACAGAATATAATGCAGTAGAAGGAATAAAGTTTAAGTTACCTTTTTAATGGTGGGTGACTCATTTGCATAAAAAAATTGATGTACTTTTCGCCTTATAGCGGCAAAAGTAAAATCGTCAAATTTTTCTTTGAAACTGTGTTTCGGTCCACGTTTCTCGGGAGACATAAATTGTTCAATTTCTTTGTATTCTTTTAACACACTGTAAACTGAGGTCACACCAATTCCCAAAATGTCAGCGGTTTTCGAAACGCATTCTTTTTTTTCAGGAGCCTCAATAGGTAATAGTGAAGCAGCTTTCTCCTCAAATACGTGTTTGTAGACGTTTTATAATAATAATAATAATAAAACATTTATTCAGCCAGCAAGGTACAAATACAAAAATACAAGATACAAAATACAAAAAATACAATACAAAATACAAAAAATTATGTAGTTAAACAAAATAGGCCCCCTAAAGATTTCCAAAGAACCGAGGAAAAGAATCTCAATCATCGGTTCTCTGGAAAAACCAGGCGCCTATCAATATCCCCTAGAACCTATATTGCCTAAGGCCACGTTTTCGCATAGGCGTGGCGTTGCGCTTCGCGCGGCGCGTCGAGTCGCGTGAGCGGTCGCGCGATATGGCCAAGGTATGAGGGCGAGCGAGAGCGAGCGAGCGACGCGCCGCGCGACGCGCAACGCCACGCCTATGCGAAAACGTGGCCTAATGCTGCTGAACGGGGCGCTGCCTCAGCTTCATGCTACAGTCAAGACTGACTATAGTGCTGGTTTTCAGGCATGACCCCATAGTGACGTCACGGACTGATCAGGATCTTATCTTATATATTCCAAAATATACATACATATATATAAGTAAATATAATTGTAGATATGCTTATAATTATTAACAGATATAGTGGTACATAATATTATACTTTGAGTCTGTGTTTTTATGAAGCCTGCAAAACGGTATTGAAATATTAATGTTCCAGGTTTAATTTAACAAAGTTTTTGCTTCTCCAAAAGGTGTTTCCTAACCGCATTCCTAAATGAAAATATGGATTTTATCACACGAATCGGAGGAGGCAAATCATTCCATATTTTACAGGCTGCATATTTAAAGGTCCCCCTAAAAGCGGCTGACCTATGTCTAGACATTGAGATCCGGGGAGCTGACTTCGGTCTAAGGTTTCTATTATCATGAATCCACTTTATTTTTGAATGTAAATAGGCAGGCTTTCCCGTGGAAATAACTCCAAATAAAAGAGAAGCCAGATGCAGTTTCCGGCGAGCTTCCATGTTAAGCATGTTCGCATTATTTATATAAGGACTAACATGTGTTCGAGGAGCAATAGGAAAGCAAAAACGGGCACAAGCGTTTTGAACCCTTCGGAGAAGCTTCGCTGACCTACCCAGCAAGCATGGCCCATACGCGGCATCAGCATAATTTAATTTGGACAATATTAGAGACTCGCATAGGCGAATCCTAACGTCAATGTTTAGGTATGAACGCATTTTATAAAGGACCTTCAAGCGGTAAAAGCATCCCTTCACTAAGTTCTTGACTATGTTTCAAAACGTAATTTTGCATCGAATATGACACCTAAATTTCGTGCCTCAAAAACTCTTTCTACGGGGTTATTCCTGACATGGATGGTTAGCTTAAGTGTTTCTACTTTATTTACAGTATGTTTAGTTCCTAATATCATCAGCTTGGTTTTTTTGGGATTAAGATTGAGTGAATTAATTTCTGACCAAGCTGCTATATTCTCCAAATCTTGGCATATTTTTATTTCAGCTTCTGCTGTATTATTTGGCTGGAAAGAGTAGTATAGTTGGACATCATCAGCGTAGCAGTGGTATTTGCAGTGGGTGATGCGGCGGGTCATGTCTGCTGTGTACAGTGCGAACAGTATAGGACTAAGGATTGAACCTTGCGGTACTCCCCTAAGAACTGGCGACAACGAAGAGACTAGCTGATTACCACTGATTTGATTAACTTCGACGTACTGTTTCCTATTATTGAAGTAACTGTTGAACCAATTTACTGTGCTATTTGTAAACCCGTAGTAAGATAGTTTTGACAAAAGAAGTGACGTATTTATGGAGTCAAATGCTCTGGAAAAATCGAGTAACACCAAAATTGTGGCCATGCCTTGATCTTGAGAGGTAAGAATGTTGTCAATTACATCCATGATAGCCGTGGTAGTACTGTGATTTTTCCGAAACCCGGATTGTAATGTAGGTAGAATATTGTTATCTTCTAGATATTTGGTCAACTGTCTACAAACCACTTTTTCCAAGATTTTGGACAGACATGGGAGGATACTTATTGGCCTTAGGTCTTTTAAAGTAGTAGGGTTCTCAACTTTTGGTAATGGCTTAACTATGGCTGTTTTCCATGAACTGGGAAAGATGGAGGTTAAAATTGATCTATTTATAATACTCGTTATGGTGGAAAGGCTTTGTGGAAGTGACAACTGTATCATGTCTAACGAAAACTCATCGGTTCCGATTGCGTTAGACTTAAGTTCTCTGATAATTTTTATAATTTCATTCTCACTAGTTGTTTTTAGATTGAAACTGTGAGGCCTGAACCGGTGGAATTCAAAGTAAGTAAATGTTGACATATTTGCAGTACTGATAAAAGGAACATCTAGGAAGTGCGTATTTATAAGGTCAGGATTACATAGGGGGGCTGGTATCTCTTGTTCTTTTGTTTTATTTAAAACTAAATATTTTTTCAGATTTTTCCACATTAACTTTGGATTTTTAATGCACCTATTTATATAAAATTTATAGTAGGCACGTTTCTCAGCCTCCAACGCTTCATATACTACTTTCTTTAAATCTTTATAATATTGTTTGTGCGCTTCGTTTTTAGTTGTATCATAAGTAAGTAGTTTTGTATCATAAGTTTTTCGGTAACGCTTAAAGCAATCCGTGGTCTCTTCTTTCTTGGAGACAAGCTTTGGCTTGACGTGCTTGGTTGAGGATCCATATCGTTTGTACGAAACAATATAGTAGATGACAAATAAACACAACAACTACCACAAAAACAACGTAACGAGAAACTTAACAAACACAACGTAACGAAAAACTTAACAAAAACAATAACTAAACAGCGTGAGCGCAGAAAAAACATTCGTGCTATCAGACCAGAGGATAGAAGCCGAATGACAAACAAAATGGCGACCGACGCGCGCGGCGTTGATCGGTGTTGGCACTAGTCGCGGCGCCGCGCTTTGTAATAAGCCGTCAAAAAACTGATTGTAGTTACATACTACTAGTAACTTATATCAGAGCACTTTTATATAATTTTATTGTAAAATAGAAATAATATTCTTTTATAGTTTGAAATGATAAACTATTCACACCCATTGTTCATTCATCTGATTGAACGAGAACTGAACGCATCACTATTACTTTAAATATGGCAACATTATTTTACAAAGTGACATTAGCAACTGTCAGTTGGTATCGTCTAATTAAAAATCCGACTTTAGAACCCATATAATGTTATGCTAAATATATTTAAAATAAATGAAATTAAATAAACTTGTGTGCAGTTTGGCAGATGATTTTGATCAGTATGCATCTCTTGCAGAGGGCTCCATCTGCGCCGCGCCCACCGAGAACAACTGGTACCGCGCGCAGGTGATATCCACCTCGGAGGAGAACGACTCTTCCATGGTGAAGTTGGTCGACTTCGGCGGCTACCTCATCGTGGACAACGACCAGCTCAAGCAGATCCGCTCGGACTTCATGACACTGCCCTTCCAGGCTACGGAGGCGCTGCTGGCGTTCGTCAAACCAGCTAACAGTGGTCAGTCTTACAGAATTAGAGATAGAGAGCTTACAAGTGCAATAGTCGACGCGGTGACTAAGCTGATAAGCCATTTTTAGTAAGCGTTTCATAGGCCGAGTACGAAGTATCGTCGCGTTAGTACGACGAGCTCGCAGAAAATTATTAAAAAATCACGTACTGACGTTTCACAACAGTGAAAAGGTGTTGTAATTTATCACAATAACCATCAAAAACGTAATTATCAGTATCAGTACTAGAAAATAATTGCATGGCACTCACACATTCATTGGTTGTTTTGTACTTAAGTTTGTTAGTTCGACAGTTTTCACATACCAAAGCTAAAGACATGCACCACCCCTTTCCACCGTAAACATTATGAAAACTGCGGCGTTAAATCTACTTCATTAAATTTACATGTACCTAACTATCTCATTAAAATAAAACCACATCCACATTTAAATATGGATAAAATGTAGCCATCCTAACCAAGTTATATTCATTCATTTTAGAAAAATAGTCATGCACTCTGTGAATCATTTGTCACTTATTCATATTATGTTTCCAGTTGTAAACAATGCCAGTTTCAGATCAAAGTCTATATCAAAGTCTATATATAAACCTACAAAAAGTAGGTTCCATGCTGCTGTAGTGTAATGTGATGAAAGAGAAAGGGTACTCTGTTAAATTAGCTTATCAATCAACTTTGTGGCCGACCGCATTTCCGGCTTATATCATGGCAACTACCCGATTCCTATTGAATTGCATATCTACTTATAAGTCAGACAACTCAAAAATGTGTTCACTAGATAAAAAAAACTATCTGAATCTTTCTTAGTAAAGTTGTTATTAAACTCAATTTTATTTTACATCTCAATAACTTTACTAACACTTTTTCCATCTATAGTCCAGGGTAGATAATTTTTGAAAACAAAATAAATTATAGTAGGATGAAACCCATTGGAAAAGGAAGAGAATGCAACAAAAATGAAAGGAAAAATAAATTACGGGCGATCTGAGGTCGGGAAGTGGGGGGGGAGGGGGGGGGGGGGGTTTAATGGTAAGAAACGGTTTATCTCAAAATCTGGAAAAACTACAAGTCCTATGGAAAAAAGTTAAATCGCAAAGTTGTAGGTAATAAAAAGATCTACAACTTTTGTATTTGTACTTTTTTCACATAACCTCAAAATGTATGTGAAAAATTCAAATAACCAAGTTTTTGGTTTTTTATTTTTATCTCCCGTCAAAATATCTGCTTTTTTAAAAAAGTCGGTGAGCTTTTTGTTCGTTGAAATCTCTACTTTCTGATGGTGTAAAAAAAATATACATTTACTATGGTAAATGCTCTCAGAAAATGCAGAAACGAAATACGAAATAACAGGTAGTAAGGCCCAGACCCTCCTAGCCCCTTCCCCACTTCTCTATGAAATACCTTTTGATGGGCTAAAATTTTCTGTAGGTCACTCAGGTATATAAGTTATGTTAAAATAGCAATAAATAGCCATCTACGCATGTAATTTAAAAGGTATTTCATAGGGGCAAAATGCAGAAACGAAATACGAAATACGTATTTCGTTTCTGCATTTTCTGAGTTGAATTTTTCACATACATTTTGAGGTTATGTCAAAAAAGTCTAAATACAAAAGTTGTAGATCTTTTTATTACCTACAACTTTGCCATTTAACTTTTTTCCATAGGACTTGTAGTTTTTCCAGAAATTGAGATAAACCGTTTTTTACCATTAAACCCCCCCTCCCCCCCACTTCCCGACCTCAGATCGCCCGTAATTTATTTTTCCTTTCATTTTTGTTGCATTCTCTTCCTTTTCCAATGGGTTTCATCCTACTATTATTTTTTTTCACTTTTTATTATTTTTTAAGGCTTCTACCCTGGTCTACTAGAGAAAAGTGACCTTTTAGATTTGTCTGACTTGAGACTTCTAATGTAGGTGTACGGAATGTGCTTATTCAGCGTGTGTGTGTGTGTGTGTGCACAGAGGCGGATTGGAGCGGCGAGGCGCTGCGCATCATGGCGGGGCTGACGGCGGGGCAGCTGCTGCACGCGCAGGTGGCCGGCTACGACGAGGCGGGCCTGCCGCTCGTGCACCTCTACCTCACGCTCAGCCCGCAGGTACACCGCGCACCGCACACCACTCTCCCAGCTCCTCTCTCCGCGTTGTATTTCTAATAGGCATGCATGATTACCGATTTTGAAAACTGTTGGATGATATTCGAAAAAATATCTTAATACAGCAAAAAAAAAGTCTGTTAAGTCGATCTACGGGCGATAGTTTTACGTGATAACGTCATAAAGATGAACAGCGTGCTGCTAGAACTAGCTCGCGACACATCCGCAGCTGCTAACCACAGCGCGGACGCGATGACTGGCGAGTGGCGGGTGCCGGGCGGCGGCGGTCACAAGCTAACGCTTGGGTCGATCGTGCCTCTCTATCGCTTGTTCCGCGCTCTCGCTTGCACGCTCAGGCTTGAGCGGAACGTGACACTTTTTCGTGCGTGCAGCTGGTGTTCATCGATTTAAAAGACGTTATCACGTCAAAAGGTTTCGTAGCCATGCCGCTTTGTGCTAGCATATGAAAATGGCACACGCAGACAGCTAAACTCCACAATAGCCAGTTCAGTACTTTCCCCTCCACTTTGTTTGCAGGCCTCGCATGTGATCCGCATAAACACCAAAGAGCCCACTTAGTGGACGGATAATTTACTCCTATAATAACCTAGCAAAGCATTCTCGTCACCTATATAATTATAATGTAAAGTGTTTTTCTTTGTTTTCAGCAAGTAATATTCCTAAACAGAGAGCTAGTGGACCGCGGGCTGGCCGAGTGGGACGTCCCGCCCGACTCGTGAGCGCGCCCGCCGCGCGGACTTGCGTCGGTCTGGCGCCGACCGTAGTATGAGGTTGCCGCCCGCGCCCGCTCATCGCGACCCTACCGACGTGACGCGATCCCATATTACGTGGCGCGCATGTCTCTAGCGTTCTTCCGATAAATTGGCACACGTAACTGATTAAATTTGTATAAGTTTTGATTAGTGAATTGTGATTTGGGCGTATCTACTTCAAATGCAATAAAAAACGTCATTTCTTGAACGATTTATATTTGTTTGACTTGGTTACGTGCCTGCTAACAATTAAATTTTTAAGAATTCGTATCAATATGGACGAATAAAATATACTTTAATATGATTATGTTATGTTATATAAGTATGTAGATCGCGGTATATGAGCCAATTTTCGGAAAATTAGCCGCGTGTTTCATGCAGAACTGTGTAATGGATAAGATGTAACTAAGGAACGTTCCTTTGCGAGCCTGCCCCTGCGACCCGGTCGCAATGGACGCTCGGCGCGACTGCTCGCATCTGAACTCCCACAAATTACACATTTAAAATTCATACGCTTACGATAAACTATAACTACATATAGTTATTAATGGTAACCACAAAATATCTATACTTTCTCGTAGTTGGATTAGTAGTAATAATTTGACGCATGTGTCAGTTACTCATAATATTGCGTTTTATTTAGTGACCCTTTTTTGTATTCTTGTTTGAGAGTTGGTCAGGATGCTCATTATAATACAATAACAGCACTGCTGTCTGCATTTTGCAAACAACTTTTTTACTTGGCTGTTTTCTTTTAATCATATTTACGCAGTGCCAATAGCTAGTTGTAATAGTAACTGTTTTTTTTTTTTTTTTAATAATATTTGTACTGAATTCTGAATTTTGCCTCTTGAATCTTGTGGCCTTTTAAAATACACTATTCTTCCCCTTAAAATGATATATTCTATTATGTGTATATGGTATATTGTATAATGATTAATGAATTATTGGACTACATGCATTTTTTGCGAAAGAAGGTTGTAAATCTTAATTATGACATAGTAATTGTGTCCTGTGCATAACTTAATGTGTAATTATTGTTAAATATTTTGTAAAATATCAAAGTACAATTGAGACTTGAGTATTGTGTGATTGCTTTGAGTGGTGTTTAAAATTTTGGTATGAATAAGATTATTGAAATATTTAACGGTCGTTTAAGCTTTCGAAGCCGCAATCGGTTTAGTCGCCTGAACTGAATTTGTTTGAAGTACCTTCAAGTATCACTTGAATAGTTATTTGTTATACAAGAGTGCAAAGTTGCTTTTTAATCGCGTGCTCAATTTTGATGACCGAGCAAGCGAAGGATTCTAAAATTGGTTCAAAAATTAGAATCCTGAGCGTTAGCGAGGTAATCAAAAGAGCACGAGGTGTGAAAAATTTTTGCAACACGTAACTTTTCATCTCACCTCAGCGTGGAAATGACTAAATGCAAAAAAAGAAAATGGCGCGCGCAAAGCAAATTAAAAAAACTACACCAAGAAGGTTCTGAGTCTGAGTTTTTAACAAATTAAAAAAGGTTGTATGATAAATTCGGCACCATAGAGGTAGAAGTAAATAGGTTTAATGATGTTTTGAATTCATAAACTTACTGCACACGATGTTCTAAATTCAATTTACTTTATCCTCTAGCGGATAAAAACGGCTCTTGCACAGATATCGAAGAGCAAAAAAATACTCTTTCCGAGATGGGGAGATGAAAAAAATGTTAACGAACCTTAGTGAATTTTGTTTAACACGCAATTTTCAGACACGTGTATTATTTACGTGTCTTGATGTTACTTCAAAATTAAATAAAATAATAAATTATTATGATTACAAACACTCATTGCGAAAGAAAACATAACCGCAAAGGTAATTGCGCCATCACTAAAAATAATACTCTTAACTCCAACAAATTTTTTTCAGGAGGCTTGACAGTTTACTTATTCTCTGGAATAGTTGGTTACTAAAATAATACTGCTGATTGATATGGAATAAATGATAAATCTTTATTGTTATAATGAGCATGTCGATATTCCTGACTTTAGAATATTAATGTACATAAAATAGAAAGTTTAAGTAGTTACTAAAAACAATTTGGTATATTTGTTTTCTAAAAATTCATTCAGTATTTTTAGTATGTTGGAAATTTTATGCGTTTGTTAGTTAATTGAGTTGGTATGTATTGCGTAGTGAACTTGGCAGGCTGTAAACTTAGACGATTTTAACTTTTATAGTTTTAAGTGTAGAAGGATCAGGGTTTACAGTTTCAATATACCGGTTAATTGATTGAACGAATCGAAATCGTGTCGGTTAAGGTTATTCAAAGAGCAATTTTTTAATTTCTTCATGTTGCAATCAACTACATTTTAAATTTTGGTAAATCGGTAAATTGAGCGAAACCGAATGAGAAACTATTCCATTCTTTATCTGATTAAGGAAACCGAAACCTTAACCGAAATGATTCCGATACCGGGATAATGACCGAAACTGATTTTTCCCGTTATCCAAACCCTGATAACGATGCGCTGCAATTTCGGATAATATTAATAATAAAATCCTAAGTTAAGGTTGTTCACGCGCAGAGTTCACGCATTGAATTGCTGATACCAGAGTGTGAATTGATTTATTTGTAGCTGGCTCTCGTTTGCATTTTGTTGACGTCCTACTGTATATAACTAATATATTTACAGTTAAATCAATAAATTATCGTTTCAAAAATTTATTCGTTTTTTACTCTAAAATCCTCCCTCCATTAAAGCTGTGTACTGAAGCGTCATTAGCATAATAATAATAACTTTATTCTCAATAACTTTTACAAGATATTAATTTTATTATTATTCACAGGCCACAGCGCGATGGTAGAAATCACAAAAAGTTAGAAGGATTGTTTAAATATTAATGATATTAGATAAAAAAAATCGTGTGGCGTCGTGGAACACCAGATAGGAACGAAGTTCCTTTGTTTAAAAATATTAATTTCAAGTTCTATTCGAGGTATAAAGAAAATAATTCTTCAGGTAAGTATACATTTTTTATCATGATTTTTTTATCGATAAAAATAAAAAAAAACTACTTTACAAAATTAATTTAACATGTTTATTTTGTTTACAATGATTTATAAAAATATATACCTAATAAGTGTAATTTATTTTTAATTTTTTTCCAAATATGAATTATAAAAGTATAAATAGGTAATAATAAATATAAAATAAATAATAATTATCTGAAGTCAGGATTCGCACATCTGAACCGACAGTATCACTCCTTCTTTTTACCCCTGCGCCATCGAAGCATTGATAGAATGTGTAAAATAAACGGACAATCTATGAATACATATATGTCTAGATCTAGGAGTATCGCGCTACTAAAGAACGAAAAAAAACAGGCCAATGAGAATAGGCTCGTCTGCGTGCGTGAGTGCCGCGCATGCGCGGCGTGGATTACTGAGCGTGCGTAATGATACCAGGTACGCAGGTGATTCCAATAAAATGGGGAGAATTATGTCATTAAAATTTTTAAACTTTAAAAATACTAGTGGTTCGCCCCGAACTGAGACCTCGCGGTAACGGTATCCCATGATTATTCATTCAATCGATACATGATAACCAAAACTGACATTATTATTATGCCCGTTTTCACCAAACATACCTAAATCATCCCCTAAGTAGGAGTCTCTTAACGTAGGTAGCTCCTAAATACAATCCTAAGTCCTAACATCCGTCCCAATATCCTTTTAGGTGTCCCGTACAGGATCGTGATAAATAAGTTGACAGAAAACATCAATCACCTAACTTATAGGTAGCCCGTAAAGGTTAGGGAACGTTAGTGAAAACATTGAATTATTTATCAAACATTGAATTTAACTCGTAGTTCCATGGGAATAGTTACTGACTGCGCCATCTATTAGCATTATTGTGAAGCTATGTTGATGCTATATGAATTACTGACGCCCATTAAAAATTAAATAATCTCGTTTCTTTATAATATTCATATAATTTTAGTATTTGTTGTTCAAGTACAGGATATAAGTGACCTAAAAACATAAAATCAGTTTGAAAATCCATAGCGGATTTTTCTAGAGAGCGTCTTCAAGCGAGCGTATAAAATCGCCACTTTGAAAGCCCCCCATTTCGTCAATTTTAAGGGAAAAATTAAAAAAAAAATATTTTTGTACTCAGTTCAAAATTATCTTTAAAATGATACGTAACAATTTTATGTAACGCGATTTTTTTTTTTTTACTTCGCATTCGCTTCTATGAGAGCCCCCCTGAAATAAAGATTTTTATAACTTTTTAAGCCATTTTCGGCTGGAGGCCATCGGTTTACATATTATATCTAAATTTGAAGTAATTACGTTCAGTAATTCAAAAGTTATAAGGCTCTGACAGACGGACGGACGGACGGACGGACGGACGGACAAGTGCAAATCGCCCTAGTTAACTCAAAGACCTTCGCTTCGCTCGGTCGAAAATTAATATCTACTTTTTTTTAATTTTTATCATAAAACAATAATTTTATTAATACCTTTAACTATGGTGAGTTATTGTATTTAGTATTTTGTTTTAGATAAAAAATCGACATTTAGGGTTCCCTGGGGTCAAGAAAGACGAATTGGTGGCCAAAATTTTAAAAAGTCAGCGCCATATTGAAATTCTTTGTTATTGCACCGATGTCGTTCAAAATCGATATTTAGGGTTCCCTGGGGTCAAGAAAGACGAATTGGTCGCCAAAATTTTAAAAAGTCAGCGCCATATTGAAATTCTTTGTTATTGCACCGATGTCGTTCAAAATCGATATTTAGGGTTCCCTGGGGTCAAAAAAGACGAATTGGTTGCCAAAATTTTAAAAAGTCAGCGCAATACTGATAATCTATATTTAGGGTCCCCAAGCGTCAATAACAAAAAATTTCAATATGGCGCTGACTTTTCAACATTTTGGCAACTATTCCCTCTCTTTTGACGCTAGGGGACCCTAAATATCGATTTTGAACTACATCGGTGCAATAACAAAGAATTTCAATATGGCGCTGACTTTTTAAAATTTTGGCGACCATTTCCTATTTTTGATCCAAGGTAACCCTAAACCCTATTTCCAACTCGATCGGTGAATCGCTAAATCGCTAAAGTCATAAAAACTCTCTCCCGGTAAAATATTCGTTTAAAAAAATAAAAAAAAATTTGATAATATATTGATAATTTGATAAAAGATGAATATAAGTAAAAGAAAATCAGAAACGAAAAAGTTGAAAAAAAATGAGAGGGGAATTCTTGAGTTCGATTATCGATGGAGACAATTTCGAAATTTATAATTTCTGAAATATCTCAGATCTGGTCTGGTGGGAGGCTTCGGCCGTGGCTAGTTACCATTCTACCATCAAAGACGTATCGCTAAGCTATTTAGCGTTCCGGCTCGATAGCGTGTAAAAATTTAATAAATCCTAGCTTATCCCCTTCCAAGTTAGCCCGTTACCATCTACTGCATCGTCACTTACTATCAGGTGAGATCGTAGAACAAGGACTGTCTTGGAAAGAAAATTAAAAAATGACATTATCTGCAATCGCTTTTCGAATATTATCGGTATCTACATTCTAAGGTTTCATTATTTATTAGGGAAATTTTGGGTTCGTAAACTGGCAACACACATTAAATGGCGAACTCTAATTTAATTATTTTCTACAAATTTCAATTTCTTATTTTGCAGGAACTGATGTGCTTGAATGTTATTTACTGATGGTAGGTGATGTTATTGGTTATTTTAGATCGTCCTGTTAAGTTTTTTTCACATTTTATTTACCAAAAACCGCCATTTAAAAAAACAAAATATTGGCTCGCGAGCTCCATATCTGGTGATGACCTAATTCAAACTGAGCACGGGAAAAGGGCGTGAACCACATGTGGCAGCACAAATTTTCGACGCATTCACAGCCTTTAGGCTCCATCTTGTAAATCTTTGCGGACAATAATAAAACAAGTACTGTGACGAAAAAATCTTAAGATTTTATTTAACGTTACAGACGTTTTTTGCCGGCTAGGGTACCCTTCCGCAACGCCCCATAAGGAACTTCGTTCCAAAAAACCAAATTATTCGGCAATAATTTGAAAGAACAAAGGCAAGAGCCCATACTTCAGTTTACCTGAAATCGATTCGAAGCGTCTCTAAATGAAAAATTGTTCAATCCGTAGAGGTTCCATTACGAAAACATAATCACTGAGATTTTTCGTTTGAGGAACTCACAAAAAATAGTACATTAACAACTATATATGTATTTTGAGGTTATAAAAATATAAAGACAATAGGTTTAGAGACGTAGTCGTAATTCATACTTCCATGTTATTTTAAGTTTTAAATTTTGACATTGGGATGTGTTACTTAAAATATAGTAGTCTATAGAACTCTACATAGACAAACTCATGAATTTCCGGGCGAGCAATGTCATCGAGAAACGATCCAAACCAATCCAAACTGAAAACTCAAAGCGCATTATGAATTAGTCAGATGATGGTTCATTATTTAATAATTATTTAACCAAAGCAAAAATGTAAAACTAATTTCATATAAAAAATCGGCCAAGTGCGAGTCGGGACTCGCTCTTTTAGGGTTCCGTTAAAAAAAATATTTCCATGTACCCATGGAAATATTTTAATTTATTAATTTTTTTAATATAATTTAATTTTTATTATTTGTTGTTATAGCGGCAATAGAAATACATAATATGTGAAAATTTCATCTGTCTATCTATTACGGTTTACGAGATACAGCCCGCTGACAGACAGACGGACGGACGGACAGCGTAGGCTTAGTAATAGGGTCCCGTTGGTACCCTTTGGGTACGGAACCCTAAAAAGCGAACTAATTTAAATACTTTGTTTTGTATAAATCATATTCGTAGACGCCTACTTTCATTTCAACATTCAGGTACAATTCTGCCATTATTCTTTAAAAATTTCGTCGAATTTGCCTAAAAAATGCGAAACACCCCTATAATAACCTAATCTCTATAGACCATGTACTTACTGGGTACTCAATAAAAATTCTTTTCAAAAAACCGACTTCTAGCGCCACTACAAAGTATAAAAATAATTTTAGTTTGTCCACGTTTGTTGAAGTCGGGCGGGCCTAAATACAAACTATGAAACCGATGCGCGACGCTACACAATATGAGAGACTCGTTTGTAGAAGTCGAGCGAGCATCGCGAGTCGGTTTCATAGTTTGTATTTTAGGCCCGCCCGACTTCAACAAACGTGGACAAACTAAAATTATTTTTATACTTTGTAGTGGCGCTAGAAGTCGGTTTTTGAAAAGAATTTTTATTTTAAGCTTTTAAGTGTAGTATCCTATGATTGAGGACAGAGGCGGCTCTAGCCCATGTGGCGCCCGTGTGCAATCAATACCTTGGCGCCCTCTAGTAGGCGCGCAGTCAAAATCAAGACTTAGGATTTCGCTAGCTATTTTTGATGAGCTCTGACCCCGGTGAAAGTCGCAATTATTATGGTAGCTAGTAACCCATCTCACCTTTTATATAATTTTAGTCAAAAGAAAAGCCAATTCACACGTTTACTCGAACATTAAAAAAAATCCTTAATCCATTGCGCCAAGGCTTATTTCGCAAAACACAAATTGCGTACACGCGCCTTTGGAAATGCCGTGCGCTTCCCTGGCAATTTGAATTTTGGGTAGTTCCACAAACTAAGGAATTTTCGGCGACTCAGCTAAAATATCGTGAAAAATTTGTTACAAACTAATTTATTTGTATAACATTCTGAACAACATACCTATGTCTAGTTGTCACTGAAAATAATTTAAAAATTAAATTATTTTATTAACGAAATTGCTTTTCAAAGTGCCAAATCCTCAGGATCCTGCAGTGTCCCTCAAACAAAATCTAATCAAAAGTGTTATGTGATTTATTTACTATGACATTGAGGTCATAAAGTAAACTTAAATAAAAAAGTACCTACATAATATTTTTTCTCGCCTGGGAGACATATTATTATTTTATAGACCCAAAAATATTATAAAACCCCTTTCTGGAATTTGTCCCAACGGTTTCATATCAGGATCCTGTTCAATGTTAAATAAGCGAATATTCAATATACTATTCACCGAGCAATGTTCACGCTTAGCTAAGTCAATCGGACCTACTAAAGAGGCTAAGAATACCACCTAACTTTTTGCACCTAGCGTATTGTTTAGTCAGTCTAGCAAAATTGGCAGAGGAAATCGCGTCGTAATCGGTCGAGTTCTCAGAATCTTGGTAAGGTATTTACTTACGAAATAAATATATAATATGGTAATTTGCCTAAACGAAGGCTTAGTTCTGCTTAATTTTGATTGAATGTTGTTTATTCGATGCTATTAATTTTATTCAAAAATTCACAGGAAACTGGTCTGAGGATTCTGTCAAATTGACACTTAATGTCGTTCAAATTCAGATTGTTATAATTTATTATAAAAAAGACTTTATATCATTATTACTTAAAGCTCAAAGATAATATTATACCTTTGAGTAATAAACCAGCAATGGAGAGGACTTGACCCCTAATTTATTCGCAAAAAAGTCTGTCAATTACGGTGGGGGGCGAGGTAGCACACATGAAAACTTGCTTACTACAGTTGCATTTTTCCATCACGTCGCTATGCACGCACACAATATAATTAGCAAACACTACCTTAAAGTATATGCACACTATCACATTCACACACAGGGACGCTCTATCATTACATGAAACAATCGCATCATTTGTGTAAACATTTTAGGGATTTGACACTATCGATTATCGACTTTCGATAAGTTTTTCTAATAATTATTTACAACAGAGTTACTTTATTCGAGAGTAAATTTTTTTGTTCGAGATCTTTAACATGGTAGGTATATAGAAGCGCTAGGAAACGAGACTCTTGCCGTTATTTTAGTCATAATATGCCTTTGCTATTAGATTGACTCTTTGTAGGCTTTTAGTACTTGCGTAAAGATACAGCTAGAAACTTTGGACTATATTGACGCTGGAAAGCGATCTAGCTTATTTCGAAAAATAACAAAATGACTTTTTTATATATTTGGAAGAAAAAGATACTGCGTCGGACTGTCGGATTTTCGTTTTCCTATGACATTATTTTTCTAAGATACTATGTTGACCTTCTCTGCATGTTTATATTATATATTTTTTTGTTATTCCACACCACACCACACCATCTATTTTTCAATATTATACAGATACTTCAAAAAAGTTATCAATACTTTTTAGCAGTGCAGTGCACTTAGGCGAACCTACTGTAAGGACTTAGGATTATCTGATTATTAACAGATTTTGTAGATACCAAGGTATTTACTCCGTCACTATACTCTCAATCTCATGCTGAAAGCATGCTGTAGGTACCACAGTATATCACCTTAGAGCAGCTGTTTAGTTATGATTTAAGGTTATAAGCCACCAGGGAGTGCTGTACTTTGTCATAGGTTTTTAATAATATTGTTTATTAAGTTGAGAGACATTTAATTTTTATTTGAATACGTAGTGGGTATTAATATTGAACACATTGATTTTTTAAGTAATCTTGTTTAAATAAACATACAGCATTTTTAATGAAACATCATTTGTTTTATTTATGTTTAAAGCGAAATTTACGATGTATCTATTTCTAAAAAGTATATTATGTACAAACTGTTAGGACTACATCATGTTTCCTTAAAAATAAATACAGCATAATTAGCATTTCAGAGTTTAGAGTTATTTCGTGGTTTCATATGTTTCAAATACCAAGTTACAGCAACATTGCTTCTTAAAATTGAAAAACTATTAGTCGAAATTGATATAAAACTAATGTATAAAACTAAAGTAATTCTACTTTAGAATTATATAATTAGTATCATCTGATGTGTTACTTTAAAAAATATGCTTTTTGAAAAAAATCTGCTCCTGATAGCTTATTATGAGCTGTTATGATTTTTTAAAACGTTATTGGCTCTGGTTTAAAGTTCACTTTTTCGATTTACAAGATCGTTTTCCAGCGTTGAATAATATTCTCTCAGTCCAGTATGGAGGAAACATAAAAAGTAAAAACTAAACCCTAAAAAAAAATGTATTTAAAGTTATGATTATTAAGTTAAAACTTGTACCTACATAGTTTACTTGGAAGGCTTATTTTTTTCATCTACTTCATCTGAACGAAGTGTATATTTGTTTGTAATGCTAGGCTGCCGCCATGGCTATAGTGGCCACCCCATCTGTAATAAAACACCGCCAAGCTATTTAGCTTTCCGGTAAACCTAGCGGGATGAATAAGAAGTATGGGTACTTTAATTCAATTGCCAAGTTTTAATGAACCAAATATGTATAGAATTTAAATATTTTTTTTCGTCAATGAACCATTAGTAAGACGATAAAAATATCTCGGTATAAATAATTTATACAATCCCCCCACCAATATCGACATATGAAATCTTGCTGTCCAGCCCTAATTTTATTGCGGTGTGGCCGACTTCATAAAATTAAAGTCCTAATTTTCGAGTAAGAAAGACTTACGTAGAACTTATCATTATTATTAAACAATTTTTTAGTCTCGTTTTCATTATTTTTTGTATTATATTTGTAAAAATCCTTTCTTAGCGGATGCCTACGTCATAGTAGATGTGCGTTGATAGATCAGTGAGTCAGTCACCTTTTCATTTTATATATTTAGAAAATCATATCACACTGGTTATATGGAAATATATACCTATAACTTTTGAAATAATTGAGTAAAAAAACTAATTTTATGAATTCGCTGAGTTTATGGAGCTCTAGCTGCATCAATGCATTTTAAACAATAGTGGGAGAGTACCAGCCAATCAGACACCATTGCGATCGTTATAATAATGCAATCATTTTAACCGTTCTCAATTTGAATTTTTTGTATATTTGTTATCCAATTATTCCGCCAAATAATGAATGGAATTTGATAATTTTTTTTTTGTTTAGTAGGGCATACTTCAGAGGTGGTTCCCATATAAATTTTTGTTGATATAATGTTAGATGTTACTCCATAACTACGTCAAATCTGAACCGATTTCAATTTTTTTTTGAAAGAACGCATAATAAGGTTGGGCCTATTTAAAAGGTGAAGAGAAGATGATTCATATCTTCGGTGATGGAGGAAGGAACTCAATGATTAAGAGCAAATTGCTCGCAATCAGAGATATACACAAAAAAGCTTAAAATAATAATGTAAAAAAAATATCTTTAAAAAACCGACTTCATACGCCGATCGGGCAAAGTTGGGCTAGCGTCGCGCATTAGTTTCATCATTTATATTTAGGCCCGCCCGACTTCAACATACATGTACAAATTAAAATTGTTTTATACTTTGTAGTGGCGTTTAAAGTCGGTTTTATAGAAAGAATTTTTTATCATTATTTGATAATCCCACAGACGATCAAAGTTCGTATTTATATATCTAGTCATATTTTACTTAAAGCTTATAAATTAGTCGTTCACCCCTTCCTATTCTATCGTGATTTTAATTCTATGGGATCAATTTATAATGCAGTTCATGAAAAAGGTCTCTAAACGAATAGTAAGTAGGAAGATTAATTTTCAATATTTTCCCCAAATTATTTCATGTACGTTTAAGTAGCAACATTTTCAGATCGACAGTTTTCTTAAGTTTTCTGCATAAGTATTGCATTATTTGGATAAAATAATACATCAGAAGTAAATAAATGTTATCCTTTAGTAAACTGGATGTTTTAAATATTTTTTTTAGAAGAAAATACTCTCATATTCGGCATTTATAGCGGAGCTCATTCCCCGCTAACCATACGTAGTTGACAGGCGCGTGACTGGAGTCAAACAGTTTTATATAACGAGTATGAGCACTGCTCATACCCAACTTACAGAGGGGTACGCGCGTCAATTCTTCTCCTGTGTTGGTTTATTACTCAAAGTATTATACTGATTAAAATTATAGTCCAAGACTGGTTTAATAGAATTAGGGTCTTATTCATAAACAAGTTAAAAGCTTATTATAGCTAAAATATGTTTTGTCTTTTTCTATCATTTGACATTTTGAATTCATTTGACAGTAACAAAACATATTTTAGCTATAGTAAGCATTTATCTTGTTTATGAATAAGGGGGTTTGTATATAAACCAGAAAAAATCCCTAATTTTCGTTGTTGTTCGAGATACTTGGACTCTTGCAAATTAATAAAAGCAAAATTAACAGAAGCATATTTTTTTTCTGAAATAAATAATAAATATTGGTGTTGATTTTCGTTTTTTCCCGTTTCCTGGTGCTTGATTTCCTTGAAATGGCCATAAATCTAAAAATTTAAAATATTTTGACCGTTCCACTTAACATATTATGCTAAAAGAAGATTCTTGATAATAGACTAGTTTTTGCAACTAGAATGTAAAAAAAAATGTCGGGCCGAAATCGGACTCATTTTCGTCCTTAGTTTGTAGAACTACCCTTTTATACTATTCTAATACCAGCTATATTCGCAATGATTGTCGGTGTGTTTTCAAACGAATCAAAACACGTGCCGGCACGCGAAATTTTTATTAAGGCTGTATTAAGGCTGATTTCACCTTGTAACAAAAGTTATAGTGTAGAGTGTAGAGCACCTTGCTTTGCTACCGCATTCGGCGTCCGCCATAAGGCGCAATTTAGACGGGGCCTCGTTTATCGTTCATCGTTGCGAAATTTTTTACGAAATGAATCGTCTTCATTCGCCCTAAGGGCGAATTTAGCTTTCGAGATTTTTGATTTCATTTTCGAGGCTTCATTGAGAGTCATCGAAAATGAACCGTCTAAAATTGTCCTTAGGGCAAAGGGCCTTAGGGTGCATTTTCGCAAAATATATTCGCAAAAATTAACGATGAACGGGACACCGTCTAATTTCTGCCTTACACGGGCGCAGGGTCTTTGAGACCGTCGGCACCGCGGTGCCCGGCGGGCGCCGCGAGCGACGCATGTTCGTTGGAGGTGTCGCAAGCGGCGCTCGGCGCGGCGCCCCCTACCACCCTGCGCCCGTGTGCACCGCACACCCTGCACAATAGGTAAAGCCGCCGCTGATTGAGGAGCTAGGACCTGGAGCTCCATGATGTAGTCCATACTTGTTACCTACAATATCAATTCGTAATCGAAATTTCCTAAATCCCCATAGTTTTAGGTAGGCAGTACCCTGCAGCATCAGGATTGAGGAGCTAGGACCTGGAGCTCCATGATGTAGTCCATACTTGTTACCAACAATAATAATTCGTAATCGACATTTCCTAAATCTCTTTATTTTAGCTGAGCAATATCCCTGCAGCATCAGGCTTGAGGAGTTGAAGGTTAACATTTTTATGGGACCATTTCGCAAACATCCTCTGTCGATTAAAAAAAAAATCACGCGAATCGGTCCAGTAATCCCGGAGAAATCGGTGGACATATATAGAAAAAAAAAAAGATACCGGCTTAATTGACAACCTCCTCCTTTTTGGAAGTCGGTTAAAAAAGGGAAAAGATAGGTTGGCAGCAGACCATGACTACTGATAAGATTTAAGTAGGTACTCATGGGAACGATTGTCACTACTTAATTGGACGTAGTTATGCAAAAACCTTCCAACCATCGACGATAATAACTGAAAATTCTTTGATTTATACTCATCGTACACGCTCATCCGCACTTATAATATTTTAAATGCTAAAGTGTGTCTGTCTGTTATGTTTTCACGGCCCATCCGTATAAAATATTGACAGAGATATTGTACAAAAATAGTACTAATGCCACTCCATTCCATTTTTTGTTCTGGTTAATGGGTAGTCGCTTCTCCTCGAACGTGATTGGTTGACACTCGCTTGAAAGGAACCGCGCGGGCGACGCGACGCGCGGTGTTATTCGAGCGCATTTTTGCAGACGGAATTGGGAAAGGCCTATCCATAAACATCGATGCTTCCAACCCCTGTGGGTTGTTCAAACAAGTTCAAACTGAGATAATGATAATTTAGCGTTCGGGTTGTTTTCTTGTTTATGTTAACAGATATGGCTTTTTTCATTTTAAAGAAGTAATTAAAAACGATTTTATCTTTGGATTTATTTCCATATAATTGTGTTTATCCGCTAGATATTTCGTAAAAACCAGCTTGGAAGGTTGGAATAAATTTAAACAAGGGTATTTATTGTTTTTTATTTATTATTCGCATACATAATTAAAAGCAGGTAATACAAAAACACACATTAACATAGGTATAATATATCTGAACTTTCTTGAACATTCTTTATTCGAACATTCCTATCATAAATATCAATGGGTTTGGTCATGGCCTAATTGGTTTGGGTGGGCAGTACCCTGCAGTATCAGGATTGAGGAGCTATAATCTAGAGCACCATGATGTAGTCTATGCTTAGTGGCTTGGTCCTTATCCGAAATATCGCTGGTGTTTTCTAATAGGTCAAGAAATCAAAATGTTGCCTTTGGGCGGCACCATTAGGACCACCCGTATATTAGTCTAGGCAATGAAGCTAGTGGACCCCAACAGCAATTCTTCAGGCGACGAAACTTTACAGAATGATAAAGTATCTGTAGTTAAACGTATTTTATAAATATCCAAAAAAAAATTTGAACGGAAGTTAGGTATTTTTACCTAAACTCTTTTATGCTTAATATCTCAGTTCGACAAAATGCTCGGTCAAAACTTTCTTCACCTGAAACATTCATGTAAAGTCTAGAAACAAAATATAAAATATCCAAAATATACTCCTAGTCGAAACCACCAAATTTTGAAAAATAAGTTTTTTTAATGTAACTTGCAGCGAAAAATTGCTCTGTGAATTTTTTTCACTGGAATGTCCTTTTATAGCCGTTTTGTACCTACAACTTGAAAATCCAAACAATATACCAAGAGACTATATTTTTTTCAAAAACTACCCTTTTACTCACAGTGCAAAATTTCTCCATCCATTTTTTTAATTGATATGATTACAATTATTTTTTTTGTATCAAGTATCAAAATATCCAAAAAATAATCAAGCGCATTAAAAACTATAAAAATTTAAGAAAGCAATATTTTATATTTAATCCATCAAGGGAAGCAGGAGCGTGGTGAGTTGACGTAATGGTCCGGGAGCCAGTGACAGATTTTCATGACCAAGTCCCTCCCAATTAAAACTTCGTGAAATGCATTAGGGATTTATATTATGAATATTCGCGACCGTCAGCTGCGACTCCGTGGGTGGGGCGGGCAGTGGCAGCCTCCAACGCATGGAGAAAAAAAAAGTTTTTTAGTCATTTCCTCCCATTTGAAAATTTGTCAGATATATAGAAAAGAAATAAAGTCAGCTGACCATAACATGGTCCACCATGTTATGGTCAGCTGACTTTAGTTTTCCTTCAAAATATTAGGTAAACTATAATCTGTCAAATTTTCAAATGGGAGGAAATGACTAAAAAACTTTTTTTTTCTCCATGCGTTGGAGGCTGCCACTGCCCGCCCCACCCACGAAGTCGCAGCTGACGGTCGCGAATATTCATAATATAAATCCCTAATGCGTTTCACGAAGTTTCGCTCGAGAGGAAATATTTGACCGAATTTGTACCTGGCTCCCGGACTATAACGAGACTTTATCTATTCAGTGACGAGACTGACATTATTATCTGCCTTTTGTGACGCGAGCCAGTACTCGATAATCGAATGTATGTCATTGAGTCGACAGTTCAATTTTCAATCAAAAACTGTTGGCAACTACAGTGACTGTGTCGGTCAAATGGTTCTGAACCATATTGTCATGGTATTAAAGCAAAAAATCGCACACAGATCTAAAACTAGTTTAAATGCTGAGACAAAAACTGCTTTAAGAGTGTATAATAATATGCAATTTTGTATTTTAAGTAACTTGTAATTAGGTAAAAAATAGTACGTCGTCAAAAGTACGTCGCGCGTCTATCACTCTATTTCTCACTCACGAGAAAACGATAATTTGCCATCCCGCTCGAAAAGGGGCACGAAATCCATATCATAGCGACATTACTGCACAATTTTAAGGGCGCTAATGCAAATCCGTTAAACTAGTTTTCGGATCATTTTGTAACTAATTCGAACAAAATACAATGGAACTAAAAACTACTACACAGAGATTGGTCCTTTATCTCCAATTTTTGGTTTTGGTTTGGTGAAAAATCTTTCTTTTTAGTACTATAAAAATGATTTTACGTCACCTCTTCACACCTAAAATTGATGATTTTGGAGCGAGTTTAGTTAGGTTTAGGTACATTTTTTCTGCATAACATACCAATTTTGAAAAGAGCTGACTTTCTTGCCGGCTCTTCTCAGCAGAATCTACTTTCCGAACCAGTGGTAGAATCATGACGTGTCATAAGAGCCACAGGTTGGCCTACGTGAAATAAATTTGAATTTGAAAGAAATGGATATTATCTATTTATATAAAAGAAAGTGGTGTTAATTACACTATTTATAACTTAAGAACGGATGAACCGATTTGGCTGAAAATTGGTTTAGAGGTAGCTTAGAACCAGGAGACGGACATAGGATACTTTTTATCCCGTTCGACCGCGTTTCCGTCAAGTCACTATAAAACGTGGTATAGCAAAAACGCATCTGACATGGAATAACAAAACACAAATGACAGTGGAATAACAAAACGTAAATGACAGCTAAACGTAATTTTGTCTTTGGTAAGTATGGTAAAAAATTTGACAATATTAAAAATGATAATGATAGCTAAACTAGCGGCACGCTATGATGGCCGGTTTGACACATTACAATAGTGATGTGGAATGTCAATTTATTCTCGAACAAAAAACAATTAAGTTTTGTTTTTGTACCTGATTAAATAGGTTTAATAAAACAAAAATGTATATGTTTATTTAATTTATTTGAACGAACTGAATATTTGAATGAAAATGAATATACATACTTTATATGCACACAAGAAACATATGAATACAAAAGATACCAAAAAAGGTGCCACAAAAGGCCATAATTAATCAGATTCGTCCATACTACTATTTTCACTGTCGTCACTGCTATCATCACCTACATTAATAATTATATGTTCGTTTTCTATAATATTATCTATTTTCACATCTCTTTCATAATCTTCCCTTATTAATTTAACAGTTCTATTCACAACCTTTTCCCAGTCTCCTTTAGTCACATGTTCACAAGCTTCTTCTAATAATTTTAGCATTTTTTTTGTGGTAAATGGGGGTTCTGTATTGTGTCTTGCAGCATATCCCTTAATTTGAGCCCACACCAACTCAATCGCATTATACTCACAATGGTAAGGCGGTAACCGTATAACTCTGTGCCCATGTTCTAATGCTATTTCGTCAATGACGTATCGGATCTTGGTTGGTTTGTTTTCTTTTAAAAGACGTACTAATTCCGCTTTTAACATATTCATGTTTGCATCTACGCCATTTTTACGAAGCCATGCGACGATATCAGCTTTCTTTTGGGATTGGGCAGGTGGCTTGTCAATTTGCATCGAGTGGTATGGGGCGTTGTCCATAATTATAATAGATGGTTCAGGGAGGCTACACAACATTGAGGTAAACCATTCAGTAAACTTTTCTCCATTCATGTCTTCATGATAGTCTCCAGTGGTTTTTGACGCAAAAGCCATGAGAGAACCTTCGACAAACCCGTTGATGGTTCCGGCGTGACAAATTATAAGTTGCGATCCTTTTCCTACAGGAACTTTGGAAGTAGATGCTGCTGTGTCATCGTTCCAAGAACGGCCTACAGTATGGTTAGCATTAAGCCATGTTTCATCCAAGAACACAACATTTTGCCAATTTTTGATTTCTTTCACTTGCCGTAAAAAAGTATACCTTGCCATCGCTATATCAAATCTTTCCATCAATATTTTGCGTTTGTTACATTTTTTGTATCGAAATCCAATGGTCTTCAAAATCTTCGTTAAAGAACTTTCCCCACCGAAGAATAATCCAGCTTCCTTCAGTGAATGCACCAACTTTTTTCTTGTTGGATACTCCTTCTGTAAATAGTAGCCGTAAACATGTCTTCGGATAGCATCGGCATCAAAGCTATCGATGCCTACGACTGGTTTTGCTCGTTTTCTCTTTTTTGGTGTGTGAAGTTTATTTTCTTCTGTGCCAGTCTCGCCATATTTTTTTTTAGTTATCCGTCTAACAGTTCGTTGTCCAATATTAAGCGCATCAGCTACGCGTTCAACCACTGACGTTATAGGTAAAATTGGCCCTCCATTTTGAGCTTCACGATCGAAATAGTTACGAAGGCGTATTACGAACTCACGTGTCTGACTATTTAGAACAGTTCTCTGCGTACGTTCGGTCATATCGACGAAATCCACAACAAAGGGCTTGAACAGAGTCCAAATTAACGAGCAAGGGTCAACAGTAATGCAGTATCAATATTTGAAATCCAAAGCCAGGTCAAAACTATATCACAATCGCATTGCACTGACAGTTTATACTTTTCGAAGCAACGTCAATTCGAAACTGCTTTGTTTTGCATTGAGCATTGACGCGAGTTTGCCGGAGGTAGTAGTTGTGCTAGCCAGCGATCCTATGTGACGATCGTATTAGATTCCATTTTTAAAAATTTTCAATTTAGAAAACCAAATGCCGAGTTGTGGTATATATCATATAAAAATAAAAATTTTACCTTTTGTATGAAACAGCTGATATTTTTTTGCGATTTCAGAGGTTTGTCCACATAGTGAAAATTGTTCATATTCACAAGTACATTCACCCCTTAAATGGTGCAAACTGATTTTTCTACACTTGTATACATTTTAGAAATCAATTTAATAAATAAATTTTGAGTCCTAAACCTAAAACTACATTCGATAAAATTTATGAATCTCTGCACATCACTATCGTCAATAAAGTAATACAATTATTTCCGTCAAAGTCGTTATCAATTAATACGGAACTTCATGAGCGGACAAACGTCAAACCGGCCATCATAGCGTGCCGCTAGTGTAAACGTAATTGGTAATATCATCAGTAATATGTTTTCTCTTTGAATCAACAATGCCGCGAGCAAGACGATCAAATGTTTCCTGCTACATAGCTATGGATTGACGTGATTTATTGGATAGGTATAGTTGAGAACCTGGAGGGAGACAAAGATTTCCCGCGGGATGTTATGAACTAAATCCACGCAGACGAAGTCGCGGGCATCAGCTAGTTATTTTATAAGTTGTTATGGCTATTTTTAACTGACTCCAAGAAAAGGAGCAGGTTATCAATTCGACGTTTTTTTTTGTGCCGATGTTACTCCATAACAAGGAGTGAGCAGGAGCGTGATGACGTCACGAGACCCGCGTGTAGGGAGCCAATGATCATCATTTCATTTTTCACAATGAAGGGATGCCACCTTGAGCCTTCAGTGTTGGTTCTCGTGATAATAAAGCAAACTGGTATCGCTCATTCCGGATTTTAAATATTCTTCAATGTATAAACAAATATTATTATTGTATACTTTATTAAATATAGTTCAATTTTGAAAAGTAATAATTTATTACAGAACCTTAATAATGATGTAAAAATTATGTTCGAAAAATCGACTTCCAAAGTCACTGTATCACTGTATCAATAGTACATTATGGTACAAGTGTGTAATGTTGGTGATTGCCGCTGAGGCGCCATTGAGACCCGAGCCGTTAGGTGAGGGTCTTAAGATAGATATTCGTTGTCTGGAGAGTATGTTTTTAAGTCCACTCCATTCTTTGTTCGGACTGGACTTTCCCCAATTTTTTATAACTTAAAAATTAGTTATAAAAAATTAGGGAAAAATTCCACAGGTAGAAATTATTTAAAATAAAATAGAAAATAGAAAATTCAGTCTGTCGAGCTGGGATTCGAACCATCGACTTTTAGCTGTTTAGCGACTGTCGAAACCACAAGTGTGAAAATAATGAACACAATGCCAAATTCACATTCAAAAAAGTGTCGATCCGTCTAGCCCCCTTCCGCACCGCGCGATAAGGAACTACATTCCAAAAAACTCTATAACTAGTAATGAAAAAGTCACAGTTTGATTATAGGTGTCAT
Source organism: Oeneis ivallda (assembly GCA_029955525.1). Lineage (NCBI taxonomy): Eukaryota > Metazoa > Arthropoda > Insecta > Lepidoptera > Nymphalidae > Oeneis > Oeneis ivallda. Next base: position 15,742,143 of record JARPMR010000006.1, on the reverse strand, counting down.
TATGTGCCTAATTGCGGTGAACTTATAGTCTAGTCGACAAGTTGAAAATGGTACAAAATAGAGATACTGCTCTTAAAATTATGTGCGATAGCTCATTGGATCCGGAATGACGCCTAGAAAAATGTGCCAAAAGCGTGTATTAGCACATAAAAAATTGCAAAAGTTATAAACAATTAAAGATGAAAAAAAATGGCATTTCGTATTTTGCCAATATTTCATAAACTATTAATATTTAAGAAATTTCAAAAAAGATTCTGAAAGAAGAAGAAATTGTCAATAAAAAATTCGTGACTCCCGGAACTCTATCTCCATTATTTATAATTTTAATTTAACGCTGAAAATAGGTCTGCGCGCGACATGTTTAGGTTGCGCGCGCGGCGTCAAAAGCGAGTGCGGCACATTAATTAATTTATTTAAGGTATTGAATATTTTTTTAAAAATTTGAAAAAATTATGGTGTATTTTGAACACTATAAATAATTTATTCTCGTTGGAAATTTTACTTAAAGTTAATTTTTCAACAAGTTAAACAATTGTTAACTAACAAAATTTTCTTGAACTTCCGTCTTCATTGTAAGTGAAAAAAAAATAATAACTGTCGTAAAAAATTTTCGCTTCATAGAGCCTTTTTAACATACACACTTAACAAGATCACGCCATAAAAGGTAATAAAAAAAATTATACTTTGTTTATAATTATTTATTATTTTACTTTACAACATTACTTGGATTTTTCAGTTTTTGTTCAAGTATAAAAAATTATTATAAACAAAGTATAAATATTTTTTTAACTTTTATGGCGCGATCTTGTTAAATATGTATCTAAAAAAGGCTCTACGAAGCGTAAATTTTTTACGACAATTATTTCAACATTTTTTTTTCACTTACAATTAAGACGGAAGTTCGAGAAAATTTTGTTAGTTAACAATTGTTTAACTTGTTGAAAAATTAACTTTAAGTAAAATTTCCAACGAGAATAAATTATTTATAGTGTTCAAAACACACCATAATTTTTTCAAATTTAAAAAAAAATATTCAATACCTTAAATAAATTAATTAATGTGCCGTACTCGCTTTTGACGCCGCGCGCGCAACCTAAACATGTCGCGCGCAGAACTATTGGAGATAGAGTTCCGAGAGTACGGAGTTATTTATTGAAAATTTCCTCTTCTTTTAGAATCTTTTTTTGAAATTTCTTAAATATTAATAGTTTATGAAATATTGGCAAAAAAAGAAATGCCATTTTTTTTCATCTATAATTGTTTATAACTTTTGCAATTTTTTATGTGCTAATACACGCTTTTGGAACATTTTTCTAAGCGTCATTCCGGATCCAATGAGCTATCGCACATAATTTTAAGACCAGTATCTCTATTTTGTACCATTTTGAACTTGTCAACTAGACTATTAGAGCCACTTTATGAGCAAGTGTGTTGAAAAAAAAGTTTTTAGTTTCTACACATTATGTTGACATTGGGCGTGTTTTTATGCTCGCCCGACTTCAGAATGAGGTATTAGAATTGAAAAGTTGGATCCAGAAATTATTGGGGAACCATCTCGAGAATTTCTTTTAGCAAGTGAAATAAAAATTATCCAAATCGGTTCAGAAATCTCGAAGAAACCGCTGTACATACAACACACGGTGTTTTAGGATCCCTAAAAATTGTCATGCTCTTTTTATTTATTGTATTGTATTCATTCATAATACAGGAATCTTGAATAAAAACAGTATGTCACTTTTTTAGGGATCCTAAAATACCGTGCATAAGTTAAAAAAATAAGTGCTGAATTGAGAGCCACTTCCTTTTTGGAAGTCGGTTAAAAAGGTTTTGGTAACAAAGTAATCAATGAAGCTTTTGCCAAAAAACAATTGTTTTTAAACATTATAGAGCTTCATAATTTTTTATACTTTTCAAAATAAAGATGTTATTTTTTGGTTGTTTGAAGCAGATACATATTATTTTATTTTCAGTGAAGGAAATGAATATTAGTTAATATAAGCTGTTATGGAAATTTTATGTTGTTTTTGTTTAAATTTTCCCAAAATAAACTAATTCGGAGAAACAAATTATGTTTAGGGCCCTTAATTAAACTATTGAAATAGCTCATTAATTATCTGGAAGCTAAGTCGCTACAATTAGTGGTTGTATAAATAAATTAATGTTGAGGTACACATTTATGTTTATTATTTAACATCGTAGAAGGCATGTAGTAATATATTATTTGTGAAGTCGCTTCGCTCGCGCACGCTAAACTATACCCAATGATTCAAGCATTAAGGTACAATATCGCGAAAACGCAGTTTAGATTTCAAAAACTCTGTTTCAATATCGATGTTCTTCGTGATATTTTTTTTGGATATTTAGGATAAGTGTGTAAATGTGACTACCTACTATGTTAAAAAAAAGAAATTGGATAGAGAAATTTTTCATTCCGAGTTATAAACAATTTTCAGTTGAAGTAAGATAAATAGATTTTGGTATGGATTTTTTTTTGGATTTTCTTACACGTTATGCTAAATTACATTTTAAGGACATTTGAAAATAAAAAATTTACTGAGCAATTTTCTGGTCGAAATTACGGACAAAAAAAGGAAACCTCTTTAAAAAATGACAGTTCCGTTTGAAAAAAGTTTTGGATTTTTATCAAGTACCTCTTATTAAGGCTAATAATTAGTTTGGTAAAAAAAAATTGGACGAAGAAATTATTCTGTTCAAAATATTAAGCTATTTGTACTTTTAGGTATAAATACCCAACTTCCGCATGGATTTTTTTTTGGATATTTTTGTGTAAATTTTGGGTCATCCCATACTACAACCCTGCCAAGTTTCATCGACTGAGGATTTGATGCGGGGGTCTCCATACAACAAACCGCCCCATTTCCTAGACTATATACTTGCATCTGGAAATCCTTACTGTTGGCTAGGTTGGCCACTTTTATAACCACCCAAAAATGCTTTTACCCGAAAATCCTTACTGTTAGTTAGGTTTATCACAGCTTTCGTTGTTATTTTTTTTTTATGACAACGTAGGAATACTTGCACCCGTGGACGTCTATCGGTTGATCAGGAAAAAGAAGAAGAAGAATCAATACTAATGCATTGTTAAGATATTTTAACTTTATGTAGGTATAGGTATAATTTACACGAAGGCAGCCTATCGGTGCAACATAATTTAACTGACTGTACTTGAACATTTATCACGTAATTTTTAGCATGTATTAGAAATAAAAAAACCGGCCAAGTGCGTGTCGGGCCACGCGCAGTGTATAGGGTTCCGTAGTTGAAATTCTCAAATATTATTGCTGACCTAGGATAGTGCTTTTATTTTATTTATGAATATTGAATACATTTTGAGTTCCATGGTCTAAATACTATAATATACTACAAAATATGCAACTTACACTACGTGTAATACCTAACTTAGGAAAAACAGCTATATCTCCTTAACTAATGAACCCAACTTAGCCGTGATAGTTTTCCTTTAAAATTCATTATATATACTACTGCTGTAAATTTTTTCTTGTAACCTATATACAACCATTTAGCTGTCAGAGGGGGGGGGACACTTGACTCTGATAAAATTTTGCACTTAAAAATATCATATTTCACAAACAGATCCCTGAATTGAAAAATGATGTTCCCACACCCTCAATATTTTAGAAAGACCTATTCAACGACACCCCACACTATGGGATAGACGAGAAAAAAAAATTCATCCCCACATTACATGTAGGGGAGGTATCTACCCTAAAAAAAAATTCTTTTTCACAATTTTATTTCACCACTTTGTCGGCGTGATTGATATTTATACCCTTGTCAAATTACAGATTTCTAGTACCAATAGTCTGAGCTAAACCGCGGACGGACGGACGGACAGACGGACGGACATGGCGAAACTATAAGGGTTCCTTGTTTACTACGGAACCCTAAAAAGGTGCAACTCACAGGTTTTTCCAGAATTACTTCAAAACTATAATATTTACCACAAAAATTTAAATGCATAGTGAAAGTGAATGTTTTTATCTACAAAAAAAACCCGGCCAAGTGCGAGTCGAACTCGCGCACCGAAACTTCCGTAGGGGCAGGTAGGGGCAGCTGCCCCCCCCCCCCTAGAGATTTGGAAAAATCTAGCCATGCTCATCACTCATTTGATTTGCTTAAACGATATTTCCCGCATGTCGAATGGTAATTGTACCGTACCCACGGTACAGACAGGAAACCATTATCGCACCGTTAGGGAATAGGTCCCGTTAGAGGACGAAACATTTCGTTAGACGCCTGATCCTTGCGCAAATTATTGCCACCATTGTTTACATAAGTTAGTTAAGGTTTCTATTGTAACATTTTGTAGTAAGTAGGAACTAGGTAATAAGCTTTCCAATTTATTGTTAGTCCGTAACGGTTTACTTTTTAGTTATTTTTACAGTCAAAACATACCTGGAGTCTCACTCCCTACTCCTCATCTTGTTGTACAATTTGTATATAAACTTTACCTTTTAAGTTGTAAATATATTCTCACGGCTACACTCATTGAGTTACGAACACGCTATTTTATTTCTACATCGTAACCATCCTCCTCCAAAGTGGTGACCCCCGACTGAGTTTACCGCCGAGCATACCGCCTGAGTTTATCGAAGTCCAACGTAGCCTGCCGACGAGCTTATCAACGGAGCCTACCTCTGAAGAACATCAACAAAATGGCCCAAGAACAGCAGCCATTCATCCCCGCTCAAGCACACCTTGCAGGCCAAGAAGAAATCGCCGCCATATCACTCTCACTGCGCGTTCCACCTTTTTGGCGAGACAAGCCACGCCTATGGTTCATAAGTTTCGAAGCAGCAACGAGCGAACTCAAGAAAGGACAACAGCAACTAGCACAGATGGTCATCGCACAGCTCGAAAAACAGGACATCGAGCAAATCTCCGACATACTGTGCAATCCACCAGCCACAGACTTGTACACAGCTCTGAAGAATCGCCTGATTTCCGTATACGAGGAATCTGACAGTCGCCAGCTACAGAAGCTACTTTCAGAGATAGAACTCGGAAACCAGAAGCCCTCACAACTGCTGCGCCGTATGCAATTCCTTGCCAGTGACAAAATTCCCGATTCAACGCTACGGCTAATGTGGATGAATCACCTTCCGCCATACATTCGAACCGTACTGAGCGCCAGCCAGCACTTCATCACCAAGACTGCAATCGACGAGCTTGCGCTTATAGCAGACTCGATGATGGAGTCAAACTCCAGCTCACAAATATCAGCCGTCGCAGCTACCACGTCGCACACTCCAAGCAGTGATATGCATTTTGTTATCGACGCAATCAGCAAATTGACACTTGAAATCGCCGCGCTCAAGACTCAACACAATAGCAGACCATTTTTCCGAAGAGATCGTTCTACAAGCCGTCGCCACCTCAGTAACAACAGATCAAGAAGTGCAACTGCGATGCCCTATTGTTACTACCATCGTCGTTTCGGCATTGATGCAAGGAAATGCGCACAGCCATGCTCATTCAAAAGCGCAAATACGAAGTCGGAAAACTAACGACTACGCTGGATGAAGCGGGATCCGGCGTACCTGAGAATTCATACCGCTTGTTCGTCACTGATAAGAAAACAATGACAACATTCCTGATCGACACAGGCGCAAATATATCGGTGTTGCCACCCAAAAAAGGTCAAACACCGGAGCCATTGAATTTTCATCTCTACGCCGCAAACAATACAGTCATCCCAACGTACGGAGAGAAGACGATGGAACTCGACCTTAATCTTCGCCGACCATTCAAATGGAAATTCATCGTCGCAAAAGTTAGCAAGCCAATCATCGGAGCAGATTTTCTTGATTATCATCAGCTAATCGTTGATATCAAGAATCGAAGACTCATCGATGGAAAAACTAGCTTAACGATGCAATCTTTCGTCCGCGCAACAAATATTCCTACAGTTCGAAGCATCGATGTCAATGAAGATTACCACAAAATACTATCGGATTTCCCCGGAATCACAAGATTATCATCAATGCAACTATGTCCCAAGATTAAAGTTGAGCACTACATTGAAACCCAAGGTCAACCCGTCCACTGTCGCGCCCGCCCTATACCACCACATCGCTACGAAAGAGTGAAAAAAGAGTTCGAAAATATGATCAAACAGGGGTTATGCCGACCAAGCAAGAGTTCGTGGTCATCACCTCTTCATATCGTACCTAAAAAAAAACGGAGATATCAGAGTTTGTGGTGATTATCGAAGACTGAACGCTATAACAAAACCCGATCGATACCCCGTGCCACGAGTCAAAGATTTCACACACCAGCTGTCCGGGAAGAAAATATTCTCAACCATCGACCTAAATCGCGCATATCAACAAATAAGTATTAGAGAGGAGGATATCGAAAAATCGGCAATCATAACGCCAATGGGATTATTTGAATTTCCGCGTATGTGTCCCGGATTGAAAAACGCCGGACAAACATTCCAACGTTTCATACACGAAGTACTACGAGGACTCGATTACGTGTTTCCATTCATCGACGACGTTCTTATCGCATCAACCAACGAAAAGGAACACAAAGAACACTTGAGGACTGTTATGCAACGCTTGGAAGATAACGGCATCACTATAAACCCTGCGAAATGTGTTTTCGGCCGAACGGAAGTAAAATTTCTCGGCTACCTCGTGTCCGAAGCAGGTATAAAGCCGCCCGAAGAAAAAATCAAAACAATCACCGAGTATCCCAGGCCAAAAACAATAGAGGAATTACGACGCTTCCTGGGAATTTTAAACTTCTACCGCGACCATATTCCAAACGCCGCACTGATTCAAGCACCGTTAAATGCATACCTGCACAATACAAAGAAACGGGATAAAACAGTAATCGAGTGGTCCAGCGAAGGGGCAAACGCTTTCGAAGCATGTAAAGTTAGCATATCTAACGCAGCTTTACTCGCCCACCCGTCTCATAACGCTACTCTTGCTATATTCAGCGACGCTTCAGACCTATCAGCAGGAGCCGTGCTACAGCCGTATGTAAATAAAAAATGGCAACCACTTGGATATTTCTCAAAGAAATTCAACAACGCTCAGAAGAACTACTCGACATACGACAGAGAGCTACTAGCTATTTATATGGCTATGAAGCATTTTAGAAAAGTTTTTGAAGGAAGAGAATTAATTGTATACACCGACCATAAGCCACTTACCTACGCAATAAACAAAGCGCATTCTTCGACCGAGACACCGAGGCGAACCAGACAGCTTTTGTTCATCAGCGAGTTTACAACTGACATTCGCCACGTGTCCGGCCAACAAAACATCGTCGCAGATGCTCTTAGTCGCATCGAAACAATAACCTGCCCTTCAAACATTGATTTCACCGTAATTGCAAACGCTCAAGAAAAGGACTGCAGCATCAAAACATTATTGCAACAACCCAACCTCACATTGAAGAAAATTAATATACCTAATACCAATATCGAGTTGTACTGCGAGACGTCCACACAGTTTATACGACCGTACATACCGGAACAGTATCGACGCGAAGTATATGACAGCATACACAACATCAGCCATCCCGGAACTAGAACGACTCGAAAGCTAATTACAAGAAAGTTTTTTTGGCCGTCCATGCAAGCGGATATCGGCAAATGGACGAAAACCTGTATTAGCTGCCAGAAGAGCAAGGTGCAACGCCACACAGTTAGCAAGATTTCTTCATTCCCGCCAGCAGATCGTTTCCAACACATACACGTCGATATTGTTGGACCGCTACCTACGACGCCACAAGGACATCGCTACTTAGTAACAATGATCGACCGACTCACCAAATGGCCCGAAGCTGTACCTATAGATAGCATTTGCAGCGAAAAGATCGCGGAAGTCGTCTATAAAAACTGGATCTGTCGATTTGGAATTTTCCAGAGCCTGACAAGCGACCAAGGTCCTCAATTTGAGTCGCAGCTGTTCCAGGATCTAATGCACCTAATGGGAATCAAGAGAAATCGGACAACTCCTTATCACCCGCAAAGCAACGGCATGGTAGAAAGATGGCACCGTACACTGAAAACTGCTCTACGTACAAGGCTGTCTAACACAAGCACATGGTTCGACGAATTGCCTACTGTACTGTTAGGCCTGCGCGCCGCCCTTCGTACAGATACAGGTGTAAGTGCAGCAGAACTTACCTACGGTTACAACCTACGATTGCCTGGCGAATTCTTTGCCGAAAGTTCAACAAGTTCTTCACTTACTATGGACTCCACCTACGTCGAACAACTACGCGCACAAATAAGAAAATTCAGACCGCGTCAAGAGACCAAGTACTATAATAATAAACACATGTTCGTGCATAAGGATTTGCTCACATGCACTCACGTGTTTGTTAGGACCGACGCAATACGCAAGCCACTTCAAACTCCATATGAAGGACCTTACAAAATTATAAAACGCACAGATAAGGTCTACACGATCCAGTTACCTCGTCGTCAAGCAAACATCTCAATCGACCGTTTGAAGCCTGCCTACGTTCTACAAGATATAGAGAAACAACCAACTGATCTACCTATGACAACGGCTACCCATGAAACTCCTTCCAACAAGGCATCAAGCATCATATCATCACGGCCCGATGTTTGTAAACAAACACGATCTGGCCGCATCATCAAGTTGCCGGTACGCTTCGCTTGAGGGGGACTCCTGTACCGTACCCACGGTACAGACAGGAAACCATTATCGCACCGTTAGGGAATAGGTCCCGTTAGAGGACGAAACATTTCGTTAGACGCCTGATCCTTGCGCAAATTATTGCCACCATTGTTTACATAAGTTAGTTAAGGTTTCTATTGTAACATTTTGTAGTAAGTAGGAACTAGGTAATAAGCTTTCCAATTTATTGTTAGTCCGTAACGGTTTACTTTTTAGTTATTTTTACAGTCAAAACATACCTGGAGTCTCACTCCCTACTCCTCATCTTGTTGTACAATTTGTATATAAACTTTACCTTTTAAGTTGTAAATATATTCTCACGGCTACACTCATTGAGTTACGAACACGCTATTTTATTTCTACATCGTAACCATCCTCCTCCAAATAATCCATTCCAGGTTTTCCGACCGCGCTGCTATAGTTTTAAATCTATGTGGCTTTATTCTTTAGTGTTAAAGCGGAACGGGAGGGAAAGGCAAAATCTTTCACTCGCGTCAGTTATATTTTCTCCATTTAGGCTACTAAGTCTGAAAGGCGACCTGGTTGTCTTTTAGGGCTTAGGCTGCTGCTGCATTTATATGAGCATTAGCTTAAAAAAAACAGCCAAATGCTAGTTGGACTCACCCAAGACGGGTACCGTACCATCTTAAAAGATTTAACAGTAGAACCTATGTACTTTTACAAGCTTTTATTTAGTTTCACCTGTCCCGATGTTTGTCATCACTACTGATGTTCGTCATCAAATCTTGCAAATTAAATTTGATCCACTTCCCGGTTACAGATTCAGCTGAAATTTTGCATACATGTCATATTATGATGACATGGTGCTGATCTGATGATGGAGCTGGAAGGTGGTCATAGGAACTTCGCATTGAAACGACACAACCTCATCGATTTTGGGCTCGTTTGAATCGTCTTGACGAGTAGTTCGGCTTTCAATGGTAACCAGGGTCTGATGATGGAGCTGGAAGGTGGTAATAGGAACTCTGTAATGAAATGACGCAAACTCATCGAGTTTCGGCTCGTTTGATTCGTCTTAACGAGTACTTTGTTTTTAGATGGTTACCAGGGTCTGATCTGATCAGGATCTCACGATGAAGCCGGAAGGTGGTTTTGGCAACTCTGTAATAAAACGACGTAACCCCACCGAGTTTGGGCTCGTTTGATCTCGATAAGTAGTCTGGTTCTAGGTGATAGCCAGGGTCTGATGATTTAGCCATCTACTAAAAGCTTGTTTTTTAAAATAAAATTTTTAATTTACACTTGTTAATTGTTCAATCATCATCATCACCGTTGATAAGCACCGAAGCAAGTAATATTTAATTGCTTAAACACATATTATGACTTAGAAATGTCAGAGGTGCGTGCGTACCCGGGATCGAACCTGCGACCTCCCGAATAGGAGATCACAGTCCTAACCACTAGGCTATCACTGCTTTACCTACCTACAATTCAGACTTTTTCCATCTTCCAATAATATATCAACTTGCCCCCTCCTTGGCCATCGGCTGGCGACGCCCTTGCTCCAGAAGTATAAAAGTATTCAAGTTAAACGATAATATTACATTAATTTGCTTATTCATAAGTACTTATATATATTTTTTTTTTCGACATTTTGCCTGATTAATCAAAAACTATTACGTAATTTATTTTTTTATAATTCCAATAATGTTGGGCCACTATTATGTACAAAAATTTCATGTCGATAGCTTTAATAGTTACTAAAATAATCGACTGTGACAGACGGACGGACGGACGGAGAAAGTCTCACCATAAGGGTTCCATTTTTACCATTTTGGTACGGAACCCTAAAAAAGGTACTCAAGTTAAATCTAGCCCACCGCGAACTAGAATTTTTCAAATCTTGTATGACTCATAAAGCTGCGTACGGACTGCGCGTTCCTGTGTTACGCGTAGTCGGAATACGCTATCCACGCGTACATTGGATACGCGTGCAGCTCCTGTACGGACCGCGCGGACTTGAACGCGAGGTCAAGCGATCCCTAGCGCTACGCGAACCCCGCCAGTCATCCACAGTTTCATTATTGAAACTCGATGAACACGTCTTTTCATTTTACCGCCCAAATATAGCGTACCCGGGCGTGCGTGTCCCCTTTTTGACGCGCGACCAAAAACCGACTGACGGCGGCTCGCGGGCGGGCGAGCCAGCTCGCGCAGCACGCGTTCCCCAAGAGTGTACGCGTAGCTGCAAGTATGGACTTGGCGTTCCAGGACACGCGTAACCGACTACGCGTACAGTTTTCAGTTTTTGCAATTCACGAAGGCGAGTGAGCTTTACTTGTGGTTACTTCGTATAGATGCACATTGTGTGCGTGCCTGTCAAAGCGCCTGCCCGCTCCCACCTAGGGTGGGAGCGGGCAAGCGCGGTCGAAACGGCTATATGAGGGACATAGGATTTTTTGTTACAAATTCCATTTAAAAAAAAATCGAAAGACCTTGTCATTCTGATGAATAATTGTTATTAAACGTTTTTCTCTAAAACTGATAGTTTGCCCGGAAAAAAATATTTTCAGTTTTTGTTGTATGGAATGAAACAGAAACTGCTAAAAGGACTATGGGCGGAATCGTCCCCCCCTATCAACAAGAATTAAATGTAGCGCAATTGATAGACCTTGGCAAGATGATATTTTTTTACTATGGCGACGATGCCCAAATGCATGGGGTTCTCATTGTATCTTACGTTCAAAAAAATATTTCGTTGACGTATTATTGATGACTAATTCCAAAATACCTACTCATTTATCTATTTATCTACTCCCATGCTATAAATCCTCTTTAATAGATTCTGAAACAGTTAGCTTATTGCCAACATTAAAACACCCAATGTCATAATAACCATTATATCATTCAAAAGTATGATATAATGTTGTACTGAATTTCATTATAACACACCTTTGTTTTTTTTCGATCCCTTCTGCAAAAAGGTTTCTCAACAGACAGCCACATTCTTACTGCTCGATGCGTGATAACTGTATGAATTTCAAAAAAAGAACGTCTGACTGAATTTCAAAAATAGTACATTTAAAACACCTAATAGAGGAAAGTGTACCTTTTTAAAAACCCCGTAAAAAAAACCTGGGTTATTCTAACAGAGTAGAAGTAGTTATTTTTACTGTTATATGATTTTTATACGATAAAATATAGAAAAAATAACAAAAATAAATCAATTTCAAACAAAAAGTTTTTTTTTTTTTTAGAAGAACCCCAGCGATTTTGAAGCTGAAACCAACTATTTACGTCTATTTGGATCCAAATGAACATATTAACATAAATCCGGTGACTGTTGGAGGGTGGGGACGGGGTCCATACAAAATTGCCCATGGTCCTTTGGCCAAGTCTTGAGAGGTCTTGCTTTAAAACTACTTTATTCTTATTCTTTGGCTTGTTGGCTATAACTCTATGCTATCAGCTCGCACCCAAACTTGCCCGTTCAAGAGTTATAAGAATCCGAAACGTTTTTCAAAAACGTTTAATAACATTATTCATCAGAATGACAAGGTCTTTCGATAGGTATTTTTTTTTAATGGAATTTGTAACAAAAAATCCTATGTCCCTCATATAGCCGTTTCGACCCACTGTGAGGCGCGAGCTTTGCGCTCGCTCACACTTATACCGACACGACACACACACACACAACCATAAGTCAGTCGCCCTCGTGAATTGCAAGAACTATAACAATGTACGCGCAGTCCGTACGCGGCTTCACAGGAGGCACAGAATAGGGTATTTGACTACTTTTAGAAAATCATATTAAATTGTTAATAATGCTATGCTGAAACTAACAAAACGTATATTTCGGCATAATTTTCAGTATTTTTCATAAAAATCGAGAAATAAATTCAAAAAAATAAATTGCCGCGGAAACGTTCCATTTGTTTACATGACGTCACAGTTCACACACAGTTCAATGACAATTCCAAAGCCCAAAGGTGGCGTGAACTGTGACGTCATTCGAGATTCAAGAACGTTTCGATCTCGTGAACATGGCCAGAATCATAGCAATTTTAATTAATGTTTTCTAATTAAATAAAGCTTTATTTTTTAGTTTTGTTGTATGGAATAATGTTTTTAGATAATAATCTTTTAGGATGAAACCAGATGATACGATATTTTTCATATACTTAGTCAAATATAAGTACTCGAACATTGACATCTACCTGTACAATGTACATAGGTAGGTATTGAAAACTACCGTGGAAGATAGTTTAAAAGCGTCAATAGCACAGAATTTTAGTTTGATTCGTCGAAGTGAGTTGAATATATGATTGAATTGTTCGTAATGATTTGAATTTGCGTAATGGGTGCCTATTACGTACATGGACCTAAAATGGACGTAATCACAGGGCCAGTAGATAGGTCAAAAAAGTGAAAATCTATGAAATTGATTTTCACGTTGCATGCATGATTGTTGCATTTCAAAATAAAATATTTTATCGATCAATTCGATAACCAATTTAATTAGGTATATACAATTTACAATTTCTGTGCGTCACGGTTAGTCTGATGGAAAATAGACACAAAATATCCGCCACAAAAAATCTGACGTAAGCTGATTACGTACTACGACTTCGAGACCGGCAACAGGCGCATATTTCTAAAAGTTTTTTATACCTAACTATAGCGACCCGACCCGGCTTCGCACGGGTAGTAGAGCATATACACCTATGGTTTTCAAACTACTTGGAATGTTCCATAAGTTATACCTTGAACAGCATATTGAACAGTTCGTAGGCTTAGGTATAAAAGAAGTATCGCCAGCGCGGCGCGGGGGTGGTCACATCACGCGAGTCCCGTCATCGCCATCGATCGGGTTGAAACTTGAAACCCGTATACCTACCTACGTGTTTATTTTGGCGCGCGTTCGTTTTTATATTGCGATAACTCCTTTACTAACTAATATAACTTTTTTGTAAAGAATTGTCCCACCATATCTACCACCACCATACTTTTTTTGATATTATATCTCAAAGGGATTAGCCAGCGTTTTCGATGAAAACTCCCAGGTGGCTTAAATTTTTCCGACAGTGTCAACAATTATCGTCATATTTCAACCAATTTACACAAAATATTAACAAATTGTACCTACACTAAAACCTTCGTCATGAATCACCCTATCTATTGGTGAAAACCGCAGACAAAAATCAAGAACAGACAGACAGACGCGGCGGGGAACTCCGTTTTATAATATGTAGTGATTACCTATTACTAGTGTTAATAAAAATTATCTATTAATAACTTCTGTAAAGAAATACTACTGTTACGAATACCTACCGATGTCTCCCTACACTAGAGTAGGTAAATACGCTGAATAGGTAGGCACGCAATAAGTAGGAAAGAAAATAATAGTAGGATGAAACCCATTGGAAAAGGAAGAGAATGCAACAAAAATGAAAGGAAACATAAATTACGGGCGATCTGAGGTCGGGAAGTGGGGGGGGGGGAGGGCGGGTTTAAGGGTAAAGAACGGTTTATCTCGATTTCCGGAAAAACTACAAGTCCTATGGAAAAAAGTTAAATGGCAAAGTTGTAGGTAGTAAAAAGATACAACTTTTGTATTTAGACTTTCTTCACATAACCTCAAAATGTATGTGAAAAATTCAAATAACCAAGTTTTTGGTTTTTTATTTTTATCTTTTACAAAAAAAAATATATTTTCACGAAATTTGGTAAAAACTTACCTTTTTATGTCCCAAACACATTGTAATTTTTCTGATTTAAAATATTTATTTTTTCACCTTTTTTTTGACTTAATATTGAAAAAGCACCTAATTTTCAATCGAAAATTCTCCCATCAAAATATCTGCTTTTTTAAAAAAGTCGGTGAGCTTTTTGTTCGGTGAAATCTCTACTTTCTGATGGTGTAAAAAAAATATACATTACTATGGTAAATGCTCTCAGAAAATGAGGAAACGAAATACGAAATAACAGGTAGTAAGGCCCAGACCCTCCTAGCTCCTTCCCCACTTCTCTGTGAAATACCTTTTGATGGGCTAAAATTTTCCGTAGGTCACTCAGGTATATAAGTTATCTTAAAATAGCAATAAATAGCCATCTACGCATGTAATTTAAAAGGTATTTCATAGGGGCTATAATTGGCCAAAATGTCGAAAAAAAAATAACCCCCCCCCCCCCCCCCCCCTATCTCCGAAGTTTACCAATCGAAAAATCAGAAATAGTTGTGGTCGATAGAGGTTTATGTAGGTATATTTTACAGGAAAAATAAAACTATCGCGAAAATTATTTTCGTTAATTAAAAAAGGGGGAAAATCGGGGGTTTGAAATTTCAAAATAAGTTAACAATACCGAGTGGGGTGGGTATCATAATATGAAAGGGCTTTTCCTGTACATTCTAAAACAGTTTTTTTTTTACATAGGTAATTGTTTTTGATTAATCGTGCAAAATGACGAAAAAATTCCGTCCCTCCCCCCCCTTATCTCCGAAGTTTACCAATCGAAAAACCAGAAACAATTATGGTCATTAGGGGTTTATGTATATTTTAAAGGAAAAATAAAACCAACGCTCTAACTAGCATAGTTTTTTTTATATCTATAATATAATAAAACTGTAACAGGTCCAATTCTGTACATTGAAGATATTTTGAAAATTTTTGTTTGAGGGCACTCTATAATCGATACTGAAGCCAAAACAATTTTTTTTTAATTTTTTGTCTGTCTGTCTGTCTGTCTGTATCTTGGCCGCGCATCACGCCGAAACTACTGGACGGATTTAAATGAAACTTGGCACGATTTAAGTTAATACTACGAGGTATAATATAGGATACTTTTTATCCCGAAATTCAGCACGGTTCCCTTGGGAGAGGGGATGAAAGTCAAAATGTGTATTTCGCTGTAATTCATTAAGGCGTATTCCGATTTAATCCATTCTTTTTTTGTTAGAAAGCAGGTTATTTAGAGATTGTCCTGTAATTATTTCAAGGTCGTCAATTTCGTAGTTCAGAAATTATAGACATCACAATCTTCAGTATAGGTCCTAATAACTTGAACCCCGGAATCTACACGATACTTTGAATGAACGGCTCATCTTAAGCTGGCATGCGTAATTTATCGTATATAGCCATCGTGGATACTATTTTGTGAAAGTCAAACTACTCCAAAGGCGTCAGATTTTGCCAAACGATCATTATACCTACATATTACATAGTAGGTATGGATGTAATACATCGTATGGACGTAATACATTTACAGTGTTTTCCTATGTAATTTAATATCCTAATCATAATTACTAATATTATAAATGCGAAAGTGTGTTTGTTTGTTGGTTTGTCCTTCAATCACGCCGCAACAGAGCCACGGATCTACGTGATTTTTTTACATGGGTATAATTGAGGACCTGGAGAGTGACATAGGCTACTTTTATCCCGGAAAATCAAAGTGTTCCCGAGGGATTTTAAAAACTAAATCCACGCGGACGAAGTCGCGGGCATCAGCTAGTCTATCTATAATATAATAAAACTGTAACAGGTCCAATTCTGTACATTGAAGATATTTTGAAAATTTTTGTTTGAGGGCACTCTATAATCGATACTGAAGCCAAAACAATTTTTTTTTTAATTTTTTGTCTGTCTGTCTGTCTGTCTGTCTGTCTGTCTGTCTGTATCTTGGCCGCGCATCACGCCGAAACTACTGGACGGATTTAAATGAAACTTGGTACGATTTAAGGTAATACTACGAGGTATAATATAGGATACTTTTTATCCTGAAATTCAGCACGGTTCCCTTGGGAGAGGGGATGAAAGTCAAAATGTGTATTTCGCTGTAATTCATTAAGGCGTATTCCGATTTAATCCATTCTTTTTTTGTTAGAAAGCAGGTTCTTTAGAGATTGTCCTGTAATTATTTCAAGGTCGTCAATGTCGTAGTTCAGAAATTATAGACATCACAATCTTCAGTATAGGTCCAAATAACTTGAACCCCGGAATCTACAGGATACTTTGAATGAACGGCTCATCTTAAGCTGGCAACCGTAATTTATCGTATATAACCATCGTGGATACTATTTTGTCAAAGTCAAACTACTCCAAAGGCGTCAGATTTTGCCAAACGATCATTATACCGACATACTACATAGTAGGTATGGATGTAATACATCGTATGGACGTAATATTACAGTGTTTTCCTATGTAATTTAATATTCTAATCATACTTACTAATATTATAAATGCGAAAGTGTGTTTGTTTGTTGGTTTATCCTTCAATCACGCCGCAACAGAGCCACGGATCTACGTGATTTTTTGCATGGGTATAATTGAGGACCTGGAGAGTGACATAGGCTACTTTTATACCGGATAATCAAAGTGTTCCCGAGGGATTTTAAAAACTAAATCCACGCGGACGAAGTCGCGGGCATCAGCTAGTAATATAATAAAACTGTAACAGGTCCGATTCTGTACATTGAAGATATTTTGAAAATTTTTGTTTGAGGGCACTCTATAACCGATACTGAAGCCAAAACAATTTTTTTTTAATTTTTTGTCGGTCTGTCTGTCTGTCTGTCTGTCTGTCTGTCTGTCTGTCTGTCTGCCTGTATCTTGGCCGCGCATCACGCCGAAACTACTGGACGGATTTAAATGAAACTTGGCATGATTTAAGTTCATACTACGAGGTATAATATAGGATACTTTTTATCCCGAAATTCAGCTTGGTTGCTTTGGGAGAGGGGATGAAAGTCAAAAGGTGTATTTAGCTGTAATTCATTAAGGCGTATTCCGATTTCATTCATTCTTTTTTTGTTAGAAAGGAGGTACTTTAAAGATTGTCCTGTAATTATTTCAACGTCGCGTCGTCGGTTTAGTACTTAGTTCAGAAATTATAGTCATCACAATCCTCAGTATTAGGTCCAAATAACTTGAACCCCGGAATGCATAGGAAACTTTGAACGTACGGGTCATCTTAAACTGGCATGTGCACTTTATCGTATAGCGCATCATGGATGCATAGATCTATTTTGTCAAAGTTAAACTACTCCAAAGGCGTCGGTAGCCAAACGATGATTATACATAGTAGGTATAGATGTAAATTGTAATACATCATATGGTCGTAATACAGTATTTTCCTATGCAATTTAATACTAATCATACTAATATTATAAATGCGAAAATGTGTTTGTTTGTTGGTTTGTCCTTCAATCACGCCGCAACAGAACCACGGATCGTCATGATTTTTTGGATGGATATAGTTGAGGACCTGGAGAGTGACATAGGCTACTTTTATCCCGGAAAATCAAAGTGTT
The DNA here is from genome assembly GCA_029955525.1 of Oeneis ivallda. Classification (NCBI taxonomy): domain Eukaryota; kingdom Metazoa; phylum Arthropoda; class Insecta; order Lepidoptera; family Nymphalidae; genus Oeneis; species Oeneis ivallda. Next base: position 15,724,164 of record JARPMR010000006.1, on the reverse strand, counting down.
CCTGAGGGATTTTAAAAATTAAATCCACGCGGACGAAGTTGCGGGCATCGGCTAGTTAACAATAAACCTCTACAAACAAAGTTAACGATTAATAAAAAAAAAATAAGCAAATCAATATAATATCGTTTTACTTGAATAGTTTTAGTTCTGGAGTGAGTGGAAGCCTCGGTGCGCGAGTTTGACTCGCACTTGGCAGGCTTTTTAGCATGAGAAATCAAAAGTACCCACGAAGAAAATCTAACTTTCAGGATCCGCTACCTATGTTCTATGTTTTAAAATAACGGACCCTTTTTGGATTGTAGTGTTCCCATCTCAAATCTTCTTTGGTACTACGAAATGTACCTATGCATAACTCCTAATTAAGTTCTACCACAGGTTATACTGTACCTGCGAATTCTGAAGCCACCGAGGCTCGAAGTTCATAGACGCCAAACATTTTCTTGCTGCAGTGTAGCCATTTTGCGTTTTCTAGATTATAAGTACAAGTTGTGTAGACCCTATGAGCAGTCAAGGGCGTCGCCAGCCGATGGCCAAGGGGGGGGCAAGTTGATATTATTTTGACATCATAAACTGACACTTCAATTTTATTTCTTTGGAATCTGAATCTTCATCTGCGTGGAGTAAGTTTCTAAAAATCTCAAGACACCCATTGTTTTTTAGGGTAACGCTGTACACTGTCCAACTGTACGATTCTTTAAAATGACTGCTACACTGTGACGATTGCAATCGCCTCTGATTGGTCGCTACTCACTCGCTATTGGCTAAATTAGCTAGGTATATTTTTTCAAATCTCTAGGGGGGGGGGGGGCAGCTGCCCTTTTTTTTTTTTGGTAACGGGGGGGGAAATCTTCTTAAGATACCCGATATCCTGAGGGAGAATATCGGGTTATGTAGGATTTTTACCTACTTAAACCCCCTCGATGGCCACCCTCAGCGCATATTGGAAGGCTCCGAGATCTCTTTCGAACACATACCGGTGCCTTCCTTGCGCGACGCTCATTATGGGCTCGTCCCGGCAAAACTACGCGCACCTCGCTAGGAGGTAAGGCTAAGGAGGTAAGGAGGAAGCCCTCACTACAGCCACTAGCAACCCTGAGGTCCTTCGGGACTATTGCGCTATTTGTAAAGACAGATTTGGACGGTGGTCATCGCCGCCCCGGCGTCTACGTCTTCGAGCAGGATCAGATCGCTCTCGGGCCCGCTCAGCGGCCTCCTTCTTAACCATTACGGTCTCACAGAAGGAGACCACTGCCTTCCACGCTTCGTCCTTTGCCAACATAGCCGCTATCACAGCTGGTGGAGAGAGGTCGTTTCCCACAATGTTCATTAGGGCACAGCGTTCAGCATCCCAAGCAGGACACTCTTCTAACGTATGCTGTGCAGTGTCCCGATCCTCACTACAGTGATGACACCGTGCAGTTGCCTCGCGACCAATCCGACTCAGGTACTCACCGAAACAGCCATGTCCGGTTAGTATCTGGGTTAGTCTAAAGGTGATATTGCCACTCTTCCTTTCCAGCCAGGCCTCAAAACTTGGCAGTATTGCACCAACAGCGCGTTGGCGTGCATTCCTCTCCTCTTCGAGACGCATACGCCAGTTTAAAAGTGCCCGCTTGTGCGCTCGCTGTCTTAAACCTTCGGGCTCCAATTCGTCTCCACTATTCTGGCTGTCATGGGTTTGGGCATACACCTTTGCATCCATATCCGCCAATATATCTAGTGGTGGGAAACGGGCCAGTAGGGTAGCGGCCTCAAAGGATATTGTGCGATACCCTCTTGCGACTCTGATAGCCATCTTGCGTTGCACACTGTTTAGTTTTGCTCTAATGCGTTGTACGCTAGATAGTCTTTGTGACCAAACAGGCGCCCCGTAAAGAGCTATCGATCGCAAAACGCCCGCATATAGTCGGCGAACTCCTTCTTGTGGACCCCCGAGATTAGGCAGTAGACCGTGCATTGCACCTGCTATTTTTTGTATTCGAGGGACCAAACGATCGAAGTGTTCCTCGAAACCCCAGCGGCCGTCCAGGGTTAGCCCCAAGTATTTAAGATACTGACTTATTTGGACATCGGTATCACCCACGCGAATCGACAAGCTGGGTGGTTCCAATCGCCTAGGCAGCTTGTGAAACCACATGGCTTCTGTTTTGTGAGGTGCGATTCTTAGGCCCAGCTCGTGGATTTTAGCAACTACACGAGACAAGCTGACTTCTGCAAGTCTTATCGTCCCCTCAAAAGTATCCCCATGAGCCAACATCATAGTGTCGTCTGCGTAGCAGATTAAATTCGCTCTTGAGGGAAGGCTAACACGTAGAACAGCGTCGTAGGCTATGTTCCACAGAAGTGGCCCTAATACGGAACCTTGTGGAACCCCGCAGCTTATTTCCCTCGTATGTGTATGGCCTTCCCGCCCCGTATATTGGATTAACCTATTGGACAGGTACGCCCCTATTATGTCACGCAGGTATGAAGGCACATTGTGGTGAATGAGCGCTTCTTTAATAGCCATCCAAGGTAGGGAATTAAAGGCATTCACAATGTCCAAACTCACCGCCAAAGCGACTCCACCCTTACATACTGCCCGCTCTGAAAGCATTCGAACGGAAAGGATCGCGTCCACTGTCGATCGGCCCTGCCGGAAACCAAACTGGCTATCAGATAGGTCAGGACCAGTACGTGACAAATGGTCACTGAGGCGCGCGGCGATAATCCGCTCGAAGAGCTTCCCCACCTCGTCCAATAGGCATATGGGTCGGTAGGCAGACGGAGAATCTGCAGGCCTGCCTTCTTTTTTAAGGAGGACTAGCCTCGCTTCTTTCCAGCCGGATGGAAAGACGCCTGATCGTAGGCAGCTGTTGAACAATTGTCTCAGCCTGTTCCCTAAGCCTTCTAATGCCAACACCCATGCACGACCTGGTATACCGTCAGGCCCTGGTGCGGTGTTGTGACTGGCTAAACGCTCAACTGCTCGTTTCAGTTCCTCTTCTGTCACTTCTAGCTCACTTGACCAGACGGCATGCTCCTGTAGTGCACCCGAGATGGAAGGGCTGAGCTGGGATCTAGGAAAGAGTGCATCAACCACTTTCCCAACTAGGTCGGGGTCCAAAGTTTCAGTCAGAGGAGGAACCCACGGTCTGAGTTTGCCCAGTACCATTTTGTACGGGCGCCCCCATGGATCCCTATTCAGACCTGCGAGGAGCTCTTTCCAGCACTTTGCCTTAGCATTTATTATTGCAGACTGGAGTGCTTTTGTGGCTTCCCGATAGGCAGTGTAAGCACTTGCAATTTCTTCTGTTGTGGATTGTCGTCTTCTCCTAGCCCTGGTGTAATGGCGTCTGGCCCGAAAACAAGTTCTGCGCAATTGCGCAATGTCCTCGGACCACCAGTACACCGCCCTTCTTTTGGTTCGTCCAACTCTTGGCATCGAGGTATTGCATATCAATGTCATTGTGTCCCGAAACCAGACCGCTTCTCCTTCTGGATCAGGGTAAAAATCTTGTGATCTTTCGGGCCAGTCTGCGACGTAAGCCGTTGCAACCAGTAAGTCCCGGTCAAGCCGTTTAAGGGACCAGCGTTGAACGGGGCCGCTGCCTCTTCTCTCGGGTGTACCGGGGCGTCGCTGTGTCACTGTGAAAATGATGTGACGATGGTCCGAAAGTGTGATCATTTCTTCTACAACCCTCCATCTTGCCACCAAGTTCGATGCAGACGGCGTCGCCCATGTTAAATCGACGATTGACTCCCCCTGCCACCGTACGCATGTGCTTGTGGAGCCCTGATTAAGCACCTGAAGGTTAAGTTCCGCCGCCCACTCCTGGATGATATTACCTCTTCGGTCATCCCGCCTGTCCCCCCAGACCCTTGAGCGTGCGTTAAAGTCGCCCAAGATTATCATCGGGCGGGGTAAGTATCTGCGGATACAGGCAGCCAACTCGTCCAAATATGACTCGAACGCAGTGGTACCAGAGTTGGGAGAGATGTAGCAACCTATCACTGCAAACGAGCCCCACTCTACCGCGACATAACCTGGTCCTCTTTCTAGGATGGAGCAAGAAGGATCGCCTTGCTCTCCTCCCCAAATGATGGCAACATTATCCCCAACACTACCGTACCAGCGAGGGTGGTCGGGGATTTTGTATGGTTCAGCTACCACAGCTAGAGCAACAGACCACTCCACGAGGCTTTGCAGTAACAGGTCCTGCGCCGCACGGCAGTGGTTCAAGTTGCCCTGAAGGACCCTTAGCTCGTTGTATGTCCCGACTGTGTGGCCCCCTCCGCCGGCTGGTTCGCCGACTGAGCTGTTTTGCTCGTTCTACTTGATTGCGAGGGGACGCTGGTTTCACCTTTGGCTCGTCTCTTATAAGGTGGGATACATTTTTCACCCCCCAGTCTATGGTCCGCTGGCCGATCATGATCCATACATACAGGGCATTTTGGCGCCTGCGCTTTGCATTCGCGGGCTCTGTGTCCTAGCTCACCGCAGTTGTAGCCGCGCAGGCTTCTGTCCTCCAAGTTAGTGCACTGCTTGCGAACATGTCCCCTTTCCAGACAACGGAAGCATTGCAACTGTCTTGCTGCTAGAATTTGCAGCCTTGCGCTGACCCACCCTACGCGCACGTGCTTTTCTTCGGCAAGCTTGCGGACTGCCGTCAGTGGACATCGTACCCAGGCCGTACCTAACCTGGAGGTGTTAAAACGGACCTCTCCTACCCTTACATCTTCTTGAGAACATCCTCCAGCCTCAGATATTGCAGCAGCTATATCTTGTTGGGTGATAGATTCATCTAGATCCATTACCCTTAACTCCCCTGTTTTGACGGGGCGTGCAATTCGGACGCCCATATTAGCGAGCACTGCGCGCAGTTTCTCTGCTAGAGCATCTGCCTTCTTGGCACTATCTGGGCCTGGAACTTCCAATATTAAGCCCCCAGTGACTGCCTTCCTTTGACGCACTTGCGATATTCCGCAATCCGTTAAATTTATGTGCTGCTTAACAGTTGCCATGGCCGTGGCATAACTGACTTTTGCACTCTCGGTTAGAGTTATTGTAACCGCCGCAGCCTTGGGAATGGGCGGTGACTTTGGTTTCTTTCTCGTGCTACTTTCGTTAGGTCTCCTTGTAGTGGAAGACGCCGCCTTCGTTTTCCGTGCTGCAGCTTTGGCCCAAGTTCCAGCGGGTGGATTTACCGGCTCCGCACTAGACGTTGGAGTTGAAGGGACTTCTGGCACCACTGTCTGTGGTGGTTGAGCAGCCTTCTTATGTTTCACTTTCACTGTCTTTTCTTTCGGCGCAGTTTTAGTTGCAGGCTCTGACTTTTTCCCCAAAGATGGCCTGCCTTCTTTTTCAGGGAAAATCTCAGCACGCAACTCGGACAGTTTTTGATCCATTAGGGCTGCGATTCGTCGCACTAGTGGATCTTTGTCAGTCTTTACTTCTTCGTCTTGTTTCATCCTTCCCTCTGCCCCAGAATCTCTTGGACGAAGGCTGTTGACCTCTACAGTCAAGCTAGCTATTTGAGATTTCAGGTGGGCGAGTTCTGCGCAAAGTTCGTTATTTTCTCTTTTTAACATTTCCACATCACTAGATAATCGCAGTGCCAGCTCAGATGCTGCAGCAGAAGTAGAACGAGCTGCCATGCGTAAGCTTTGAGCCGGAGTACCTTTTAAGTTGCGGGAGCTATCTGCAACTTTTTCGATGGCGGTCAAGGACTCGAAAATGCGAGCCCTTATTTCGACAGTGGTGCAGGCTTTCAGTTCTTTTTGAATGTCCTCAACCGTAGGCAGATCTTTTTTCGCCTTCATATCTGTCACGAACGGATCCTGAAAGTCTATTTCATCCAAAATCGGTTTTTTGGCCTTTCCCGGTTTACATAAGTAGGGCTGCCGTCTTTTTCGCGTTTGACCTCCAGAGGTAGCAGTCGACGCGGTCGACGCGAGCGAGCAGTCTGAGACATCTGCCTCACTCCCCTTTTCTGAGGGATGCACAAATGCATGACCCTCCTCACTTCCTTTTCCCGAGGGACGCGCAGAATCGCACATCTCCTCCTCTCCTGGCGGGCCTTCTAGCCCTCTCATATGGGTTTGTTTGTTTTCTTCTTCCATTTCTGTCCCACGAGTATGGGGGATTTAAGCGGTCCATCCGGGTGGTGCCCCCTGCACCCGGGTAAGCCTAAACGTGACTCGCTACGGGGGGTCGGCCGGTACCCTAGCGAGGAACGCACTAGGAGCTGAACAACCCATCAGCCATGCATCCCCTCACGGTGCGCCGCCGTTTGGGATTTGGGGTAATTTTTTATAGAGGTTTTCTTCCTCGTAGTCCGGCTGGTTAAGGCAAGACTCTCGGTCCCGCTTGGAGCCGCGAGACATGTCCACGACACCCCACTGCGGGATTACGAGATCGACGGTGGCAGGGTAAATAAGATCGACGGTGGCAGGGTAAATAGCTGCCCCTACCTACCCCCCCTTGGCGACGCCCATGAGTTGCATCGTCAACAGTTGGTTTTGGCAAGCGCAGAAACTCTGCCAGAGTTATCGGTTCATCAGTTAAAGTCAAGAAGCTTAAACACCTACCCAATAGTGCTCAACACACACAAAAAGACAAAGCGGTCAAACTTTTTCTCTGTGTAATATCTAATTTATTTCAAGAAACAGTTGCTTTAGGGTATGAAACCCGGAAGCAACTGTTTCAATGTCAATGTTATCTTTGCGATTAAAACCACTCGGGCTTCACGTGATAGCGAATGAATCCCTTAAAAAATTTAATTGTCATTGCTGCTGTTCCCATTTATTTTAATGTATTCATTTAATTAGTGTGATAAGCAGTATTTTTATTCATGTAAAGGTTGCGTAAGTAATAAAAACAGTACCGTTTATAAAATCGATTTATTTGTTCATATAAATTTAAAAATATACTTATTTTTCTATATGTATTATATATATCCCAATCCACTTACATTATGATAATATTAGGTCCTATTAACAATTCAAAATGTACACAACAATGACGCCAGCTCTGTTGAATACAAACCTAAATATACATTATTGTTACACAACCAAACGCTTGCTGCTATTTTTTTCTACTATAAGTATATTACTAACGACCGCATACTATCAGAAATCATTTTTGGATTTGTTGGCGAACGTCACGAGGGGACTTACGATCTACTGCTTACATGTAATGCCATCCAGCGCGCGTACAAACTTTTTCTGACAGAATAAGAGTGAGCTTAAGGTTATCGCCAAAATAAACTTAACAAATGACGATTTTTTCACAAAGGAGATGGTCCAAAAATGTATGGAGCCTGACAGTGGTACCTGTACAATGCAAAATACAGTCATAATTTTTGTCTGTTAAAACCTACTATTTTATCCTCAATTTAGAGCAAAATAATATTTTCTATCAAAGGACAGAAACACTAGAATGTCATTATCGTTTGTTAATTGGCGGCTCGCACGCCACAAAGAGTATAAAACCACTGATGTTCACGTCATTTTTGACGTTTTGTTTTCATAAATCCTGAATCCATAAAATAAATCACAAAGATGTCAGACAAATCAAACAAAATAATAATCACTGTACTTACAAAAATATGTCAAGTAACATGAATTTCCTATGTATCAGCGTCTGTATTCTGTGTATTCCAAGGATTATTTAATATTAACTTAGGTGTATTCTCTGTGGCTCGAAGAGCGCCACCTTGTGGCCATATTGAAAAACTTAAAAATAGCATTTTTAATTATTTGTGCGACTTATTTAAAATTAAATATTACTCCATTTTATTTTTAACGTAATCCCAAGCGTTTTGGTATATAGTACTTACTATAGTCATCCCAGAATGGACCGTCTCCTTTCTACGACAAAAACCGTTTCAACGTCAGCGGGTCTGCTCATTGAGACAATTTTCAAAGACCAATGAAGAGACAAAAAATGTTTTGTTGTTTATTCACTAATTTGGCTATTGTCACTTCAGATATTAACTTAGGTGTATTCTCTGTGGCTCGAAGAGCGCCACCTTGTGGCCATATTGAAAAACTTAAAAATAGCATTTTTAATTATTTGTGCGACTTATTTAAAATTAAATATTACTCCATTTTATTTTTAACGTAATCCCAAGCGTTTTGGTATATAGTACTATAGTCATCCCAAAATGGACCGTCTCCTTTCTACGACAAAAACCGTTTCAACGTCAGCGGGTCTGCTCAGTGAGACAATTTTCAAAGACCAATGAAGAGACAAAAAATGTTTTGTTGTTTATTCACTAATTTGGCGATTGTCACTTCAGCTCTAAGACTCTAAGATCTGTAGAGCATGATTATTTCTAACGATCTATAGATTTTAGTCCAACAACGATGCCACATAGTGCTCTGCCCGACCAAGACGTCGCTGCATTGTAAAATACTTGCTAGATATACGGTGCGCTACCAAGTCTTTTTCATGTTCTTTATTATTAGTTACAATACTATTCTCGCATGCAACGCCGCACTAGCTGACAAAATTATGTACCATGTTTATAACACCACAAAACTCTATGGCATCGCTCCCAGTTAAATGCTTTATGAACAACAGAGTTGACGCCTACCGAATAAACACAATTACACCAAACTTAAAATTGCTGAGCACAGACATGTTGGTATTAAAATTCTTGACATTTAACCAATAAATATAATCTTTCATAAATAAGTTTTTTTTTAAAGAAGGTTCATTGCTAGTTGCACACCAGGCAGTAAAAGTTTAGTTACCATGATTTCACTTGTCGCTCAATGTCAAAGGAAAAATTAAAAAAGTGAAAATAAAAACAGTCTAAAGAAGAACCTAAAATCTTTTTTTTCTGTGATCGAAGCCTAAAATAGCATTTTTAAGTAGTAAAATGCAACTTTAAAAATAGCTACCTTACTTCAACCGCCCAATATGCAACCTGCCCTTATTTACAAGATATACCTAATAAGACTCACTATTACATTAGTCTATAACATAATGTATTATGATATAACATCACGCTACTATGGTTCAGTAGAGGAAATTATACAAATTTACTGAATTATTTGTAATTTACTGGGCCATTTACAGTTATTTTATTTTTTGTGATTATAGTTATTGCTAATTGTATAGAACTTATGTTTTAATACAAAAGCAAAGGCCCAGTGCTTTATTTGGGACAACCCTTCTCAACTATCTTAAAAATTATAATTATGTATTATTATATCAATCTTTTATATATCTTATCACTTAACTGCTCTTTAAAATTTCACTAGGATCTCTTATCAGTCACATTAAATAGATACAGACCTTAACTCCAAACATCAGAAGAATATTTCTTCATAGACTCCAATTTCTTGAGGAATTGTAGTGCTTCTGTTTCCGTGCGGCCGCCTATCTCTTTGATAGCTCTTATAACTATGTTACGGACGTCTACGGCCATATTTTTGGCGTCCCTAGAACCAAGCAAAAAACTAAATAAATAAGCCTTTATTACTGAACACGGAAAATATTCATAATTTTTAACCCAACAAGTAAAAAATAATAATTTGTAAAAACGTGATGCCTGTTTTGTAATGTTTTCTGAAATGTAACCCATTCAATTAGATAGAATTCTGCTGAATTTAGGTAATTCGAATTTTTTGTGTCATACAAATTAGATTTACACAAATTTTTCCAAACATGTTTAGACATTGATATACAGGGTTAATTTTAATTCACCAACAACCTCCCACATGTAACTTCTATTCATCAAAGTATGTAAATAACTTTTGTTCCATGACTTTTGAAAATTCCTAAAAATAAAAAAGTTTTTTTTTTCATACAAAAATAAATAATATTTATTTTTCCGTTCTAAAATTTTAAATCTCTATGCGACACGTGTCAAAGGGAATGGGTGGCATATTTGACGTGCCGTCGCTCGATATTCGGTGCTTAATGCTTGTCCGATACTTACATCTGTCGCCGCGGAAAGTCTTTTTGGTGTTCGCGATAAACGCGAAATTATGGACTTGCAGACGATAGCTCAGCCTGATGTAAGTAATACACATCACGAAGCATTTGTAAATACGAAGCGATAACTTCGGACGTTAATTGTTACGCGGTTAGTAATTTAGCAGTCGACGCTTCACGCAGGTGTGGAAGAGACATTACATAAAATGACCAAAGAGTTAAAAAAATGACAGACTCTTCAACAAAAACTTAGATTTTTGTTTTGGTGCATTTATTGAGTTATGTGCAAAGTCGTTGAACAAATGTTATTCAGTATTATGCATAGAAGTTACATGTGGGAGGTTGTTGGTGAATTAAAATTAACCCTGTAAATAATTAATATATCCGATGAAATGATTTTTTTCCCCCCAATACCTTTTAATAAATAATTAAGGTTACCAAACGCGGTTATTATAAGTACTAACTACTAAACGGGAGGTATTTATGGTAAAATAATTTCTCACTATAATATTAACGTAGTAATGTTTTTACATAGTATTTTTATTATTTTTTTTAAATTACTTCCTTTTGCAACTCTGTTTAATAATAGAGCACTAAACTTCGCGTCGTCATCATGATTCATTACTTCTGACAGTCAATAATAATATGGTATTTTGATTAAGCGAGGTATCCACTGAAGTGAGAAGAGAATCAGCGTTTTTATTATATCGCGTATCAAGAAATCATTATTGATAAAGACAATCTTAACATTTGTGTTTCCATTATCAAGCGGAGAGTAGACCGGATGAGTGAAGAGGCGAGGTATCCGCTGAAGTGGCAAGGGGATTATAGCGTTTTTATTCTATCGTGTGTCAAGAAATCATATTAAGATATTCTTGATAAAGACAAATTGATATAGATCTAAGCCCGATGTGGATTAATCTCTTCATTTATTGTGCCTTACCTTACCACAAAATGATAAAATTATATTTGTTTCAGAAGTTATGACTCTTCAAATATTAAATTAGCAATCCTTTAGTGCAAATAATAAACTTCGTGCGTAAACCGTGCGAAAAAAGGAACTCCCGTTTCGGGGGCAATTCAATTTTATTTTATTAAGCTATTGCATAGCTTTTATCGCAGCCTTTGAGCGGGGCGACCGAATCAAGAAACCGTCGGTCAGTAAGCGTTCAACATTTTAGAGGTTCACAAGTAGCTCTGTTCGGCGCAGTGGGCGAGCGGCCGCTTTCATTTCCGTATGGTGTATGATGTCGCAGGTTCGAATCTCACTCGCGAAGTAGTGACAGTGCGCTTTTCTTGTTTTTAATTATTTTTTTGCATATTTACTATGCAAAAAAAATATTGCATAAATATTATAATTGACTTTTTTAAAATCATTCTTTTAAGTATTGTGGTATTACTGAACTGATTTCACCAAAAATTAAAAAAAAATAATACCACATTAATAATGGATTTTCAGCCCACTGAAGCACGTTAGTAATGAAATTGCATACATTTTTTCAGCCCGCAGATTTGTTTCCACGTAAAGTTTTCTCTTTCTCGCTCTTTTTCGATATGACAAATCAGAAGGTATTTTCCGAGCAGGTGTAGTATATAATACTTTGCAAAACAAACGACGAAGGCGTAAATTAATTAATTATAATTTCCAATGTCTTTATTTTGCTTAAGAATATTGATCGACCGAGCGAAGCGAAGGTCTTTGAGTTAACTAGAGCGATTTGCACTTGTCCGTCCGTCCGTCCGTCCGTCCGTCCGTCTGTCAGAGCCTTATAACTTTTGAATTACTGAACGTAATTACTTCAAATTTAGATATAATATGTAAACCGATGGCCTCCAGCCGAAAATGGCTTAAAAAGTTATAAAAATCTTTATTTCAGGGGGGCTCTCATAGAAGCGAATGCGAAGTAAAAAAAAAAATATCGCGTTACATAAAATTGTTACGTATCATTTTAAAGATAATTTTGAACTGAGTACAAAAATATTTTTTTTTTAATTTTTCCCTTAAAATTGACGAAATGGGGGGCTTTCAAAGTGGCGATTTTATACGCTCGCTTGAAGACGCTCCCTAAGAAAATCCGCTATGGATTTTCAAACTGATTTTATGTTTTTAGGTCCCTTATATCCTGTACTTGAACAACAAATACTAAAATTATATGAATATTATAAAGAAACGAGATTATTTAATTTTTAATGTACATCAGTAATTCATATAGCATCAACATAGCTTCACAATAATGCTAATAGATGCCGCAGTCAGTAACTATTCCCATGGAACTACGAGTTACGACTAACGACCTATCCCAAAAACAGTTTTGCGTCGACCATTATTATTTAGTTACTTATTATAATACAATAATTGTATTGTAATTTTTTTTGTACCATATTATTCAATTAAAATTATTTTTTAGTTAAATTTTAGTTAAATATTGTATATTTTCTATTCGCGTCAATAGATGACGATTTGTACAGATGCCCGTAACCCGGTTTCACTCGTTAGTACCTACATAATAATTCAATGTTTTCACTAACGTTCCCTAACCTTTACGGGCTACCTATAAGTTAGGTGATTGATGTTTTCTGTCAACTTATTTATCACGATCCTGTACGGGACACCTAAAAGGATATTGGGACGGATGTTAGGACTTAGGATTGTATTTAGGAGCTACCTACGTTAAGAGACTCCTACTTAGGGGATGATTTAGGTATGTTTGGTGAAAACGGGCATAATAATAATGTCAGTTTTGGTTATCATGTATCGATTGAATGCATAATCATGGGATACCGTTACCGCGAGGTCTCAGTTCGGGGCGAACAACTAGTTAGTTTTGTAATAAAGGAGGATGGCGAATTTTGACACAGTACTTTTAAAACCTTTCAGATTCAGGAATCATTCAATTTTAATTTATATTTCTCAAAGTATTTCTCTGTGAAAACCCCATATTTTTAAAAATTGGGGTTCATAAATTATAATTCACAATTACGCATTAAAATGACCGTTCTAATGGCCATATGTCATATAATTTTACGGAGTAAAGAATAAAAACTAACTTGTCAAAATAATTATGTCAATTGTCAACTCAATCAATTAATGTCATTTGTGGTCAGTTTATTTCGTAATTCTTTCGTTTTGTTGTGGTTATAGACATATAGATGGCAGCACTATGAATTAACATAGTAAGTAGGTTAGCTTTTTTAATGTTTAAAAGAAGGTTCTTTACCGTGTGATCCGAAAGCATGTGATCTTCAGTACCTATTAGATTTTTCAAAGCTATAAAATGTTATTATAGTTATTTGCCTTAAAAATTTAATTCAATAGAAACCTAACCTCATTTCTAACAATTTACTATTGAATATCTTTTTTCTCCCAACTTTATTTGATTGACTTTGATTAACTTTTTTGTTAGTCTGGTATAGTAGAACAAGTATCAGAAGTTTGATTCGTGAACGTGGGCTTTAAGTCTGAGTCAGAAACTCTATGGAGCTCGCCAATCTCCTTTCGAAATACCCAATGCTGATTTGGGCGGTCAGAACTCAAAACATCGCGGATTTCGCTATTATGTATGTCCTTACAAGTTAAGTTGATTGAAATAACAATGTCACGATTTACGCACAATGAATTTAAGTTTGTAATTAAATTAGCGAAAGATGTGTCTGTTTGTTCAGTGTCACAATCACGTGATACTAATTAGTATTATTTTTAAATGCAGCAACATAGCTTAGCCATCAAGGTTGTATTTCAGCCTCGGTAATGTAACTACATTACTGATGTCAACCACTATTTGTAGGTATAATTATTTATTGTACACATAGTATGTAAGGTTAATGCATAAGGATTAGGTAGATTATAATTCAAGTTTCTAAGTATTATGTCAGTTCAAGTTTCAAAATCTACTACTAAATAACACTGAATTGGCCACCTGTGCTTTCGAAATAATTGCCTCTTAGCTAATAGGATTATTTCTGAACGAAAGCATAAACCAAACGCGCATTATTAAAATTTTATTTTCCCTGATTCACACAATAAAATCTTTCACAAATATCAGAAATACATTTTTAACGATAGTTTTGAAAATTGCGGTAACTATGTATACATACAAACACAATTGGAGTGTATGTCTGTGATTTGTGACAGATTATTTGCATTATAGAGATGTATATTTATTCTGGAAAATCAAAGAAACTGGGCGGGATTTTTATCAATGTTATTTATATCGGTACGTATTACTCCTAATAAATAAATATTAAAGTAGGTACCTATACTACTGTACTCACCCGCATATATAAAAATGTCCATTCCTCTTTCCAATGATATCCCAAATCTGCTCTAAATTCTTCTCTAACAAATGTGTTACGTATACTTTGTGCGGCTGATCGCGTGAGAAGGCAATATGCAGTGTGACATCGCCATTTCTTTCAAACTCTTCCAATTCCTGAAAAAAAGTATCAACATTTTTACAAATTCCCGAGTCAATGGCCAAAAATGGTTACAAATCACCTGCCAACCTGACCATTATCGAAACTTGATGGAGGGCTGAATATTTTAAAAGTGAAGTCAATTGGAATAATGACTACTGGCCTAAATACATGTAAATGACACTAATGAGATAAACTTGAAGGTTTTTTTGGGAAAGTTTGAAGACCATGACACAAAAACGGTTTGCCAAATTTTAGACTTCATAGATTCAATCTTGTTGAAATGAGATCAGTGCACAATTATACTATTTTTCGAAATAGTTCCAATGTACCAATTGTTTAAGCATTTGCCTCCTTGATAGATTTACAGTCCTGGTAGCAAGGGCTGCAGCCAGCATGGTGTCGCTGTCTGTACAGTCCAGGGCGCACAAACTGCACTGGCGCTGAGGAGGGTGAGACTCACCTCCTGGTAGATGAAGTCCTGGTCGCGATGCCTGCAGCCGCAGTACAGCACGGTGTCGCCAACGGGGCGGCCTTGCGCGCGCGCATACGCCCGCTCCTGCAGGAAACCACGGAAAGGTGCAAGTCCCGTGCCTGGGCCCACCATCAAAATCGGGGTCTGACTCTGCAACGGTAATCTGCAAACACGACCTTAATCATAATCTTTTCAGGTTCATAGAGGATGGAGAGGCGTTGTTACGACAGCGTAGATGATTGCGCTTATGTAAATCTTTGATCTAGCCTCAAAATGGCCAATTACCTAACAGCTAACTGACTGAGATGATTTAACTCTCTGTCTATGTACATCATGGAGAAAAAAATTCTTTTCAAAAAACCGACTTCTAACGCCACTACAAAGTATAAAAATAATTTTAGTTTGTCCACGTTTGTTGAAGTCGGGCGGGCCTAAATACAAACTATGAAGCCGATGCGCGACGCTACAAATAAGAGAGACTCGTTTGTAGAAGTCGAGCGATCATCGCGAGTCGGTTTCATAGTTTGTATTTTAGGCTCGCCCGACTTCAACAAACGTGGACAAACTAAAATTATTTTTATACTTTGTAGTGGCGTTAGAAGTCGGTTTTTTGAAAAGAATTTTTATTTTAAGCTTTTAAGTGTAGTATCCTATAATTGAGGAGCTAGGACCTGGAGCTCCATGATGTAGTCAATACTTGTTACCTACACTATCAATTCGTAATCGAAATTTCCTAAATCACCATAGTTTTAGGTAGGCAGTACCCTGCAGCATCAGGATTGAGGAGCTAGGACCTGGAGCTCCATGATGTAGTCCATACTTGTTACCTACTATAATAATTCGTAATCGACATTTCCTAAATCTCTTTATTTTAGGTGAACAATATCCCTGCAGCATCAGGCTTGAGGAGTTGAAGGTTAACATTTTTATGGGACCATTTCGCAAACATCTTCTGTCGATTAAAAAAAAATCACGCGAATCGGTCCAGTAATCCCGGAGATATCGGTGGACATACATAGAAAAAAAAAAAGATACCGGCCGAATTGAGAACCTCCTCCTTTTGGAAGTCGGTTAATGAATCTGTAAGGGTGAGCTAAAGAACCCTAAAGAATAAAGTAGGTAGTCACAATTACTCATCAGCCAATAAAAAACTTCTGATGATCGCGAGGTCTGATCATCGTTTTGGTGCTAAGGGGTTCAAAATTCAAATGCTCGTTTAGCCGTAACCAAATACAGCAACCGTGTTGTATAAGAACGTGCAATAGGAAGCAGTTTATTTTTAAATACCCATCCGAAACAAGATGACATCTTTTTACGTTCAGACTTTCCTTTCTAGTAATTTTTTATTTCGAAGACAAAAGTAAAATTAATTTTCAGAAAAACGTGCGGTCTAGGTATGTGCGGTTTGCGGCTAGATTATTATTATTAAGCCTTTAATTCCTTATCTTTACATGAACATTTCCTTACTGACTTACACTAATCTATTAAAAATTCGCTTGAAATAATGTTAGTTTTAATTTTTAAATTCTAGGTGTTATTAATTAAATATACAAAGTATACTTCGTGAAATAAAAGTACTATACTTATAAAATTGGAACATTAAATCTTGATAAGGGTCCCATTAATTGGGTACCGGCCTCCCCCCGTTTCTATCAAAGGTGCTTAAATTAATTCTGAATGTTTTTCTGCGGCTAGATAATAATATGTTCACAAGTCCCTCGTCAACAACATCGTCGAAGTCAAAAGTGTGTCGAGTAGGGTAGCGTACCTTATACTCAGAATCACCAAACGGTATTCGCTGAAGGTTATACAGGTTTACGCACCGACATCGACACATTCTGACGAGGAGGTGGAGGTGCTGTATGAGGATATATCAAAAGCCATACACACCTCTACCACTCACTACAGTGTTGTGATGGGGGATTTCAACACTGGGCGAACGAAGCGGGGCAGAGACGAAAGTGGGGCAGTTTGGGTATGGGCGAAGGAACCAGAGGGGTCAAATGCTGGCCGACTTCATGGAGAAGGAGGGCCTTTTTATGATGAACTCTTTCTTCAGGAAGCGGCCACACAGAAAATGGACATGGATGAGCCCCGATGGTTCCACGAGAAGTGAGATTGACTTCATTTTGTCGACCAGGCGGCATATATTCAATGATGTCTCTGTGATCAACAGGGTGAAAACCGGGAGCGATCACCGTATGGTAAGAGGCACATTGAATATTAATGTAAAGCTGGAAAGGGCCAGACTGGTGAAGTCAACTCTCCGACCTTCTCGTGCTCATATCCAAAACCCCGAAAACTTCCAACTCGAACTGCAGAACCGATTCGATTGCCTCGCAGACTGCGTTTCTGTGGACGATCTTAACAACAGGTTCGTGGAAACTGTCCATACTGTGGGGTCTAAATTCTTTAAGACCCATCGCAGGAAAAGAACCGACAAGTTCTCTGCCCATACTCTCAAGCTCATGGAGGAGAGACGAGAGATGAGGCTGCAGTCATCGGCAGACGCGGCTGCCTACCGGCAGATTAATAGGCAGATCTCTAAGGCGCAAACTCGCGACCTTCGGATCTTTAATACCAAGTGTATTAAGGATACTATCGAGCGGAACAAAGGCTCAAAAGTGTTCGCGAGAGATCTGTCTATCGGACAGAGCCAGCTGACGCGGCTGAAAACTGGTGACGGTCGTCTCGTCTCTTCTCGACCTGAGATCTTGAGAGAGGTCGAGAAGTTCTATGGACAGTTATATACCACGACACAAAAACCTGTTGAAGATTTGGCCAAAGATCCCAGAGCCAAACTGACCCGACACTATACCGAAGATATCCCGGACGTCAGCCTATACGAGATTAGAATGGCTCTCAAACAGCTCAAGAACAACAAGGCGCCAGGTGATGACGGAATCACTGCGGAACTCCTGAAAGCGGGTGGAAAACCGGTACTTAAGATCTTTCAGCGATTGTTCAATTCCGTCATTCACGAGGGTATAACGCCGGAAGCATGGCACAGGAGCGTGGTGGTCCTGTTCTTCAAAAAGGGTGATAATACCTTGCTGAAGAATTATAGACCCATCTCGCTGCTGAGTCATGTTTACAAGTTGTTCTCGAGAGTCATTACGAATCGTCTCGCTCGTAGGTTTGACGACTTCCAGCCTCCCGAACAAGCCGGATTCCGAAAAGGCTTTGGTACCATAGATCACATTCATACGCTGCGGCAGGTTATACAAAAGACAGAAGAGTATAACCAGCCACTTTGCTTAGCGTTTGTGGACTATGAGAAAGCCTTTGATTCAGTGGAAACTTGGGCTGTATTGAGGTCGCTGCAGAGATGCCGGATTGACTACCGGTATATCCAAGTGTTGAAGTGCTTGTACGAAAACGCCACTATGTCAGTACGTATACAGGACCAGACTACGAGACCAATCCACTTGCAGCGTGGAGTGCGACAGGGAGATGTAATCTCCCCGAAGCTATTTACCGCTGCGTTGGAGGACGTCTTTAAGCTTCTGGATTGGAACGGACTTGGCATCAACATAAACGGCGAGTACATCACTCACCTGCGGTTTGCCGATGACATAGTAGTCATGGCAGAGACTCTGAGAGACCTCAATACAATGCTCAATGATCTCAGCAGGGTTTCTCAACAGGTGGGCCTGAAAATGAACATGAGCAAGACGAAAATCATGTCCAATGCTCATGCTCCGCTCCACCCAGTAATCGTTGAGAACTCTGCGCTCGAAATTGTGGACGAGTATATATACCTGGGACACACAGTCCAGCTAGGTAGGTCCAATTTCGAGAAAGAGATCAACCGCCGAATCCAACTCGGCTGGGCAGCGTTCGGGAAGCTCCGAGATGTCTTCTCGTCCAAAATACCTCAGTGCCTGAAGACTAAAGTCTTCGAACAGTGCGTGTTGCCAGTGATGACTTATGGATCCGAGACATGGTCGCTAACTGTGGGCCTCATAAGAAGGCTCAGAGTCACTCAGCGAGCGATGGAGAGAGCTATGCTTGGGGTATCCCTGCGAGATCAAATCAGAAATGAAGAGATCCGCAGGAGAACTAAAGTCACCGACATAGCTCAGCGAGTCGCGAAACTGAAGTGGAAATGGGCGGGGCACATAGTTCGAAGAGCTGATGGTCGTTGGGGTCCCAAGGTGTTGGAGTGGCGACCCCGCACCGGTAAACGCAGTGTTGGCAGACCCCCCACTAGGTGGACCGACGACATCAAACGAGTCGCAGGGAGCCGCTGGATTCAGGCGGCGCAAGACCGAGGCCTGTGGAGGTCCATGCAGGAGACCTATGTCCAGCAGTGGACATCTAAAGGTTGATAATGATGATGATGATGAGATAATAATATGTTAATCATATTAACTCTAATATAACGAGAACCTATTAAATCTACAGACAGACTAGTCTTCTGGTTATCCTCAAGTCTAACAGTTACTACGAAGTAAGTAACGCTTAACCCATAATCACTCGGCCACTCCACTAGTACAACTACCGTCACGTGGATCGTCGGGCAAGGTCAGCAAGTTACCATTACAAATATTATTAACTGAGCGCGCGACAAAAAATTATTGCGTATGTTAACTTAATTCAATTCCTTGTTTTTATCCCTGAATACTGAAATTCACTTAAAAGTCAAGTCTTACAGACTTGAACATACTTTGGCATGTTTGTCCACATAGCGAAGGAGAGCTTGACAATATTTTTTTTGTGGATTTAAATCACTACATATTATAAAACAGTCCCCCGCCGCGTCTGTCTGTCTGTCTGTTCGCGATAAACTCAAAAACTACCGGACGGATTTTCAAGCAGTTTTCACCAATAGATAGGGTGATTAATGAGGAAAGTGTATAATTTGTTAAGGTTTTGTGTAAATTAGTTGAAATATGACGATAATCATTGTTGACAATGTCGGAAAAATTCAAGCCGCTTGGGAGCTTTCATCGAAAACGCTGCCTAATCACTTTGATATAACAAAACAATTTATGGGGGTGGTATGGTGGGATAAGTCTTTACAGAAAAGTCCGCAATGGCATATACATATCTATCTTTTAAGTATAGCTCACTATACCCATTTTAACTTCTAAAAAAATGGTCACATACCATGCGGTAATTGGAAATCTATTTTAATGGATACAGTATTAATCTTTATCAACTTAAATACGTTAGTTAAATAGTTACCATAAGCATTTCATGCACATTATGATAATCCTTTACACCATACAATTTAAATGAATATCTTAAGAGTTATCGCAAAATAAAAATGGCGATGACGGGACTCACTCATGCGACCAGTGACCACCCCCGCGCGCGCCGCGTTGTTGCTATATTATAAGCCGAGCGATACTTCTTTTATAAGCCTACGTACTGTTCAATATGCTGTTCTATATAGCTAAATAGAACATTTCAAGGAGTTTGCAAAGCATAGGCGTAATACGCTCTGCTACCCGTGCGAAGCCGGGGCCGGTCGCTAGTTTTAAATAATTTCAAATGCAATCAATGTAAAATCATACAAAACAGTGTAAAAAATCTTTATAAAAAAGTTACAGGCCAAAATGCTACGCTCAGCGGACGGTAAATAATTATGTTTGTACATTTATAACTAAATTTATTTGTATATTATAATTATATTTTTCTGCTAAGCAATGAACATTTTGTCCAGACTCATCATTGATTGACCTTCCGCTCACACGCTTGAATACTGCTTGCAAAAAATATAATCTCTAGAATGTTTCAACGCGCTTTCAATCTTCTTCATTATAATATTATCTTGATTACCACAAACCTTGTTTATTGTTTCAATTGCTATTTCGTATGTTTTTTGTTTAAATAATGTGGCTAACTATGTTTTACATAATGTGACGCAATGCTGCTATAATATTATTAATAAAAAAAATTATACTTAACCATTTTTTACGAAGTATTACTTTTAAAAATTTTTAAGGTTCCGTACCTCAAAAGGTAAAAAAAGGAACCCTTATAAGATCACTCTCTTGTCCGTCTGTCTGTCCGTGTGTCACCACCGATTTTGTCAGGAACGGGTAGACCTAGCAAGTTGAAATTTATACCAGATACTGAGATATATAGTCCCTATTACATAATAATCTGTTGACTGGTCATGCATCCCATGATAGTCACGAATAATTAATAATGTGTAACCTACCTATTTGGCGGCATACTATGAGGTCGATCCCATTCATAACATTGGTATTGGCAATTAACCTTTTACTCTAATTATTGGTTTATCCTTGAAGGTTTTTGGAGGTTATATTAGGTTAGTACAAGCCTGTTGTGAAACGCGCATACTTTAATACTTTTTCCATTATTAGATGGTAACTGCTAAGTTGGAAGTCTCTATATGAAAAACGCCCAGTGTCAGTTATCAGATTGAGTTGTTTTTGGCTAAGCCTAAATAACTTCCCGCTATAAATTATAATTTATACCGACATACAGACAATACATACCCCAAAGTTACACAATCGAATTAGCACATCTTAGTTGAAAAAGTTAAATAGGCTAGAAGACGGTATTAGTAATTACCTACCTTTACTAGAAAAATTCTCATTAGCGCGGACTTAAGGCCAGCGCATACCGGCGCAAGGTCTTTCAAGGACAATAGCATAAACAGCTTTATTTAATTCGACTTATGGTTTAAATTGATATTAATACAAACAGAACGCTCGGGTGGCGGAAGGCAGTTGGCGTTTTGTGATTTTCAACCGTATGTCGAAGTAAATAAACCGAATGCCAAAGTAGTACAAGTTCGCTGGACCGTATGTAAACGACTTTATTGGCAATGAAGATATGTAAATTAGTCTGACGCTTGTGCGCTCCGCTTGGACGCACGTCACGGCAACACTGGCGTGACGTACATCCAAGCACACACACCACATCACATTAAACACTATGCGCACACCACATCGAAGTAATTGGTTTGCGCCTCAACCCTAAACCTGGAGCGAGTGGGAAGAGACTAAAGCTAAGCTATTCTTTTTCCCTAATAGACACTTCCTCTGTCTAGGGCCACTGGTAGAGAGACATCTCTTATAAGTGTTTCCTTGTCCACCATCTTTTCTTTTTCTTGTTTTCTACAAATGTTTATGACTATGTTTTGTAGAAAGGTATTATTTATTTTTAAATATTAATTTGGTATAAAGCTTTTTTGCATGGGTTAAGAACTTGGAGAATGACATAAGCTCCCTTCTATCGCGGAAAAACGGATGGTTCCCGTGGGATTTTTAAAACCTAACTCCACGCGTACGAAGTTGCGGGCAAAGTTAGTAAATTAATTTAAAAAAAGTGTGCAGTTCTGACTCACCTGAACTGTGACTTTCTAATGTAAACAGGCACCCGTGGGAAGGGTTTGTCTGGTTCTGGCTTGTTCTCTGCGAGCCAAGTGGTAGCGACTCCTTTGTTCACTCGTCCCGTTGGAGTTTTATACTTAACAACTACAGCTGTCACATGGATTGTCTCAGGATACAACTGAAACAAGCAACAAGTATAATAACCCAAACTTTAGATCCTTCACCCAGTAATGTGTTCCCTGCATTCAAATCTGATCAGTGTTTTTGAATTTTAGTGAACCACTTTAAAACAATATTAAGAGCAACATTTATGCTTGAAAGTGAAACCTTCAAATGTACGCACTTTAAAAATATTTAGACTTTAGAGCAGGAAGTAATTTCTCTTGAGTCTAATTATTTTACAAGAATCTCAAGACAAACTCTTCATCTTAATATGGACACATTACTGATAGTTACTTTAGCTGAGTTTATGTTTTAAATGTTAGTATTTCATCTAAATCAGCATAAGCTCAATTTAGAGGGGTTTGTAATTTTGATGTCTAATATTTAAAGAAAAATATTTCATTGTTGTTTTTATTAACGCAATACCTTAGGACTGGATGAAATTGAATAGTATCTCGGCTGAAGGCGAGGCAACAGCTCGCAAAGGTGGTCCAATGTTGGTTTGCACGATTTAATGTCTTCCAATATATGTACAATATTCCTACACGCATCAACCACGAATGACTGATACAACGCTTTTCCTTCCTGAGAGTTTGTAGCCATGAGCATCAGCTTCTTTTTATCCTAAAATTTAAAACAATTTGTATAATTCAATGTTATTATTATTACATAAACAAATCATTTTTGTAATAATTATTTATTTATCGGTGCTTAATTAATAGCCGAATACCGAAATTCCATTTATGTTTGCGCAAGCCAAGCCAAGCGCAATTTCTTCATACAAAAGAGTGATAATTGTTCTACATTTACCACTATTTACCAAAAGTTTAAATAACGTTATTTAACATTTTTCGTACATTTGTTTACATAAAATTACAAGTGTTTAATCTTTTTCTTAAATGTTAAAAATGCTTGTTTAAACAAAATAATGTAAATTAGATCTGTAAAGACATCTTAAAAGGGGGTGAGACAGACATTTATAAAGTAAACAGAAATGATTTAGTTTTATATGTAGATATATGTAAGTACTGTAAGTAACAAATAAAAGCCACCAACCTCTTCATCTGAACAATACTCAACAAGTTCTCTTAAAATGTGAGTTCTGGGCATGGCTGTGATTTCCACGTAGTGCGATAATGCAGTCCTATAGGATGTTGGGCACGGGAACGGGTGCTTCTTTGTGCTTTCCTGGTCAGTGTTGATGAGGGAAAATACCTCATCTAGATCAGCTCCCGTCAACTGGCCCAAACGGTCAACTAAATTACTATCATTTATTGGATACACTGCCACATGGTCACCTGCAAATCGATTGCCATTATAGAAAATGAATTCAAAAATAAAGGACTGCAATTTCATCCATATAAAAGTTCAATTCAATTCAAAAACAAGCACAGAATGAACGAATGAACAGATTCTTTTAAAAACCAAGTCCTGTTTCTGGAAACTTGATTTTATATAAATGTTCTAAATCACTATCATCATCTTTTCTGTGAGAATCATCTTAGCCAGACAAACAGACTGTCAGACAAAAAGAAAAATATATGTTCATCTCATGTTATCATACCAAAAACAAATATTTTATTTATTTTAAATATGTATTAAATTTAAATACCACAGCATTTGAGTCCCATTGAAGAATCTGGCAGAAAAATAATGCAGAGCACAATACATAGAATATCACAAAAAAAATTATGAATATACTAGCTGATGCCAGCGACTTCGACTGTGTGGATTTAGTTTTTAAATTGCCTTGGGAACAGGATACATTTTCCAGGATAAAAAGTAGCCTATGTCACTCTCCAGGTCCTCAACTATCTTCATGCAAAAAATCAAGTCAATCCGTTGCTCTGTTGCGGCATGATTGAAGGACAAACCAACAAACAAACACACTTTCACATTTATAATATTAGTAAGGATTAATAAGACAAGACCGACAGACAGACCCCCCACTAGGTGGACCGACGACATCAAACGAGTTGCATGGAGACGCTGGATTCAAGCGGCGCAAGACCGAAGCCTGTCGAAATCCATGCAAGAGACCTTTGTCCAGCAGTGGACGTCTATAGGTTGATAAAGAAGAAGAAGAATAAGATAAATAGTCTATTTAAGTCAAGACTATCTCGCAATCTAACATTGTTCGAGATTTAGGTTGCCTAGCAACATAATAATACTCGTAATAACATCGTTCGAGTAATAACTGTTTATATGACTGTCGTGTAATTAACATATTTTAATTTGCAATAACAAATAATGATGTCAATAATTAAGATAAAAATTATCCTATCTTTTAAATTGGGCCAAATTACAGATAGTTACGAAGTTTGATCAAAATCGGTTCAGTAGTTTTCGAATTTATCCCGAAAATACATCGTGACATGAGATTTTTATAAATATAAATGTGCATACTCAAATTGACCACTTGTTCAATTTGCCCCGCAGAATCAGATGTGTTAGGACCACACAGTTAGGACTGTTCCCATTCTATAAAATAATTGGTATCAATATATGGTTTGTTAAGTACTTACCAGCTTCATATCTCATATTGGAGCCTGCAATATTTAATTCCACGTGTAGACATGACCTATCACCTCCTTTGTGCAATTCTCTGTTTACAATTATTTGTGCAAGGTATGGATTCTTTGCATCATATGGCCTGAAAAATATATTTCTGATGAACATTGTGTTCCAACAACTCAGTTTGATGTAGGTATACATATTATATCTACTATATACTATATAACTACTGAACGGATTAAAATGAAATTTGGGATTTATTGGATCATTTTTAATTTTTATCCTAATAAACAATAAAGTTCCTTTGGGAGAGGGAATGAATGTTTTATTGATTTTTCTTCATAACTTCGTCAAATTATAAATATATATTCATTTCAATGATAAACTTTTTCATTTACACATAACTAACCTAAGATAGCTGCACAGGATATTTTAGTAAAAGCTCATGCTGCTAGGTATATGAAATTCATACAAGTCTAGTACAAATCATACCCTTTTATGGTCTAGAAGACAAAGATGCTAAAGTGACTGAGAAAAAAAATTATATTTGAAATTATATTCTGATAATTTCAAAGTTTCATATATTATGGGTTTTATATACATGTTATATACTATACTTAAGTATTTCTTTAAAATTAATTATTAAATATATAAATATTGATTATTTTACTAGTAGTGGAAGGCAATTAAATAAATAAATATAACCTATGACCTATACAGATGTTGATTATGTCCAGAGATTGACATCTTTCTGTTTAAGATAATACTGTTTTAAGCACTCTTTGTTTACAGAGAACTTTAGTATAATTCCATTATTAATAAAGAAACTCGTTTCAAACAGCCAAAAGACCATTATGATCAGTGGTGCAATTGTCTAAATTATTCTATAGATCGTATTGACGTGACATCAAAGTAAAATAATCCTTGATTGTATTGATTTAAAGTCTCGAATTCCGTACAACCGATTTTAATATGGGACATATCGTATACTAGCTGATGCCCGCGACTTCATCCGCGTGGATTTAGTTTTTATAATCCCTAGGGAACTCTTTGATTTTCCGGAATAAAAAGTAGTAAAAGTAAAGTCACGTCAATCCGTAGCCCTGTTGCGGCGTGATTGAAGCACAAACAAACACACATTCGGATATATAATATTAGTAAGGATGTAAAAACGTATAAGAATGCATACACGAAATTCAGCTCTAATTCAATGTTGTTATGGTTTATTTTACTTTGACACTAATGTCATTGAATACAAATATGATCAATGAAATAACTTTTAGACAGTTGCACCTCTGTTCTGTGATTTCCATAATAGCACAAGAAATAATATAAACTTACGGGCGTTGGTTCTGCAAGGAGTGTAGCCTGGCAATCTCTCCAGTGAATATCTCATTTGGTTTGAACTCATCTGGAGTGTGGGTTACCAATCTGAACTGCCGAGTAAGCTCTTCTTCTCCTGTGCTCTCAATGTTGTATTTCTCACATACTGAGGGCCAAAACTTATCTTTCCATGTTATAAAGTCATCTTCAATGCTGAAAAAAACAAAATGTGTGAGTGTCTAAATCACTACATATTATAAAACAAAGTCCCCTGCCACATCTGCCTGTCTGTCTGTTTGCGATATACTCAAAAGCTACTGAACGTATTTTTATGCAGTTTTCACCAATAGATAGGGTGATTCATGAGGAAGGTTTTATTGTATAATTTGTTAAGGTTATGTGTAAATTAGTTGAAATATGTTGATAATTGTTGACAATGTCGGAAAAATTCAAGCTGCTTGGGAGCTTTCATCGAAAACGCTGCCCTTTGATATAACAAAACAATTTATGGGGTTGGTATGGTGGTATATGCTCTACTACCTGTTCGAAGCCGGGGTGGGTCGCTAGTTAATAAAAAAAAAACAGTCCAAAAAGGAACTTCAAACCAATCTATACTTATAAAAAGACTTGTAATATTATATACAGAAAACTATCCATACCAGTATTATGAATGCCTATCTGCCAAAAAAGCAGAGACTTCCTGCAACAAACCTAATTCCACACAAAGTCACGGGCATGAGCTAGTTTAAAATATTTTAAGTATGCCAACATAATACATAAATCATCATTTTTTCCACAGAACTGTAGAAAGACTGCATTTCATCTACACTACTTGTTTACTTCTGTATAAAATTTAACTATGTATGTAACTTGAATAACTTTATTTAGGTAACCCTTAATTTAACTTTAAATCTTTTTAGAAACTGGAAAACTGATTTTAATATAATTATTACCATATACATACTTAAACTGTAGTGTTCCCTATTGCATTCTGTTATTCAGCATTCAAAGCAACAAAATATTATGTGAAAATTTTACAAAAGTTCTTTACACACTATTATGAATAAAAAAAAAATCACCCAAAAAAATTACAGATGAGGAATATAGGATACATAACTATACACTTCTGATTCTACAGTGAATTTGCCAGTGGCTATTTTACATTTACAGTTTTGAATGTAAAGTTTGTTCACAATAGGAATGTGTGTGGCCAAAGTGTGAATTAACGCTACGATTTTTACATGGCAACCTACACAAGCCACTTGACAACTATCAAACTTAGCAGTGCGTCGATTCTCTAAAAATGACAAACTCGCATGTGGCATCATTTTATAGGGGCCTACACTAGCGGCACGCTATGATGGCCGGTTTGACGTTTGTCCGCTCATAAAGTTCCGTATTAATTGATAACGACTTTGAAGGAAATAATTGTATTACTTTATCGACGATAGTGATGTGCAGAGATTCATAAATTTTATCGAATGTAGTTTTAGGTTTAGGACTCAAAATTTATTTATTAAATTGATTTCTAAAATGTATACAAGTGTAGAAAAATCAGTTTGCACCATTTAAGGGGTGAATGTACTTGTGAATATGAACAATTTTCACTATGTGGACAAACCTCTGAAATCGCAAAAAAATATCAGCTGTTTCATACAAAAGGTAAAATTTTTATTTTTATATGATATATACCACAACTCGGCATTTGGTTTTCTAAATTGAAAATTTTTAAAAATGGAATCTAATACGATCGTCACATAGGATCGCTGGCTAGCACAACTACTACCTCCGGCAAACTCGCGTCAATGCTCAATGCAAAACAAAGCAGTTTCGAATTGACGTTGCTTCGAAAAGTATAAACTGTCAGTGCAATGCGATTGTGATATAGTTTTGACCTGGCTTTGGATTTCAAATATTGATACTGCATTACTGTTGACCCTTGCTCGTTAATTTGGACTCTGTTCAAGCCCTTTGTTGTGGATTTCGGCATCGATAGCTTTGATGCCGATGCTATCCGAAGACATGTTTACGGCTACTATTTACAGAAGGAGTATCCAACAAGAAAAAAGTTGGTGCATTCACTGAAGGAAGCTGGATTATTCTTCGGTGGGGAAAGTTCTTTAACGAAGATTTTGAAGACCATTGGATTTCGATACAAAAAATGTAACAAACGCAAAATATTGATGGAAAGATTTGATATAGCGATGGCAAGGTATACTTTTTTACGGCAAGTGAAAGAAATCAAAAATTGGCAAAATGTTGTGTTCTTGGATGAAACATGGCTTAATGCTAACCATACTGTAGGCCGTTCTTGGAACGATGACACAGCAGCATCTACTTCCAAAGTTCCTGTAGGAAAAGGATCGCGACTTATAATTTGTCACGCCGGAACCATCAACGGGTTTGTCGAAGGTTCTCTCATGGCTTTTGCGTCAAAAACCACTGGAGACTATCATGAAGACATGAATGGAGAAAAGTTTACTGAATGGTTTACCTCAATGTTGTGTAGCCTCCCTGAACCATCTATTATAATTATGGACAACGCCCCATACCACTCGATGCAAATTGACAAGCCACCTGCCCAATCCCAAAAGAAAGCTGATATCGTCGCATGGCTTCGTAAAAATGGCGTAGATGCAAACATGAATATGTTAAAAGCGGAATTAGTACGTCTTTTAAAAGAAAACAAACCAACCAAGATCCGATACGTCATTGACGAAATAGCATTAGAACATGGGCACAGAGTTATACGGTTACCGCCTTACCATTGTGAGTATAATGCGATTGAGTTGGTGTGGGCTCAAATTAAGGGATATGCTGCAAGACACAATACAGAACCCCCATTTACCACAAAAAAAATGCTAAAATTATTAGAAGAAGCTTGTGAACATGTGACTAAAGGAGACTGGGAAAAGGTTGTGAATAGAACTGTTAAATTAATAAGGGAAGATTATGAAAGAGATGTGAAAATAGATAATATTATAGAAAACGAACATATAATTATTAATGTAGGTGATGATAGCAGTGACGACAGTGAAAATAGTAGTATGGACGAATCTGATTAATTATGGCCTTTTGTGGCACCTTTTTTGGTATCTTTTGTATTCATATGTTTCTTGTGTGCATATAAAGTATGTATATTCATTTTCATTCAAATATTCAGTTCGTTCAAATAAATTAAATAAACATATACATTTTTGTTTTATTAAACCTATTTAATCAGGTACAAAAACAAAACTTAATTGTTTTTTGTTCGAGAATAAATTGACATTCCACATCACTATTGTAATGTGTCAAACCGGCCATCATAGCGTGCCGCTAGTGTAGTACTCACTTTATATAGCTGCATTGTATACTAACTGTTGATATTTATTGATGATCTGTGGTTTCTTTTAAAATAACAAATAATTTTGTTTTCGTTTTACGTAATTACTATTGTGAGTACAAAAACTGATGAGATGATGCATAGTTATTCTTTCATGCAATTAACGACAAAACTATGGACATTTTATTTACAAAATAAGTTTAAAAAAGAATCGTCCAGAAATTTTAGTCTATGCCTAATGTGAATCTTCAAATATTTTGTAATATTTTGCAAAGTAGACATTACATAAATAAATATGTTTACTTACATAAGCGTAATAAATATGTTTACTTTTTCATGGCATTAATTTCTAGTTTTCTTGTTATTAATCAATACATAATAATAATATGTAATCAAAATACATATTATTACTTACAATATTTTAATATTTTTATTTTTATCTGAAACTAGCTGATGCCCGCGACTTCGTCCGCGTGGATAGAATTTTCTTTGCTATAAACCTCACGGAGCCCGAGACCTTTCCAACGAATGTAAAACCGTGGAAATTGGTTCATGCGTTCTGGAGTTATAGCGTCAGGAAGGAAAACCAGACTTATTTTTATATAGTTTTGAAATTATGTCTCCATAATAGTAACCAAGTTGGAGACACTGTCAAAGAGCATAGAGGATATATATATCAATAATAATATGGCCTTCTAATATGTGTATTGCAAATTTAGCTTAGTTGATTTAATATTTATTATTCCTGCAAAGAAAACTCGTATTTTTTCCTTAGCTGAGCATATTTCTTCTTCTATTTCAACACTTAAATCACTTTAATATAGGTACTTATTTTATTCAGATAATATATATTTGTAGTTCATCGGATCGCTAATGTCACTTCTAGGGCTTGCATTCGAATATTCGAATATTCGAATTATTCGAATAATATTTCTTGTCCGAATATTCGAATATTAAATCTGCTATATTCGAATATTCGACCAATTTTCCGAAAGCCAAACTCTGAATATTGATGTGCATGTCGCAGGCATTTTATGTGATTCCGCCGTTTACATACGGCGTCGTCACTTTAGAAACGCTCGCTGTTATGTAATGCCGCGGCAAATTGAAGTATTTAGTTCTGTTTCTTATGCCTAACAAGTACTATGTTCGCCAAAATCTAAAGTTAGGTTTGGTTTGTGTGAACAGTCAGGACTCAGGTGTGTGTGAAGAGTCTGGTGAACACTTAGGTATATTGGTCAAATGGAACCTAAGAACCTGACTGTTCATGTCGAACCCCAACCTAACCTAACTTAAGAGGCAGATTCGTGGCCCTGGTGCTTGGGAATTGCGTATATTCGCAATAACTACATCTAAAACTACAGTGAAATTCATCGCCTCCAGGCGATGGATATGGGGAGTCCGTCGCCTGAGGGAGTAAGGTCCTCGGGCCGGGGGACACACTTTGTTCCTTGTGTGCCTCAGATAGAGTGATGAGTGAAGAACTCTGTGTTTGAGAGGAGGTTCTGGCTACGCAGGCGCCGCTGGCTGGGTTGCGTGATCGTGATTAGGTCCCGTTGCCCAGTCACCAGGCGATGAGAAGGAACACCGTGGGGTTTTAGTCGGTTAGAGTCCGATATAACTGTCGCGTAACCCCGGGGGCGGTGGTATCCACGATGGATTTCCCCACGTAAAAAAAAAGGTATATTGGCCAAATGAAACCTAAGCGGGCACCTGACTGTTCATGTCGAACCCCAACCTAAGCTAGCTTTAGACGCAGATTCGTGGCCCTGGTGCTTGGGAATTGCGTAGATTCGCAATAACTACATCTAAAACTACAGTGAAATTAAAATAATTGAACGAGTTGTCATTTTGCCTTCGGCATATTACATAACAGCGAGCGTTTCTAAACTGACGACGCTGTATGTAAACGGCGGAATCACACAAAATGCCTGCGACATACACAAAATATTAATTTTAAGCTCCGCGCGCAACATTATGCTTAGATGTAGAAGACAATAATTATGCTAAGAAGAAAGCAGTGATGAGGTCTAGGTTGGAACGCGCTTGCCTAGAAGATACCTATTCACTCTTGCCTTGAAGGTACTTAAGTTGTACGTGTAAGTATAAGAATAAGCCAAAGTAAGATGATAAGATTAAAACGCATTTTATTTTTGTGCAATGTAACATTGATCTGATTCTGATCTCATAATTTCTTCTTCTTTGTCAACCGATAGACGACAACTGCTGGGCAAAGGTCTCTTGCATGGACCTCCACAGAACTCGGTCTTGCGCCTGAATCCAGCGTCTCCCTGCAACTCGTTTGATGTCTAGTCCACCCAGTGGGGGCTCTGCCAACACTGCGCTTTCCGGTGCGGAGTCGCCACTCCAGCACCTTGGGACCCCAGCGACCATCAGCTCTTCGAACTATGTGCCGCGGCCATTTTCACTTCAGTTTCACGACTCGCTGAGCTATGTCAGTGACTTTGGTTCTCCTACGGATCTCCTCATTTCTGATTTGATCTCACAGGGTTACTCCGAGCATAGCTCTCTCCATATCCCACTGAGTGACCCTGAGCCTTCTTATGAGGCCCACAGTTAGCGACCAATTCTTGGATCCGTAAGTCAACGCTGGCAACACGCACTGTTCTTTTAGTGACTTAGAAGACTTTCGTCTTCAGGCGCTGAGGGATTTTGGACGAGAAGACATCTCGGAGATTCCCAAATGCTGCCCAGCTGAGTTGGATTCGGCTGTTGATCTCTTTCTCAAAAACCTGTTGAGGATTTGATCCCAGAGCCAAACTGACCCGACACTATACCGAAGATATCCCAGACGTCAGCCTATACGAGATTAGTATGGCTCAAGCAGCTCAAGAACAAGAAGGCGCCTGGTGATGATGGAGTCACTGCAGAACTCCTGAAAGCGGGTGGAAAACCGGTACTTTAGATCATTCAGCGATTGTTCAATTCCGTCATCACGCCGCTGCATCCGCCGGAAGCATGGCACAGGAGCGTGGTGGTTCTGTTCTTCAAAAAGGGTGATAATACCTTGTTGAAAAATTATTATAGACCCATCTAGCTGCTGAGTCATGTTTATAAGTTGTTCTCGAGAGTCATTACGAATCGTCTCGCTCGTAGGTTCGACTACTTCCAGCCTCCCAAACAAGCTGGATTCCAAAAAGGCTGTGGCACCATAGACCATAGATCACATTCATACCCTGCGGCAGGTTATACAAAAGATGAAAGAGCATTAACGCCCACTTTGCTTAGCGTCTGAGGACTGTAAGAAAGCCTGCGATTTGATGGAAACTTGGGCCTTATTGAGGTTGCTGCAGAGATGCCGGATTGACTACCGGTATATCCAAGTGTTGAAGTGCTTGTATGAAAACGCCACTATGTCAGTACGTATACAGGACCAGACTACGAGGCCAATCCACTTGCAGCATGGAGTGTGACAGGGAGACGCAATCTCCCCAAAGCTATTTACCGCTGCATTGGAGGACGTCTTTAAGCTTCTGGATTGGAACGGACTTGGCAACAACATAAACGGTGAGTACATCACTCACTTGCGATTTGCCAATGACATAGTCGTTATAGCAGAGACTCTGAGCGACCTCAATACAGTGCTCAACGATCTCAGCACGGTTTCTCAGCGTTGGGCCTAAAGATGAACATGAGCAAGATGAAAATCATGTCCAATGCTCATGCTCCACTCCACCCTCGTTAAGAATATTGCACTTGACATTGTGCATGAGTAAATAATATACCTGGGACACACAGTCCAGCTAGGTAGGTCTAGTATTTAGAATTTAGTACTTTATTTCTAGTTAGGTACATGATAAAAGATTTTAAGCAAGTTGTTGTTTTTGTAATTGATTATTTGATTTTATTGATATACCTATAAATATTATTAAAATACTCACACTCATATCTCGGTTTATAAGACTGAGTTATATTGTGGTTGTCTTGTTAAGCACCAACTTTTTATATTTTTTGGGGGACTGAATTAGTGCCATAACAGTCAAATTCCAAACAGTTCTTTAATTTTTAAGTAAGATTTTGTTTTGGTTTAAAGATATTAGACTCAAAGTAAGAGATTGGCAGTTAAAAACATGATTATTATAGCATCTTTTGTTTTTTTTTTAATTATTCGAATATTATTCGAATAATTCGAATAATACCCGAAAAAAAGGCGAATATTCGAATACCAAAAATTTTCGAATATTTGCAAGCCCTAGTCACTTCTTTAACACCTCTTAAGTTAAGTCTCAGTGAAAACCTAGTTTAACTTAATTTTTTCGAGATCCAGAAAGGAAAATCTTCTTTAAAACAAAATCGCATTCACAGCGCATAATTTATACAAAAAGATTTTTCGATAGTGAGATTGATAGTCCAGTAGATAAAGCATTTAACCTCGCACTAAATTTCCGATCCAATTTTAATTTTTTTTTAGGTTAAGGGTTACTTACTGACCATAACAGATCCAGGTGGAGCTTCGATCGCAATCTTAAAGAAAAGTTTTTGACCGATATCTCGGAAATTATCCACTTTCAAACCTTTTTTGTAGAGAATAAAATTTGCATCTTTTATTTCCTGTAAACTTTTTTGTAAAACTTACCGTTTACGATATATCGCCTGCAAAAGGTTCGAAGGTTGCATGCGAGCGTGTTTATGTGTGTGTGTGGGGTTCATTAAATGGGCCATAAATCGTAAACGGTAAGTTTTACAAAAAAGTTTACAGGAAATATAAGATGCAAAATTTTATTTTCTACAAAAACGGTCTAAATAACTTTTGCCTTAAAGTGGATAGTTCCCGAGATATCGGTCAAAAACTTTTCTTTAAGATTGCGGTCGAAGCTCCACCTGGATCTGTCAGCATTTTGTGTTTTTATGGTTAGTAAGTAACCCTTAACCTAAAAAAAAAATTAAAATTGGATCGGAAATTTAGTGCGAGGTTGACCCAAAAAAACGGCTTTATTTACTGGCCTATGAACTGTCAAAAATATTTTTTTTTCACATCGATCCCTAATAGATAGTTGCAATGATAGATACGTTGCTGCGAAAACCATACTTTCACAATAGATTTAGGATAGTCGCTACTAGATACTGCCAGCGTACTAAGAAATGGCAGCAATTAATTGTACGCCGGAACTGGCGTACCCACATAGTCTCATAGCAACTAATGTTTGTTGTTTTCACACAAACTATGATATTACGATGCATGCTGCATTTATGAAGCTATTGTTTGTAGGAAGGGCGGTATCTAGTAACAAAGATCCTAAATTTATGACTTTGACATTGATGCAGTGATTTGATACCGAAGTTACGGAATCGAGCTGGCTATGGTATTGCCCGCCTAACAAAAGAGGTAAATAAGCACAACAGCTCCCTCCATTTCCAGGCACATAGTTATTGTGAACATACTATACAACTACAATTTGTTTGTACTCACTTAGCATCGTCATCTCCCAACCCCAATTCATACACTCTTGTGGCCCCCAGCTCTTCCAGGCGCTTGTCCACAAAAATAGCCACTGCATTGTAATGCTCATAAGTTTTGTTCCCAAGTCCAAACACCTGGAAAAGGTTTTCGTAAATACTCGGCTAAAGAACATGGGAATTACAAGAGCACTACATTACAAAGTAATAATATATTATTATTGTGAATATCCTTATTTATGCTCGAAATAAATTAAATATTAAAAAAAAAAATTACTTAATCCTTTACACAATAATTTGATTACTGAAAGCAAGACCTGCAACAGAGGTTAGAAAAAAACTTCAATTACCAAGTGTAGATTTGCGTACCATGTATCTTAATTTCAGTAGTGGAGATAATATTTGTTTTCTAAATATAATTTTAGTGACATTACGTGGTAAAATTCGAATAGAATTCGAAACTAAATTCATATGCATCATAATTATCATCAGTAACGTGATTGTTTATAAAAGTACATTAAGACTAATATTTACATGAATGCCATTTTAGTTATATAACAAGAATTACTATTATATTATAAACCGTGTTCATTCACACTTATTTCGCATTTAGTTATATTTTTTAATAGATTCTAAAGGGTAAATTAATAGTTTACAATTATTTCGATTTTCGTAAAACTACTTTCAATTTTCATTTGATTCTGACATTTCCACGACAAATCAATTGTCAAAGTCAAACTTGATCAAAGACATACGAAGTTTCTACCTGGCTTTACAGCTCTGGCTTCTAGCCTTTTTGATTTGATGGGATGGGTTAGCCATAGACAACACCAAACTACCTAACATGGACGATTGTAGTTTGTACAGTCTACGTAATAAGTGGTGATGACGATGAACAATCGATACTTTATAAGTAGTACTATTTTAAGTAATTATGAAAAGCATAGACACAGCATAGATAGGTACCTACCTGAAACCAGAACACTGGGTGATCGGAAGGGTAACCTTACACCTTTAGCTTTGCCATTCTAACAATCTGGTTTGCTGGTTTATATAAAAAATTATGTTTGAGACTTAACTATCAAAACGTGTTTTGTATATAAAGGGCCACGTGATATAAATGACGTCACAAACAGATAATTTATATACACTTACGCAGCAAATTTGCTAAATCAACATGACGTATAAGCTCGGTTGTGAAATCACTTTTCCTGTTTAATTATGTTTTAATACCTTAGGTACTAATGATTGTTCACTTTAAATATTCAAGGAGAGCACTGATTAATAATATTATTAATTATTATTTATTATTTTGTATACTGACTTTATGTGCTTTCTAATAAGTAGGTGCCTATTTTTAGCTCGTCATCTAAATTATCTAATTGGTAGATAGAAGTTATACTTAATATACTTTTTATAAATAAACTTACAGCGTAATTTAATCCAGTTAAGTCCGGTTCGTTTTTTAACCATTCGATAAACTCCATGGCGTTATCAGTTGGATCGCCTTCCCCATATGTAGCTAGACAAAATACAGCTAGTGAATTTGGTATATCCTTAAGTTTAGTCAGTTCTTCCTAAAAAAATAATTTATTAAACATTGATACAATTAGATACAACTGGTTACTGGATTACGGATTAAGGAACTCAATTTAAAAAAACCAACCATATCACACTCTTCTGGATCGGCGACCATGCCTTTCATTTTGTATCGTATCCCCTCTTTGGCTAAACGACCAGCAAACTCCTCTCCGGTTCCTGTCTGGGAGCCATAAAATACTACTAGACTCCTTCCGGAAGATTGTAATTTTTTTATAAAGGAATTCTCCGTAACTTGTATAGATCCTGCTGGCCTAGAATAAAAATTATGTAGGTTATAAATTATCTACTATCTTTACTTATTAAATGAAACGTACCTATCAATAAATGTATCAATGACTCGGAAAATCAAAAGAGTCTACATATTTAATTCTCTATTTGTTACCCGATTATTCGTGGGTTTTGCTTCAATTAGGTCACTGAGGTAGGCTGTAGACTGCTTATAGTGGCCAAATATGTATAGACTACGTGTGTGATTTAGAATAGGTATGCCACAATTGCCCTGCGATTGTCTAGTTATTCCACTGATCGTAATCGTATACGATGACATTAGCGTCAAAGTAAAATAAACCATAATAGCATTGAACTAGTGCTCAATTTCGTGCATGCATTCTTATACGTTTACGTATGTACGATACGTTCCATAACGCTCCATGTTAAAATACGTTGTACTGAATTGGTGACTTTAAATCAATACAGTCAAGGATTATTTTCTTCTTATTCGTTCACTCTTGGCAGAGTGGTCGTGGTTATGACTTGGCCTTCACAGCAGCTCTTACGATCTTCCAGCGATTTCTGTTGGTGGCATCACGAGAACACTCGGAGACGGATAAATTTGTGGCGGAGCGGATTGAATCCGTCCACCTAGTAGGGGAGCGACCACGTGGACGTGTGCCCTCGACTCGACCTTGTACAACGAGGTGTTCGATGGTACCAGTCTTCCTTGTGATATGCCCAAAGAACTTAAGGATTCGCAGTTGTACAAGCGACGAAAGCCTTTGCGTTATTTTCAGCTCTTTGAGTATTGTTTGTTCGATGCGCTGTCCAGCTTATTCTTAGTAGGCGTCTCCAGCACCACATTTCCAGGGCGTCGATTTTTCGTCGGTCAACTTGTCTTAGGGTCCATGTTTCAGCCGCATATAGAAATATCGGGAAGACAAGACATTTCATTAGACGAACCTTTGTATTTTTCGTAATCCTTTTGTCCTTCCAGATTTTCGATAGCTTCTCGACGGCTGATCTGGTCACGGCACAGCGTCGTTTAACTTCGCTCTCGCAACTCCCGTTATTAGTGATAGCGGAACCAAGATAAATGTAGTTGGTGACAACCTCACAGTTACTGATATGAGTTATCTCGGGTCTGTTATTAGTTTTCCTATCAACTATCATAAATTTGGTTTTGTCACGGTTGATTGCGAGCCCAAAATCAATGCTAGTATCCTCTAAGCGTTTGAGAAATTCCCCTATATCCTTCTCAGATGATGCGAGAAGGGTGGTATCAAGGGTGGTGGTATGGTATGGTAGGATTATTTTACTTTGACGCTAATTTCATCGAATACGAATACGATCAATGGAATAACTTTTAGACAATTGGTACCCAGGTTTGGATTCACACTACGCGCGACTGCAGCGCAGCGCGATGGGGATTTCAACGCGGCTCCTAATTATTGTGATAACTACAAAAAACTGTAAAAAGGCTTGAACGCCTTCGACGAACAGACCTCCTATTCTACAGACATATTAATTGCAGTATGACGTTCTTCATACAGTTCTGTGCATTAAGTCATTAGTGAGTAAAATTTAATATGTATTATCATATATACACACACGCGTACATATCTACAATGTTTACGGCAGTTGCCATGGAGCGTTGTGCCGCTTTGTTTATGTTGCGAAAATGAACCGTCTTAATTCGCACTAAGGGCGAATTTAGCTTTAGAGATTTTTGCTTGCATTTTCGAGGCTTCATCGAGTCATCGAAAAAGAACCGTCTAAATTTATCTTAGGTGCATTTTCGCAAAAGAAGTTCGCATAAATAAACGATGAACAGGGCACCGTCTAATTTCGGCCTTTATGTTCATACTTTGACCGTAGACCGCCTAAAATATTGAGACCACACGCAATATTATTACGAGTTACGACATGCAGTGGCCATGAATCAGCCAATCAAACACAAGTTGTAGCCTCCTCGTCCCCTTATCAGGTTTGTAATAGCGCTCAATACAGCCAAACTAACGATAGTTAATGGATTTTTTTTTCTTGCTTTCGTAATTTCATTGTGACCTCTTAGAAGATACGCTAACAAGGGCTTGGATAGGAATTCATCCAGGATAGGAAGGGAAAGTATGTAGGTACATAAATAAATCGGTAAAATGGAAATGAATGGCAAATAGGACAGAGCGAACAAAAATAGTTCAAAAAGAGCCATTTGATGAGCAGTGGAAGCTGCGTTAAGGAAACTTTCGAAACTCTGTTAGTGGAAGTGTGAATGTGGAGGACATAATCCAGGACCTCCACCAAATCCTTGCTTTGGTGAAATTATAATTCAGCAATATTAGTTTTAATATTTTGACGTCCGCATATATATCTGTTTAAGCAAGAGAACTGGCGAGGATGAATAAATATAATAGTATAATAGTATACCTTTAACATATTATTATTTTATTACGTTGTATTGTGCTTGAGTTAACAACCTATCAAAACTGGTTTGCTCTCAAGTTTATAATTCGCACTGAATGAAGATTCTACGTAATTCTACGTATATACCTACGTAATATTTTTCAATTAGGTACCATACTAAACATTGCATCGAGAAACATCGAAAACAATAATCTGATTCACAGAAAGCCAACTTCAGCTTATTATGTACAACTGCACAACTTATAGCCCAGTCGACAGGTAGGAAAAAGTGGCGTTTGGTGGAAAAAGGTCGGAAGTTAATGAAACTTTAGGATGTTGTTCAGGGATGGTTAATTAACATTTTCTCAAGTTTAGGACCTCGAGGACCCTGTGCTGAGAGCGGGGGGGGGGGGGGGGGGAGGCAAAATTTTTAACCTTCCCCCCCCGATTTTTCCTCAATAGCTTTTTTCTTACGTCCTACGGCAATATGGTTCTTTAAAAAAATAGTCTAGTATTGTTCAGGGCTCGTTAGTTACCATTTTCTCAAGTTTTGGATCTCGAGGACCCTGTGGTAATCTAATTTAACGTTATAACGTTAAGTATAGAAATGCGTTTACCGTAAGACGTAAGGGAAAAAGTTATTGAGGAAAAACCGGAGGAAGGTGGAAAATTTTGCAGATTTCCCCCCACACTCTTCTTTTAGCACAGGATCCTCGAGGTCCAAAACTAGAGAAAATGTTAATTAACGATCCCAGATTTCCGACCTTTTTCCACCTATCCCCACTTTTTCCCAGGGTTCGAAAATATCCGATATCTAAATATATAAAAGGCAAAGGTGACTGACTGACTGACTGACTGACTGGTCTATCAACGCACAGCTCTAACCACTGGACGGATCAGGCTGAAATTTTGCACACAGATAGTTATTATGACGTAGACGTCCGCTAAGAAAGGATTTTGAAAATTCCAACCCCAAGAGGGCTAAATGGGGGTTGAAAGTTTGTATAAAAGTCCGTCATTTATCAAATTATTTTTCATGTAATATCCATGAAACTTTAATTTTTGGGCTTTCGATAAAAAAATAAGAAATACGCGTTTCGCAAATTTTGAAAATTCCACCCCCCCCCCAAACACTTCAAATAGGGGATGAAAATTTGTATAAAAAACTTGAGAGGTGTCAAGGGACACCCGGATGGAACGTAGTTCCTTTCGATTAATTAATTTGGCATTGTGTTCGTTATTTTCGCGGTACAATAATGGGTCTCCGTAGCCTTGTGGCTTCTGCAGTCGCCTAATAGCCAAAGGTCGATGGTTCGAATCCCAGCTCGACAGACCGAATTTTCCATTTTCAATTTTATTTTAAACAATTTCTACATGTGGAACCTTTCCCTAATTTTTATAACTTATAAGTTATAAAAAATTAGGGAAAAAATTTAGTTTTCAAGTAATATCCATGAAACTTGGTATGTTGGCTTTTTACGGAGATACGAATCGCCTTAGGTTGCATTTTAATTACCAATAAAAATCTAACTTAACGTGAGCTAACCAACCGCTAAGAAACCATTTTTGAAAATTCAACCTCTAAGGGGGTAAAATAGGGGTTTGAAAAATCGAACTTAATGTGAGCGAAGCCGCGGGCAAAAGCTTTTACCAATAAAAGTCTAACTTAACGTGAGCTAACCAACCGCTAAGAAACCATTTTTGAAAATTCAACCTGTAAGGGGGTAAAATAAGGGTTTGAAAAATCGAACTTAACGTGAGCGAAGCCGCGGGCAAAAGCTAGTTTATTATAAATATCAAAATATCGGATATTTATGATATATATCCGATATATATCAAGTTTGATATATATCAATTTTGTATGAAAGCCATATTAATATTTTATTGTATTATTTATGAATACTATTTGCATATGTGCATAAACATACTTAAATTATGAAAAAAACTAAAATGTTTTAATGTTATATAAATATTTAGGTACTTAAAATCAGACAAATGAAACCAAAACATAAAATTTTATTTTAGATCAGGCAAAATCAACTAAAAACATAAAATCTTATACATGTTTATCAAAAACGCAACTCAAAAACATAAAACCTTTTTTTATAAATTCTAATCAGTCAATGGTCATACCTACACTTATGTAACAAAACAAATTAAAAAATCCATTGATATATATCATCGAACCCAGTTTGATATATATCGGATATATATCGTGATATATATCCATTGATATCCTCGAAAAGGAAAAAGCAGGGTTTTTCCTACCTGTCGACTGGACTATTTTTTCAAAGAGCCATATCTCGGTAATGTATTAACATACAAACATGTTTGTTTAGACAAAATTGTAGGAAATTTAACGTTCTACAAAAAAGTATGGAAATGCTTTTGCCGTAAAGACGTAAGGTAAAAAAACTTGATTGAAAATCACGCGGTAACGGTTTCCCATAGTTACTTATTCATTCAATAGACAATCAAAATGGACATTATTATTATGCCCGTTTTCACCAACCATACCTTAAATCATCCCCTAAGTAGAAGTCTTTTAACGTAGGTAGCCCCTAAATACAATCATAACATCCCAATGTCATTTTCACCTTTAGTTGTCCCATAGAGGTTCGTAATAACAAAGTTGACAGAAAGCGTCCCCTAACTTAACATAGGTAGCCCGTAAAGGTTTGGGAACTGTAGTGAAATCAGTACTTACAATAGGTATAGTTTTTTGGAACATTAAAATTAAATTATTTGTACACAGCGACCTCTATCGACACGATCAGAAAACATGCAAAAACATACCGCAAACTGAAGTTTTATTGATGTTTGATATTTAACTAAATCTAATACCTTTAAACGAGCAATTCTTGTAATTATATCTGTAATTATATATATAGTATTCTTCTTGTGATTATAATACATATATTTAGTTTTAATAGAATAAAATAATGCATTTGTTTAAAAAATTTCATGTATGTATTCGATCTTAAGTCGGTAATTCCGTCGCATCGTGTATCCTCGAACACATCACCCGCCCCAAGCCCTATTATTATTACATTCAGTAATTCAGAAGTTGTAAGGCTCTGACAGACGGTTGGATGGGCAGACAGACGAACAGACAAGTGCAAATTCACTCAAGCAGACTCAGAGACCTTCGCTTTGCTCGGTCCATAATTGTTTAAAGAATATTGATTAGTCATAATTATACTAAGACATAATATTAGTTTGGAAACTGTTCTAAGTATATTAATTGCTTTGTAATTCAACAGTTTGAAGGCTTTTTTGCATAAATAAATTCTTTTGCTTGAGATTTTTATCACAGGCTTCAACCATAAACATAGTAGTCCATATTCCTTACTACCGTAAACGTAAACACAGCTATGTTTATACTAAACTAGTGCTACTACTCTCATTTAAATATTAAATGTTATTATATTATTTATAAGTATACAGATGTTGCTTTCCATTGTAGTTGAGGTTTATGCCACACAAAGATATCAATTTTATCTT
Source organism: Oeneis ivallda (assembly GCA_029955525.1). Taxonomy (NCBI): domain Eukaryota; kingdom Metazoa; phylum Arthropoda; class Insecta; order Lepidoptera; family Nymphalidae; genus Oeneis; species Oeneis ivallda. The sequence continues at coordinate 15,681,571 of JARPMR010000006.1, read as the reverse complement.
CACCACAGGTATGTATAATTTTATCTTAATAAATTGAAAACATAATCATTAAACATTACAATATCAAAAACTATGTTTTCCTTATAAGAAATTATGTGAAAAATTTATCATATTTAATGAGTGCCTGTTATAGACTGTACATAATAATATTATGATAATGAATTGATGTTTGTTTCTCTTTCACCAAACAGATTTGACTCAAAGGACTCGAGATAGCTCATACCCAGGATTAACATATTATCCCGGAAAACAACCTTAATCTACGTGGACGAAGTTGCGGGCATCATCTAGTATAAAATTTTTTAGGGGATATAATTAGCCACGAAATTTTTGTACATAATATGTACTTTTATCGCTTTTATCTATAGTTAATATGCACTACTTACCTATAATTATAAAGATAATACAGAGAAACGAGTGATAAGGTAATGGTTACATAATCTATCTATATTTATACGTAATCTATCTATATAAACAAAAATCAATTGCTGTTCGTTTGTCTCGATAAAACTCGAGAACGGCTGGGCCGATTTAGCTGATTTTGGTTTTGAAATGTTTGTCGTAGTCGAGGGAAGGTTAGGTTTAAGTTAGATCGGTGTTAGGTTTATTTTTGTTACGGAATTTCTTGATTCGGTCGCCGCGCTCAAACTGTTTGTCCTAGTTCAAAGCCCGCGATAAAAGCTATGCAATAGCTTAAAATTTTCGAGATAGTACCTACTTACACTGCAGATCCTCTTCTTGCGGACTTGCCTTGTACTTGGACACTTCATCTGGTGACAGAAGGGTAGCTCATTATTTGCGGAAAGGATCAGCCTTGCTGCGTTTTCGCGCTTATACTATGTACTTTTCAGTATCTCTACTATAACATTCACAAGATATTATATGCTTGACTTGAAGCTGTTATTATTGTCATATTATTAATTTGTGATTCTAGTAGCCACTACACACCTTATCTCTTTCTTATCTAAACATCTATACAAATAAATAAAATTGAAGTGTCTGTTTATAATGTCAAAATAACGCAGCTTTTTACTAAATTCACAATTGAAAGTATATACTTACAGTAATTTATTTTGTAGTATTTTTAACTTCACAATGATGTGAATAGATGGTGCTCTCATCTCATATTGCAAACGCAGCTTTACATAAACTATTATTATTTTGTATGACAAGTACTAATACATATAATAACATATTATTCAAATAAAATTATTATTTAGTTAAATATCAAACATCAATAAAACTTGCACTGCACGTCGCGGTTGTTTTTGCATGTTTTCTGTTTGTGTCGATAGATGAAGCTGTGAACAAATAATTTAATTTGAATGTTCCAAAAAACTATACCTAAGTAAGTATCTAATGATGCCTGACTTCACTACCATTCCTCAACCTTTACGGGCTACCTATGTTAAGCTAGGTGACACTTTCTGTCAATTTTGTTATTATGAACCTCTATGGGACAACTAAAGGTTAAAATGACATTGAGATATTAGGATTGTATTTAGGGGCTACCTACGTAAAGAGACTTCTACTTAGGGGATGATTTAGGTATGGTTGGTGAAAACGGGCATAATAATAATGTCAATTTTGCTCATCATGTATTGATTGAATGAATAATTATGGGATACCATTCACATTACCGTGAGGTCGCGAGGGGGCGAACCACTAGTTAATAATAATCGATAAAAGTGAATAATTAATCACTTTTACCATAAATCTTGGTTAATAATGTTGTGTAATTATTAAAAATTTTCAATTTATTACATTCACCGAGACATAATATATACCTTTTAGAGACCTAGCCTCACTAAAGGTGAAAGGGGTAATGCAGACACTGCATGGCAACTACAAAAGTTGCAGTTAGGTTATATGTTGTAGTTTTAGTGCACATCATTGCATTGCAACTGCTAATGTACTGTACTGTTCACATGCAGTGTACACTGTATGCAGACAGTGTAGCTGGTCTGTAATTTTGATGTAGTGACATCAAAAAATAGCACATAACAAAATATAATTTAGCAATTATTGCCTTTCAGTTCAAATGCAGACTGCTTGTGTTGACCCCTGTAACAGTGCAGCTAAAAAGATGTGTAGCTGTATTGCACGTTTCCAGAAAATGCATAAAATGTTAAACTTGCATTTTATAAGCCTAATGGATACCTCTTGTATGAGGAACACAATTCTAAACACTGAGAGAACACTGTTCTAAAGTGGCTAGAGTAAAGACTCAGTCTACAGCCTTGTAATCCTTTAATTTCTTTCAATTTCAACCCTTCTAATGTTAATTATTAATATAGTATCAATAATAAATTCTTGAGTAGGTAGGTACTTACTGGATAGCATAATTACTTAGTAATAAGTCGTCCTTTTTACTTTCTTTTCTTGAACTATAAAGCCACCATACAGCTGCACCAAATAAAATGATAAGCATGATTATATCGAAAGTACTAAACAGTGAACCACCGAGGGCAGCGGCGGCCGCTGCTTCTTTTATCATATCTTGAGAATTATCCGACATTTTGCAGTCCTGCTATCCACTTATTGTGTACCGTACAAAGCTACTTATTTAAATGTCTCGCACAGACCAGGAACAACAAGAGTCTCGTATCTACTCAGCACGAAAACAAATTATTAACTTATATCTCGTCGAAATTAATACTTATTAACTGAAACACAACTTCCTATGAACACTTGATAAAATAAACTGTCCAAACTCCAAAGACTTTAGTAAAAACTTGTAAAAACCAATCTTGTATGTCTGAATTAAATTGACGTCACTGACATCGACATGTCGACACTTCGACGTTGACACCACAGAACCCTTTCGGAGGTTGACACACGACTGACCAAGTGACCACAGCGACTGACCATCGGGCATCGACTCGTCAGTCGTCCTAATATCGCGTTCAGACGAGGCGAATTTTGTTGATCAACTGCTAAACATGCATGCAATTTGTCTGAACAGACGTTCAACAAAGTTTGCGACCTCTCAACTCTTGGGCGACGTTTTAGCATAGGCGTGGCGTTGCGCGGCGCGTGCGGCGTCGAGTCGCGCGTGAAACTCAAACATATAGCCAAGTATGAGAGCGTTTACAGAGAGGCGTCGCGTCGGCGTTGGACGCGGCGGGCGCCAACGCGGGCAGCGCGGCGGGCACTGCGGCGACGCACAGTGGGGCGAACCAGCTATATGAGGGACATAGGATTTTTTGTTACAAATTCCATTAAAAAAAATACTTATCGAAAGACCTTGTCATTTTGATGAATAATTGTTGCTAAACGTTTTTCTCTAAAACTGATAGTTTGCCCGGAAAAAAATATTTTCAGTTTTTGTTGTATGGAATGAAACAGAAACTGCTAAAATTTGGCCAAGTCTTGAGAGGTCTTGCTTTAAAACTACTTAATTCTTATTCTTTGGCTTGTTGGCTATAACTCTATGCTATCAGCTTGCACCCAAACTTGCCCATTTAAAAGTTATAAGAATCCGAAATTTTTAAAAAAATGTGATTATTATATTGTGTGTTTTGATTTTATAATGTCGTGGATTAATATCAAATATTTGACCAAAATAATGTGCTGCATGAAAATTCTATGAATAAATATTGAAATTAACTTTAAATCACTAGTTCATCGAAGAGAAACTTATAAGTTAAGCACTTAAAAAAGGATATTTCATACATTAAAACTGTAAATTATATTAAAACTAGCTTTTGCCCGCGGCTTCGCTCACGTTAAGTTTGATTTTTCAAACCCTTATTTTACCCCCTTACAGGTTGAATTTTCAAAAATGGTTTCTTAGCGGTTGGTTAGCTCACGTTAAGTTAGACTTTTATTGGTAAAAGCTTTTGCCCGCGGCTTCGCTCACATTAAGTTCGATTTTTCAAACCCCTATTTTACCCCCTTAGAGGTTGAATTTTCAAAAATGGTTTCTTAGCGGTTGGTTAGCTCACGTTAAGTTAGATTTTTATTGGTAATTAAAATGCAACCTAAGGCGATTCGTATCTCCGTAAAAAGCCAACATACCAAGTTTCATGGATATTACTTGAAAACTAAATTTTTTCCCTAATTTTTTATAACTTATAAGTTATAAAAATTAGGGAAAGGTTCCACATGTAGAAATTGTTTAAAATAAAATTGAAAATGGAAAATTCGGTCTGTCGAGCTGGGATTCGAACCATCGACCTTTGGCTATTAGGCGACTGCAGAAGCCACAAGGCTACGGAGACCCATTATTGTACCGCGAAAATAACGAACACAATGCCAAATTAATTAATCGAAAGGAACTACGTTCCATCCGGGTGTCCCTTGACACCTCTCAAGTTTTTTATACAAATTTTCATCCCCTATTTGAAGTGTTTGGGGGGGTGGAATTTTCAAAATTTGCGAAACGCGTATTTCTTATTTTTTTATCGAAAGCCCAAAAATTAAAGTTTCATGGATATTACACGAAAAATAATTTGATAAATGACGGACTTTTATACAAACTTTCAACCCCCATTTAACCTTCTGGGGGTGGAATTATCAAAATCCTTTCTTAGCGGACGTCTACGCTACGTCATAATAACTATCTGTGTGCAAAATTTCAGCCTGATCCGTCCAGTGGTTAGAGCTGTGCGTTGATAGACCAGTCAGTCAGTCAGTCAGTCAGTCACCTTTGCCTTTTATATATTTAGATAAAAGCTGAAGTACCAAGTTTGAAGGATATTACTTGAAAATTAACTTAAAAATCTGGATTTTTATACAAATTTTCATCCCCCTATTTGAAATCTTTGGGGGTGGAATTTTCAAAATTTGCGAAACACATAATATTTCTTATTTTTTTATCGAAAGCCCAAAAATTCAAGTTTCATGGATATTACATGAAAAATAATTTGATAAATGACGGACTTTTATACAAACTTTCAACCCCAATTTAACCCTCATGGGGTTGGAATTTTCAAATATCCTTTCTTAGCGGACGTCTACGTCATAATAACTATCTGTGTGCAAAATTTCAGCCCGATCCGTCCAGTGGTTAGAGCTGTGCGTTGATAGACCAGTCAGTCAGTTAGTCAGTCAGTCAGTCAGTCACCTTTGCCTTTTATATATTTAGATAACGTGAATTGAAACAAAGGATCTACAAAAATAAAACTTTCAAAATATAGCTTTCTTTATTTCTTTTTAACAATTCATTTTATTATGTATCTAATGTATCTCCTTAGCTAAACTGTCTTTGTTGTTGGAAACTAATTACAAACAGTGAAAAATTAGCTTATCATACTTAAGGGGACGCTGTACACTCGACCGAAGTTGCCGGCGCACGTGGGTAACCGGCTTGCTATTTCACCTAACATTGTGTGAGAAAGAGATAGACTCAGTGTAGCGAGTGCATGGCACATACTTCCATGCTACCGTCCCGCTCCCGCTCCGTTTCGGGTGAGAGGCGCGATAATTTACAACGAAATCTAGCGCGCGAAAAGGGTTGAACAGTCGTTTGGGAAAAGTGTTTTTGAGAAAAAACTACTAAATGTATGTTTACAACGTAAAGTTATTTGAACTGATGAATAAATAAACTATGTCTAATGATAATTTTTTTTGGCATTTTCATACTCCTAATGTTATTTATTTGCGCCCAAAGTTGACATAAATTTAGTGTGAAAATGACGATCTTTCGAGGCTCGTAACTTTATAACGAATATTTTTTTCAATATTTTATATATCAATAAACCTAGATAATGACGAGGCAAATCGACATAATACTTAGTTTTGAGCGTACAATATCAAAGAATGTAGTAATCACTCATCTACGTTTGTATGAAGAAGGTACTGGCTTGAGCCCCCTTAATATTAAAAATGCGAAAGTGTGTTTGTTGGTTTGTCCTTCAATCACGCCGCAATAGAGCTACGGATCGACGTGATTTTTTACATGGGTATAGTTGAGGACCCGAGAGTGACTTTTTATCCCGGAAAATCAAAGAGTTCCCGAGGTACTTTAAAAACTAAACCCACGCGGACGAAGTCGCGGGCATCAGCTTATTATTAGCAAATTTTAGCAGTTTCTGTTTCATTCCATACAACAAAAACTGAAAATATTTTTTTCTGGGCAAACTATCAGTTTTAGAGAAAAACGTTTAATAACAATTATTCATCAGAATGACAAGGTCTTTTTTTTTAAATGGAATTTGTAACAAAAAATCCTATGTACCTCATATAGCAGTTTTGACCCACTGTGCGTCGCCTCGGTGCCCGCCGCGGTGCACGCCGCGGTGCCCGCTTCGGCGCCCGCCGCGGTGCCCGCCGTGACACGACGCCGCACGCGCCGCGCGAAGCCACGCCTATGCTAAAACGTCGCCTCGTGGATTCAAATCTTTTGTTTCCTTAGACGGACCCTATATCATAATCATAAAACCCAACAGGTCGACAATTTGTAAAAAATGATCGTAAAACTTGACAAATCATCAATTGTACACAAGACAAGACAAGTGTTATTATATAGGGTTAGTTACTACTGACACTATAGAATAACACTTGTCTTGTCTTGTGTACAATGTGTGTGATGTTTGTGTACACTACTGTGTGATATTATATAAATTATCATTATTATATGCTTCTAAGTGGTAGCTTCATAGGATCAATCACTCACAACATTCACTGATCGCGAGCGATTTGTTAGACAAAATATAGCGGTAAGTATGTAGTTGTCTTATTTTTGAGCGTTTCATAAAACTATTTTCTGGTAAAACACATCAGTCTGTGACAGGTAGGGGAAATACGTACAAAATGGAATATACGGACAAAACGGCATACCGGCATTAGGTATTTCTATTCTGGAGGGCTATATCGTCATGTTGGCACTGCAATCACGTGCCTCTATTGTCTATTAGTGACCTGTCTAAATACTGTCACTGTCAGCGCAATGTTGTTTTCTCACTCAGTTGGAACAGATTTTTGGCCGATAAAAGTTTTTTTTCGCAGCAAAGAGTTTTTAAAGTTTTGGACTTTTGGTAAGTGATCTGTTTTGAAAAGTTTTTGTATTGTAGTAGTGCCATTCATTAAGATTTTATCTTATTAATGGTGTTTCATTTTGTTGCAAAAAACAAGATTGTGTATTATTTTTAGAATTCCATGATATTATAATCCCGTACGGACAAAATGGTATAGATATACTATGGGCAAAATGGCACACGTATGCCATTTTGCCCCATGTTTGCCCTTATGTGTTTAGAAAGCGGGATAGAATTAAACATGCTTCTTTTATTGTCTTTTAGAGATAAGAACATGCCACGCAATTATAAGAGGACGACAAATCGATAATCTTGGAGCGAAGAATCTATGAAAAAAGCCATTACAGCGGTCAAAAACAATGAAATGTGTTGGTTACTAGCAGCCAAAACATTTGGTGTCCCGCGGTCTACACTTCGAAGACATGCTTTAGACTTAGAGCATAATAAAACTTTGATGCCAAATGTTAAAGGTTTTGTTAAAAAAAATAAAAAAAAATAAAAAAAATAGGTTTTATTTTGTTAACCTGTTTTCACGCTCTAAACCTGGAGAAGGCTGGTCACAGTGCATGCATTGTTCTTATTGGGCTCATGCTGAGTGTGCAGATCTACCAAAGAGAACAAAATTATTTATTTGTGCAATATGCGTTTAATAATGACATATACCTACCATTTTGTCCACTACCTACAGCTATTCCATTTTGTATGGTTTTTTATTGATCTCTATTCAAGACTAATTATTTTCTAATTACCTGTTATAATTGTTGATTTTGCATGATATTTCTATAGTCAAATGATTAAAGTGTATGTTTGTAGAATTTTACTATTCTAGATATAAAAATAAAGAAATTATGAAAGAAATAGAAAACAGTAGGTATGCCGTTTTGTACGTACTTCCCCTATTTGATTGTCGACGACAGGCGACATATAATTATATCGACAAGTCCACAATAATGGACACTTTTTTAAGTCCCTGCTTTTTTTACATGCTATTTGGAATTTTTCGTTAAAAGTAAAGTCTTCAAAAGAATTTCTCGGAATTCTCTCCTGCGATAGTTACTTTGTCACCAGGACCATCATAAGGAATCAATTGACACTGCAAAATTTTCAACCTTCCTCTGGTTTTCCCTCAATAACTTTTTTTCTTACGTCCGGCAAAAGTATTTCTTAAATTTCCTACAATTTTGACTATGCAAACATTTTTTCATTACCGAGATAATATGGCTCTTTGAACAAATAGTCCAGTCGACAAGTAGGAAAAAGTGGGGATAGGTGGAAAAAGGTCGGAAAGTAATTAAACTTTGGGATATTATTCTGGGATCGTTAATTAACATTTTCTCAAGTTTTGGACCTTCATTTTTTGGATTTTCATGTTGATTTATGAGGAAGGTTTTAGTGTATAATATTTTGTTAAGGTTTTGTGTATATTAGTTGAAATATGATGATGATTGTTGACAATGTCGGAAAAATTCAAGCCGCTTGGGAGCTTTCATCGAAAACGCTGCCTAATCCCTTTGAGATATAACAATTAAAACAATAATTATTTATGGTGGTGGTATGGTGGCCGGTGGGATAAGTCTTTACAGAAAAGTCCACGATGGCATATATCTATCTTTTAAGGATAGCTTACTATACTCATTTTAACTTCTAAAAAAATGGTCACATATACCATGCGGTAATTGGAAATCTATTTAGACGGATACAGTATTAATCCTTATTAAGTACCATAAACATTTCATACACATTATGATAATGCTTTACACCATACTTTAGGAGTTATCGCAAAATAAAAACGAACGCGCGCCATAATAAATACGCGGATTTCAACCCTATGGCGATGACGGGACTCGCTCACGTGATGCTACCAGTGACCACCCCCGCGCCGCGTTGACATTGCTATATTATAGCCGAGTACAAACATATAAAGGGAAAGCCGAGCAATACTTCTTTTATAAGCCTACGTACTGTTCAATATAACTTAGGGAGCATTTCAAGGAGCTTGCAAATCACAGGCGTAATATGCTCTACTACCCGTGCGAAGCCGGGGCGCGTCACTAGTCTCTCATATTTCACTTAATTCTTCTCGTAAAGCATGTAGCCCACTCAACGAAGCAAAAATAGGGGAAATAATTCGTGTACTAGCGATTTTTGGCATAGTTGTAGGGAATGGTGTCTGAAGCAACATACTCAAAGTACTGATGGATGGGGGTGAAGCTAACGGGGAGGGGGGGGTGTAAAGGTCCCTTTTTTAAGTTTTTCTTGAATAACTCGTAAACGGTGGCTTATAGCAAAAAAAATTCTTATATTCAAGTAATCCACATAAAATTCTCTATAAAAAAGGTTCTATACACTTTTTCGCTGGGATCAATATTTAACGAGATATTAAAACAGAAAAGTTAATTATGATCAATTCTCGCGTTTTACCGCTAAGGCGTTCAAAGTTCAAACTAATGGCGCGCACGGCGCGCTCCTGTGGCGAAAAAAGAACGAAGAAGATGTTGCAGACCTTTTGACTTATCAACTAACCCCATTCCCTATGGCTCTGTTCCACGAGGGTGTAATGCGAAAAGGGAAGAAGTCATCCCTCTACGATGTTTTGCTAGTAGAGAACTACGCAGCTCTCGATCTCAACCAAACCACCAATGTGGTAGATGGTGGTTTCCTACTACACCGTATGAAATGGAAACCGTCCTCCAACGTTTCTTCGATTTGCCATCAGTACTTACCTACGTACAGAAACATTACGGTCCAAATTTTATGGTGGTTTTTGATGGTTACAGTGATGTCAACAGCACAAAACGAGCAGAGCAGAAGCGACGAGGTCTGACTAAAATATCGGTTGACATAACTGTAACGAAAATACGATCATCACTGTTCAACAGGAGCATTTCCTCGCCAATGAAAATAATAAAACGAGGCTGATTCAGTTCCTCTCCGAGAAAATGACAGCAGCAGAGATTGAATCAACTGTTGCAACAGGAGATGCTGATGGTACTATTGTCAGGTGCGGGTTGGATAAGGCTGCCGTTCATCCAACTGTTGTAATCGTTGGGGAGGATGTCGACTTGATAGTCCTCCTCATGGGATTGACTCCACCAAATATCAACGTGTTTTTTATGAAACCGGGGCGTGGAAAGGTGGCCACTCTTCCTCCTACTAGAGGAGCTTCGAAGCAGCACTCGTTGCGAGTGTACCTACAGGTATCATTAATCAATGTCAAATACTGTAATGTAAATATATATTTGAGCTAAATACTTACGTTGATCTTATAACTTCTTAAACAGATGCAACAATGGCTCGGCAACCCCCTACCACCTACTCAATGGGGCTGGGTAAGAGGAGACGATGGCATCCTAAAGCCGGTGACAACCAATGATCGAGTGGCACCTGACTCCTTTCTCAACACCATATTTTGCCGATGCACGACTGGGTGTGGGGTGCGATGCGGCTGCCGGAAAGCAGGAATTGCCTGCTCCAGTGTCTGCGGTGTATGCTCCGGCTCATGCACTAACGGAGCCCCCATCGAAAACAACGTCGACGTTGATGTTGATGATGATATTTTAGATTTAGAAGATACTTAGATTATTTTTTTAATACGTATGCCATACCTACTTAAAAAATGTAAGTTTATTTTATTATTGTCCATCTTCTTTCCTTCTTATCCCATTAAATACTGATCTCAGCGAAAAAGTGTATAGAACCTTTTTAGGGTTCCGTACCCAAAGGGTACCAACGGGACCCTATTACTAAGCCTACGCTGTCCGTCCGTCCGTCCGTCCGTCCGTCCGTCCGTCCGTCCGTCTGTCAGCGGGCTGTATCTCGTAAACCGTAATAGATAGACAGATGAAATTTTCACATATTATGTATTTCTATTGCCGCTATAACAACAAATAATAAAAATTAAATTAAATTAAAAAAATTAAATTAAAATATTGCCATGGGTACATGGAAATATTTTTATTTAATTTTTTTAACGGAACCCTAAAAGAGCGAGGCCCGCGTCGCACTTGGCCGATTTTTTTTATAGAGAATTTTATGTAAGATTTTTTGAATATAAGATTTTTTTTGCTATAAGCCACCGTTTACGAGTTTTCACTGTAACCATCAAAAACCACCATACAATTTGGACCGTAATGTTTCTGTACGTAGGTAAGTACTGATGGCAAATCGAAGAAACGTTGGAGGACTGTTTCCATTTCATACGGTGTAGTAGGAAACTACCATCTACCACATTGGTGGTTTGGTTGAGATCGAGAGCTGCGTTGTTCTCTACTAGCAAAACATCGTTGAGGGATGACTTCTTCCCTTTTCGCATTACACCCTCGTGGAACAGAGCCATAGGGAATGGGGTTAGTTCATAAGTCAAAAGGTCTGCAACATCTTCTTCGTTCTTTTTTCGCCACAGGAGCGCGCCGTGCGCGCCATTAGTTTGAACGCCTTAGCGGTAAAACGCGAGAATTGATCATAATTAACTTTTCTGTTTTAATATCTCGTTAAATATTGATCCCAGCGAAAAAGTGTACAGAACCTTTTTTATAGAGAATTTTATGTGGATTACTTGAATATAAGAATTTTTTTTGCTATAAGCCACCGTTTACGAGTTATTCAAGAAAAACTTAAAAAAGGGACCTTTACACCCCCCCCTCCCCGTTAGCTTCACCCCCATCCATCAGTACTTTGAGTATGTTGCTTCAGACACCATTCCCTACAACTATGCCAAAAATCGCTTTTACACGAATTATTTCCCCTATTAGGCAGTTTTTGGTCTTCAATGAGTGGACTAATGTATGTATGTATGAATGTAAATACTTTATTGCACCACAAAACACAAATGAATTATTATTACAGGTTACAAAAAAGAAAATCACCAGAGAATCCTAAATGTACGCTCCCTGAATTTTTCACTTCTGCCATCTTGATACCTATTGAATCGAATTTAATTGAACCGTCAAGTCATTCAAATTCGCTTTCAATTTTTTGTTACAACTGATATTCAAAAATATTCGCCTCGTCTGATCTCGCTATTATGCAAACTCGGAAACTTTCTCGGAAATCGTAGTCGCAATCAGGGTTTCTGTATTCTTATTAGTTTTTCCACGAAATTTATTAAGGAAAAGGTGACTGACTGATTTAGCAACGCACAGCTCACACTGGACGGATCAAGCTGAAATTTGGGATACAGATAGCTATCAGGGCCGTCTTCACCCGGGGGTGCAAGGGGTGCTTGGCACCCGGGCGCAGGAACTCAGGGGGCGCAAGCTGATCCTCCTATAGCGTAAACTGCTACTTTTGCAAATAATTTAACAAACATTCAATATATCTTGATTATACCAATAAAAAATATAGGCCACCAATATTGTTCTTATTGTTTTTTTTTTTGCTTAAAACCAATGAAAACTTATCTAAGATCTAGGTTCCATAAGAATTATATACTATAAATTATTATATTATATTACAAACAATAAGGATCCCCTGGTATAGGGGATGAATGTTGCCAAATATCGAACACATAATATCGTAAAGGAGCCATAAAAGAAGACACGGCTCCTCAATCCTGATGCTGCTGGGTACTGCTCACCTAATTTGTGGGTAGGTAGGTATTTACGAATTGTGAACTGATTATGCAGGTACCAAGTATGGACTAGGTACATAGTGGAGCAGTTCAGTCGGAAAAATTTTGAGCTCGCTTCACTCGCGAAAATGTGGATTTTATGGATTGCTTTTGTAAATATAAATAATAATTATAATTATTAGTATGGACTACATGGTAGAGTAGTGCAGTCCTAAAAAAATTTCGCAGAAAATTTTTGTCGAATCGGTTTTTAATTGCTATTATAGGTGCTAGTATCAAGTATGGGCTAGGTGCATAGTGGAGTAGTGCAATCGTAATATTTTCGTGCCCGCTTCGCTCGCGAAAATTTTCGATACAGATTGGTATTATACGTGTTAACTATAGAATATGGACTACAATCTACATGATAGTACAGTGCAGTAGTAAAAATTTTCGCGCTCGCTTCGCTCGCGAGAATTTCATTTGCTGATTTGTGTTGTACGTATCAAGTATGGGATATATAGCTGTAGATATAATTTAATTTTTAATAAATTATATTATATATTATATATAATTTATAGAGACGTTTGTAGTTTGGTTTTTTGAAAATTGTTTTTATTTTAAGCTATTTAGTGGCCTAGGAGTGCAATACCCTGCAGTGTCAGAATGTGGAGTTCAATGGTGTAGTCTAAAAGTACTTGGTCTTTACAATATGAACTCACAATCAGCAATTCCTAATTCCCACAGCTTAAGAGTATAGCACTCTGTAGCATCAGTAGGGGCAGATTGAGGAGTTGGGACCTCGAGTTCAACGATGTAGTCTATGCTTGATATCTATTACAATATCAATACACAATCGATATTTTCTAAATCTTCATAATTAATTGCAAACATTCTCATTCGAATAATGAATAAATACAAAACATTCGAATCGGTAAAATCCCGGAAGAAATCGGTGTACATTGCCGATTGCGCGCCGAATTGAGAACTTCCTTCTTTAAAGTCAGTTAAAAAGTATCTAACTTTATTTTAGAGTAAATTAAATACAAAAATGGAAAATTTTTTTTTGTTGGCAATGGGGGCGCAGGCTGATTTTGGCACCCCGGCGTCCAGTATGGTTAAGACGGCCCTTGTACGATTTTTTTAAATTAAAGGGGGTTAAAAAATCGAACTTAATGTGAGCGAAGCCGCGGGCAAAAGCTAGAAGGTATTATGTATTGTTACGTGTCAGGACTCAGTTCCTAACAATATCAATTTTAGGCAAATTATCATTTAATCGTTGTGCATTGTGCCACAGTGTGTTCCGCCGCGCTGCGAAATAGGTACCCTGAAACTAAATATCATCTAGGACCAGAGTGCTTGTCAAGAGTCAAGACAAATCAAGCGAGCCTCAACTTGATGGTGTAACATCGTTTTACTACATAGTTTCCATAACGAACTTCCGGCTCCATCATCTTAATCTTGATATCAGTGTTGCTAACTTATGCCTCTTTCTCCAAATGAAGGGCGGGAATTGATAAACCAACTGCAAAATGCAACGTCAAAAAGCAACGCGCACGTATATAATTATGTGTGGGAGCTTGTAAGTAATAGTGACCCAAACAAACCACTGCGTCAAAAACGGCGACAAATTACCTATACAAAACAGTTGGTTGATTTAATATGTATGACCGCTGATGACGCAATAGGGGACAGGGGTCAGCTTTTCAAGGTGAGGGCAGGACAGGATACGGTAGGTAGTCGCAATCGGAAAGTGATGGCAAATCATTCAAATAGCACAGTTTTACATATTAGTAGCTGCGTCCCGCGGTTTCACCCGCGTAGGTAAGTTACGATTCAGTGGGAATATCGGGAGGGAAATGTTAAGAATCAGCGCGGCGGCGTCGTCGAACGGTTCGCGTATTCCATTTTTACACTCGTGATGACTTCGAAATTAAATGTCCGATTCGAATGAATTAAAAAGTATTTTACTGCTACATTAATACTTACCCTTGACGATAAAACTATACTTATTCCAAAGATATACAAGATGGAGTCTAAAGGCTGTGAAAGCGTCGAAAATTTGTGCTGCCACATGTGGCTACACGCCCTTTTCCCGCGCTCAGTTTGAATTAGGTCATCACCAGATATGGAGCTCGCGAATATTTTGTTTTTTTAAATGGCGGTTTTTGGTAAATAAAATGTGAAAAAACTAAACAGGACGATCTAAAATAACCAATAACATCACCTACCATCAGTAAATAACATTAATTCACATCAGTTCCTTCAAAATAAGAAATTGAAATTTTTAGAAAATAATTAAATTAGAGTTCGCCATTTATTGTGTGTTGCCAGTTTACGAACCCAAAATTTCCCTAATAAATAATGAAACCTTAGAATGTAGATACCGATAATATTCGAAAAGCGATTGTAGATAATGTCATTTTTTAATTTTCTTTCCAAGACAGTCCTTGTTCTACGATCTCACCTGATGGTAAGTGACGATGCGGTTTAGATGGTAAAGGGCTAACTTGGAAGGTGATAAGCTAGGATTTATTAAATTTTTACACGCTATCGTGCCGGAACGCTAAATCGCTTAGCGATACATCTTTGATGGTCGAATGGTAACTAGCCACGGCCGAAGCCTCCCACCAGACCAGATCTGAGATATTTCAGAAATTATAAATTTCGAAATTGTCCCCATCGATAATCGAACTCAAGAATTCCCCTCTTATTTTCCCTTCTTATTTTTCGTTTCTGATTTTCTTTAATTTATATTCGTCTTAATTTTTTTTTAAACGAATATTTTACCGGCAGAGAGTTTTTATGACTTTTAGCGATTTAGCGATTCACCGATCGAGTTGAAAATAGGGTTTAGGGTTCCCTTGTATCAAAAATAGGAAATGGTTGCCAATATTTTAAAAAGTCAGCGCCATATTGAAATTCTTTGTTATTGCACCGATGTCGTTCATAATCGATATTTAGAGTTCCCTGGGGTCAAGAGAGACGAATTGGTTGCCAAAATTTTAAAAAGTCAGCGCCATATATTGAAATTCTTTGTTATTGCACCGATGTCGTTCAAAATCGATATTTAGGGTCCCCTAGCGTCAAAAGAGAGGGAATGGTTGCCAAAATGTTTAAAAGTCAGCGCCATGTTGAAAATCTATATTTAGGGTCCCCAAGCGTCAATAACAAAAAGTTTCAACATGGCGCTGTCTTTTTAAAATGTTGGCAACCAATTCGTCTCTTTTGACCCCAGGGAACGCTAAATATCGATTTTGAATGACATCGGTGCAATAACAAAGAATTTCAGTATGGCGCTGACTTTTTAATTTTTTGGAAACCACTAATACAAAATACAATAACTCACTATAGTTAAAGGTATTAATAAAATTATTGTTTTATGATAAAAATTAAAAAAAAATTAAGTAGATATTAATTTTATTTTTAAAGTTTAAAAAATTTTAATGACATAATTCTCCCCATTTTATTGGAATCACTTGCGTACCTGGTATCATTACGCACGCTCAGTAATCCACGCCGCGCATGCGCGGCACTCACGTCACGCACACTAGCATATTCTCATTGGCCTGTTTTTTTCGTTCTTTAGTAGCGCGATACTCCTTCTAGACATATAAGTATTCATAGACTTCTATTCTATTTGAATAAGAATTAATATTACGATACGAATGTAACCAACCTATACCGGCGGCGATCTAATTAAATTTTAGAACTCAAAGCTACTATTGTAACTTAACTATGATAATTGGATATAATATATTCCCCTCGAGGACTTTTTTGTAGGTAATAATGAATACTTTAATCATGCAGCACATAATTTTTATGTAGCAATAGTTTTCTCAGTGCACGCCAAACAATACTTTGGGCTTAGATTAATTACTCATAGAAACGCAGTAGTCGACGCGGCGATAAGCCATTTTTAAGAAGACGGAGCGTCGTCCGACGTCTATCGTCGCGTTAGTGTTCAATGACAAGTCTTAGTACGACGAGCTCGCAAAAAAAAATTAAAAAATGCCATACTGTGCTGTGAAAGGATGTAATAATTCATCACAAAGGACTCCAAAACATTTAAAGATCGCATTTCACAAGTAAGTACTACCGAAAAACTAACATTTTTGAGTAAAACAGTCTTCAAAACATAAAAATAAATCGTAGGTATAACAGACCCTATTGCAAGGAAAATGTTGCTAGCTCTAGGCGAAATATTTTACCCCAATGTACCTTTTTTTCTCATTCTAAGTAGGTAGGTACCTGTTGTTTTTAATCCCGATTCACATTAGTACATTTATGTAACACTAGGGTGACCAAATATTAATTATTTAATCATTATTTAATCATTTAGTACCTCATTTATTTCAATTTTTTTAGATTAATGAAACAACAAAAAATCAAAACACTGGTAGTAGATCTGAATCGTCACTTTACATGCATATACTATCATCACAATACAACACACAAAAATTTAACGCGACGCACTAAAGGACATAGCGAGTCTCAAAATTCGCGCCGCCTACGGCATGGACCGGCGCGGCGGCCGCTTTGTGTAGGCTGTACAAAGGACGCCAACCATTTGAGCGAACGAATTTACTATACAATCGACGTCATCACATGGCATCTAGCATTTACGCGTGGAAATTTAAAATGCAAAATTTATATGCATTTTTTTGGTATGTACATATCGATTGAATAAAATTTTAGTAAATCATCCGTATTAGTATATTAACACCTAAGGATCAAATTTAGACACTTTTTAAAAAAGAATAAAATATCCTATTGTCTGCCCGTTTATGAAAGTGCTATCGAAATCGGTTCAGTCCAAATAGACAGACAAAATTTTTAAAAACGTGTATTTGAATTATGATATCTTTCAAATACACTTTTGGAACGGCATTACAAACCAGTGGTAGATTCTTTTAACGATTCGAAAGCACTTTGTAAAAGTTTATTTGCATAAAAATGACTCTATTGTATTCTGTTTGAATAATATGAGTTTATAAAGAGCCCATTCATACAGAAACGTCAATTTTATTAATTTATATATTAATTTAAAATTGCCGCTCAAGGTGAAATCGGAAGGTGAATTTTCCCTACATCTAGGGAGAATTTACTTCCGATCGTTCCGCTTGTAGCATGACTCACGCACACAAGTGCGTGTCGGTGAATGTAATTACATGAACTCACACATTGTTGTGGTGGTTTTTGAGCCTACGTTTCGAGCGGAACTTTGTTAGAAACTTCTGATCTGTGAGTAATTAATCTAAGACTTTGGGTTACATTACTGCAAATATCTTAAGGATCTCTAATTTTTTGACAAATTATAGCCTATGTTACTTGCTGATAATTTAGCTTTCTATTGGTGAAAAAATGTTTAAAATCAGTCCAGTACCTAGTTTCAGAGCTTATTCGGAACAAACAAAATCTTTCCTCTTTATAATATTAGTATAGAAACTATAGTAGTTGGGAAAGTCTAGATTGCGCGCAGAGCTGCAGCACAGAGTAATAGCGGGTTCACACGGTTCGATTTCAGTTGATCAACATCTTGTTGTTAAATTCTTCTTTTTCAAAGATTCTGTTTGTTCGTATCTTAAGTAATCGAACCGTGTGAACCCGTTCTATGGTGCCAGTTGCCACATTATGCTCAATCTCTAAGCCTTTAAGTTTAATCCTTAATTCAAAACCTATTTATTTCATGTAGTGTAGGCCAAATTGTGGCACTTATGACAAGTCAAGAATCTACCACCAGTTTGGAATGCTGATTCTGCCCACTCGGTATAGTTATTTTACTTTGAAATATCAAACCCCCGATTTTTCTCCTTTTTTAATAAAACTAAAAATAATTTTCTTCTTTATTTTAATTTTCTTCTAATTTTTTTTATTCCAATGATGTTGGGCCACTATTATACACAACTATTCCAAATTTCATGTCAATAGCTTTAATAGTTACTGAAATAATCAACTGTGACAGACGGACGGTTGGAGAGTCTAGTCCTCCATAAGGGTTTTTTCCATTTTTACCATTTTGGTCATTAGCAACCCATCAACGGCTCACTACTGAGCGCAGGTCTCCTCTCAGAGAAGGGTTATAGGCCATATTCAACCACGCTGGCCCAATGCGAATTGGTGGACTGCACACACCTTCGAGAACATTATGAAGAACTCTCAGATGTGCAGGTTTCCTCACGATGTTTTCCTTCACTGTTGAAGCAAGTGATAGTTAATTGCTTAAACGCACTTGACTCCGAAAAGTCAGAGGTGCGTACCCGGGATCGAACCTGTGACCCCCCGAATAGGAGACCACAGTCCTAACCACTAGGCTACCACGGCTTACTACCATTTTGGTAAGGAACCCTAATTATTCTATACTTTGTAGTGGTGTTTGAAGTCCGTTAAAAAACATTGGTTGTCTGTAGTCTGTTTGCGGACCATATGTGATAACGTCAATAACAAACATTGATGAAAAATTGCATACTTTTATGAATTAAATTGAATTATTATCACTGAATTATCATTATTTTGTATAATACAAAGGAGATTATTGAAAATTTCAATTTTCTCTAGTCACAAGCCAACGCTTGGGCCGATAGTGCCTCTCTATCGCTTGTTCCGCGCTCTCGCTTGCAGGCGCAGGCTCAGGTGGAACGTGACACTTTTTAGTGCGTGCAGCCGGATTCATCGATTTAAAAGAAAATTTAAATTATAATATTATTTAAAATATCACATCAAAAAAATTATGTGTTCACTTTGATGAAATCGGCCATAATTCTTAGTCTATTCTTAGATTGAAGATGTTGGTGGAGTAAAAATTCTTCAATGTTTTAAAATTTTGTATTTTTAGAAAATATTGTACAATGCTTATATGATTCCAATCTTGTTGGCAACATCTAACGCATCATAGTCTCTTGCGAGTCTTACATAGGCCTTCTTCTTGCCGTCAGGTCTGGAACAAAAAATGTGTATATTTAGACAAAATAAATATCCATGGCATAATACCAATGTATGTCATTTAATATAATCAGAGGTGTGTTGTTTTTATTTCATTCTCATTCAAAGAGATTCCCACAAAACATATCATCATTTTAGTTTAACTGCATTATTTCTTGTTTCTGCTAATTATTATCATGACTATCAAATTAATAATTAAGATTACAATAGAATCTCAATTAAAGCCCTATGGAATTTTTAATTAATATCAAAAGTAGCCCTTGACTGGAATTGTGCCAGGCAATAATGGAAGTGGGCTAACCTGAAATAGCAGCTTTGTATTCAAACTACTATTCCAAATAGTAGGTAGATTACATAATGGAAGTGGGCTAACCTGAAATAGCAGCTTTGTATTCAAACTACTATTCCAAATAGTAGGAAGATTACAGAAAATCTGCATTCATTTTTAGTCTCAATTATGATAATTAGCTGAATTTATGCTATTCTTATTGGTACAATGAATTTTAATGAATAGTGAGTATGGACCAATCCACTTATTTCTGACAAATTAATTATTTTGTCGCAAAGGTTGACACTAGGCCACAGCCAAAGCCTTCTCCTATACTGGACCTGAGCCAGTTTAGAAATAATAAATTCTCAAATTGATTCAGCTGGGAATTGAACCCAGGAACTTATAAGAAACAGGAATGAAATTTATATTATCTTGTTTTAAGAAACATCTAACCTGATGAGCGTGTTCACTTTAGCAACATTGATGTCATACAGCTTTTTGACTGCAGCTTTGATATGGTGCTTGTTGGAACTCGTGTGAACAATGAATACCAAGGTATTGTTGTCCTCAATCTTCTTCATCGCAGCTTCAGAGGTCAAGGGGTATTTAATGATGTTGTAAGCATCCATACTGCAATCGAAATAGAATTAATTACTCTACATAATTGAAAAAGCTAAGTGAAGTGTCCATGTCTTCTTGGATTAATGAAGTCTGTTAGAACCTATGAAGAAACATTATCTCAAATCCATGTCGATGAATTTATGGGTTTTAGAAGTTAACAAATATTATATTAAAACTAGCTTTTATCCCCAACTTTGTTCTTGTAGTTGTTTTTAAAAATCCTGCTTGAACTCTCTTTTCCAAAGATAAAAGGTATCTCAAGCCAAGATCTCCACTATCATCATTAGCAACCCATCAACGGCTCACTACTGAGCGTGGGTCTCCTCTCAGAGAAGGGTTATAGGCCATAGTCTACCACACTGGCCCAATGCTAAGTGGCGGTCTCCACTATACCCTTGCAAAAAATCACTTGGGTCTATTGCTCTCTTGCTGCTTAATTGAATGACAAACATTTATAATATTATAGTAAGGATAGCCGATACCCATGAGAACTCATTGGATCTCGAACTTGTTGGATTTAAAATTATTTTGTGTCCATCTACAGTATGTAATTTAAATATCTATCTTTTTTCTAAATCGTGTCCAGCAGGTGAGCCTTGAGAATCTAAGACAGACATATTTGCTTCGCATTCATAATATTAGCTAGCTGATGCTCGTGACTTTGCATGCATGGATTTAGTATTTATAATCCCTCAGGAACTCTTTGATTTTCTGGGATAAAAAGTAGCCTATGTCACTCTCATCAATCTGTAGCTCTGTTGCGGCGTTATTGAAGGACAAACATAAAAACAAACACATTTATAATAGTATGATATGGATAGATGTTTATTACTCACCGATTCCTCTTGGGTAAAGATTTCCTGGGGTATTTGGGATTTCTAGGAGGCTCAAATGTTTTGGGCCTACGGAAGTGCACTGATGTGCGAATTTTACGTACACGCTTTCCATGTTCTCCTTTAACAACCTGTAACAAATTAAAAATAAACGCTATTATTATACTACATAAATATATTTGAAAGTGAATTCCCAATTCAAATAATAAAACAAAGATGTTTATTCTACAAATACAATTTTTTTAATGTTATGTAGAAAAAGTAGATGTAGAAAAAGATTGCGCTTAATTTAAAGCTGTTATTTTAAAATATAAATATAGTATAGAACCAAATATCTCACCTTCCTTTGAGTTTTAAGTGCCTTAACAACTGGCTTAACAACTTTCTTTTGTCCCTTGATTCCTGTCTTTTTGGGCTTCGGTGCAATTTTCAATTTGGCTGCTGCTGGTTTTGGCTTAGTTGGTTTAGTTGCAGCGGCTGCCTTTTTAACAGAGGGCTTGGCACTTGACTTTACTTTCAGCGCAGCTGCTTTAGCAGAGCCAGGTTTAGCAGTAGGTGCAGCTGTTGGTTTCTTCTCAGCAGGCTTGGCCGCTGGCGCTGAGGCCGCTTTGGCTGCCGCAGGCTTAGCCGCTGGCGCCGCTTTGGGTGCTGCAGCAGCAGCAGCCTTAGGAGCAGGGGCGGGTGTTTTAGCAGACGCTGGTTTTGGTGCACTCGTACTACTCGTAGATGCAGCTTTGGGCGCCGCAGCGGGTGTTTTAGCCGTTGCAGGTTTTTTCTCTGCGGGCTTCCCAGAGGACCCTACAATTAAAGTTTAAGTGTTATCTACATCTCACATAATAAATTTACTGTTTCCGAAGATCAAAATACAGGGTCATTAAGTAAGGAATAAGGTCTGGACGAAAAAACTCCTGTAAGCTGAAACCCAAATTTCTAACCTCAATAACTAATGTTTACATTTCAGTCATGAATCCGCAACAAAACACTGCAAATATTAACATTATTATACGAAATCCTTAAAGGAATAAAAATATAATTAATACTGGAATTCATTATTTAAGCTTTTAATGATTTTGGGTACATACCGCGTGGCTTTACAAAATGTCAAACAAAAGTATGAATTCAGACATAGCCGGATGAAAAAGTGTTTTCTATTAACGGCAGGTTGTTGCACTACATTGAATTACAAGAAATATATTTATTTACTATTTCTATTAGAGAAATCTATAAAACATACCGGACTTTTCGGGTTGCTTCTTGGGAGGCATCGTGACAAAAAGATGGAGACAAGACAAGGTTGCCACACGCGAAAATTGACAAAGGATTGTCAAATGTCAACACAGCACAGAGAATAGTACAGCACCGCTTGTTGTCTCCACGTTCATAGAGACGTAGAGACAACCATATCGATTTTTAACGAAATCGGTCGGATAACTACTACCCGTGCGAAGCCGGAGCCGGTCACTAGTACTCGAATAAACGGAATAAACGGCCAATAGCGTGTCAGGCCACGCGCAGTGTAGGGTTACCTAGTTGCCCGTCACGATATGCGTATTTAGAAGTAGCGAAGAAAGATACTCATGCCGGATTTTACCAACTGTACCTAAATTACCCCCTAAGTAGGAGTCTCTTTACGTAGGTAGCCCTTAAATACAATTCCAAATTGTCAATTCTATTTTTAGGTGTCCTCTAAAGGTTCGCCAAAACAAGATTGACAGAAAGGGTCACCTAAGTTAAATTAGGTAGCTCAAAAAGTTAGGGAACGATGGTGAAACTCTTTTTAATAAGCCTTAAAAGACTCACACCAGACTCCTTAAAGGCTTATTAAAAAGAGTCGCCTCTATTTTACAGGACTAAACTCTAATATGAAGACCTTTTATGTCTGTAGAAGAATAGTTATTTGTGTTATATGGGGCCAAAGAAATTTTTTGCTCCCTGAGGGCGTTATTTTGAATTCAGAGCGAAGGGAAGGATTCTAAAGTAGAATCCTGAGCGTAGCGAGGAATTCAATATACGCCGCCCGAGAACAAAATATTTTGGCCCCGAATGACGCATACTATTTTTCATCATTACCTATGAGAAAAAGCTAGGAGTATCAACCTACTATTTATAGACATCGTATATTGAAAGTTTAAATAAAACACAAATAAATTATTATTAAATAATTAAACATTAATATCTACGTTGGATACAGTATAGGCGTATATGATATATCCGTTCGACAAATTGATCACGTGACTTATCGAAGACAACAGCTTCTCAAACATATTTGAATTTCGACACATACTAAAGCACGAACGCGGACCAATCAGAAGAGACAAATGAAAAGTCCCATGGGGTTAAAATTTTTGCTCCCGCTATCCTCTGAAGCCAATATTCGTTTTCCGAAAAGGTATGATGAAAAATTAATATCGTGGTTGAGCTAGCAATTAAAATATCGATGCCTACATCGTACTGCAAACATCCCTACGCAGACAATGCTTTCGCCTCCTTACGGATCCGTAAGGACGCGATCCTTGCAAGTGTGTCTCATACCATCAGCAATATATGCGAATCGATCCTCACAAATGTGGTTCCACCCCCGCCCCGATTCTGTACTCAGTGTCTATAGCTGTGATAGCCACAGATAGCCACTGACATTTATTTTTTATCCATTGAAGGTAGTAGGTACCTAAGGGTGGAACCACACCTGTGAGGATCGTTTCGGATTTCGCCCATACAAAACTGTCAAATTCCATAGAAACGTGAACGGATCAATTCGGCTTTTCGCATCGATTCGGCTTTCGCATTTTTTGTACCTAAAAGTGCCTAAAATCCTTACAAGTGTAGCTCACGTTTCGCATGCGAAAGGATCCTTTCGCATCCTTACGGATCCGTAAGGATGCGAACGGATCCTTACGGACGCGAACGGATCCGAAAGGATCCTTACGGATCCGTAAGGATCCTTACGCGTGCGAAAGCGTCATCGGCAACTAGGGAAATGCATGAAGTGCCAAAAAGTATCGATATATCGATGGAATTAGTTTTTATCTCAAGTATGTATGCAAACACAGGTGCCACTTTTCCGCCATGTTGAAATTCTTTGTTATTGGACCGATTTCGTTCAAAATCGATATTTGGGCTTCCCTGGGCTCAAATAAGAGGAAATGATTTGCAAAATTATAAAAAGTCGCCGCCATATTGAAATTCTTTGTTATTGGACCGATTTCGTTCAAAATCGATATTTAGGCTTCCCTTGGGTCAAGAAAGAGGAAATAGATGCCAAAATTTTAAAAAGTGACCGCCATATTGAAATTATTTGTTATTGGACCGATTTCGTTCAAAATCGATATTTGGGCTTCCCTGGGGTCAAATAAGAGGAAGTGATTGGCAAAATTATAAAAAGTGACCGCCATATTGAAATTCTTTGTTATTGGACCGATTTCGTTCAAAATCGATATTTGGGCTTCCCTGGGCTCAAATAAGAGAAAATGATTGGCAAAATTATAAAAAGTCGCCGCCATATTGAAATTCTTTGTTATTGGACCGATTTCGTTCAAAATCGATATTTAGGCTTCCCTTGGGTCAAGAAAGAGGAAATAGATGGCAAAATTTTAAAAAGTGGCCGCCATATTGAAATTCTTTGTTATTCGACCGATTTCGTTCAAAATCGATATTTAGGCTTCCCTTGGGTCAAGAAAGAGGAAATAGATGGCAAAATTTTAAAAAGTGGCCGCCATATTGAAATTCTTTGTTATTCGACCGATTTCGTTCAAAATCGATATTTAGGCTTCCCTTGGGTCAAGAAAGAGGAAATAGATGCCAAAATTTTAAAAAGTGACCGCCATATTGAAATTCTTTGTTATTGGACCGATTTCGTTCAAAATCGATATTTAGGCTTCCCTTGGGTCAAGAAAGAGGAAATAGATGCCAAAATTTTAAAAAGTGACCGCCATATTGAAATTCTTTGTTATTGGACCGATTTCGTTCAAAATCGATATTTGGGCTTCCCTGGGGTCAAATAAGAGGAAATGATTGGCAAAATTATAAAAAGTGACTGCCATATTGAAATTCTTTGTTATTGGACCGATTTCGTTCAAAATCGATATTTAGGCTTCCCTTGGGTCAAGAAAGAGGAAATAGATGCCAAAATTTTAAAAAGTGACCGCCATATTGAAATTCTTTGTTATTGGACCGATTTCGTTCAAAATCGATATTTAAGCTTCCCTTGGGTCAAGAAAGAGGAAATAGATGGCAAAATTTTAAAAAGTGGCCGCCATATTGAAATTCTTTGTTATTCGACCGATTTCGTTCAAAATCGATATTTAGGCTTCCCTTGGGTCAAGAAAGAGGAAATAGATGGCAAAATTTTAAAAAGTGGCCGCCATATTGAAATTCTTTGTTATTCGACCGATTTCGTTCAAAATCGATATTTAGGCTTCCCTTGGGTCAAGAAAGAGGAAATAGATGCCAAAATTTTAAAAAGTGACCGCCATATTGAAATTCTTTGTTATTGGACCGATTTCGTTCAAAATCGATATTTAGGCTTCCCTTGGGTCAAGAAAGAGGAAATAGATGCCAAAATTTTAAAAACTGACCGCCATATTGAAATTCTTTGTTATTGGACCGATTTCGTTCAAAATCGATATTTAAGCTTCCCTTGGGTCAAGAAAGAGGAAATAGATGGCAAAATTTTAAAAAGTGGCCGCCATATTGAAATTCTTTGTTATTCGACCGATTTCGTTCAAAATCGATATTTAGGCTTCCCTTGGGTCAAGAAAGAGGAAATAGATGGCAAAATTTTAAAAAGTGGCCGCCATATTGAAATTCTTTGTTATTCGACCGATTTCGTTCAAAATCGATATTTAGGCTTCCCTTGGGTCAAGAAAGAGGAAATAGATGGCAAAATTTTAAAAAGTGGCCGCCATATTGAAATTCTTTGTTATTCGACCGATTTCGTTCAAAATCGATATTTAGGCTTCCCTTGGGTCAAGAAAGAGGAAATAGATGCCAAAATTTTAAAAAGTGACCGCCATATTGAAATTCTTTGTTATTGGACCGATTTCGTTCAAAATCGATATTTAGGCTTCCCTTGGGTCAAGAAAGAGGAAATAGATGCCAAAATTTTAAAAAGTGACCGCCATATTGAAATTCTTTGTTATTGGACCGATTTCGTTCAAAATCGATATTTGGGCTTCCCTGGGGCCATATAAGAGGAAATGATTGGCAAAATTATTAAAAGTGACCGCCACATTGAAATTCTTTTTTATTGGACCGATTTCGTTCAAAATCGATATTTAGGCTTTCCTTGGGTCAAGAAAGAGGAAATAGATGCCAAAATTTTAAAAAGTGACCGCCATATTGAAATTCTTTGTTATTGGACCGATTTCGTTCAAAATCGATATTTGGGCTTCCCTGGGGTCAAATAAGAGGAAATGATTGGCAAAATTATAAAAAGTGACTGCCATATTGAAATTCTTTGTTATTGGACCGATTTCGTTCAAAATCGATATTTAGGCTTCCCTTGGGTCAAGAAAGAGGAAATAGATGCCAAAATTTTAAAAAGTGACCGCCATATTGAAATTCTTTGTTATTGGACCGATTTCGTTCAAAATCGATATTTGGGCTTCCCTGGGGTCAAATAAGAGGAAATGATTGGCAAAATTATAAAAAGTCGCCGCCATATTGAAATTCTTTGTTATTGGACCGATTTCGTTCAAAATCGATATTTAGGCTTCCCTTGGGTCAAGAAAGAGGAAATAGATGCCAAAATTTTAAAAAGTGACCGCCATATTGAAATTCTTTGTTATTGGACCGATTTCGTTCAAAATCGATATTTAGGCTTCCCTTGGGTCAAGAAAGAGGAAATAGATGCCAAAATTTTAAAAAGTGACCGCCATATTGAAATTATTTGTTATTGGACCGATTTCGTTCAAAATCGATATTTGGGCTTCCCTGGGGTCAAATAAGAGGAAGTGATTGGCAAAATTATAAAAAGTGACCGCCATATTGAAATTCTTTGTTATTGGACCGATTTCGTTCAAAATCGATATTTGGGCTTCCCTGGGCTCAAATAAGAGAAAATGATTGGCAAAATTATAAAAAGTCGCCGCCATATTGAAATTCTTTGTTATTGGACCGATTTCGTTCAAAATCGATATTTAGGCTTCCCTTGGGTCAAGAAAGAGGAAATAGATGGCAAAATTTTAAAAAGTGGCCGCCATATTGAAATTCTTTGTTATTCGACCGATTTCGTTCAAAATCGATATTTAGGCTTCCCTTGGGTCAAGAAAGAGGAAATAGATGGCAAAATTTTAAAAAGTGGCCGCCATATTGAAATTCTTTGTTATTCGACCGATTTCGTTCAAAATCGATATTTAGGCTTCCCTTGGGTCAAGAAAGAGGAAATAGATGCCAAAATTTTAAAAAGTGACCGCCATATTGAAATTCTTTGTTATTGGACCGATTTCGTTCAAAATCGATATTTGGGCTTCCCTGGGGTCAAATAAGAGAAAATGATTGGCAAAATTATAAAAAGTCGCCGCCATATTGAAATTCTTTGTTATTGGACCGATTTCGTTCAAAATCGATATTTAGGCTTCCCTTGGGTCAAGAAAGAGGAAATAGATGCCAAAATTTTAAAAAGTGACCGCCATATTGAAATTCTTTGTTATTGGACCGATTTCGTTCAAAATCGATATTTGGGCTTCCCTGGGGCCATATAAGAGGAAATGATTGGCAAAATTATTAAAAGTGACCGCCACATTGAAATTCTTTTTTATTGGACCGATTTCGTTCAAAATCGATATTTAGGCTTTCCTTGGGTCAAGAAAGAGGAAATAGATGCCAAAATTTTAAAAAGTGACCGCCATATTGAAATTCTTTGTTATTGGACCGATTTCGTTCAAAATCGATATTTGGGCTTCCCTGGGGTCAAATAAGAGGAAATGATTGGCAAAATTATAAAAAGTGACTGCCATATTGAAATTCTTTGTTATTGGACCGATTTCGTTCAAAATCGATATTTAGGCTTCCCTTGGGTCAAGAAAGAGGAAATAGATGCCAAAATTTTAAAAAGTGACCGCCATATTGAAATTCTTTGTTATTGGACTGATTTCGTTCAAAATCGATATTTAGGCTTCCCTTGGGTCAAGAAAGAGGAAATAGATGCCAAAATTTTAAAAAGTGACCGCCATATTGAAATTCTTTGTTATTGGACCGATTTCGTTCAAAATCGATATTTGGGCTTCCCTTGGGTCAAGAAAGAGGAAATAGATGCCAAAATTATAAAAAGTCGCCGCCATATTGAAATTCTTTGTTATTGGACCGATTTCGTTCAAAATCGATATTTAGGCTTCCCTTGGGTCAAGAAAGAGGAAATAGATGCCAAAATTTTAAAAAGTGACCGCCATATTGAAATTCTTTGTTATTGGACCGATTTCGTTCAAAATCGATATTTAGGCTTCCCTTGGGTCAAGAAAGAGGAAATAGATGCCAAAATTTTAAAAAGTGACCGCCATATTGAAATTCTTTGTTATTGGACCGATTTCGTTCAAAATCGATATTTAGGCTTCCCTTGGGTCAAGAAAGAGGAAATAGATGCCAAAATTTTAAAAAGTGACCGCCATATTGAAATTCTTTGTTATTGGACCGATTTCGTTCAAAATCGATATTTGGGCTTCCCTGGGGCCAAATAAGAGGGAATGATTGGCAAAATTATTAAAAGTGACCGCCACATTGAAATTCTTTTTTATTGGACCGATTTCGTTCAAAATCGATATTTGGGCTTCCCTTGGGTCAAGAAAGAGGAAATAGATGGCAAAATTTTAAAAAGTGGCCGCCATATTGAAATTCTTTGTTATTCGACCGATTTCGTTCAAAATCGATATTTAGGCTTCCCTTGGGTCAAGAAAGAGGAAATAGATGGCAAAATTTTAAAAAGTGGCCGCCATATTGAAATTCTTTGTTATTCGACCGATTTCGTTCAAAATCGATATTTAGGCTTCCCTTGGGTCAAGAAAGAGGAAATAGATGGCAAAATTTTAAAAAGTGGCCGCCATATTGAAATTCTTTGTTATTCGACCGATTTCGTTCAAAATCGATATTTAGGCTTCCCTTGGGTCAAGAAAGAGGAAATAGATGCCAAAATTTTAAAAAGTGACCGCCATATTGAAATTCTTTGTTATTGGACCGATTTCGTTCAAAATCGATATTTAGGCTTCCCTTGGGTCAAGAAAGAGGAAATAGATGCCAAAATTTTAAAAAGTGACCGCCATATTGAAATTCTTTGTTATTGGACCGATTTTGTTCAAAATCGATATTTGGGCTTCCCTGGGGTCAAATAAGAGGAAATGATTGGCAAAATTATAAAAAGTGACTGCCATATTGAAATTCTTTGTTATTGGACCGATTTCGTTCAAAATCGATATTTAGGCTTCCCTTGGGTCAAGAAAGAGGAAATAGATGCCAAAATTTTAAAAAGTGACCGCCATATTGAAATTCTTTGTTATTGGACCGATTTCGTTCAAAATCGATATTTAAGCTTCCCTTGGGTCAAGAAAGAGGAAATAGATGGCAAAATTTTAAAAAGTGGCCGCCATATTGAAATTCTTTGTTATTCGACCGATTTCGTTCAAAATCGATATTTAGGCTTCCCTTGGGTCAAGAAAGAGGAAATAGATGGCAAAATTTTAAAAAGTGGCCGCCATATTGAAATTCTTTGTTATTCGACCGATTTCGTTCAAAATCGATATTTAGGCTTCCCTTGGGTCAAGAAAGAGGAAATAGATGCCAAAATTTTAAAAAGTGACCGCCATATTGAAATTCTTTGTTATTGGACCGATTTCGTTCAAAATCGATATTTAGGCTTCCCTTGGGTCAAGAAAGAGGAAATAGATGCCAAAATTTTAAAAAGTGACCGCCATATTGAAATTCTTTGTTATTGGACCGATTTCGTTCAAAATCGATATTTGGGCTTCCCTGGGGCCATATAAGAGGAAATGATTGGCAAAATTATTAAAAGTGACCGCCACATTGAAATTCTTTTTTATTGGACCGATTTCGTTCAAAATCGATATTTGGGCTTCCCTGGGCTCAAATAAGAGGAAATGATTTGCAAAATTATAAAAAGTCGCCGCCATATTGAAATTCTTTGTTATTGGACCGATTTCGTTCAAAATCGATATTTAGGCTTCCCTTGGGTCAAGAAAGAGGAAATAGATGCCAAAATTTTAAAAAGTGACCGCCATATTGAAATTCTTTGTTATTGGACTGATTTCGTTCAAAATCGATATTTAGGCTTCCCTTGGGTCAAGAAAGAGGAAATAGATGCCAAAATTTTAAAAAGTGACCGCCATATTGAAATTCTTTGTTATTGGACCGATTTCGTTCAAAATCGATATTTGGGCTTCCCTGGGGTCAAATAAGAGGAAATGATTGGCAAAATTATAAAAAGTGACCGCCATATTGAAATTCTTTGTTATTGGACCGATTTCGTTCAAAATCGATATTTAGGCTTCCCTTGGGTCAAGAAAGAGGAAATAGATGCCAAAATTTTAAAAAGTGACCGCCATATTGAAATTCTTTGTTATTGGACCGATTTCGTTCAAAATCGATATTTAGGCTTCCCTTGGGTCAAGAAAGAGGAAATAGATGCCAAAATTATAAAAAGTCGCCGCCATATTGAAATTCTTTGTTATTGGACCGATTTCGTTCAAAATCGATATTTAGGCTTCCCTTGGGTCAAGAAAGAGGAAATAGATGCCAAAATTTTAAAAAGTGACCGCCATATTGAAATTCTTTGTTATTGGACCGATTTCGTTCAAAATCGATATTTGGGCTTCCCTGGGGTCAAATAAGAGGAAATGATTGGCAAAATTATAAAAAGTGACCGCCATATTGAAATTCTTTGTTATTGCACCGATTTCGTTCAAAATCGATATTTGGGCTTCCCTGGGGTCAAATAAGAGGAAATGATTGGCAAAATTATAAAAAGTGACCGCCATATTGAAATTCTTTGTTATTGGACCGATTTCGTTCAAAATCGATATTTAGGCTTTCCTTGGGTCAAGAAAGAGGAAATAGATGCCAAAATTTTAAAAAGTGACCGCCATATTGAAATTCTTTGTTATTGGACCGATTTCGTTCAAAATCGATATTTGGGCTTCCCTTGGGTCAAGAAAGAGGAAATAGATGCCAAAATTATAAAAAGTCGCCGCCATATTGAAATTCTTTGTTATTGGACCGATTTCGTTCAAAATCGATATTTAGGCTTCCCTTGGGTCAAGAAAGAGGAAATAGATGCCAAAATTTTAAAAAGTGACCGCCATATTGAAATTCTTTGTTATTGGACCGATTTCGTTCAAAATCGATATTTAGGCTTCCCTTGGGTCAAGAAAGAGGAAATAGATGCCAAAATTTTAAAAAGTGACCGCCATATTGAAATTCTTTGTTATTGGACCGATTTCGTTCAAAATCGATATTTAGGCTTCCCTTGGGTCAAGAAAGAGGAAATAGATGCCAAAATTTTAAAAAGTGACCGCCATATTGAAATTCTTTGTTATTGGACCGATTTCGTTCAAAATCGATATTTGGGCTTCCCTGGGGTCAAATAAGAGGAAATGATTGGCAAAATTATAAAAAGTGACTGCCATATTGAAATTCTTTGTTATTGGACCGATTTCGTTCAAAATCGATATTTAGGCTTCCCTTGGGTCAAGAAAGAGGAAATAGATGCCAAAATTTTAAAAAGTGACCGCCATATTGAAATTCTTTGTTATTGGACCGATTTCGTTCAAAATCGATATTTAAGCTTCCCTTGGGTCAAGAAAGAGGAAATAGATGGCAAAATTTTAAAAAGTGGCCGCCATATTGAAATTCTTTGTTATTCGACCGATTTCGTTCAAAATCGATATTTAGGCTTCCCTTGGGTCAAGAAAGAGGAAATAGATGGCAAAATTTTAAAAAGTGGCCGCCATATTGAAATTCTTTGTTATTCGACCGATTTCGTTCAAAATCGATATTTAGGCTTCCCTTGGGTCAAGAAAGAGGAAATAGATGCCAAAATTTTAAAAAGTGACCGCCATATTGAAATTCTTTGTTATTGGACCGATTTCGTTCAAAATCGATATTTAGGCTTCCCTTGGGTCAAGAAAGAGGAAATAGATGCCAAAATTTTAAAAAGTGACCGCCATATTGAAATTCTTTGTTATTGGACCGATTTCGTTCAAAATCGATATTTGGGCTTCCCTGGGGCCATATAAGAGGAAATGATTGGCAAAATTATTAAAAGTGACCGCCACATTGAAATTCTTTTTTATTGGACCGATTTCGTTCAAAATCGATATTTGGGCTTCCCTGGGCTCAAATAAGAGGAAATGATTTGCAAAATTATAAAAAGTCGCCGCCATATTGAAATTCTTTGTTATTGGACCGATTTCGTTCAAAATCGATATTTAGGCTTCCCTTGGGTCAAGAAAGAGGAAATAGATGCCAAAATTTTAAAAAGTGACCGCCATATTGAAATTCTTTGTTATTGGACTGATTTCGTTCAAAATCGATATTTAGGCTTCCCTTGGGTCAAGAAAGAGGAAATAGATGCCAAAATTTTAAAAAGTGACCGCCATATTGAAATTCTTTGTTATTGGACCGATTTCGTTCAAAATCGATATTTGGGCTTCCCTGGGGTCAAATAAGAGGAAATGATTGGCAAAATTATAAAAAGTGACCGCCATATTGAAATTCTTTGTTATTGGACCGATTTCGTTCAAAATCGATATTTAGGCTTCCCTTGGGTCAAGAAAGAGGAAATAGATGCCAAAATTTTAAAAAGTGACCGCCATATTGAAATTCTTTGTTATTGGACCGATTTCGTTCAAAATCGATATTTAGGCTTCCCTTGGGTCAAGAAAGAGGAAATAGATGCCAAAATTATAAAAAGTCGCCGCCATATTGAAATTCTTTGTTATTGGACCGATTTCGTTCAAAATCGATATTTAGGCTTCCCTTGGGTCAAGAAAGAGGAAATAGATGCCAAAATTTTAAAAAGTGACCGCCATATTGAAATTCTTTGTTATTGGACCGATTTCGTTCAAAATCGATATTTGGGCTTCCCTGGGGTCAAATAAGAGGAAATGATTGGCAAAATTATAAAAAGTGACCGCCATATTGAAATTCTTTGTTATTGCACCGATTTCGTTCAAAATCGATATTTGGGCTTCCCTGGGGTCAAATAAGAGGAAATGATTGGCAAAATTATAAAAAGTGACCGCCATATTGAAATTCTTTGTTATTGGACCGATTTCGTTCAAAATCGATATTTAGGCTTCCCTTGGGTCAAGAAAGAGGAAATAGATGCCAAAATTTTAAAAAGTGACCGCCATATTGAAATTCTTTGTTATTGGACCGATTTCGTTCAAAATCGATATTTGGGCTTCCCTTGGGTCAAGAAAGAGGAAATAGATGCCAAAATTATAAAAAGTCGCCGCCATATTGAAATTCTTTGTTATTGGACCGATTTCGTTCAAAATCGATATTTAGGCTTCCCTTGGGTCAAGAAAGAGGAAATAGATGCCAAAATTTTAAAAAGTGACCGCCATATTGAAATTCTTTGTTATTGGACCGATTTCGTTCAAAATCGATATTTAGGCTTCCCTTGGGTCAAGAAAGAGGAAATAGATGCCAAAATTTTAAAAAGTGACCGCCATATTGAAATTCTTTGTTATTGGACCGATTTCGTTCAAAATCGATATTTGGGCTTCCCTGGGGCCAAATAAGAGGGAATGATTGGCAAAATTATTAAAAGTGACCGCCACATTGAAATTCTTTTTTATTGGACCGATTTCGTTCAAAATCGATATTTGGGCTTCCCTGGGGTCAAATAAGAGAAAATGATTGGCAAAATTATAAAAAGTCGCCGCCATATTGAAATTCTTTGTTATTGGACCGATTTCGTTCAAAATCGATATTTAGGCTTCCCTTGGGTCAAGAAAGAGGAAATAGATGCCAAAATTTTAAAAAGTGACCGCCATATTGAACTTCTTTGTTATTGGACCGATTTCGTTCAAAATCGATATTTGGGCTTCCCTGGGGTCAAATAAGAGGAAATGATTGGCAAAATTATAAAAAGTGACCGCCATATTGAAATTCTTTGTTATTGGACAGATTTCGTTCAAAATCAATATTTAGGCTTCTCTGGGTTCAAAGTTGTTCGTGGTTTAGATTTTTAGTTCGCGTACGTCGATGATATTTTAGTTTCTTCAAAAGATAGCGAACAGCATGCAAAACATTTACGTATTCTTTTCAAACGTTTTTGAAGGATACGGTATAGTTAATAACGAGAAGAATGGTATTTTAATGTTCCAGAGGTTCGTTTCCTTGGATACAAAATAAGCGCTCCCGGGATTGGCTCTCCTACTGACCGCATTAAGAGTTTACAGGATTTTCCTCTACCTAAAACAGTACAGGGATTTAGAAGATATGATTAATTTTTATCGAAAATTTCTCCCTAGCATAGCGCGACTTCAAGCAACATTAATAGATGCTTTATCAAAACTTCAAGATAAAAGTGCTAAACCTTTTACTGGGACTCCCGATTTAGAGCGTATCCTACTTCCTACTAATATTATAAAGGCGAAAGTTTGTATGTATGTTTGTTCCTCTTTAACGCAAAAACTACTGGATGGATTTGGCTGAAATTTGGAATGGAGATAGATTATACCCTGGATAAACATATAGGCTACAAATTATTCCGGAAAAATCCAAGGTTCCCGCGGGATTTTGAAAAACCACTGATAGATGGCGCTGATTGTACTTAAATCACGCTTACATTATCCGCAGTATCGAGAATAAGTAAAAAATTCCAAATCAACAATCAAGTAGGATAACCACAGTTATTGAAGTTTTTCATTAGCAATAGAAAATTTCTTAGGGATTAGGGATGGATTACGAAATAAATAATACAATTAGTACAAGGTATCGATTTGTCCAGTCATAGTGAGTACATTGCTAGATATTATAATGACTGGTCATGTGTGTATAATTTATAATTTTTAATAGGATAATAGGATAGGATAGGATCTACACATGATGTAATCCATCCCTAATCCCTAATCCCTAAGAAATTTTCTATTGCTAATGAAAAACTTCAATAACTGTGTTTATCCTACTTGATTGTTGAATTGGAATTTTTTACTTATTCTCGATACTGCGGATAATGTAAGCGTGATTTAAGTACAATCAGCGCCATCTATCAGTGGTTTTTCAAAATCCCGCGGGAACCTTGGATTTTTCCGGGATAATTTGTAGCCTATATGTTAATCCAGGGTATAATCTATCTTTTTTTTTTTTTTTTTAATTTTTTATTCAGAAATATAATAACAAGTATTAGTAAACTTATTCTACCCCGCCAAACTGCACATGCAGTTTGTTGGCGAGTCTGCGCTCATACAATTAATAAACTTATAACTACATATTATATTCTAATGCTAGCCTACTTGTGTCGGTCAGTCTGTCAGTCGGTCGGTCAGTCAGTCGGTCGGTCGGTCGGTCAGTTCCATTCCAAATTTCAGCCAAATCCATCCAGTAGTTTTTGCGTTAAAGAGGAACAAACATACACACAAACTTTCGCCTTTATAATATTAGTAGGAAGTAGGAAGTAGGATGAAACGGAAAATAAAAAAGTAGTTGGGGATAGAATTTAATTTGACTTGAAAATGTATTAAAGCGGAAATGTGGGCTGATTGGTTGAATGTAAGGGGAAATTGTAATCATCCATTCCATCCATTTTGTTAGTCTAAAAATATAAAAGGGAAATGTGAATTAGTTTAAAGTTAGTTCTCGTTCAGCGTGGGAGCCGACTGTGGCTCCATAAGTGTTTTCGATATTTACTTTTATATTTTAAAAGATGTGCTGTCGTGGAGTTTCTTTGCCCTTTCTTCTACACGACTATAGCACTTTGCGAAACGGGCATTAGAGTCATTTTTATAATATATAGATCTATACTGAACAACATAATAAAATACAGATAGATGTTGATGAAGGAGTTTTCTTTACAATCCTTGTTACGTAACGATTACAATGTACCCTCCTTTGTGTAGGTAGTTATTTTTATTGATGGAAGGCGATTGCTGAGAATGATGTTCTGTTCTGATATTGTGTGTGATTCCTTTTATTAGACGCTCGGCGATGAGGGGGGTGCCGTCATACTTTTAAAACTTATGGCAAATATTTCCTCTTTCTTGACCACAGGAAGCCGAAATATCGATTTTGAATATCGATTTTGAATTTCAATATGGCGGTGACTTTTTAAAATTTTGGCATCTATTTTCTCTTTCTTGTCTCAAGGGAAGCCTAAATATCGATTTTGAACGAAATCGGTCCAATAACAAAGAATTTCAATATGGCGGTCACTTTTTATAATTTTGCCAATCATTTCCTCTTATTTGACCCCAAGGAAGCCCAAACATCGATTTTGAACGAAATCTTTCCAATAAAAAAGAATTTCAATATGGCGGTCACTTTTTAAAATTTTGGAATCTATTTCCTCTTTCTTGACCCAAGGGAAGCCTAAATATCGATTTTGAACGAAACGGTCCAATAACAAAGAATTTCAATATGGCGGCGACTTTTTATAATTTTGCAAATCATTTCCTCTTATTTGAGCCCAGGGAAGCCCAAATATCGATTTTGAACGAAATCGGTCCAATAACAAAG
Source organism: Oeneis ivallda (assembly GCA_029955525.1). NCBI lineage: Eukaryota > Metazoa > Arthropoda > Insecta > Lepidoptera > Nymphalidae > Oeneis > Oeneis ivallda. The sequence continues at coordinate 15,644,689 of JARPMR010000006.1, read as the reverse complement.
AATTTCAATATGGCGGTCACTTTTTATAATGTTGCCAATCATTTCCTCTTATTTGACCCAAGGGAAGCCTAAATATCGATTTTGAACGAAATCGGTCCAATAACAAAGAATTTCAATATGGCGGCGACTTTTTATAATTTTGCAAATCATTTCCTCTTATTTGAGCCCAGGGAAGCCCAAATATCGATTTTGAACGAAATCGGTCCAATAACAAAGAATTTCAATATGGCGGTCACTTTTTATAATGTTGCCAATCATTTCCTCTTATATGACCCCAAGGAAGCCCAAATATCGATTTTGAACGAAATCGGTCCAATAACAAAGAATTTCAATATGGCGGCAACTTTTTATAATTTTGCAAATCATTTCCTCTTATTTGACCCCAGGGAAGCCCAAATATCGATTTTGAAGGAAATCGGTCCAATAACAAAGAATTTCAATATGGCGGTCACTTTCTAAAATTTTGGCATCTATTTCCTCTTTCTTGACCCAAGGGAAGCTTAAATATCGATTTTGAACGAAATCGGTCCAATAACAAAGAATTTCAATATGGCGGCGACTTTTTATAATTTTGCAAATCATTTCCTCTTATTTGAGCCCAGGGAAGCCCAAATATCGATTTTGAACGAAATCGGTCCAATAACAAAGAATTTCAATATGGCGGTCACTTTTTAAAATTTTGGCATCTATTTCCTCTTTCTTGACCCAAGGGAAGCCTAAATATCGATTTTGAACGAAATCGGTCCAATAACAAAGAATTTCAATATGGCGGCGACTTTTTATAATTTTGCAAATCATTTCCTCTTATTTGAGCCCAGGGAAGCCCAAATATCGATTTTGAACGAAATCGGTCCAATAACAAAGAATTTCAATATGGCGGTCACTTTTTATAATGTTGCCAATCATTTCCTCTTATTTGACCCCAGGGAAGCCCAAATATCGATTTTGAACGAAATCGGTCCAATAACAAAGAATTTCAATATGGCGGTCACTTTTTAAAATTTTGCCATCTATTTCCTCTATCTTGACCCAAGGGAAGCCTAAATATCGATTTTGAACGAAATCGGTCCAATAACAAAGAATTTCAATATGGCGGCGACTTTTTATAATTTTGCAAATCATTTCCTCTTATTTGAGCCCAGGGAAGCCCAAATATCGATTTTGAACGAAATCGGTCCAATAACAAAGAATTTCAATATGGCTGTCACTTTTTATAATTTTGCAAATCATTTCCTCTTACTTGACCCCAGGGAAGCCCAAATATCGATTTTGAACGAAATCGGTCCAATAACAAAGAATTTCAATATGGCGGTCACTTTTTAAAATTTTGGCATCTATTTCCTCTTTCTTGACCCAAGGGAAGCCTAAATATCGATTTTGAACGAAATCGGTCGAATAACAAAGAATTTCAATATGGCGGCCACTTTTTAAAATTTTGCCATCTATTTCCTCTTTCTTGACCCAAGGGAAGCCTAAATATCGATTTTGAACGAAATCGGTCCAATAACAAAGAATTTCAATATGGCGGCGACTTTTTATAATTTTGCCAATCATTTTCTCTTATTTGAGCCCAGGGAAGCCCAAATATCGATTTTGAACGAAATCGGTCCAATAACAAAGAATTTCAATATGGCGGTCACTTTTTATAATTTTGCCAATCACTTCCTCTTATTTGACCCCAGGGAAGCCCAAATATCGATTTTGAACGAAATCGGTCCAATAACAAATAATTTCAATATGGCGGCGACTTTTTATAATTTTGGCATCTATTTCCTCTTTCTTGACCCAAGGGAAGCCCAAATATCGATTTTGAACGAAATCGGTCCAATAACAAAGAATTTCAATATGGCAGTCACTTTTTATAATTTTGCCAATCATTTCCTCTTATTTGACCCCAGGGAAGCCCAAATATCGATTTTGAACGAAATCGGTCCAATAACAAAGAATTTCAATATGGCGGCGACTTTTTATAATTTTGCCAATCATTTTCTCTTATTTGACCCCAGGGAAGCCCAAATATCGATTTTGAACGAAATCGGTCCAATAAAAAAGAATTTCAATGTGGCGGTCACTTTTAATAATTTTGCCAATCATTTCCTCTTATTTGGCCCCAGGGAAGCCCAAATATCGATTTTGAACGAAATCGGTCCAATAACAAAGAATTTCAATATGGCGGTCACTTTTTAAAATTTTGGCATCTATTTCCTCTTTCTTGACCCAAGGGAAGCCTAAATATCGATTTTGAACGAAATCGGTCCAATAACAAAGAATTTCAATATGGCGGTCACTTTTTAAAATTTTGGCATCTATTTCCTCTTTCTTGACCCAAGGGAAGCCTAAATATCGATTTTGAACGAAATCGGTCCAATAACAAAGAATTTCAATATGGCGGTCACTTTTTAAAATTTTGGCATCTATTTCCTCTTTCTTGACCCAAGGGAAGCCTAAATATCGATTTTGAACGAAATCGGTCCAATAACAAAGAATTTCAATATGGCGGCGACTTTTTATAATTTTGGCATCTATTTCCTCTTTCTTGACCCAAGGGAAGCCCAAATATCGATTTTGAACGAAATCGGTCCAATAACAAAGAATTTCAATATGGCGGTCACTTTTTAAAATTTTGGCATCTATTTCCTCTTTCTTGACCCAAGGGAAGCCTAAATATCGATTTTGAACGAAATCGGTCCAATAACAAAGAATTTCAATATGGCGGTCACTTTTTAAAATTTTGGCATCTATTTCCTCTTTCTTGACCCAAGGGAAGCCTAAATATCGATTTTGAACGAAATCGGTCCAATAACAAAGAATTTCAATATGGCAGTCACTTTTTATAATTTTGCCAATCATTTCCTCTTATTTGACCCCAGGGAAGCCCAAATATCGATTTTGAACGAAATCGGTCCAATAACAAAGAATTTCAATATGGCGGTCACTTTTTAAAATTTTGGCATCTATTTCCTCTTTCTTGACCCAAGGAAAGCCTAAATATCGATTTTGAACGAAATCGGTCCAATAACAAAGAATTTCAATATGGCGGTCACTTTTTAAAATTTTGGCATCTATTTCCTCTTTCTTGACCCAAGGGAAGCCTAAATATCGATTTTGAACGAAATCGGTCCAATAACAAAGAATTTCAATATGGCGGCGACTTTTTATAATTTTGCAAATCATTTCCTCTTATTTGAGCCCAGGGAAGCCCAAATATCGATTTTGAACGAAATCGGTCCAATAACAAAGAATTTCAATATGGCTGTCACTTTTTATAATTTTGCAAATCATTTCCTCTTACTTGACCCCAGGGAAGCCCAAATATCGATTTTGAACGAAATCGGTCCAATAACAAAGAATTTCAATATGGCGGTCACTTTTTAAAATTTTGGCATCTATTTCCTCTTTCTTGACCCAAGGGAAGCCTAAATATCGATTTTGAACGAAATCGGTCGAATAACAAAGAATTTCAATATGGCGGCCACTTTTTAAAATTTTGCCATCTATTTCCTCTTTCTTGACCCAAGGGAAGCCTAAATATCGATTTTGAACGAAATCGGTCCAATAACAAAGAATTTCAATATGGCGGCGACTTTTTATAATTTTGCCAATCATTTTCTCTTATTTGAGCCCAGGGAAGCCCAAATATCGATTTTGAACGAAATCGGTCCAATAACAAAGAATTTCAATATGGCGGTCACTTTTTATAATTTTGCCAATCACTTCCTCTTATTTGACCCCAGGGAAGCCCAAATATCGATTTTGAACGAAATCGGTCCAATAACAAATAATTTCAATATGGCGGCGACTTTTTATAATTTTGGCATCTATTTCCTCTTTCTTGACCCAAGGGAAGCCCAAATATCGATTTTGAACGAAATCGGTCCAATAACAAAGAATTTCAATATGGCAGTCACTTTTTATAATTTTGCCAATCATTTCCTCTTATTTGACCCCAGGGAAGCCCAAATATCGATTTTGAACGAAATGGGTCCAATAACAAAGAATTTCAATATGGCGGCGACTTTTTATAATTTTGCCAATCATTTTCTCTTATTTGACCCCAGGGAAGCCCAAATATCGATTTTGAACGAAATCGGTCCAATAAAAAAGAATTTCAATGTGGCGGTCACTTTTAATAATTTTGCCAATCATTTCCTCTTATTTGGCCCCAGGGAAGCCCAAATATCGATTTTGAACGAAATCGGTCCAATAACAAAGAATTTCAATATGGCGGTCACTTTTTAAAATTTTGGCATCTATTTCCTCTTTCTTGACCCAAGGGAAGCCTAAATATCGATTTTGAACGAAATCGGTCCAATAACAAAGAATTTCAATATGGCGGTCACTTTTTAAAATTTTGGCATCTATTTCCTCTTTCTTGACCCAAGGGAAGCCTAAATATCGATTTTGAACGAAATCGGTCCAATAACAAAGAATTTCAATATGGCGGCGACTTTTTATAATTTTGGCATCTATTTCCTCTTTCTTGACCCAAGGGAAGCCCAAATATCGATTTTGAACGAAATCGGTCCAATAACAAAGAATTTCAATATGGCGGTCACTTTTTAAAATTTTGGCATCTATTTCCTCTTTCTTGACCCAAGGGAAGCCTAAATATCGATTTTGAACGAAATCGGTCCAATAACAAAGAATTTCAATATGGCGGCGACTTTTTATAATTTTGCCAATCATTTTCTCTTATTTGAGCCCAGGGAAGCCCAAATATCGATTTTGAACGAAATCGGTCCAATAACAAAGAATTTCAATATGGCGGTCACTTTTTATAATTTTGCCAATCACTTCCTCTTATTTGACCCCAGGGAAGCCCAAATATCGATTTTGAACGAAATCGGTCCAATAACAAATAATTTCAATATGGCGGCGACTTTTTATAATTTTGGCATCTATTTCCTCTTTCTTGACCCAAGGGAAGCCCAAATATCGATTTTGAACGAAATCGGTCCAATAACAAAGAATTTCAATATGGCAGTCACTTTTTATAATTTTGCCAATCATTTCCTCTTATTTGACCCCAGGGAAGCCCAAATATCGATTTTGAACGAAATGGGTCCAATAACAAAGAATTTCAATATGGCGGCGACTTTTTATAATTTTGCCAATCATTTTCTCTTATTTGACCCCAGGGAAGCCCAAATATCGATTTTGAACGAAATCGGTCCAATAAAAAAGAATTTCAATGTGGCGGTCACTTTTAATAATTTTGCCAATCATTTCCTCTTATTTGGCCCCAGGGAAGCCCAAATATCGATTTTGAACGAAATCGGTCCAATAACAAAGAATTTCAATATGGCGGTCACTTTTTAAAATTTTGGCATCTATTTCCTCTTTCTTGACCCAAGGGAAGCCTAAATATCGATTTTGAACGAAATCGGTCCAATAACAAAGAATTTCAATATGGCGGTCACTTTTTAAAATTTTGGCATCTATTTCCTCTTTCTTGACCCAAGGGAAGCCTAAATATCGATTTTGAACGAAATCGGTCCAATAACAAAGAATTTCAATATGGCGGCGACTTTTTATAATTTTGGCATCTATTTCCTCTTTCTTGACCCAAGGGAAGCCCAAATATCGATTTTGAACGAAATCGGTCCAATAACAAAGAATTTCAATATGGCGGTCACTTTTTAAAATTTTGGCATCTATTTCCTCTTTCTTGACCCAAGGGAAGCCTAAATATCGATTTTGAACGAAATCGGTCCAATAACAAAGAATTTCAATATGGCGGCGACTTTTTATAATTTTGGCATCTATTTCCTCTTTCTTGACCCAAGGGAAGCCCAAATATCGATTTTGAACGAAATCGGTCCAATAACAAAGAATTTCAATATGGCGGTCACTTTTTAAAATTTTGGCATCTATTTCCTCTTTCTTGACCCAAGGGAAGCCTAAATATCGATTTTGAACGAAATCGGTCCAATAACAAAGAATTTCAATATGGCGGTCACTTTTTAAAATTTTGGCATCTATTTCCTCTTTCTTGACCCAAGGACGCGTACGCATCCTTACGGATCCGTAAGGACGCGTACGCATCCTTTCGGATCCGTAAGGACGCGATCCTTACAAGTGTGTCTTATAGCATCGGCATAAATGCGAATCGATCCTCACAGATGTGGTTCCACCCTAAATATATGATTGAAGGCACAGACCAGGAACCGTGGCAAGCACAGAGTAAGAATTGAAGGTTTGCGAAATAAAAATATAACATTTTCTCAAACTAGCCGGAAAAAGTTTGGTGGAAAAAGGTTGGAAGTTAATGCGACTTTAGGATGTTGTTCAGGGATGGTTAATAATTAATTGACCCGTATCCAAACTGGATTTATCGAGCTTATAATATTATTGTAGCGATATTGATACTATCATAGCCGTCTCTATCAGGAGATAGAGACGGCTATGATACTATCAAATCTAGTAGGTGTCCAGCCGTATACCTACCTACCGATTTTTTTTTACTACGAGTAAATTGCAGGATCCAACTCTTCAATAAATAATCACGATGCTACCGGGGTTACTGTCCTCAGAATAACCTTCTTCTTCTTTGTCAACCGATAGATATCCACTGCTGGACAAAGGTCTCTTGCATGGATTTCCACAGGTCTCGGTTTTCCGCCGCCTGAATCCAGCGGCTCCTTGCGACTCGTTTGATATATATATATAGTCTGAGCTAAGAGGGAGTGCCATCTATAGATCTCACCCTCTGTCTCTGCCATAACTGAAATAAAAAATAGCTGGAAACAACATTTTATTTATTTTGTTCCTTTTTTTGTAATGTAACCTTTTTAATGTCATCAAAACCAGCCAGATAAAAATTATACAGCAAAAGGATTTTATTACAAGTTCATACGTACTGTAAAAAGCTGATACCCGCGACTTCGTTCGCGTGGAGAAGGGCTTTTTTACGACTGCACTATGACACTATGTAGTCTATAGGTACTTGGTAACAACAATAGCAAGCCACAACTGAGATTTTCGCGAGCGAAGCGAGCGCGAAATTTTTTACGACTGCACTGCACCACTATGTAAGCACATACTTGGTACCTGCAATAGCAATTCACAACCGAGATTTTCCCGAGCGAAGCAAGGTCGAAATTTTTTACGACTGCAATAGGCAATTATGTAGTCCATACTTGGTATCTATCCAATATCAATTCAAAATCAAGTTTTTAAATTCCCACCATTTAGGTGGGCCGTACCAACCTAGCAGCGTCAAGATTGAGGAACTGGAGCTCTTTGGGTCCATATTTGTACCTACAACAGCAATTCATAATCGTGGTTTTCACGAGCGAAGCGAGCACGAAATTTTTTATGACTGTACCGCAGCACTATGTAAGTACGTATAGTTAATACCTACAGCAAATTTTTTTACGACTGCACTAGTTCACTATGTTGTCCATACTTGGTATCTATGCAATATCAATTCACAATCATGTTTCTAAATTCCCACCATTTTGGTGGGCTGTATCTACCTATCAGCATCAAAGTTGAGGAGTTTGTACCCAGAGCTCAATGATGTAGCCCAATTGTTGATGGCTCCACAACACAGTTATGTAGTCCATACTTGATAGCTTTAATAGCAACACACGACTGACAGTTCCGCGAGCGAAGCGAGCACGAAATTATTTACGACTGCAATAGGCCATTATGTAGTCTATTGCGTTACACCACGGCTGCAGTGTAACAGCGTGTTCTTGCAGAGAGACGTTGGTGAAGGAATAAAGAAACACAGACTGCAGTGTCTAATGGTAGTGGCATATATTACATATTTACAAAGGTCTTATATACTAATTAATTTTATAAATAAAAGGTGGGAGAAGATGTGCTTGGATATTACGTACGTGCAAAAGTTGCTGAACTAATATTATTATAAGTTTGTTGAAATAAATTACAAGGTAATTATCGCGGAATTAAAATATGCTATGAGGTATGTATGGTCACGTCCCGTACGTGCCATAGATATTCCCCCCTTTAGGGAAAATAGGGATACGTGTCCATTAACTGAAACTAGCACTTATAGTTGCACTCTACACATTGATTGACCTTTGGAGCCCTTTTAACATGCGCTGCTCCATGTTGCGGCACAGTTTCATTATAATCCAGACGGCTATACCCGCCAGTAGTATGAAAAGTACTGCGCCGATCAGCAGCTGCAGCCCCTTGAATTCATTTAGGACGGCCTGTAACTGTCTTAGGCCTCCGTCCTCGCTGTTGTTTTGTACCATGTTGACCTGTTTTTCTTCTTCTTTTTGGTGGCTGTTGGATGATCCCATGATTTCGTCGGTTAGTCGGTAGTATTGCTGGAAACAGCGCTGAACTGCGAGGTCCATTTCACTCGTCGACTACTTATACTGACGAAAAACGGACAGTAGGGCGAGATACGCGTCCTGAACGTGTGACCTTTTGTTGGGATATCTCGCTGTGATCTATCGCTCTGTCGTATCTTATAGCGTTGTCACGTTCATTCTTATCTTCGTTTAACAGAAATGCTGGCTTGATCCGGTCTATTGATACGTTGTACTCCTTATCGTCACGTTTGATGGTGAACACCTTTTCGTTTCGTCTGATTACACGGAAAGGTCCCTCATACGGAGGAGTTAAAGATGGACGTAGTCTATCGCACCTCAGGAATACGTGCGTACAGTCTGACAGGCGCGGGTGGACGAAAACGTTTCGATTTGAACTCTCTCTTTGCGGAATGTTCGTGGCTCGACTTATGTTTTCCTTGATATCTTGAACGAATTCGGGGTATGTGGTCTCTGTCTTGTCGCCGAAAAAACTTGCCGGTAACCGAATAGCTGTGCCATAAACGAGTTCTGCGGCGCTATAGCCAGTATCTTGTCGATAACTGGAACGTATGCCTAATAGAACTGATGGCAATTCTTTTGTCCAATTCGCTGTGTTTGCACGAGCCCTTAATGCTGTTTTTATCGTCCTGTGTAATCTCTCAACTTTCGCGTTTGATTGTGGGTGGTAAGGTGTGGTCCGGATCTTCTCAATTCCCATTAATTTTGCGAGACTTTTGAGTATCTCACTCTCCATCTGAAGCCCCAAATCTGACGTTAAATGGATAGGGGTCCCGTACCTGCAAATCCATCCTTCATACACCAGTCTGGCTACCGTGGTACCGTGGGTATCTGGGTACCGTGGTGTGGTGGTCGTGCATCGATCGATCATCGTTACTAAATACCTTTTGTTTTGTGATGTAGGTAATGGTCCGACGATGTCAATATGTATGTGCGCAAAACGCTGTGCAGGCATAAATTTCCCGAGTGGCGATACTGTGTGCCTATGCACTTTTGATAGTTGGCATGGTAAGCACGAATCGCACCACTGATTTATTTCTGTGTTCATTTTAGGCCAAATGTAATTTCTTCCGATTAACTTCCTTGTCGTATTTTTGCCAAGATGGCTGAAGTTGTGATAGCTGTCAAAAATAGTTCTTCTAAGTTGCTTCGGAATGTATGGTCGCGTAATTCCGGTAGAAATGTCGCAATAAATCTTGCTATTTGTATTGGGTACTGCGACTCGCGTCATGTATAATGACCTATTTTGTTTGAGTCGCTGTAGCTCGATGTCACCTTCTTGGTATTTTTCTAGCTCAGAATAATCGATAACGGTGGGTAACGTAATAGTTTCCACAACTCGAGATAAGGCGTCAGCCACTACGTTGTGATTCCCGCTTACGTGCTGTATATCGGTGCTAAATTGTGATATAAAATCCAAATATCTTATTCTCCTCGGAGTGTCATCTAGTGACGGCTTCTTGTCGAAGGCGTGCACCAATGATTTGTGGTCGGTGTAAATTGTAAAAATGCGACCTTCTATCAGTCGTCGGAAATGTTTTACCGCCATATAAATTCCTAGTAGCTCTCGATCATAAGTTGAATACTTGACTTGCGTATCCGATAAGGATTTTGAAAAATATGCAATAGGTATCCATTTTTGCTTGACCTTTTGTTGTAAAACTGCGCCGACGCATTTTAAACTAGCGTCGGTCATTATTGCGATCGGTGCGTTTTCATCAGGAAATGCTAACGTTGCAATGTCACGTAAATCTTGCTTGCATTGTTGAAAAGCACGCTCGGCCTCTGTGTTCCACTTAATCAGCGTATTGTCGTTCTTTCTTGAATTTATTAAAAATATGTTGAGTGGAGCTTGATGCTTGGCGGATTGCTTGATTGCATGTCTGTAAAAGTTGACCATGCCCAGGAAACGACGAAGTTCCTTCACAGTTTTGGGTTTGGGATAATCGATGATTGCTTGAATTTTTTCTTGTGTTGGTTTCATTCCTTGGCTCGTTATATGATAACCAAGGAAATCTAGTTCTCGTTTGGCGAACTCGCATTTGTTCATGTTGATTATAATACCATTTTGTTGCAATCTCTTGAAAACTGTTTCCAAATGTTCGTAGTGTTGTTCTTCGGACTTGCTTGCGATTAATATGTCGTCGACAAAAATGAAAACGTAGTCCAAATCTCGGAATATTGAATCAATGAATCTCTGGAAGGTCTGTCCTGAATTACGTAAACCGAAAGGCATTTTTAAAAATTCGTATAAACCGATCGGTGAAACGATCGCGGTTTTCTCGGGTTCCGCTACTGGTATAGAATGATAAGCCTTCCGAACGTCGATTTTGCTAAATAAGTTTTTCCCGTTTGCGATATATGTAAAATCCAGTAACCTTGGCAACGGTATCTGTCTGGAACAGTAATCTTGTTAAGGGCGCGGTAGTCACCGCAAGGTCTCCATTCACCATTCTTCTTTTTTACCATGTGCAATGGACTGGCCCATGGGCTACTGGATGGTCTGCAAATTCCCATCTCCATCATCTCTTGAAATTCTTTTTTGGCGATTTTGTACTTGTCAGGAGGAAGTGGGCGAGCTTTGGCGCATACTGGAAATCCTTCCGTGATGATGTGATGTTGAACATTGTGCTGCGTAGGTCCCTTTATTGATGTTGGCCTTGTAATACTTTCGTACTTTTCCAGTAATTGTTTGAGAGGAGCGGATAAGTTGTAGTCGATGGAGCGGACGGACGGAATATTTACTCGTATAGAATTCATTGGTTTCTTGATTTCAGTCGTTTTGTCGATTAAAGTTTTCCCGTGTATGTCTACCAAAAGTCGGTAGTGGTCTAGGAAATCAGCTCCTAATATAGGCATCTTGACGTCGGCAATAACGAAGGTCCAGATGAATGGGCGGCGTAACCCCAAATTTAAGGTTAGGGTTTTTTCTCCATATGTATTGATAATGGTTCCGTTGGCGGCAAATAATTTCAACTCGCTTGCCTTTTTTGAGCTCTGTGATGGCCTTGAAATGACTGAAATGTTCGCCCCAGTGTCCACGAGGAATCGATAACCACTGTTAGAGTCGGTAATCGTTAGGCGATTTGAGGGAAGAATAGCACAGAGTCTCGCCGCACGCTGTGCTGAATCTAGTTTTCCGAATGTTTGTTCCCCCAAGAACAGGGTTTTTCACACTTCCGAGCTTTGCCTCTAAAGTTTTTATGATAGTAACAAAAATTGCTTCGTTGTTCCGATCGTGAATGCAGGCGTGAACTTGACCTGGGTCTATTGTACCGAGGTTGACTAAAACTGCTGCGTCGGTGCATTGTTCGCGAGCAGTCATTGCGTAGCGCTGCAATTTCTAACTGCATCGTTGCAATTTGTGACGTCAGTTGGGTGATTAAATTTATGTCAGCTGATGCCGAAGACGATATGTTCGTATTGCAGCGGCTGTTCTCGTAGATGCGATCAGCCATTTCGCTTAGCTTGTCCAGTGCCAATTTTTCGGAAATCGCTAACACGGAGGTTACGGATGGAGGAAGTTGTCTCATCCATAATAAGCGTAGTGTGTCGTCATTAATCTTGCCGCAGCCAGCTTCTTTCATTTTTCTTAATAGTTGAGATGGCTTTTGATCTCCGAGGTCCATCTCAGACAAAAGCTTATGGAATCGCCGATGTTCGCTTTCTTCATAACAGCTGATGAGTCGTTCCCGGATGCAGTGGTATTTGTTCTCTGAAGGCGGACTCGTTAAAATGTCGCTGACTTGATGGATGACGTCTTTGGGTAGTTTTGATACGACCGCGTTGAACTTGTATTCATCGCCTTGTTTCTGCGGAGCCACAATCGCGTCAAATTGAGAGAACCAAAGACGCGGTGAATCCGTCCAGAACTGCGGAATCCTCTCTGCTATTGAGACTGATGCCACCAAGTCTGTGCTGCCGTTGAGTTGTTCGTCTGTAGAGTTGCCAGCGCCGAAACCTTTGACAGGTGTTTGACGAGCCATGATGACGAAAAAATATGACTCACAATGATGAGGATGTCTTGATGTGTTGGCCGATCTCGTTGGTTGGTTGGACACGTTGGGTACGATCTCGTCGGATGAACGCGTCGGATGACTCGGTTGAGGATCACTGCTTCGTACGTCGGAGAGCAGAATCACGTTGAGGTTTTTTCACGGTCGGGGTCACCACTGTTGCGTTACAGCGATGGTTGCAGTGTTCGCAAGCTTTTTTTTTTTTTTTTGCAATCACGTCGGGGTCACCACTGTTGCGTTACACCGCGCTGCAGTGTAACAGCGTGTTCTTGCAGAGAGACGTTGGTGAAGGAATAAAGAAACACAGGCTGCAGTGTCTAATGGTAGTGGCATATATTACATATTTACAAAGGTCTTATATACTAATTAATTTTATAAATAAAAGGTGGGAGAAGATGTGCTTGGATATTACGTACGAGCAAAAGTTGCTGAACTAATATTATTATAAGTTTGTTGAAATAAATTACAAGGTAATTATCGCGGAATTAAAATATGCTATGAGGTATGTATGGTCACGTCCCGTACGTGCCATATAGTCCATATGGTAACTACATTATGAATTCACAAACGAAATTTTGTATATACCCACAATTTAAGTAGGTTTTATCATCAACAGTATCAGGATGGAGGAGTGTATTTCAATGATAAAGCCTATAGTGTACTGCATCAATGTCAGAACACTTTTTTGTCCTCAACGATCCTTTAAGGACTGTATCAATGATACGTGGAGCCAAAACCATGTTTTGACATTGATGCTGTCCTTTAATGATTGATTTATTTTTTACGTGATCGCCCTGCAGGGGGTCTATCGCGTAACTTTTTCTCAGTCCTTAAAGGACTGCATCAATGTCAAAATATGATTTTGGGCTTCTCCTATTGGTCAAAACCATGTTTTGACATTGAAATAGTCCTAGGACAGCGATAAAAGTTACGCGATCGCCTGTAGCATGGGGAGGAGGGTGTCTGAGGGTGATTCCTTAAACCAAAGCGAGCGACAGTGAAATTAGCTAACCGATTTGGCTGAAATTTGGAATAGAGATAGATTACACCCAGTCCCAGTCACAGACAGTCAGTCAGATTGGAGTCACATTATTATATTAATTGAAAATTATCTCATATCCCATTTCTGTTTCCGTTCCCATTCCCACTCTCTTTCTGAACATTTAAATATTAGTAGAAAGTTTGCTATGGAAATCTATATCTATAGTCATAGCATATCCACGTGAATTTTGGTTTTTCAAAATTAAAATAATAATAGCAATAGGAATAGGAATAAAAGTAGCTGTGTTAATCCAGGGTATAATCTAACTTCATTCCAAATTTCAGCCTAAGAACCTAAAAAGAAACCTACTGTCAAAATTTCAATTCGATGCCTTAAGATGGGTAGCCTTGTATGTCACACTCTCTAACATTTCTGCGGTGGTGTCGTGTGATGCGGGTTGTTACGTTCCCTCAAATATGGTTGAGCGAAGCAATGGCTGGGTCATGCGTCATGCTCGTGAACGGGTGCCATCCGCGGCAATGGGGCTACTTTCTGTCTGCCCGTCTTAACATGTGTTGAATTATAATTAGGAATAATTATGTATGCTTCTGTGGAACTTCCCACCATTGTGGAAACTCTGCATACATAGAATAATATCTACTTATTAAGTATGTTGTAAAAGTATTTTGAAAAGAGCAACTGCCGAGTTTCTTGCTGGTTCTTCTCGGCAGGAACGGCATTCCGAACCAGTGGTAGACTCATTGACGATTCAAAATTACTTGTAAAAGTTTATTTGAATAAAAAACATTTCTATTCTATTCTATTCTAGCTTCAGTGGTTTAGGCTGTGCGTTGATAGATCAGTCAGTCAGGACAAGTCTTTTTATAAGTATAGATAGATATGCGAAAATCGTATTCGTTTTTATCATTGTACTGGATAAAAGGAGTCGAGAGCATTAAAATTTTTCCAAGACAACAAAGAACCTCGATCAAGTCATTATTTTGCCATGTTATATTATGGCCACTACTCCCTACTACCTATAATATAATGTAGGTAAGTATATTGGAAATATATATTGGAAATTATTAAAATTACAATTAGGTACATGGAACCTATCTAATAAATAATTTTAAAAGTTGAATAACAACGCCTTATTTGTACTATATTAATTATATTATAAATATAATATAATTACCTTTATGAATATTGTACCTTTGAGGAACAACTTATTAAGAGAGAGGCCACACTGCGACTGGCTACTTTAAGCGGCAACGATCGCGGCGTTTTTATAGCCTTTAGCGTTAGTATGACCTCTTGCGACTGCATCGCGTTTTCGCGACTTAAACGCGTTCGCGTGTTTATGGCCTTTTACGTTCGATCGCGGAATCGCGCAGCAGACGCAAAAGGCCATAAAATCGCTAAAGGCAATAAAAGCGCGCGATCGCTGCCGCTAATAGTCAGTGTAGCCTCTCAATAATAGTCGCCATGCCGCGATAGACCTATATAGTATACCGAATTTTTTTTAGGTTCGCCTTGCCTGTCCTACGTGCTTATTATATTTAACAGCTAACTTATGTGTAGGTACTAAAATACCTATTTAGTATTACTTTGAAATACTAACAGAAAAATTATATTATTGTGTGGTTAAAAAAAATTCGATCCACGCTACTATTACAACTATACGCTATTAGACCCGCATTTGAAATCAGAATTTGTATGCCAGAAAACTTTGTTTCGACTTTTAAGCATCCGGCGAGCGTAAGATTGTATTGCAATGTTCTTACTAATAATATAAATGCGAGTGTGTTTGTTTGTCCTTAAATCGGGTCGTAACAGACCAACGGGTAGACGTAATTTTTTGCATGGGCGTATTTGAGAACCTGGAGAGTGACATAGGCTACTTTTTGACCCGGAAAATTAAAGTTCCCACGAGATCTAAAAACTAAACGCGGACGAAGTCGCGGGTATCAGCTAGTAAAAAATGTACTATCATGGATCAAAGAACCTTCCCGACTTCGTTCCTCAGTTTTTCGAAAAAAAATATGACGTACTATACTTACATATGCATAACTTTTCGGTGGCATATACATTATACATAAACTTCCTTAGTGCATTTGAAAAGCTGTTGCCTTATTGCAACTGTTTAATATTATTAACTAGGTGATGCCCGCGACTTCGTCCGCTTGGATTAAGTTTTCAAAATCCCGCAGGAACTCTTCGATTTTCCGGGATAAAAAGTAGCCATAGGTCACTCTCCAGGTCCTCAACTATAGGTACCTATTCAAAAATTCATGACGATCTGTAGCTCTATTGCAGCGTGATGTGTTGACGAACAAACACACTTTCGTCTTTATAATAATATTAGTAAGGAAATAATAATTATTATTATACTTGGTTTTAAACCACATCTTTTAGATTTTAATGTGCAATAAAAGTATTAGGTTCCAGAAAAATTAATTAACTACAAATTGTCTATATAACATTAATAATAATAGTTCATTAAGTATGTACTATATCATTCATTCTAAAAATAACCTGAAAACATTAATTCTAAAAATGACTCAAATATAATTCTTATATATTAGTAGCGTTATCTAAAAATGTTCATTATTTTCACTTGGAGAACGACTAGAACATGTAGTTGTGCGGTGAAATGATCCAAAATTATTAAAAAGTGGTGTACTGAAATTCCTCTCACTGAAGCCCTGTACAGATGGTGAGCCTATATTTTGTGGTATTACATTGCTTGTAGTTTGGATTGGTCTTTTACCAATAATCAATGGAAAACATTCATCAGAAATACATGAAAGAGCATTTTGTATTCTATTAAGACGATTTGAACACTCTTCGAAATGATCTGTCAAATATTTTAATTCTGGAGTCAATGTTCCAGGATTCTGATGAACTTTAAGAGACTTATCTATGACTTTTAATCCTTCCACTGTAGTGGAAGTAATTTTTTCACCATTATAAAAGAACATTTCAATGTCTGTGCCATTTTCCATTAGCTGGCATTTTGCTAGAGGAGTGTAAATAGTAATTTTTGGTGTCTTAGCTTTCACGAGGTCTACAAACCTTGCAGCATAAAGATATTTTTTCCAGTGCTTTTGTGGTAAATTATGATAGGAAAAAACTTCATCAGGTTTGGGATTGTACTCCGCATTCAGACCTTTATCCCTTTCTTTATCTACAGAATATATAACTACTTTCATACCATCTTTGGAAATTTTACAAATTTCTACAATTCTTTCTTCCCTGACTTTACCTTTCCTCTTGATAAACTCTACAATAACACCACATGGGTCAATTTTTAAAATGGCATTTCTTGTTCTATGAGATATAGTAGGCAATCTGTCAGCACAAAGCGGTGGTACACTCAATGAATTTGAAGTTGTTATACATGGTTTTGTCAAGTTTTCTTTGTTATCTTCTGACAAATTAGGAATATCCACATTTTTGTTTTTTATACTCAAAAGTTTCATGTTCTCTAGAAGACTAGCACTGCTACAAGGACTGTCTGGCTTGTGAGCTACCATGTGTAGTTTGTTTGGACTATCAAAAAGTTTGAGAGCTTCATTTCCAGTAGATATAAAGTCATTCTGTTGTCGTGGGTCAAATAAATGATATGAATTCTGGTCATAGCATTTACTGGTCACAGCAGTCCCCTTATTTAAATTATTAAGATCTGCAAATAAATTTGCACTTTGTGTACCACTTTTTTCATCTATTCTTGGTTTGTTGCTGTGTTGGGTACTATGCAGAGTAGTCAGAAACCCGGAGTCTCGAGAAAAGTCCTGTTTTGTGTTATTTGTAAAACAATTATTCAAGAAGGGATGTTCCAGTATACCCTTGAGAGTAATTCTCCTAGATTGATCTTTACAGAGAAGTTTTTGTAATAAATCCTGGGCTTGTGCAGACAACTCAGCTGGTATTTTGTAATCTGCATTTATTACTTTGTTGAGTGTAGTCTTTACATGTTTAGTGTGAAAGGGTGGGCAACCAACTAACAATGTGTATAACATACAACCCAACCCCCAAACGTCTGCAGGCAAGCCATGCAACTCTCTGGATGCTACTTCAGGTGATATGTAGTTAGGAGTGCCACACATAGTTACATGTTTCTCATCAGGCCCGTTCAGCTGTGTTGCTAAACCAAAGTCAGCTATTTTAACATTTAGATCTTTGGTCAATAACAAATTGTTAAGTGAAAGATCTCTATGTATGATGTTATGTGTGTGAAGATAAAGAACACCACTAAGTACTTGTCGAAAAATATCTGCAGCAGCCTTCTCAGAAAGGCCACATGTACCTAATTTAAAGTGCTTCGCTAGTTCACCATTATGTGCTAATTCAAGCACCAAATATACATAATGTGCATCTTCAAAGAAAGTATATAATTCTAATATAGCAGGATGTTTCAAGCGCGAGTGAATAGTAACCTCTTGTCGTACTCTGCCTATCATGCCTGCATTGGCCATCAGAGCTTTGTCTATCATTTTGATAGCAACAAATAAACCTGTTTTTCGACATCTTGCTCTATATACATGGGCAAAGCCACCTTTACCCAGATGTTCTAATATTTCATAGTCTTCTATTTTTTCGCCAAACATTTTTTCTTACAATATTTGTTTAAAATAAATGAAATATTTTCGAAATACTCTTTGTAGGTAGACTTTGTTTGCTCTTTCCATTATTTCTTTGAATACTGAAACAAAAATTACACCTCCATCAAGATAATAATTTATTAAATGCTTCTATAAAGTGAGTTAAGGATATAACAAACCTTGTTCACAATCCAGTTAGCATCGCAAATACTTTTTTGTATGATTTCTTTCACTCTCTCTGGGTCAGATTCAGATTTATGCTGTTTGTAACTCTGTCAATACAAAGGCATATCTATACATTTAATAAAACAGAAACGAAATCAATTCTGTACATGAAAAAAGATTCAAAAAAGGGTTTTTGCTTCTAATTGTGTTCAAGATACAGATATCAAAACAGAAGCTAAATTTTTTTGTCTGTTTGTTTGTCCTTCTTTCACGTAAAAACTACCGCAGATTTCTACAAAATTTTATACCGTGGTAGTTTATTACTCGGGTCAACATCTAGGCTACTTTTTATCCCGGAAAATCAAAGAGTTCCCGAGGGACTTTAAAAACTAAATCCACGCGGACAAAGTCGCGGGCATCAGCTAGTGGCATATAAGATTAAAAATACGAAAGGGCAAAAATTTCCCTAAAAATAATTATCGCCAAATAACAAAAAGTAACACAAATCAAGAGGCAAACCACTAATTTACCTGTTTGATAGCGAATTTGTAATGTTTACAAGCATCCGGTGGTAAAGTCTCACACTGGCGTAATAAATACTTGTATAACTGCAAAGATGTCATAACAATCTTGGAATCAATAGATTTTTGTCGTATCAGATGATAAACCATTTCTTTCAATGGGATTTCTTTTAGTTTTATAATTTTCTTCTCAAGTTTTACATAATTTTGTTGTGATCAATTATTATTAATATGTATTAGTCTATGGTAATGGTTTACTTTCCGTTCCATCTGCGCCAGTGAAACCGTTTTTACGTTTTGGGTAAAGTCTTCGTTGCAAAAACCAGTCTTCGAATAATATAACTATTAAAAAAAAAAACTAAGTAGCACTTGGGGACTGCCGCGGTTAAGCTATTGCATAGCATTTTTTATGTATCAACTTATGCAATAGGCTATTTGACTACTTTTAGAAAATCATCTTAAATTGTTAATAATGCTATGCTGAAGCTAACAAAACATATATTTCGGCATAATTTTCATTATTTTTCATAAAAATCGAGAAGTAAATTCAAAAAAATAAATTGCTGCCGAAACGTTCCATTTGCTCTCATGACGTAACAGTTCACATTTCAAACAATGACAATTTTATAATATGTGTTTAGGCCGCGTGTCGCATACTATTTGGTATTTAATAAAATAGTAACGATGAAAAACAGACGAAATTAGCCTATTACGCCGCACAAACACGTCGAAATGTATTGACAAAATGAGAATTCCATAGGTGGTGTGGACTGTGACGTCATTCGAGATCACGGAACGTTTTCGATCACGTGACCATGGCCAGAATTATAGCAATTTTATTTAATGTTTTCTAATTAAATAAAGCTTTATTTTTTAGTTTTGTCGTATGGAATAATGTTTTTAGATAATAATCTTTTAGGATGACACCAGTTGAAACGATATTTTTATTATAGTCAAATACCCTATTATAATATTTATTCAATATTTTTAATATAATAAAAATTATGCAAAAAATAATTAAAAAAACAAACAAACAAGAAAAGCACACTGTCACTACTTCGCGAGTGAGATTCGGACCTGCGACATCATACACCATACGGTAAAGAAAGCGGGCGCTCGCCCACTGCGCCAAACAGAGCTACTTGTGAACCTCTAAAATGTTGAACGCTTAATCAACGACGGTGTTAGGTTTATTTTCGTTACGGAATTTCTTGATTCGGTCACCGCGCTCAAACTGTTTGTCCTAGTTCAAAGCCCGCGATAAAAGCTATGCAATAGCTTAATATTATATAAAACTTAAACTATCTATAGCTTGGTGCGATTTTTTATTTTAGGCCTAAGAAAATACAGTCGAGACTCTCGACTGTACTGACTTCAATCAATTCACTCTCGACTCGAGAGTGAATTGATTCAATGACACACGTCATCGCGCACGTCTCGTTGTTTTATCGTTCCACGTTCGTTCTCAAAATAGTGCTTACAATAAAACGTGACCTTTTTAAGCCATGACATACAGCCCATAATGTATCACCACCAGTAGACTAACCTATGCTGATTTGACGGTCAAATCCGTGCAAGCATAGATTTGTTGACTGAGGGTGGAACCACACCTGTGAGGATCGTTTCGGATTTCGCCCATACAAAACTGTCAAATTCCATAGAAACGTGAACGGATCAATTCGGCTTTTCGCATCGATTCGGCTTTCGCATTTTTTGTACCTAAAAGTGCCTAAAATCCTTACAAGTGTAGCTCACGTTTCGCATGCGAAAGGATCCTTTCGCATCCTTACGGATCCGTAAGGATGCGAACGGATCCTTACGGACGCGAACGGATCCGAAAGGATCCTTACGGATCCGTAAGGATCCTTACGCGTGCGAAAGCGTCATCGGCAACTAGGGAAATGCATGAAGTGCCAAAAAGTATCGATACATCGATGAAATTAGTTTTTATCTCAAGTATGTATGCAAACACAGGTGCCACTTTTCCGCCATGTTGAAATTCTTTGTTATTGGACCGATTTCGTTCAAAATCGATATTTGGGCTTCCCTGGGCTCAAATAAGAGGAAATGATTTGCAAAATTATAAAAAGTCGCCGCCATATTGAAATTCTTTGTTATTGGACCAATTTCGTTCAAAATCGATATTTAGGCTTCCCTTGGGTCAAGAAAGAGGAAATAGATGCCAAAATTTTAAAAAGTGACCGCCATATTGAAATTATTTGTTATTGGACCGATTTCGTTCAAAATCGATATTTGGGCTTCCCTGGGGTCAAATAAGAGGAAGTGATTGGCAAAATTATAAAAAGTGACCGCCATATTGAAATTCTTTGTTATTGGACCGATTTCGTTCAAAATCGATATTTGGGCTTCCCTGGGCTCAAATAAGAGAAAATGATTGGCAAAATTATAAAAAGTCGCCGCCATATTGAAATTCTTTGTTATTGGACCGATTTCGTTCAAAATCGATATTTAGGCTTCCCTTGGGTCAAGAAAGAGGAAATAGATGGCAAAATTTTAAAAAGTGGCCGCCATATTGAAATTCTTTGTTATTCGACCGATTTCGTTCAAAATCGATATTTAGGCTTCCCTTGGGTCAAGAAAGAGGAAATAGATGCCAAAATTTTAAAAAGTGACCGCCATATTGAAATTCTTTGTTATTGGACCGATTTCGTTCAAAATCGATATTTGGGCTTCCCTGGGGTCAAATAAGAGGAAATGATTTGCAAAATTATAAAAAGTGACAGCCATATTGAAATTCTTTGTTATTGGACCGATTTCGTTCAAAATCGATATTTGGGCTTCCCTGGGCTCAAATAAGAGGAAATGATTTGCAAAATTATAAAAAGTCGCCGCCATATTGAAATTCTTTGTTATTGGACCGATTTCGTTCAAAATCGATATTTAGGCTTCCCTTGGGTCAAGAAAGAGAAAATAGATGGCAAAATTTTAAAAAGTGACCGCCATATTGAAATTCTTTGTTATTGGACCGATTTCGTTCAAAATCGATATTTGGGCTTCCCTGGGGTCAAATAAGAGGAAATGATTGGCAACATTATAAAAAGTGACCGCCATATTGAAATTCTTTGTTATTGGACCGATTTCGTTCAAAATCGATATTTGGGCTTCCCTGGGCTCAAATAAGAGGAAATGATTTGCAAAATTATAAAAAGTCGCCGCCATATTGAAATTCTTTGTTATTGGACCGATTTCGTTCAAAATCGATATTTAGGCTTCCCTTGGGTCAAGAAAGAGGAAATAGATGCCAAAATTTTAAAAAGTGACCGCCATATTGAAATTCTTTGTTATTGGACCGATTTCGTTCAAAATCGATATTTGGGCTTCCCTGGGCTCAAATAAGAGGAAATGATTTGCAAAATTATTAAAAGTGACCGCCACATTGAAATTCTTTTTTATTGGACCGATTTCGTTCAAAATCGATATTTGGGCTTCCCTGGGGTCAAATAAGAGAAAATGATTGGCAAAATTATAAAAAGTCGCCGCCATATTGAAATTCTTTGTTATTGGACTGATTTCGTTCAAAATCGATATTTAGGCTTCCCTTGGGTCAAGAAAGAGGAAATGATTGGCAACATTATAAAAAGTGACCGCCATATTGAAATTCTTTGTTATTGGACCGATTTCGTTCAAAATCGATATTTGGGCTTCCCTGGGGTCAAATAAGAGGAAATGATTTGCAAAATTATAAAAAGTGACAGCCATATTGAAATTCTTTGTTATTGGACCGATTTCGTTCAAAATCGATATTTGGGCTTCCCTGGGCTCAAATAAGAGGAAATGATTTGCAAAATTATAAAAAGTCGCCGCCATATTGAAATTCTTTGTTATTGGACCGATTTCGTTCAAAATCGATATTTAGGCTTCCCTTGGGTCAAGAAAGAGGAAATAGATGGCAAAATTTTAAAAAGTGACCGCCATATTGAAATTCTTTGTTATTGGACCGATTTCGTTCAAAATCGATATTTGGGCTTCCCTGGGGTCAAATAAGAGGAAATGATTGGCAACATTATAAAAAGTGACCGCCATATTGAAATTCTTTGTTATTGGACCGATTTCGTTCAAAATCGATATTTAGGCTTCCCTGGGGTCAAATAAGAGGAAATGATTTGCAAAATTATAAAAAGTCGCCGCCATATTGAAATTCTTTGTTATTGGACCGTTTCGTTCAAAATCGATATTTAGGCTTCCCTTGGGTCAAGAAAGAGGAAATAGATTCCAAAATTTTAAAAAGTGACCGCCATATTGAAATTCTTTTTTATTGGAAAGATTTCGTTCAAAATCGATGTTTGGGCTTCCTTGGGGTCAAATAAGAGGAAATGATTGGCAAAATTATAAAAAGTGACCGCCATATTGAAATTCTTTGTTATTGGACCGATTTCGTTCAAAATCGATATTTAGGCTTCCCTTGAGACAAGAAAGAGAAAATAGATGCCAAAATTTTAAAAAGTCACCGCCATATTGAAATTCAAAATCGATATTCAAAATCGATATTTCGGCTTCCTGTGGTCAAGAAAGAGGAAATATTTGCCATAAGTTTTAAAAGTATGACGGCCGTATCCTTCAAAAACGTTTGAAAAGAATACGTAAATGTTTTGCATGCTGTTCGCTATCTTTTGAAGAAACTAAAATATCATCGACGTACGCGAACTAAAAATCTAAACCACGAACAACTTTGAACCCAGAGAAGCCTAAATATTGATTTTGAACGAAATCTGTCCAATAACAAAGAATTTCAATATGGCGGTCACTTTTTAAAATATTGGCATCTATTTCCTCTTTCTTGACCCAAGGGAAGCCTAAATATCGATTTTGAACGAAATCGGTCCAATAACAAAGAATTTCAATATGGCGGTCACTTTTTATAATTTTGCCAATCATTTCCTCTTATTTGACCCCAGGGAAGCCCAAATATCGATTTTGAACGAAATCGGTGCAATAACAAAGAATTTCAATATGGCGGTCACTTTTTATAATTTTGCCAATCATTTCCTCTTATTTGACCCCAGGGAAGCCCAAATATCGATTTTGAACGAAATCGGTCCAATAACAAAGAATTTCAATATGGCGGTCACTTTTTAAAATTTTGGCATCTATTTCCTCTTTCTTGACCCAAGGGAAGCCTAAATATCGATTTTGAACGAAATCGGTCCAATAACAAAGAATTTCAATATGGCGGCGACTTTTTATAATTTTGGCATCTATTTCCTCTTTCTTGACCCAAGGGAAGCCTAAATATCGATTTTGAACGAAATCGGTCCAATAACAAAGAATTTCAATATGGCGGTCACTTTTTAAAATTTTGGCATCTATTTCCTCTTTCTTGACCCAAGGGAAGCCTAAATATCGATTTTGAACGAAATCGGTCCAATAACAAAGAATTTCAATATGGCGGTCACTTTTTATAATTTTGCCAATCATTTCCTCTTATTTGACCCCAGGGAAGCCCAAATATCGATTTTGAACGAAATCTATTTATTTATTTATTTATTTAATAGATATGCCAGCGATAAATTGCAATATACACTTTAAATAATACAATGTGCTTAATAAATTCTAATGCTGTTACAAATTACCAATTATAGGCATATTCAACATTGCCAGGGTAACTCCGATCAAAATTTTAAATAATTAATAAATATTAACAATGTCATAGCTAGCAAGATACAGTTATTAAATATTTACAATGTCAAAGCTAAGGAATAGATATTATTAATTTGAATTAGATGATATTAACATAAATTATTCATGCTGATATGTACAATTTTTTCTTAAAGCTAAACAAACTATCATGGAATATGTCAATGTCAGGGCACGTCGAGTTATTGTATGCATTAATAATTCGATTTATTGGGGCGAATTTGCCTAGGTTAGATTTAGAGAAGTGGGGCTGGAAGATGTTTTTGATAGGATGTCTAGAGGGTCGTCGAGGGACATGAATGCTGACGTGGTACAACAGGTCAGGGGAATCCAAGGTGCTGTGGACTATTTTATAAAGTGTTAAGAGGTCAGTCACCAACCTGCGTTTTTCCAGGGATTGGATTTTAAAATGTTTCAAGCGTGTGTCATAGTCAGCTTCTTAAGGACAAGAGTTGTCTTTGAAGGCTAGGTACCTCGTGAAGGAGCGTTGAACTCGCTCTATTCTTGAAGTGTGGATTTTGTAGTGCGGGTTCCATGCCGGGACTGCGTATTCCAGGATACTACGCACTAGTGCATTAAATATTTTTATAATGCAGTCGGTTCTCATAAAGTCACTCGTGTTACGTTTAATGAAACCCAGTAGCTTCCACGCTCGGGAGACTATTTGGTTGATGTGTTCCTTGAATGTAAGCTTACTATCGATCATAATACCGAGATCCCTGATGACTGAAACCTCCTCAAGCTGATGGTTGTGAATAAAGTAGCCAGTTCCTAGTATGTTCTTTTTACGGGTGAATTTTATGTGCGCGCATTTGGAAACGTTAAGAGTCATTCTATTTTTAGCACACCAGTCTACAATAGAGTTGAGATCATCTTGTAATAGATGATAAATCGGTCCAATAACAAAGAATTTCAATATGGCGGTCACTTTTTAAAATTTTGGCATCTATTTCCTCTTTCTTGACCCAAGGGAAGCCTAAATATCGATTTTGAACGAAATCGGTCCAATAACAAAGAATTTCAATATGGCGGCGACTTTTTATAATTTTGCCAATCATTTTCTCTTATTTGACCCCAGGGAAGCCCAAATATCGATTTTGAACGAAATCGGTCCAATAAAAAAGAATTTCAATGTGGCGGTCACTTTTAATAATTTTGCCAATCATTTCCTCTTATTTGGCCCCAGGGAAGCCCAAATATCGATTTTGAACGAAATCGGTCCAATAACAAAGAATTTCAATATGGCGGTCACTTTTTAAAATTTTGGCATCTATTTCCTCTTTCTTGACCCAAGGGAAGCCTAAATATCGATTTTGAACGAAATCGGTCCAATAACAAAGAATTTCAATATGGCGGTCACTTTTTAAAATTTTGGCATCTATTTCCTCTTTCTTGACCCAAGGGAAGCCTAAATATCGATTTTGAACGAAATCGGTCCAATAACAAAGAATTTCAATATGGCGGTCACTTTTTATAATTTTGCCAATCATTTCCTCTTATTTGACCCCAGGGAAGCCCAAATATCGATTTTGAACGAAATCGGTCCAATAACAAAGAATTTCAATATGGCGGTCACTTTTTAAAATTTTGGCATCTATTTCCTCTTTCTTGACACAAGGGAAGCCTAAATATCGATTTTGAACGAAATCGGTCCAATAACAAAGAATTTCAATATGGCGGCGACTTTTTATAATTTTGCCAATCATTTTCTCTTATTTGACCCCAGGGAAGCCCAAATATCGATTTTGAACGAAATCGGTCCAATAAAAAAGAATTTCAATGTGGCGGTCACTTTTAATAATTTTGCCAATCATTTCCTCTTATTTGGCCCCAGGGAAGCCCAAATATCGATTTTGAACGAAATCGGTCCAATAACAAAGAATTTCAATATGGCGGTCACTTTTTAAAATTTTGGCATCTATTTCCTCTTTCTTGACCCAAGGGAAGCCTAAATATCGATTTTGAACGAAATCGGTCCAATAACAAAGAATTTCAATATGGCGGTCACTTTTTATAATTTTGCCAATCATTTCCTCTTATTTGACCCCAGGGAAGCCCAAATATCGATTTTGAACGAAATCGGTCCAATAACAAAGAATTTCAATATGGCGGTCACTTTTTAAAATTTTGGCATCTATTTCCTCTTTCTTGACCCAAGGAAAGCCTAAATATCGATTTTGAACGAAATCGGTCCAATAACAAAGAATTTCAATATGGCGGTCACTTTTTAAAATTTTGGCATCTATTTCCTCTTTCTTGACCCAAGGGAAGCCTAAATATCGATTTTGAACGAAATCGGTCCAATAACAAAGAATTTCAATATGGCGGTCACTTTTTAAAATTTTGGCATCTATTTCCTCTTTCTTGACCCAAGGGAAGCCTAAATATCGATTTTGAACGAAATCGGTCGAAAAACAAAGAATTTCAATATGGCGGTGACTTTTTAAAATTTTGGCATCTATTTTCTCTTTCTTGACCCAAGGGAAGCCTAAATATCGATTTTGAACGAAATCGGTCGAAAAACAAAGAATTTCAATATGGCGGCGACTTTTTCAATTTTTGGCATCCATTTCCTCTGTGTAGAAGATTAATATCGTGGTTGAGCTAGCAATTAAAATATCGATGCCATCATCGACCATCCCTACGCAGACATCAATGTTTATAGGCTTTCGCCTCCTTACGGATCCGAAAGGATGCGTACGCATCCTTACGGATCCGTAAGGACGCGTACGCATCCTTACGGATCCGTAAGGACGCGTACGCATCCTTTCGGATCCGTAAGGACGCGATCCTTACAAGTGTGTCTTATAGCATCGGCATAAATGCGAATCGATCCTCACAGATGTGGTTCCACCCTGAAAGTTCAAATTCGCCTGGCATGAACAATGAATTGGGATTGTATAGATAAGTTTCCATCTAAAGAACGGTTGTCGTTGCAACTGGTATGAAGACGGCTTAAAAACCATCATCAAACCATTTGCAACGACGACCGTTTTCTGCAACCGTTTACGTTGTCGGGAAAACGGTTGCGTTTCGTCCGTCAAAAAATACGACACCCACCTGAGCCCACCACTCGTACGGTTCTATTTGTTGACAGCAGTTGATAACCATAGACAACCACTCTTTACACCACAGACTTCGTCTTCTAATGATTAATGCGGGGAACTAGGAAGTACCTAATAGGGTATTTGACTATAATAAAAATATCGTTTCAACTGGTGTCATCCTAAAAGATTATTATCTAAAAACATTATTCCATACGACAAAACTAAAAAATAAAGCTTTATTTAATTAGAAAACATTAAATAAGATTGCTATAATTCTGGCCATGGTCACGTGATCGAAAACGTTCTGTGATCTCGAATGACGTCACAGTCCTCGCCACATATGGAATTCTCATTTTGTCAATACATTTCGACGTGTTTGTGCGGCGTAATAGGCTAATTTCGTCTGTTTTTCATCGTTTCTATTTTATTAAATACCAAATAGTATGCGACACGCGGCCTAAACACATATTATAAAATTGTCATTGTTTGAAATGTGAACTGTTACGTCATGAGAGCAAATGGAACGTTTCGGCGGCAATTTATTTTTTTGAATTTATTTCTCGATTTTTATGAAAAATACCGAAAATTATGCCGAAATATATGTTTTGTTAGCTTCAGCATAGTGTGCCTACCTAGCACATATAGGTAATAATACTTACGATACTTACGCTGACGTCATCCGCAGCTCACCATTTCCCGCCAAAATACCTTTTGTATATAACATACCTTATTCATACCTTTTCCAAATACCTATTTACCTATTACCTATTTATTTACCTTTTTTTACAAATACCAGGACAGTTACCATGTTACCGATCCCCATTAATATTACCGGGGATTTACCTCAATTACCGGGAGCAAGGAAAGGAATAAGAGAGAAATAAGTACACAAGGAATTCACTTTATTAAAGGAGAGAAATAAAACACAGATTGTATGTAAATAACTTTTTATCGACATCGCTTGTTTCTATACGAACACCACGGAAATGGAAGGTGTGAGTTTGCCCTGAAAAAGGCAAGAGCTCACGTGGTGAACGTAAAGAAGATGTCGTTTCTTCGTGAACAGGAGCAAGCAGAGTTCATCTCGGAAAAAGGAAAATTTAGCCTCGAAAAAGGCTCCTCAATGAACCAATCTGCACATTTGTGTGATCGTCGATGACACTGAAAGAAAACTCACCTGAGAAGAAGTCACCAGGAAAAATTCTTCAAGTTGGCGCCATCTTTCGAGAAAAACATCGCGGGAATTTTCACTTCGAACGAGCGGAGAAGGCGAAGGGGAACGCGCGCGCACTGCCGGGAGCGGTCGGATTGTGACTGCCGACGCGCCAGCGGTGAGCCGATGCGTGCGCGGCCGGCGTCGCCTCCCCGCGCGTCGCGCCCCTCGCGCGCCGAGTTATTTAGGATTACGTCATGGCTAAGGAATGCAAGTTCTACGAAACAAGATTTGTGTTTAAAAATAGATTTTCCTGGAAGCGCGAACGCCCTAATTGATTTTATGTAAGCGTTCTGATTGGTGGACGAAAATTGTAAATATTTTAATCTTGTTTTTTATTGGTGATTAGTTTTAAGCCTGTTTGTATAAATTGAGAGTGCATTTCCATTAAATTATTATTCGACTCTTCGACATGAAGCAATAAGTGGTTTCTTTACCAACCTGCTCGCAGTACACCGTTATAGTGGTGACCACCGACGCTGGAAAAAAGAAGATTAATCAAGAATAATCAAGAAGCCTGAAACTATGGCCGAAAAAGAAGCCACCGACGTGAAAATCGCCACGGAATCCAAGCTCTCCGACCTGGCAGCAATTTCTGTCCAGTCGAGGCTCCTTCCGTTTTGGCGCACCGTTCCAAGAGCGTGGTTCGTCCAGTTTGAAGCAGTCGTCGATCCTCTCAAGACTTCAGATGACCAAAAGTACCGCTACGTCCTGTCGAAGCTGGAACCGGCAGATCTACAGCACATCACCGATCTTCTGTACAGTCCACTGGCAACCGGAAAATACGAAGCTATCAAGAACCGGCCACCAAGAGCTCACCGTATACGAAAAATCGGAAGTCGAGAATTTTCAAAAGCTCATCAGCGGTCTAGACATCGGGGACCAGAAACCCAGCGTGCTGCTCCGAAAAATGCGAGAACTTAACAACGGACTTATCACGGAAGAGGGTCTGAAGATTGAATGGCTAAATCACATACCAGCCCACTGCCGCTGCGTGCTCTCCGTCAACAAAGAGTCCTCGCTCGATACCCTCGCAGCGATGGCAGACAGGATGATGGAGTACGCTGGGAGCACGTCCGGCAACATCGTAGCAGCAATTTCACACCCAACCCCTCCAGCAGCACCGTCTAACCAGCCAGCATATGCAGAAATATTGTCAAAGCTTGAAAAACTAACGCTAGAAGTAGCGGAACTGCGAGCACGGGAGTCCACGCGCCAAAAACCTCGTCGACCATTCCAAGGACGCTACCGTTCACGTTCTCAGTCAAGATCATCATCAGCACGTGTGAAGCCTGGCGACCCTACGTGGTTATGCCGGTACCATCACAAGTTTGGGAAGAACGCAAGACGCTGCGAGTCACCGTGCGCTCAACGTAACAAGACGTCGGAAAACTAACATCAACACCGACGGTGGCGGACGTCGGTGTTCCCAAGTCCAGCAACCGCCTTTGTGTTCATGATCGCGACACACACGAACGTTTCCTCGTGGACACTGGCGCGGACATATCTGTTTTGGCCGCAACATCAAAAATGAAGAAAAAGGTCGCAAATACCTACAAGCTCTACGCGGCGAACAACTCACCTATAAATACCTACGGAGAGAGAACTATCAAGCTTAACCTAGGACTACGGCGCTGTTTCACATGGACATTCATCATCGCTGACGTGAACACATCCATACTGGGGAGTGGGGGCAGACTTTCTTCGTCATTACAAGCTCCTTGTGGACCTTCACAAGAAGAAACTGATTGACGACGAAACCAAACTCACCATCGACGCCATACAAATATCGACAACAGCTGAGTCCATTCGCATCGTAAGCTCCGATCAGCAGTACCACGACATCTTGAAGCAATATCCTGGCGTACTGCGACCCATGTCTTTGAAACAACCAGCCAAGCACGACGTCGTACATCACATAGAAACAACAGGTCCTCCGCTCTCCGCACGCGCCCGCCCTCTACCGCCCGATAAATACAACGCCGCAAAAGCCGAATTTGAACGGATGGTGGAACTTGGCATCTGCAGACCATCGAAAAGTCCATGGGCCAGTCCTCTACATGCCGTTAAGAAGAAAGACGGCGGACTTCGCGTGTGCGGCGACTACCGAAGATTAAACTCAGTGACGCAACCGGATCGCTATCCTATTCCGCGAATTCAAGATTTCACGTACTCACTCAACAACAAGAAAATATTTTCAAAACTTGATCTCAAGATGGCATACTACTGGATACCTATGGCGAGCAAAGAAGACGCGCAAAAATCAGCGTTGATCACTCCGTTCGGTTTATATGAGTTCACATGCATGACCTTCGGGCTTCGAAATGCCAGTCAAACATTTCAACGATTCATGCATCAAGTTCTGCGAGGCATAGAAGACTGCTTTTGTTTTGTTGACGACATTCTCTTATTTTCCGAAGACGAAGAAAAACATCAGAAGCTTCTCCATCAAGTCCTAGAACGTCTCGACAAATACGGCGTCACACTCAACGTCGACAAATGTCAATTCGGAGTAGAAACGATCAACTTCCTAGGCTACGAAGTCTCCGCCAACGGTATAAAACCTACGAAGGAACGCATCGAATCAATATCTACGTATCCGAAACCGAAGACTGTCGTCGAGTTACGTCGATTCCTAGGCATGATTAATTTCTACCGAGACTGCCTACCACATCAAGACGAACATCAACACGAACTCAACAAGTTTCTTCACAACAAGAAAAAGAATGACAAAACGCCAATAGAATGGACACCAGAAGCTAACGAAGCCTTCGAAAAATGCCGTCAAAGCATCACCGAAGCAACAACGCCAAGCTACCCTGTTCCTGGCTGCGAACTCGCTATCATGACAGACGCCTCTGATCACAGTTTGGGTGCAGTACTTCAACAGAAGGTTGAGAACCACTGGAAACCATTGGCATTTTTCTCGAAAACAATGAGTCCCACGCAACGTCGCTACAGTGTGTACGATCGCGAATTATTAGCTATGTACACAGCTGTAAAACACTTCAGAAGATTAATCGAAGGATGCGAAGTCACGATACTCACCGATCATAAGCCTCTCTCTTTCGCACTCAGTAGGCCAGCGAGCAGTAGCGACACGCCTAGACGCGAGCGACAGTTACATTTCGTATCACAATTTTGTTCGAGCATCAAATACATCAAAGGTGAAGAAAATCCAGTTGCCGACGCCTTATCACGCATCGAAGACATCCAGAGCCTCAATCAACTTGCAATAGACCAGAGCAACGATGAAGAATTGGAGAATTTGAAGAAAAAACCTAACTTGAAGTTTGCCAAAATAACTCTTCCCGGACTCGATCGACCAATCACGTGCGAGCTATCCACTGCATCGCCCCGGCCGTACCTACCTAAAGCATACCGCTTTGCTGCATTTAAAGCGCAACACGGTCTATGTCACCCTGGAGTACGATCGACCCGGAAACAAGTAGCATCGATGTTCTTCTGGCCAGCCATGAACAAAGAAGAAGCAACATGGGCAAAAGCTTGCATCAACTGTCAACGCAGCAAGGTGCATCGCCAAGTCGTCACTCCTCTGGCGGAATTTCCACCTTCTCAACGTTTCGAGCATATACACATAGACGTCGTGGGTCCGCTACGATTATCCAACGACTGCAAGTACTGCGTCACCATAATAGACAGATGCACCAGATGGCCTGAAGCTGTACCGGTTCAAGAGATCACCGCAGAAAGCTTAGCGAAGGTTCTCTATGAGAATTGGATCATCAGGTTTGGCGTTCCAGACCGCCTCACAAGTGACCGAGCCCAGAGCTTTGAATCGAGGCTATTCAACACGCTACTGAAGAAATGGGGAATATCAAGAATACGTACAACCAGTTACCACGCGCAGGCAAACGGCAAGGTCGAACGACTACATCGCACACTAAAAGCAGCACTCATGGCAAGAGGCGCATTGACAACCTGGACAGAAGGGTTACCCACTGTGCTATTGGGTCTACGTACCGCGCTGCGTGAAGAAGATAATCTCAGCCCAGCATTGATGACCTACGGCGCAGCGCTACGAATACCATCTGATTTCTTCGTACCTACAAAGTCGAATATTGAAGA
The DNA here is from genome assembly GCA_029955525.1 of Oeneis ivallda. NCBI lineage: Eukaryota > Metazoa > Arthropoda > Insecta > Lepidoptera > Nymphalidae > Oeneis > Oeneis ivallda. Next base: position 15,612,085 of record JARPMR010000006.1, on the reverse strand, counting down.
TGCGGACTACGTACGACGCCTCAGTGAAACAATGAACTCCTTAATACCTACACAACGCGCGATGACATCATCAAGACCTACATTCGTGCACAAGGACCTAGCTACATGCACGCACGTTTTCGTACGGAACGATACAGTCAGACCACCATTAACACCGCCGTACGACGGACCCTATCAAGTTTTGAAGCGCCACGAAAAATATTTCAAGATACAGTTACCCCTACGAACAACTGTGATATCATTGGATAGACTCAAGCCTGCCTACATACTAAACGAAGAAGACTCAAGCGCAAGCGACAAGAATACTACATTAAAAAGCAAGAGCTCGAGTTCAGTGAACCATGACCCAGTTACCTGCGGAACACAGAGTACGAAGGCATTGACCGGCTCAATGAACCCGGCTCAAGCGAGTGTACCTACACCCTACGTCACCACGAGAAGCGGACGCATCGTGAAAAAAAATGTACGCTTCGCTTGATGGGGGATACTGTGCCTACCTAGCACATATAGGTAATAATACTTACGATACTTACGCTGACGTCATCCGCAGCTCACCATTTCCCGCCAAAATACCTTTTGTATATAACATACCTTATTCATAACTTTTCCAAATATCTATTTACCTATTACCTATTTATTTACCTTTTTTTACAAATACCAGGACAGTTACCATGTTACCGATCCCCATTAATATTACCGGGGATTTACCTCAATTACCGGGAGCAAGGAAAGGAATAAGAGAGAAATAAGTACACAAGGAATTCACTTTATTAAAGGAGAGAAATAAAACACAGATTGTATGTAAATAACTTTTTATCGACATCGCTTGTTTCTATACGAACACCACGGAAATGGAAGGTGTGAGTTTGCCCTGAAAAAGGCAAGAGCTCACGTGGTGAACGTAAAGAAGATGTCGTTTCTTCGTGAACAGGAGCAAGCAGAGTTCATCTCGGAAAAAGGAAAATTTAGCCTCGAAAAAGGCTCCTCAATGAACCAATCTGCACATTTGTGTGATCGTCGATGACACTGAAAGAAAACTCACCTGAGAAGAAGTCACCAGGAAAAATTCTTCAAGTTGGCGCCATCTTTCGAGAAAAACATCGCGGGAATTTTCACTTCGAACGAGCGGAGAAGGCGAAGGGGAACGCGCGCGCACTGCCGGGAGCGGTCGGATTGTGACTGCCGACGCGCCAGCGGACCAGTGTTGCCAACTGCTAGCTTTACACAGTTGCTAGACATTTTTCAAAATGTTGCTAGATTGCCAGTTTTACCCCAAAAAGTTGCTAGATTATCAAAATGTTACAGTAGGTAGGTAGGTTACAATAAAATGTTAATTTCTGACAATCATTTGTATCATGGAACTAGGATTTGCGACTACGATGATTTGAATATTCATCTAACAAGAGAGTTAAAAATGTCTTGTGTACCGGTGTACGTCATTGAATAAAAAATTAAATTAAAAATTAATCAATTAAATATCTTCCTCTTTAATTGATTAACTTTTAATTAAGTGTTTTATTCAATGTCCATGGCTGGGGTTTAGTATCTTGCACTGATTTCGAATATTATAGTAGTGTATTATACTGTATTCTTTGGTTGTAACTTGTAGCATAGCAGGAAACGGGGAATTGAGAATTCGCAACCAACGCCAACCTGTACCTACCATATAGCATCTATGACCATACCATAGATCTACTACTCTACTATACGAATCTCGATAGCCTTGCGTTTCATGATGAAAATTTGCTAGAAAAAGTAGCTAAAAAGTTTAGCTACAAGTTTCATTATATTGTAGCTGTCTGTCACCAAAAAATAGCTAGATCTAGCTATAAAGTTGCCAAGTTGGCATCACTGCAGCGGACCGCGGTGAGCCGATGCGTGCGCGGCCGGCGTCGCCTCCCCGCGCGTCGCGCCCCTCGCGCGCTGAGTTATTTAGGATTACGTCATGGCTTTAGGAATGCAAGTTCTACGAAACAAGATTTGTGTCTAAAAATAGATTTTCCTGGAAGCGCGAACGCCCTAATTGATTTTATGTAAGCGTTCTGATTGGTGGACGAAAATTGTAAATATTTTAATCTTGTTTTTTATTGGTGATTAGTTTTAAGCCTGTTTGTATAAATTGAGAGTGCATTTCCATTAAATTATTATTCGACTCTTCGACATGAAGCAATAAGTGGTTTCTTTACCAACCTGCTCGCAGTACACCGTTACAATAGCATTATTAACAATTTAAGATGATTTTCTAAAAGTAGTCAAATAGCCTATTCTCAGGTACACGGTACACAACACTCAATTCTATGGATAAATGTGACAATTTTTTACCATTATTTTTCCTATAGTATGTAGCTGACGTAGACAGAGAATGCTACTGTCTACGGTAGCTGACGTTTGAACAAAAAACCATTGAACTAGAGAGCGCCCACGCGGAGGCCGGACAATAGGGTTCCGTTGGAACCCTTTCGGTACCCAACCCTAATAAATCGACAATTAATCGATTGTTCGATTCATTCGATTGTTTTTTGCAACTATAGCCCATCGCTACTGCATACTTCCTACGTGCTTCCTACTTCCGTAGGAAATAACTCTTCATGGTCGAGTGTCGACTGTCATTGACAACCTATTGACCACAAACCACATCATCTTGTTTGTGGTCTGTGATATACAAAGAAAATACTCTGTGTCTGTGATCGACGTCTATAGTTGTTTTTTGTCCATTTTTGTCTATGATTGCATTGCAAAGCAAAGTGTACCTATTTTCGTTGTTCCGTTTTCGTAGATTTAATAAAATATTATAAATTAACAAATAGCAAATTCGAAAGTTAGCTTGTCTCGCCATGAGTGTACAGAGAGTGTTTTGTGCATCACAATTGTTGTTACATTTTATTTAGTGATTCATCTGAAGATTAGTACTATGACAAGTCGATATTAAATCACTTTTATGTTTGTGATTGTGTATTACTTCGATAATGATTGGTTAGGATTAATGTGGTATGGCACTTGTAACAATTCGTCGTACTCAGAGTGTGCGAACACCAAAGAAAACGGTGAGTAACTAACAGAACGGATGTAAAAGTTAGGTCAATAATTTAGCACACTGAGTAGCAGCAGGGATTCATGTTAGCTTCTAAAAGGCTACAATTAACTTGTCTACATACTAACTAAACAACAATGAAGAACATGAGACGAAATACTACATTTTAAACATTTGTGCCAGAGTACTAAGTACTTGCAGTCTTTTGATCTTAACTTACCTAACCTTATTTTTAGATTCATTATATGAATTTTCCTTTACAAGATATATTTAAGGTTAAAATTTGTATCACAGCCAATTAAAATATACAGTCATTTGTAGTTTTGTAGTTGTAGTTAGGTATGTAGTTACTCCTCAATAGCCTATAACGTTCTTTGCCCATAATCTCCACGCTGTGCAGACAGGTTGCTGATCCCAGTAGATGGTAGAAGTAGCACAGAGATGCTGCTGCCCATTCTCCATTATATTCCCTTAATCACCTCGATAAATTATGCCCCAATAAAGAAGAATTAAGAACTTATTAAGTTAGTAAAATTGAAAAAAAAAGTAACGTTGCCTGAGCTTCTATTCCATTTACTTATATCACACCATATTTTTTCCGAGACGCTGGAAAATGACATCTTTTATAATATAATACATTGATATTTTATTAAGCTCTAAAATTTTTTTTTTTTGCTTATATGTTTGGCCCACAATTTGTGTTGTGACAAATGTGACAAAAAAGCCAAATTGATCAAAAAACTAAACAAATTTTCGTTGGCTGCAATTTTTCTACTGCTAATTAATTTATATTTTTGAAGCAATATTATTAATGAAGTAACATAACAAAGCATAACATTTTTGTAGGGTAGGGCAGCCTTCTGCCCTACCCTATGATGATTAACTCATTTAATTTTGGATAAATCTTGCAGGCTAATAATTAATTAATAATTAAATAAATCTCTTGCTATTTGTGTACAGGGTGACAAAAATGAATTATTAGATTATAGAAATGAAATTAATTTTATTAGGCCTGAGAAATGTCACATAGGATTCTTAATTGCTACATTTTTTATTTAAAAATATATTTCTTTATATAATGTGTGCATATTTAATTTAATTTTTTGTACTCTGGAAAAAATGCTTGGAAAATTATTTTTCAAGAATTTTTAAATATGTTCTCATCTACTTGCAATATCTCTTTTTTTTAAATGAAACATAATTAATTTCCATGTAACTCTTTCCTAAGTAAGAACAATAATTTATTTGTTATTATTTTAATTAAGAAAATCAAATGATAGTAATTATGTAATTTTAAAATTAATTTTAAAGTAACAGTTATAAATAATTCCACAGAAACAAGTACTGGCAATGCAGTTGTAACATCAAATGGTATGTAAAAATGGCAATAGTATTTTTCAGCAGCTTTTTAGGTATACTTTGCAATAACCTTGAATAGATCTTTAACCACAGTACAAATTGGCTTTTGTATTTTAATCATAACTTAAGACCATATACATACATATTATTGTTTTTTATATTTCATTTGTGTACAGTTTTTTCTATAAAGCTATGTATAATAAAATTACATCCAAAATCCACTACTGTTTTGTCATGTGTTTACAAGCTTTAAACTAATTATAACATTAAGTAAACATAATATCCAGAGTACAAAGAAACTTTTGTTTATTTTGTAATACCTGGATGAGTATCTATGGTATACCTGGTAGAGTCATGACTTGTCATAAGAGCCACAGGTTGGCTTACGTGAAATAAATAATTTTGAATTTTGAATTTGATGAGAGAAAAATTTAATTCAATAACAGTTTATGGTAATTCATTTCAACAGGATGAGGAAGAAAAAGCAACTGAAGCTTCAGAAGACGATGCTGGGAATCTTACCAGCAAGAGGTGTGTACAAATTTATTAATTAATGAAAAATATGTAACGTTAATTTATCACCACAATCTCTCTAGCTAGCGAGAAATATCCAGTTAAGTACCATTCAAAACTTATGATATTCTCCTTAATAATTATTTTCCACTAATATCTATATATTATACAGTTCTAGCATTTTATTAAAATGTTACAATAAAACTTATAGCTAAATTAATCTAATTATCTACTACAATATAAATCATGCCCATGTGGAATGGTGCCAAGAATACTGGCAGCATTTTGGCGTTGGACAGCCAGGCTGATCCTTTGCGCGAAAAATGAGCAAGCCTTTCTATCACCAGACTATGAGGTAATTAACCGCAGTGAAACATCTTGTAAAAAATTTTATGCACTGACTCCATGGCCCCAAAAAATAAACACAGACTTTTCACTCTGCAAACTTCCTAAAGGGAGTTGTTATTCTTTGGTTTAGACATTTTATGATAAGTCGAAAACCGGAATGTTTATAAGGAAATAGAAAATTATAATTAATTTTAAGTACCTGGATGACGGAGCTTTGCTTGTTTTTTTTTTTTGGTAAATCGTGTTTTTTGGAAATTATATATGTAGCATATTGGTGAGGTGCCATCTGTTAACGTAGTCGTAATTCCTAGTTCCATGTGTTATTGATTGGTCTATGGACGTATCTATCACATTCCCTAATGTTTGTAGTCTATGGTGGAATTTGTCTGAAATGCTAGTCTCGGTGTCTGTGTAACGATGTGATCTATGATCGGATAGTCTAGTATTCATGGTCGATGATGCAGAATTCGGTTAGACAGGGTTGCAGGCGGTCTTTAGCAGTTTTGTCATTAATTTGGTTGGATTGAGGTTATTTGTAGGATTAGTGATTTAATTCTGATAAAATGTTGGTGTAGAGTGATTATGCAATGGTCGGAGTAGTTGCTGTTAGGAGACTACGTAATAATTGCTAGGTTAGCTGTCATGGACAAGAGTCCTTGGTTTTGGATGCGGTGTGATTTTGTGGTTGCAATGCTTTTGGAATCTAGAGTGATTGATTGTGTAATTGGTGATACTGCGGAAAGATTGATCAGTCCTTGTGGAGTGAGTGAGTGATGAATTGGTTATTTGGTGAGTTTGTTGCAATGGTAATTATGATAGTGTCTCTTTGCCTAAGATGGGCCATGAGCGAGTTAGACAGGAGTTTTGCTTAGGGTCTTCTCTTGGTGGAGACGGGCAGCTATTGGGGATGGTGGAGGCTGCGCCTAGGCTAGGGTAGTTAGCCGGGTTTGTCTAGTTAGACATGGAAATGTTGGGTTCCATACTTGTTATGTTACGATTACAATGTACCTCCTTTGTGGATAGTTATTATCATTGAGAGAAGATGATTGCTGAGAATGATGTTCTGTTCTGAGATAGTGTGTGTGATTGCCCTTATTAGACGCTCGGCCAGAGGAGAGGTGTCGTCATCAGAAGTGGGATGAACTTCATGCCCACGATAAAGAACTTCATGCCCACGATAAAGAACTTCATGCCCACGATAAAGAACTTCATGCTCACGATTAAGAACTTCATGCCCACGATAAAGAACTTCATGCCCACGATATAGTACTTCATGCCCACGGTAGAATTCCATGCCCACGTTAGAATTTCATGTCCACGTAAGTGGTTCTTCTGTAGATTTTTGATTCGAAGTTGATTGATGTTGAATCCAGGAGTTTTGACGATTTGCTATTGTGTAAAGTTGAGATAAATGGGACAGTAAGTTTCTTGTGGTCGAATCACTAGCTTTCTTTCTTTTTTTTTTTCTTTTTTTTTGGAGGGGAAGAGGGAATATAGGTCAAGTATCGGCTTAGATGATATTCCTTAAAACAAAAAAAAGAAAGAAAAGAAGAAAAAACCAAGAACAAAAAAATTTTTTGATTGAATGATGAATGTCAATGCAATGAGGTGAACAAAGAATCATTGATGACTATTGTGTAGAGTTAAGATAAAGGGATAATGAGATTCCTGTGTGATCGAATAGCTTGCATTCTTGTGGTTTCGTGGAAACCAGGTGTTGTGTGATCCTTGTGTGGATACACGGTGATTGGTGGAAATTGCATACTTGGATGCATGGTGTCGGGGCGATCCTGTAGGGATGCACGATGACTATGGCGATTCAGTTTGTCGATGTGTGAGACTTGAGAAGGTAAAGCTATTGCGATATTTGTGATTAAAAATGAAGTTATTTGACATGATTTTGATTGACGTATGTCAATGCAATGATTCTTTGAGAGGATCCGTGTTTATTATTCTTTGTCAATGATCTTTGGTAGACTTCTTGGTAAATAAAGTTGAGATTAATGTTGAGCTATGTTAAGAATATCAATGAGGGACTGTAATCGTCCAGGCCAGACTTACAGACAGTTGATTGAAAGGACTGGAGGACTGGCCTATATGGGTCGACGTTCTCAAACAGACTACATTTGACCATGACTATGACAATGACGTTGATCAGACCTAGTATAGTCCGGACCAGACCCTGGAGAGCTGGGTTGGTCGAGAGGACATACTTGTCAGTCTAGATCAAGGTGAGAATGACTATGACAATGACCTTGACCTTTTTGACTGAGTGACAAGTGAATGTTCTAGTGTATGTGTTTCATTTCCTGTCTATCCTGGGCTTTGGTGGTGCAATCCGGGTCATACGCATTGTTTGTGTTGATTGAAGGGATTCACTAGTGCCTCCCAGATGATTTCCTGTCTATCCTGGGCTTTGGTGGTGCAATCCGGGTCATACGCATTGTTTGTGTTGATTGAAGGGATTCACTAGTGCCTCCCAGATGATTTCCTGTCTATCCTGGGCTTTGGTGGTGCAATCCGGGTCATACACATTGTTTGTGTTGATTGAAGGGATTCACTGGTGCCTCCCAGATGAGCTCTAGAGTTTATCCTGGTGGAGAGTGCTGTCCGGGCCAGACTCGTGGGAGTTGGTTGAAGGGACACACTCTTGCCAGATGATGTTGAAGTTTACAATGACGTTAACTGGTTGAAGTGTGTGGATAATTGACGCAATGGACAGATGATATTATTATGACTTTGACTGGTGGCCTTGGATGAAGTGCAGTGTCAGGGATGGACGAGCGGGTCCAGAGGTCAGGGATGGACGAGCGGGTCTAGAGGTGTACTCGACTTTGTGTTTCTGTGCGGAAATTTCTTGGTGCTGGCGGACGCACGAAGGCAGGCGGACGCACGGGGACGTGCGAATGTCAGGTTGGCCGTGTAGCATATTGGTGAGGTGCCATCTGTTAACGTAGTCGTAATTCCTAGTTCCATGTGTTATTGATTGGTCTATGGACGTATCTATCACATTCCCTAATGTTTGTAGTCTATGGTGGAATTTGTCTGAAATGCTAGTCTCGGTGTCTGTGTAACGATGTGATCTATGATCGGATAGTCTAGTATTCATGGTCGATGATGCAGAATTCGGTTAGACAGGGTTGCAGGCGGTCTTTAGCAGTTTTGTCATTAATTTGGTTGGATTGAGGTTATTTGTAGGATTAGTGATTTAATTCTGATAAAATGTTGGTGTAGAGTGATTATGCAATGGTCGGAGTAGTTGCTGTTAGGAGACTACGTAATAATTGCTAGGTTAGCTGTCATGGACAAGAGTCCTTGGTTTTGGATGCGGTGTGATTTTGTGGTTGCAATGCTTTTGGAATCTAGAGTGATTGATTGTGTAATTGGTGATACTGCGGAAAGATTGATCAGTCCTTGTGGAGTGAGTGAGTGATGAATTGGTTATTTGGTGAGTTTGTTGCAATGGTAATTATGATAGTGTCTCTTTGCCTAAGATGGGCCATGAGCGAGTTAGACAGGAGTTTTGCTTAGGGTCTTCTCTTGGTGGAGACGGGCAGCTATTGGGGATGGTGGAGGCTGCGCCTAGGCTAGGGTAGTTAGCCGGGTTTGTCTAGTTAGACATGGAAATGTTGGGTTCCATACTTGTTATGTTACGATTACAATGTACCTCCTTTGTGGATAGTTATTATCATTGAGAGAAGATGATTGCTGAGAATGATGTTCTGTTCTGAGATAGTGTGTGTGATTGCCCTTATTAGACGCTCGGCCAGAGGAGAGGTGTCGACATATATTTAGAAAAATAAAAAAATAAAACAATAAAGAAATAAATAACAATAACAATAAAATTCATAGGGGAAAAAATAATCGTCTGGACTCGAACCGGTGTCTTCTGGTTTCGGGACCGCGCGATTTCCTAACTGAGCTTTTGGAACTTTATAGATGATGGCGAAATTTACCTTCGTATTCTAATGATATTTATTTTAGTGGGTTTTTCTTTGCCTGAAAACATGGATGAAACGACGTTTTCTTGAAATGAAACCTAGCTAGATCGATTTATCGCCCCGGAAACCCCCTGCATACTAACTTTCATGAAAATCGTTGGAGCCGTTTCCGAGGTTCAGATTATATATCAAGAATTGCTCGTTTAAAGGTATTAAGCCCTTCTAAATCGTCATAGTTTAAAAGTTACTAATTTTAAACTTTGAGACTACACAGAAGTGTAGAGCAGATTAAAATCATTGCATAAATATGTAATTCCTAAATCGCTAAATCTCATTTTCGCTACTACTAAAATAATAATCAATTACAAAGCTTTGTTGAGTATATTAAAATCCTCGTATGGAAATCATCCTAATAATTATAATAGGAGCGTAGTAGAGCAAAAAGCAGTGTTCTTGAGCATCTCTTGTTCCTGTTGCGTATGGGTTCTATATTTACGCGATAGTTCGCGCTGGGCTGACTTCAGAGGGAAGCCGTGACGTGCGTATGCAACTACGTATGCGGGTGTCGACGGACGACGACGGTTTGGCTCAGACGCTGGGCTGACTGACTCTTGAGTCTTGCGTATTGCACGAGTAGCTCGGGACGCGCCGGATGGCGAGCACCGGTGCGCGCAGCGGCCCGTGTGCCGTTTCACAAACCGCATCCGTCGCGAAAATTGCGATCACGGACTCGTAGTTTTTGTGTTGGTGTCATATCCAGTGATACTTGTGCTATTTGTTTGCCATTGTCTGGGACATGGTTGCATTTAGGTACTTAATGCCTACCTATTCTAAGATTGTATGTATCCATTGTTACTCAGTTTATTGCTTTGGACGTGGAGATTACTTGTACTTTTATTTGGAAAATAAAACAGTTGTTTTCTTACTACACGTAGAATTCTGCAGTGGGTGATCGAATTGTAATCTCTAGTGTGATGGGTCTACGGGTTTTATTTACCAGTGGACCCATTCATGGGACTACGGGTAAACGTTCGTCTATATTGGCAATTTTCTTTATTATTAGCTGATATATAGAATAGAGAAAAGAAATATTTTTTATACAAATAAACTTTTTTACAAGTCCTTTTGAATCGTCGATGAGTCTACCACTGGTTCGGAATGCCCTTCCTGTCGAGAAGAACCAGCAAGAAACTCGGCGGTTGCTCTTTTTAAAACAAGTTTACAATACAATAGATACTATGCTATGCATCCAGTGTTTCTACAATGAGGGGAAGTTCCAAAAATGCATACTATAATATAATAATTAAGTGTCTTTATTATATTTGTCGTAACTTCCGAACGTCAGTTCTTAGTAGGTACCTACAAGTATTTGTTCACTTGCTAAGGCGCATAGGTATTAATCCTATAGTAAGAAGTTGTTCTTTCACAACGAACACGAATTGGGCTAGGTATATTTGTATGCTCAGGGATTGGTCAATGATTAAATACTGACACAAAGCTTTACAATGCATGTCTGATTAACCTGCTTATTAATATTTAGTAGGAAAAAATTAAAACAATTTGCGATTTGTTATGTGTGACTAATAGGGAGGTGTACCTACACTACAAGATTCCTTCTTAACGATAATGACTTTCCAAGAAAGATGTCGTTTATATTTTTTTTCGTTATCTTAACTATTTTAATAAAGTTAAATGAACAATAGTTATTTGTGTTATATGGGGCCAAAGGAATTTTTTGTTCCCCGGGGGCGTTATTTTGAATTCAGAGCGAAGTGAAGGATTCTATAGTAGACTCCCGAGCGCAGCGAGGGATTCTAAAGTAGAATCCTGAGCGTAGCGAGGAATTCAATATACGCCGCCCGAGAACAAAAAATTTTGGCCCCGAATGACACACTATTTTTCATCATTACCTATGAGAAAAAGCTAGGAGTATCAACCTACTATGTATAGAGTATAGACATTACCAATACTTATATTGAAAGTTTAAATAAAACACAAATAATTTTTTATGAAATAATTAAACATTAATATTTATGTTGGAAGTATGGGCGTATATATCTAATCGACAATTTGATCACGTGACTTATCGAAGACAACAGCTTCTCAAACATTTATGAATTTCGACACATTTTTGAATTCTCTCTTCTGATTGGTCCGCGTTAGTGCTTTAGCTGTGGCTTTAGTATGCTAAAGCACGAACGCGGACCAATCAGAAGAGAGAAATGAAAAGTCCCATGGGGTTAAAATTAAATTTTGCTCCCGCTATCCTCTGAAGCCAATATTCGTTTTTCGAATAGGTATGATGAAATAGTTATTTGTGTTATATGGGGCCAAAGGAATTTTTTGTTCCCCGAGGGCGTTATTTTGAATTCAGAGCGAAGTGAAGGATTCTATAGTAGACTCCCGAGCGCAGCGAGGGATTCTAAAGTAGAATCCTGAGCGTAGCGAGGAATTCAATATACGCCGCCCGAGAACAAAAAATTTTGGCCCCGAATGACACATACTATTTTTCATCATTACCTATGAGAAAAAGCTAGGAGTATCAACCTACTATGTATAGAGTATAGACATTACCAATACGTATATTGAAAGTTTAAATAAAACACAAATAAATTTTTATGAAATCCTAATTAAATATTAATATTTATGTTGAAACTATGGGCGTATACATCTAATCGACATATTTTATCACGTGACTTATCGAAGACAACCGCTTCTCAAACATTTTTGAATTCTCTCTTCTGATTGGTCCGCGTTAGTGCGGACGCGGAACGCGGTCCAATCAGAAGAGAGAAATGAAAAGTCCCATGGGGTTAAAATTAAATTTTGCTCCCGCTATCCTCTGAAGCCAATATTCGTTTTTCGAATAGGTATGATGAAAAAATATTTTAGTACGTATCTACTATCTACCTTCTTTTATGGAAATAATCTGTAGTACCTTTTGCTGCAAATCAATCGTACCTGTGAAAGTTTGTACAGTGTACACCCTTTACCAAGTAGGAAACGAGCTGATGATTTTCAAGCCCCTGAACAGACCTTAATAAATAGCTAAGAAGTAAGAACATGTCAGCTTTAAAACAGAAAAACCGCATCAAAATCGGTCTATTCCTTGGGGAGCAAGGAAATACGCGAAGGTTGCTCATGGGGCTGCCCTTTGGTCGAGACGGCATTCGGCTTATAGACATTTTTGAAGTTGAAGTGATGAAATTGTGCAAGAGACCTTTCACTGCCATAAATCCCGCGGATCCTGCATTTCGTCACATCAGGGGAACGTTTTGAAAGCATAGATTTTTAAATGTTTTATTATTCTAATATGTACCACAATACCGATATTCCTATTACAAAAAAACCGGTCAAATGCGAGTCGGACGAGGGTACCGAGGGTTCCGTACTCTGGAAGTAAAATTAAAACGATAATATTACTTATATTAATTTACTTATTAATCGTTAACTTTGTTTGTAGAGGTTTATTGTTAACTAGCTGATGCCCGCGACTTCGTCCGCGTGGATTTAGTTTTTAAAATCCCTCGTGAACACTTTGATTTTCCGGGATAAAAAGTAGCCTATGGTCTACAGGTCCTCAACTATAGTACCCATGCAAAAAATCACGTCAATCCGTGGCTCTGTTGTGGCGTGATTGAAGGACAAACCAACAAACACACTTTCGCATTTATAATAATAGTATGATTAGAATATTAAATTGCATAGGAAAACACTGTAGCATTACGTCCATACGATGTATAACATCCATACCTACTATGTAGTATGTAGGTATAATGATCGTTTGGCAAAATCTGACGCCTTTGGAGTAGTTTGACTGACAAAATAGGGCTATACACGATGGCTATATACGATAAAGTAAGCATGCCAGCTTAAGATGAGCCGTACATTCAAAGTATCCCGTACATTCCGGGGTTCAAGTTATTTGGACTTATACTGAAGATTGTGATGTCTATAATTTCTGAACTACTAAACTGACGACCTTAAAATAATTACAGGACAATCTCTAAGGTACCTGCTTTCTAACAAAAAAAGAATGAATGAAATCGGAATACGTCTTAATGAATTACAGCTAAATACACATTTTGACTTTCATCCCCTCTCCCAAGGGAACCGTGCTGAATTTCGGGATAAAAAGTATCCTATATTATACCTCGTAGTATGAACTTAAATCATGCCAAGTTTCATTTAAATCCGTCCAGTAGATTCGGCGTGATGCGCGGCCAAGATACAGACAGACAGACAAAAAATTAAAAAAAAATTGTTTTGGCTTCAGTATCGATTATAGAGTGCCCTCAAACAAAAATTTTCAAAATATCTTCAATGTACAGAATTGGACCCGTTACAGTTTTATTATATATAATAAGTGATCAAACGAACTTACCTGAAGTGAAGTTCGATCATTATTATATGAGTTGCTTCATCCGAAGATATAAATATTACAAAGGTAGTCACTCCAGTCGCCAGAGATAAGTCCGCGTATTTTACAGTTATACCCTACCCTAAACTAGCGGCACGCTATGATGGCCGGTTTGACACATTACAATAGTGATGTGGAATGTCAATTTATTCTCGAACAAAAAACAATTAAGTTTTGTTTTTGTACCTGATTAAATAGGTTTAATAAAACAAAAATGTATATGTTTATTTAATTTATTTGAACGAACTGAATATTTGAATGAAAATGAATATACATACTTTATATGCACACAAGAAACATATGAATACAAAAGATACCAAAAAAGGTGCCACAAAAGGCCATAATTAATCAGATTCGTCCATACTACTATTTTCACTGTCGTCACTGCTATCATCACCTACATTAATAATTATATGTTCGTTTTCTATAATATTATCTATTTTCACATCTCTTTCATAATCTTCCCTTATTAATTTAACAGTTCTATTCACAACCTTTTCCCAGTCTCCTTTAGTCACATGTTCACAAGCTTCTTCTAATAATTTTAGCATTTTTTTTGTGGTAAATGGGGGTTCTGTATTGTGTCTTGCAGCATATCCCTTAATTTGAGCCCACACCAACTCAATCGCATTATACTCACAATGGTAAGGCGGTAACCGTATAACTCTGTGCCCATGTTCTAATGCTATTTCGTCAATGACGTATCGGATCTTGGTTGGTTTGTTTTCTTTTAAAAGACGTACTAATTCCGCTTTTAACATATTCATGTTTGCATCTACGCCATTTTTACGAAGCCATGCGACGATATCAGCTTTCTTTTGGGATTGGGCAGGTGGCTTGTCAATTTGCATCGAGTGGTATGGGGCGTTGTCCATAATTATAATAGATGGTTCAGGGAGGCTACACAACATTGAGGTAAACCATTCAGTAAACTTTTCTCCATTCATGTCTTCATGATAGTCTCCAGTGGTTTTTGACGCAAAAGCCATGAGAGAACCTTCGACAAACCCGTTGATGGTTCCGGCGTGACAAATTATAAGTCGCGATCCTTTTCCTACAGGAACTTTGGAAGTAGATGCTGCTGTGTCATCGTTCCAAGAACGGCCTACAGTATGGTTAGCATTAAGCCATGTTTCATCCAAGAACACAACATTTTGCCAATTTTTGATTTCTTTCACTTGCCGTAAAAAAGTATACCTTGCCATCGCTATATCAAATCTTTCCATCAATATTTTGCGTTTGTTACATTTTTTGTATCGAAATCCAATGGTCTTCAAAATCTTCGTTAAAGAACTTTCCCCACCGAAGAATAATCCAGCTTCCTTCAGTGAATGCACCAACTTTTTTCTTGTTGGATACTCCTTCTGTAAATAGTAGCCGTAAACATGTCTTCGGATAGCATCGGCATCAAAGCTATCGATGCCTACGACTGGTTTTGCTCGTTTTCTCTTTTTTGGTGTGTGAAGTTTATTTTCTTCTGTGCCAGTCTCGCCATATTTTTTTTAGTTATCCGTCTAACAGTTCGTTGTCCAATATTAAGCGCATCAGCTACGCGTTCAACCACTGACGTTATAGGTAAAATTGGCCCTCCATTTTGAGCTTCACGATCGAAATAGTTACGAAGGCGTATTACGAACTCACGTGTCTGACTATTTAGAACAGTTCTCTGCGTACGTTCGGTCATATCGACGAAATCCACAACAAAGGGCTTGAACAGAGTCCAAATTAACGAGCAAGGGTCAACAGTAATGCAGTATCAATATTTGAAATCCAAAGCCAGGTCAAAACTATATCACAATCGCATTGCACTGACAGTTTATACTTTTCGAAGCAACGTCAATTCGAAACTGCTTTGTTTTGCATTGAGCATTGACGCGAGTTTGCCGGAGGTAGTAGTTGTGCTAGCCAGCGATCCTATGTGACGATCGTATTAGATTCCATTTTTAAAAATTTTCAATTTAGAAAACCAAATGCCGAGTTGTGGTATATATCATATAAAAATAAAAATTTTACCTTTTGTATGAAACAGCTGATATTTTTTTGCGATTTCAGAGGTTTGTCCACATAGTGAAAATTGTTCATATTCACAAGTACATTCACCCCTTAAATGGTGCAAACTGATTTTTCTACACTTGTATACATTTTAGAAATCAATTTAATAAATAAATTTTGAGTCCTAAACCTAAAACTACATTCGATAAAATTTATGAATCTCTGCACATCACTATCGTCAATAAAGTAATACAATTATTTCCTTCAAAGTCGTTATCAATTAATACGGAACTTCATGAGCGGACAAACGTCAAACCGGCCATCATAGCGTCACGGTAATATTATCTGTATACAGTATTGTAACTCGGCCGTATCTTTGACATAAATGCCTACAGCCGCGCGGTACGTAAACATGCGATAGGGCTGCCCGCCTCCAGCATTTTAATTACACTTGCCTACTTTGTGTTTCCATTTAGTTTTGTGATTGTAAATATACTTTTTTTTATATAAACAAAAAAAATACTTTGTGAATTAAATAGGAAGTGTTCAATAAAAATGCGCGTTGTTTTTTGATTGGTAGATTTAATTAAAAAAAACCGGCCAAGTGCGAGTCGGACTCGCACACCGAGGGTTCCGTACTCTAGAAGTAAAAGTAAAACGATAATATTATATAAATTTGCTTATTAATCGTTAACTTTGTTTGTGGAGGTCTATTGTTAATATAAAAAAAACTATGCTAGTTAGAGCGTTGGTTTTATTTTTCCTTTAAAATATACATAAACCTCTATTGACCATAATTATTTCTGATTTTTCGATTGGTAAACTTCGGAGATAAGGGGGGGGGGGGAAACGGTATATTTTTCGACATTTTGCCCGATTATTCAAAAACTATTATATTTAAAAATAAATAAAAATTTGTTTTAGAATGTACAGGTAAAGCCCTTTCATATGATACCCCACTCGGTATAGTTATCTTACTTTGAAATTTCAAACTCCCGATTTTTCCTCTTTTTTAATTAAACTAAAAAGAATTTTTGATTTTTTCTTATTCCAATGTTGTTGGGCCACTATTATACACAACTATTCCAAATTTCATGTCGATAGCTTTAATAGTTACTTAAATAATCGACTGTGACAGACGGACGGACGGACGGAGAAAGTCTCACCATAAGGGTTCCATTTTTACCATTTTGGTACGGAACCCTAAAACCATGTTTATGAATGAATAACAAATCGGTCTTATAAATTTGCGACCGAAAAATATTTGCGCCTCGACTGAGACGTACGAAATGCTTTATTATTAAATTTTAAAGTATAAAAAATCCGCATTCTAATATATCCTCCTCGTCATATTAAATATGTACTTGAACTTATTTTTAGTAAAAAAATTGCGCAGTTATTGTTAAAAAACATAACACCGTCCGTTCGTCACTGCGGCACAGTCGCGACTGTCTGCGTACCGAGTGCTTACCGAGATCGAGGCGCGTAGGCATAGCTCGCGCTTCGTCCGTTTGTATGAAGTTACAATACTGTATACAGATAATATTACCGTGATAGCGTGCCGCTAGTGTAAAAATAAATCACCTTGGCAGCACCGTCTTAATTTTGCTCATTATTTTTAGAGATGTATACCTACGGTTCAAAACTTTTTTATTTGGGCAGTCAGGGAGGGTGGGTAATTATATCTTCGGATGAAGCAACTCATATAATAATGATCGAACTTCACTTCAGGTAAGTTCGTTTGATCACTTATTATATTTCTTTGCTTCATCCTTCAATATAAATATTACAAAGGTAGTTGTTTAGAGTAAAAAGTTTTGATAAACATGTACGCAATACAGATTTTGTAAATCGTGTATTTTTAATCACTTTCTTATGGAAATACTAATTAATTTGCTTGCATACACTTTAACAATATTAAAATTTATTTATGATATTATTATTATAATATTATTTAATACTATAAATTAGAATATATTTATTTTTATGATTAGGTATAATTCATAAATTGATTCCCTATTAGATGTGTTAACGCAATTATTATTAAGACCTGTCTTGGCAGGGTCTGGCATAATCTCCCTCATCCGCCATGGATCTAACATCTAAGCAGCGAAAGAATGAGTTCGATGTGTTAGTCCAGCCTGCCGTTTTTCTAATTTCCTCAACGCTCGCCTGAGCGTGAGGCGCTGTGCGCTTGTGTCAACGCTGCTCCCTGATACCGTTTACTTGATCCACCTGCTGATCGATTGAAGTTCGGCCTTTTTGTAAGGCTTCTTGTAGGTAAATAGCAGGTTATTTGTCCCCTCAGATCTTATATTTTTAGTTCTGGAAATATAGTGTGTGGAGGGGTGTAGCAGGGCAGATGCTCAGATTTTCTTGAAAGTAAGGTAGGAAGAGAGAGAGAGAGAGAATAGGCTTGGTATCTGCCGCAGCGTATGTTTTTTTTTTTTTTGTAATTTACCGTTATTCTAATTTAAACCCCGATTTCGAAAGTAATATTGCTTTCCAATTTAATTGATGGAAGAGTTTGTAGCCTATGAGCAGTGCAAATTGCTAGTATACTGAAAAGTTTCTTAGTGATTTTTTCTAAAGATGAGTGACTATAAGGGAACCAATTTTTAATATAGTTTAAAACAAGTTGAGGGACCCAAGTACGGGAGTAATAGGGTTTGGTTGATCTTAACTTATAGACACCTTTGAGGAGACGTTTTACGCTCGCTCCAGAAACAATGCTGTTTCTTAGCATAAATTATATTGCAATTCGATAAGGGTTCGTAACAAACGCTGTAAGAGAAGATACCTAATGCTGGTCTTTGACGGTTTAAATACATTTTTATTATTTAATTTACACAACTGCCACCGAAACTTGAATGTGGTATTATATTGTTTTAAAATACTGTCAGAGAATGATGTTAACATTAGTGACGCTGAGTCTGGGTCGGTGCCTTGTTTTAAGGGAGAGAGAGAGAGAGAGAGAGAGAGAGAGAGTCCGGAGAGTCTCGCGACACTCAGGGTAAGTTACTTGTGCAAGGAATGGTGAAATGAGATTGCAATAAGTATTAATGAGGATTAACATTAAGTAGTATCCGAAACTACCAAGCTTTGTAGGAGAGAGTACCACGCTTGTGGTAACCAATTTGAAAAAACTAGGATTCCGTTTGCCTCGTTATCAATGATTTTCCTCAGACACTTTAAAATTAAAGAAAAAGGGAGGAAACAAAAATCATAGAAAAATATAAAAGCCCCACATAGTGTAAATGCATCGACAGATAAAGCGTCCGGATCTTGTTGTCAAGGCACGGATTTTTTAAATTTAGTATTGTTATTCAAGCAAAAACGGACTTAAAGCCTAGGTATCTCAAATAGGTTATAACTTCTTTTATGACCTTGATTAAAACACCTGGAGTCACTGATAAGACGAACAGCCTAACATTAGGTTTAGGCATCAAGAAAATAAAACTCGGAACTAATAGCTCCTATTTGTAATAAATTATTATTAATAACAACCCACATATTAAGTTGGTAAGCTGTTATCCTGCGCCGCAGTGTTACGCCCCCCCCCCCCCCCCCCCCAGTTCATGACGAGTACCGACGAGGCGCTCGCCAGTTTTCCTGGTTGCGGGCTGGTCGAGTACCCGTATATAGTTAGGTAAGAACATAACATATATTGTCTCGCAGACAATAATTTGTAGCTAATGTACATATATATTCACGATTACACATTTTCTACACAATTGTCATAAGGATATGGCTCATAACTAGCTCGCAGCTAGTAAGGTTATCACAATTACCAATTTTCTTTTGTGGAGTCACAGCTTTAGCAGCTTTAGGATATGGCTCATGAGTAGCTCGCCGCTAGTTATGTAATCGCAATCGACTCGCAGTCAACGATTTGTTTAAGGAATCACAGCTTTAGTATGTGATTTATGAATAGCTCGCAGCAAGTTATGTTATCGCAATTGATTCGCAGTTAATCCCTTTTTATTGTGGTGTTACAGCTTTAGGATTTGACTCATGAGTAGCTCGCAGCTAAGAAGTCACATCTTTAGGATATGAACCATAAGTAGCTCGCAGCTAGTTATGTTATCGCAATTGACTCGCAGTCAATCCCGATTTGTTTGAGGAGTCACAGCTGTAGGATTTGACTCATGAGTAGCTCGCAGCTAGGAAGTCACATCTTTAGGATATGAACCATAAGTAGCTCGCAGCTAGTTATGTTATCGCAATTGACTCGCAGTCAACCCCGATTTGTTTGTGGAGTCATAGCTGTAGGATTTGACTCATGAGTAGCTCGCAGTTAGGAAGTCACATCTTTAGGATATGAACCATAAGTAGCTCGCAGCTAGTTATGTTATCGCAATTGACTCGCAGTCAATCCCGATTTTTTTTTCTTGTGGAGTCACAGCTTTAGGATTTCACTCATGAGTAGCTCGCTCGCAGCTAGTTATGTTATCGTAATTGACTCGCAGTCAATCCTGATTTGTTTGTGGAGTCACAGCTTTAGAATATGACTCATGAGTGGCTCACAGCTAGTTATATTATCGCAATTGACTCGCAGCCAATTCCAATTTGTTTGTGGAGTCATGGCTTTAGTATATGACTGATGATTAGCTCGCAGTTAATCATGTTATTGCAATAGGTTCGCAGTCAATCCCTGTTTGTTGTTTTTTAGTTTCTCGGATAAAGCCAATCCAAATAAAGTTTTGTCTCCTTCCGAATCTTATAGCACTTCTTGTTGAGTTGAGGCATTAAGAGTTTAATGCTGCTTTGAGTGATTCCGAAGTTTGAATCACATAGGATCCTGCAGCCGTCTTCCTGCTTAGGTGTTTCATGGCCTGCACCCTGTTTTCACTTTCTTTTAATAGTAGGCCCATTCCTTTACTAACGGCCGTGATACTCAGGACGAGTAGTCTTTGACGCATCCCCTTTTTTAATATAAAGAGCCATATGGTTGGCATGAATATTTTCACCATACTTCGGGGAAACATGCGTCGATTTCTCAAGCGCCGAGGGTAATTTTGAGTCAATTTCGAGTTGACCGACTTTTATAAAGTAACTTTGAACCCTTTGTCAAAATGACCATTCAGTATCTGGATTAACTGTACCTACTAGACTCGGCGTCGGCTTGATTTTCTTCGGTGTTTACGTATGACGCAAAAAAAAAACAAAGCTCACATTGTTCACACCAATGCCAACTGGTTCTAGTTAACTTATTTAAGTGAGGGTATTGAATGCCTCTCTTTCAATTAATATAACTCATTACCGTCGTAGTGTCGACACGAACATTGCACAGTTGTTTAAGTTACGAGCAAGACTTTCAAACCGAGGAAAATGGCCATTATTTCTTCCAAATATTTAATATCTTCTATAATATCTAATAATATGCTACTTGCTCTGCTTGTTCATCTACCATTGCTTTTAATTTTACGTGTTTCGTAACAATTAGTGTTTTCAGATAAATCGAAGAAAAGGTGGGTAGTTAGTTCCCTTACGCTTCGCTTGGCTCGTCTTGGCAGGGACACTACCGTCTCTCCAGATAAATAATATTATATTTTTGTTTACAAGTAGGTACTCGAATATAGTTAACTTTGAGTAATAAACCAGCAATGGAGAGGACTTGACCCCTAATTTATTCGCAAAAAAGTCTGTCAATTACGGTGGGGGGCGAGGTAGCACACATGAAAACTTGCTTACTACAGTTGCATTTTTCCATCACGTCGCTATGCACGCACACAATATAATTAGCAAACACTACCTTAAAGTATATGCACACTATCACATTCACACACAGGGACGCTCTATCATTACATGAAACAATCGCATTATTTGTGTAAGCATTTTAGGGATTTGACACTATCGATTATCGACTTTCGATAAGTTTTTCTAATAATTATTTACAACAGAGTTACTTTATTCGAGAGTAAATTTTTTTGTTCGAGATCTTTAACATGGTAGGTATATAGAAGCGCTAGGAAACGAGGTTCTTGCCGTTATTTTAGTCATAATATGCCTTTGCTATTAGATTGACTCTTTGTAGGCTTTTAGTACTTGCGTAAAGATACAGCTAGAAACTTTGGACTATATTGACGCTGGAAAGCGATCTAGCTTATTTCGAAAAATAACAAAATGACTTTTTTATATATTTGGAAGAAAAAGATACTGCGTCGGATTGTCGGATTTTCGTTTTCCTATGACATTATTTTTCTAAGATAGTATCTTACCTTCTCTACATGTTTATATTATATTTTTTGTTATTCATATTTTTCAACGTACTCAAAAATGCTGTAAATACTAAGACACCATCTATTTTTCAATATTATACAGATACTTCAAAAAAGTTATCAATACTTTTTAGCAGTGCAGTGCACTTAGGTGTACCTACTGTAAGGACTTAGGATTATCTGATTATTAACAGATTTTGTAGATACCAAGGTATTTACTCCGTCATTATACTCTCAATCTCATGCTGAAAGCATGCTGTAGGTACCACAGTATATCACCTTAGAGCAGCTGTTTAGTTATGATTTAAGGTTATAAGCCACCAGGGAGTGCTGTACTTTGTCATAGATTTTTAATAATATTGTTTATTAAGTTGAGAGACATTTAATTTTTATTTGAATACGTAGTGGGTATTAATATTGAACACATTGATTTTTTAAGTAATCTTGTTTAAATAAACATACAGCATTTTTAATGAAACATCATTTGTTTTATTTATGTTTAAAGCGAAATTTACGATGTATCTATTTCTAAAAAGTATATTAAGTACAAACTGTTAGGACTACATCATGTTTCCTTATAAATAAATACAGCATAGTTAGCATTTCAGAGTTTAGAGTTATTTCGTGGTTTCATATGTATCAAATACCAAGTTACAGCAACATTGCTTCTTGAAATTGAAAAACTATTAGTCGAAATTGATATAAAACTAATGTATAAAACTAAAGTAATTCTACTTTAGAATTATATAATTAGTATCATCTGATGTGTTACATTAAAAAATATGCTTTTTGAAAAAAATCTGCTCCTGATAGCTTATTATGAGCTGTTATGATTTTTTAAAACGTTATTGGCTCTGGTTTAAAGTTCACTTTTTCGATTTACAAGATCGTTTTCCAGCGTTGAATAATATTCTCTCAGTCCAGTATGGAGGAAACATAAAAAGGAAAAACTGAACCCTAAAAAAAAAATTATTTAAAGTTATGATTGGTAAGTTAAAACTTGTACCTACTTACTTTACTTGGAAGGCTTATTTTTTTCATCTACTTCATCTGAACGAAGTGTATATTTGTTTGTAATGCTAGGCTGCCGCCATGGCTATAGTGGCCACCCCATCTGTAATAAAACACCGCCAAGCTATTTAGCTTTCCGGTAAACCTAGCGGGATGAATAAGAAGTATGGGTACTTTAATTCAATTGCTAAGTTTTAATGAACCAAATATGTATAGAATTTAAATATTTTTTTTCCCCAATGAACCATTAGTAAGACGATAAAAATATCTCGGTATAAATAATTTATACAATCCCCCCACCAATATCGACATATGAAATCTTGCTGTCCAGCCCTAATTTTATTGCGGTGTGGCCGACTTCATAAAATTAAAGTCCTAATTTTCGAGTAAGAAAGACTTACGTAGAACTTATCATTATTATTAAACAATTTTTTAGTCTCGTTTTCATTATTTTTTGTATTATATTTGTAAAAATCCTTTCTTAGCGGATGCCTACGTCATAGTAGATATGCGTTGATAAATCAGTGAGTCAGTCACCTTTTCATTTTATATATTTAGAAAATCATATCACACTGGCTATATGGAAATATATACCTATAAATTTTGAAATAATTGAGTAAAAAAACTAATATAAATGCATTTTAAACAATAGTGGGAGAGTACCAGCCAATCAGACACCATTGCGATCGTTATAATAATGCAATCATTTTAACCGACTTCAAAAAAGGAGGAGGTTCTCAATTTGAATTTTTTGTATATTTGTTACCCAATTATTCCGCCAAATAATGAATGGAATTTGATAATTTTTTTTTGTTTAGTAGGGCATACTTCAGAGGTGGTTCCCATATAAATTTTTGTTGATATAATGTTAGATGTTACTCCATAACTACGTCAAATCTGAACCGATTTCAATTTTTTTTGAAAGAAAGCATAATAAGGTTGGGCCTATTTAAAAGGTGAAGAAAAGATGATTCATATCTTCGGTGATGGAGGAAGGAACTCAATGATTAAGAGCAAATTGCTCGCGATCAGAGATATACACAAAAAAAGCTTAAAATAATAATGTAAAAAAAATATCTTTAAAAAACCGACTTCATACGCCGATCGGGCAAAGTTGGGCTAGCGTCGCGCATTAGTTTCATCATTTATATTTAGGCCCGCCCGACTTCAACATACATGTACAAATTAAAATTGTTTTATACTTTGTAGTGGCGTTTAAAGTCGGTTTTATAGAAAGAATTTTTTATCATTATTTGATAATCCCACAGACGATCAAAGTTCGTATTTATATATCTAGTCATATTTTACTTAAAGCTTATAAATTAGTCGTTCACCCCTTCCTATTCTATCGTGATTTTAATTCTATGGGATCAATTTATAATGCAGTTCAAGATAAAGGTCTCTAAACGAATAGTAAGTAGGAAGATTAATTTTCAATATTTTCCCCAAATTATTTCATGTACGATTAAGTAGCAACATTTTCAGATCGACAGTTTTCTTAAGTTTTCTGCATAAGTATTGCATTATTTGGATAAAATAATACATCAGAAGTAAATAAATGTTATCCTTTAGTAAACTGGATGTTTTAAATATTTTTTTAGAAGAAAATACTCTCATATTCGGCATTTATAGCGGAGCTCATTCCCCGCTAACCATACGTAGTTGACAGGCGCGTGACTCGAGTCAAACAGTTTTATATAACGAGTAGGACCACTGCTCATACCCAACTTACAGAGGGGTACGCGCGTCAATTCTTCTCCTGTGTTGGTTTATTACTCAAAGATAGTTAACGGCTGGGCAAGCTACTAAAGCCCCGTTGAGCGAATGTTACGAGCATAGTTGAGTGAATTCGTGAATTTTATTACATTTTTCGAATGTATAATATGATATGTAGAAATAATAATGATAAATTACCTAAATAAATCCGAGACACTTGGGGGGTAGGTACTAAGTTAATTCCATCGTGATTGATGACAAGTTGTAACAATAGTGTTACCATAATAATCGTTATAGTTGTGTTTTAATTTTTATTAATTTTCATAATAAAACACTTCCGCAAGTATTTGCAGAGTAGGTAACGTAATATTTAATTCAGAATATTTACGTTTTCTCTGATACCTCGTAATCGATGAAGACTCACAGTAAACCTCGATACAAAAAGTGTACCGTTTTTATGTTAATGCAAAAACAATAATATAGTAGGCTATGTGGCGGTACGTAAGCGCAAACAAGAGATCGTTTGAACAAAGAAAAGAGCTCGTACCGTTTTCCTTCGATGATGATGATGATGATCATTTCAGCCGATGAACAATACTGCAATCACACTATCCTACAATATCACTCGATCTTCTGCACTTCTGGTTAAATTATTAAGTGCGGCGCGCTGAGCGCGTGCGGTCCTTATCTCGCGCGAAAAAGTAATGAGCAAAATTAAGACGGTGCTGCCAAGGTGATTTATTTTTAGGGTAGGGTATAACTGTAAAATACGCGGACTTATCTCTGGCGACTGGAGTGACTACCTTTGTAATATTTATATTGAAGGATGAAGCAAAGAAATATAATAATAAATATAAATAAAAATGAATGTTGGTAAGCGCATAACTCAAGAATGGATGGACCAATACGGTTAATTTATTTTTTTGTTTGTTCCTTAAGGTCCACGGAAGGTTTTAATACTTGATAAAAAAATTAAAAAAATTATAATAGATAAGTTGGCGGTACGAAGTTCGCCGTGTCAGCTAGTTATAGATAAGATATAAAAAACTATTCTAGTTAGAGCGTTGGTTTTATTTTTCCTGTAAAATATACATAAACTTCTATTGACCATAATTATTTCTGATTTTTCGATTGGTAAACTTCAGAGATAATTTTCGAAATTTTGTTTTTAAAATATGTTTTAGAATGTACTGATAGTCGATTTATAAGACGTTATCACGTCAAAAACCGGTGGATTTTCCAAAAAAGAATTCATACAAAACTTGTTCTGACAGGTACTAAAACAAAAAAGTATTTGCCAAATCGGTTTGCAGTTGAGCCATTCTCTCAAGTCATCACTTGTGTATCATCAATTCATCATACATGCGACGATGCGGCAATTGCTTTTTATTGACCGAGCGAAGCGAAGGTCTCTGAGTCTACTTGAGTGAATTTGCACTTGTCCGTCCGTCCGTCTGTTCGTCCGTCCATCCGTCCGTCCGTCCGTCCGTCCCGTCTGTCAGAGCCTAATAACTTCTGAATTACTGAACGTAATTACTTCAAATTTAGATATAATATGTAAACCGATGGCCTCCAGCCGAAAATGGCTTAAAAGTTATAAAAATCTTTATTTCAGGGGGGCTCTCATAGAAGCGAATGCGAAGGAAAATATTTTTTTTTGCGATTCATAGGGTTGCTGTGTATCATTTTAAAGATAATTTGGAACAGAGTACAAAAGTATTTTTTTTATAATTTTTTTCCTAAAATTGACGTAATAGGAGGCTCTCAAAGTGGAGATTATATTTGACCTCAGAAGTCACGATCGCTTGAAAGGCCGTGCTTGAAACTTTCATAATTATTAGCGTTATATCATGTACTTGAACTACAAATACTAAAATTAGATAAATATAATAAGCTGCAGTATTTTTATCCGAACTTCACAATGATGTCAATAGATGGCGCTCTCATCTCTTATTGCAAACGCATCAGAAGTACTAATACATTAACATAATAATCAATTAATTAAAATTATTATATATTTAAATATCAAACATCAATAAAACATCACGACGCGACGTGAAGTTTTATGCATTGTTGTTTTTGCATGTTTTCTGATCGTGTCGATAGACGACGCTGTGAACAAATAATTAAATTTGAATGTTCCAAAAAACTATACCTAAAGTAGAATCAATAATTCAGTAGACAGAATTGACATTTACAGTGTTGTCAGTTTCTGATGAAAATAAAATAGTGTTGTGACTAAAGGGTCCACATCAATCACTTACTCATTACGTCGTGTAACAAAACACTTATTTTTTTATTTACTAAGAAAATTCTCAAATTGTGTTTATTATAATTGATACAAAAATATTTTGAATAGCAATTATGATCTTATCCAAAATCTGATCTCGTCTTTGTCGGCCTATACTGAGGAAATAAAACAACTTTTAGTACTAAAAATAGATCTTAAATATTTCTATTCGTGCTTTCTTTATTACAGCTTTAAAAAGGTGACCTTTATTACTATTTCTATTACATATTATGTGATCTTATGAGATTTATAAAATGAAATGTAATAGTACAGTACTACAGCTAGCACTACCTACTAAACTAGAACATCACTATTACAATAAATATGGCAATATTATTTTACAAAGTGATATTAGTAACTGTCATTTTAGTCTACTGAATTATTGATTCTACTTTAGGTACCTATTGATCCCTGATTTCCCTAACCTTTATGGGCTACCTATGTTAAGTTAGGTGACGCTTTCTGTCAACTTTGTTATTACGAACCTCTACGGGACAACTAAAGGTGAAAATGACATTGGGATGTTAGGATTGTATTTAGGGGCTACCTACGTAAAGAGACTTCTACTTAGGGGATAATTTAGGTATGGTTGGTGAAAACGGGCATAATAATAATGTCAATTTTGATCGTCATGTGTCTATTGAATGAATAAGTGGGAAACCGTTACCGCGAGGTCTCAGTTCGGGGCGAACCACTAGTTTATGTAGATAGATAAAGTCCAGATTTCCTTACTTGAGTATTCGAGTAAACAAACACAGAGGTGTTTGCCGTATCAAGAGTGATATGAATATCACTTATTTACACACAAATCACACATTTTTAACTATGTATAACTGTCTAGATCTATTCATCAAACACATTCGTTACGATTTACACCAAAAATTACTTCGAGTTTACCATTATAAGATATTTATTTTCTCAAAAACGAAATATTAGCAGAACTCATTTGCACAGATTAGGAGAAAGTGACATTTCGTAACCCTATATTGTCTATGAATAGTTGAGGTGGGGACAGGCGAATGAGTGACCTTATGAATGGATTGAATCCATGGAACTAGGAATTACGACTAGTCTTCCTTCTTCAATGAT
Organism: Oeneis ivallda; assembly: GCA_029955525.1. Lineage (NCBI taxonomy): Eukaryota > Metazoa > Arthropoda > Insecta > Lepidoptera > Nymphalidae > Oeneis > Oeneis ivallda. The sequence goes on along the minus strand of JARPMR010000006.1, from coordinate 15,584,154 downwards.
TGAATCATCATTACACTAGAGGTGAGTAACTTTAGAACATAAAATATAATGGATATTGATCTATACATATAATAAAACTGTAACTGGAAGATTTCTGTACATTTAATATATTTTGAAAATTTTTATTGGGGGATGCTTTACTATCGATACTGAGCCCAAAACAGATTTTTATTTAATTTTTGTCTGTTTGTTTGTCCTTCTTTCACGTAAAAACTACCACACAGATTTCTACAAAATTTTATACCGTGGTAGCTTATTACTCGGGTCAACATCTAGGCTACTTTTTATCCCGGAAAATCAAGGAGTTCCCGAGGGACTTTAAAAACTAAATCCACGCGGACAAAGTCGCGGGCATCAGCTAGTAAAAAATAAATCACTAGCAGAAAATGATTGTAATGGTTAACTTAAATAAAATTAGATATTATTATAAAATAAAAAATAGATAATCTTAATCTATATTATTACCAAAATAAAGAACATTTTACTAAAGAAAACAGGTAAATAAAAATACACTACTGTTTTTTTTTTAAGAAAATTGTTTGTATCACAATGTTACCCACAAATGGGGTATACTTTAGAATAGAACGAAAATCTGATTAGTAATAATTAATAAATCTTGGTTAATTTTTTCTTGTAAAATCCTCTTTTTAATATAATTACGAAAAAGATATTGTTTAGTTACTTTTTACGTCAAATTTGTAGTAATGGTACACGTCTATGACCATCGCAGTTGGGATGAAAATCATTCAGTTGTATAATGCTTTCACATTCGTTCAATCGCTCATGCGATAACTTCCCAACCCTATAAATTGTCTTTGGTTAACATTCGGCCATTATTGTTTACTCGAATACTCAAGTAAGGAAATCTGGACTATAGATAGATAGTTAATAGTATGTATATTTTTGTCTTTAAAAGTAATCTCAGAAACAAAAAACTCTAACGATCCTAAGTACAGATTGACCTGATGAACGAATGTACACGACATTGATGCAGGAAATCGAGCGCCGCGCTCTGATTAATTTCTTCACAAAAAAGAAAAATCTAAATTGATTCACGAAAAATGTCACAATTTGCAAGAATTTTATCTGCAGTGGTAGAGACTATTAAAATAAAGTACCTCATCACACAAAACAACAAAATGATTATCGAGTGAGCTATTTACAGTTAGTGTGAAAAACACGCTGAAAAAAACTTGTTCGAAGATAACAAAAATATGTATTTTTAAGTAAATAAATAATAATTTGTCGTCGTTTTTAGGGTACCCAAAGGGTGCCAACGGGACCCTATTACTAAGCTTCCGATGTCCGTCTGTCCGTCCGTCTGTATCTCGTAAACCGTTATTACGGTTACGGTAGACAGTTGAAATATTCACATAATATTGTGTATTTCTATTGCCGCTATAACAACAAATAATAAAAAGAAAATTAAGTTAAAAAATAGAGGGGGCTCCCGGGATCCCATGCCTACATGGAAATGGAGTCGAAATAAAATTTTATTTTTTTACCCTGGCATGTGGGGTGTCATTGTCTAGCGAGCTCATTAAGTGGAGTTCAAATATATATATTTTTTTATTTTTTAACTACAAAAATGAAGAAATAGGGCCGTCAAAGTTTTAGACCAATTTTGTTAGGGAGTCTATCTCAAAAACTAAACTAGTTAGGAATTCGAAATTTTGGTATGTTATGTACTATATAGTGTATTTAAACAACAAATACTGAAAACACCGATTTATATTGCGGTTTGTAAGTTTTGACTAAAACAAACGAGCATTTTTCCCCATATGCTAGTTTAGTACCTTCTAAGAACTAAGATATTAAAATATATATCTAATTTAAAAAAAATGATTTGGTCATATGTACGGAACCCTAAAAGAGTGAGGCCCGACTCGCACTTGGCCGATTTTTTGAACCCTCACAACTTGGGTTTGGATTATACAAGATAAACAAAATTCTCAGGGTACGATGTGAATAGTGACCTTATTAAACATATAGGTAAAGCAGGGGTCGGCAACGCTGTGACCGCGGGCGCGCGTGCGCCCGCGACGTCTTTTTGATGCGCCCTTCGTACGAAGGGCACATACAGGCATACTATAGAGTAGACCTAGCATGAATGACTGACCGAGCGAAGCGCGCGCGGACGCGGGCGGTCGGCGCATGCGTGGTATACTCCCGCGAACCCCGCGCCCGCCCTGCTATCGCAGCGCGCACTGTAAAAGAGTCAGTGCGCTACGATATTGAGAGTTAATTAGTCGAGTTTTTGTGTCGTTAGTTTTATCTACGTACCTACTTATTTGGAGACTTGTTTTGTTATAATATTGTGTTTTCAACATGAGTAAAAGACCAAGGACATATTATTTCAATAAAGAATGGGAAGAACAGTTCTTTTTTATTGAGTTTAATGGGAAAAGTATTTGTTTATTATGCAACGCCAGTGTAGCAGTGCCTAAAAAAAGTAACATTGAAAGACACTTCAATACTTTGCATGCTATGTCGTGTAATAATAGCTTTCCCCCAAACACTGAAATCCGGAAGAAACGTGTCGGTGAATTGAAGACAAATTTATCGAAACAACAAAGTGTTTTTACCAGGCCAGTTCAACTTTCGAAAAGCGCTACTATTGCATCTTTAAAGGTTTCTCATTTGTTGGCTAAGAAGAAAAAACCTTTTGTAGACGGAGAATTAATAAAGGAAGCTTTCTTAACAGCTGCTGATTCTGTCTTTCAGAATTTTAAAAACAAAACCGAAATTATGGCGGCTATTGAAACGATACCATTGTCAGCTCGAACAGTGTCGAGAAGAATAGAAGTTATTGCTACAGATATGAAATCGGAGTTGGAAAGTGACATTCAGAAGTGCGAGTTTTTTTCTCTTCAACTCGACGAGTCTACCGACATTTCTGACACTGCACAGTTGTGTGTTATCATTAAAATGGTATTTAATGATTTTACCACCAAAGAAGAATTTTTGAAGTTATTGCCGCTGAAGGGTCGCACACAAGGTAAAGATATTTATGATGCATTTCTAGCCTTTGCACAAGAAAGCCAGTTACCATTTCAAAAATTAGCTGCCATAGTAACTGATGGTGCACCTGCAATGATAGGCAATAAAAATGGCTTTATTGCGCTGTGTATGGCAAATGATTTGTTTCCTCAATTCGCTCATTATCACTGCATCATCCATCAAGAGGCGTTGTGTGCCAAAATTTTTCGTTTTGAACACGTCATGAAGATTGTCGTAAAGATAGTTAATTCTATTAGGGCTGCGGCAATGCAACACCGTTTGTTTCGGCAACTGTTGCAAGATGAAGATGCCGAGTATGAGGACTTGATATTGCATACAGAAGTTCGATGGCTGAGCAGAGGTAAAGTGCTTGTACGCTTTCTCACTTTATTAAACGAAATAAAACAGTTCTTAGCAACGAGAAAAGAAGATTATCCACAGTTGACTGATCACTCATGGCTAGCAGATTTGGGGTTTCTCACAGATGTAACAATAAAACTAAATGAACTAAACCTGGAATTGCAAGGAAAAAATCGTCATGTTGCGAAAATGGTTGGATCGGTGAATACATTTAAGGCCAAACTGGCTTTATGGAAATCCCATTTATTAAGAAATTCAACTTCACACTTCCCAAATTTAAAGAAAATTTTTGAACACCTCAATGTACGTGAAACAGATATTGATATCACTTCGTTTGCCTCATATTTAGATACGCTTTTGGATGAATTTAATTCTCGTTTCAAACAATTCAAGAATCTTGAGCCTGTCTTGGAGTTTATACTTAATCCTTTCGCAGATGGTGATGTTTCTGAAAGTCTCAAAAACTATTTTGGCATAGAAAACTATGATGAATTAGAGCTGGAAATAATAACCATGAAGAACGACTTGAGCCTGAAATCATACATGAGGGACGAAAGCTTTTGGAATATTGTTGATGAAAATAAATATCCTATTTTAAGATCATTATCTCTCAAAATACACGCGTATAGTGCATCAACATACGCATGCGAATCTATATTTTCGACTATGAAACACTTAAAATCTAAATACAGAAGCAGAATGACAGACTTAAATTTGGACCAATGTATTAGGACAGGTACTTCTAATTATGAGCCAGATTTCATGAAGTTGTCAGAAGAAATACAAGGTCAAGGATCACACTAATAAAATTGCAACTAATTTTCGTAATTACATACTAATATTGACTGTATGTACGCCATTGTACGCTGAATTTAAATAAACGTCTTTTTTTGTATTTGTGTAACATTTATTATTTGCGTCAACTTGTCATGCGCCCTTCAGGAATAAACTATTTTAGAATGAGCCCTTAGGCTGGATAAGGTTGCCGACCCCTGGTAAAGTTTCAATTGCATAGCTCTTATACTTTAGATTTTATTGATATCTAAAAAACCCCCGATTTCGTCACTGACTCACTCACTGATCGAAAATTCTTAGGGTACATCCCGAAGTCCTAGAAAGCTGAAATTCGGTATATAAGCTAGTATTAGTACACAAATGGCCAAGCCACATATTTTGAATAACGTGTAGAGTTAGTGAAGTTAGGGCTTGTAGATTTTCGGCGTGTAGAGTTAGAAGCTTGGCTCTACATGAGATTGATATCTTTTTAACAGCTGTGCGAACGCGATTTAACGGCCTAAAAGTTGCCTACCTTATTTTATTTTTCATGTGCCCCCTGAATAGCCCCATATAAAGAAAGGAAACTTTTTTTTATTTGGTTCCGTACCAAAATGGTAAAAATGGAACCCTTATGGTGAGACTTTCTCCGTCCGTCCGTCTGTCATAGTTGATTATATTTTAGTAACTATTAAAGCTATCGACATAAAATTTGGAATAGTTTTGTACTAGCCCAACAACCTTTGGATTAAAAAAAACAAATTACTTTTAGTTTAATTAAAATAGGTGGAAAATTGGGAGTTTAAAATTTCAAAGTAAGATAACTATACCGAGTGGGGTATCATAATATGATATTATCATACGATATCATACGGCCTTTCATATGATATTATCATATGAAAGGCCTTTACCTGTACATTCTAAAACAGATTTTTATTTATTTTTAAATAATTATGTTTTTGATTAATCGGGCAAAATTTCGGAAAAATACACCCAAGTGTGCAAGCTGGTTCCATAGTGAGGTAGAATTGAAATGACTTGGAATAATGGGAGGTAGAGCTGGCATCCTGGTAGTGGCAATGAAAGTAATATAATTATGTATCTTTAAAATATCTTATATAAATTATACCTACCACCCTTATTCCTCCTGCCTTAGGGATAGAATTTTTAGCAGTTCATGATATTGCACGGTGTGGTTATTAGTACGTAGGTAGTATGTAGGTTATTTCAGGAATATTTTCACTAAACTTCCCGGTTGGGGCTATCCGTTGTTTGTCAGTCAGTCAATCATTCAATACGATAATGTTTTACATACATAGGGCATAGCTCCCCAATCTCCATCCCGAACCTGCTTAGTCACGAATCTAAATAAGAATATATAAAAACTCTTTTTAAAAACCGCCTTCAAACCCCACTACAAAGTATAAACTAATTTTAGTTTGTATACACAATACTTATTATTAATATATTACAATTATTTTGAATTCGGGCGGGCCTAAATAGTACCTATGAAAACGATGCGCAACGCTAGCCCGACTGCAACATACGTGTACAAACTAAAACTATTTTATACTTTGTAGTGGCGTTTGAAGTCGGTTTAAAAAAAAACCAAAATTATATATTAGTGTAGCTTCATAGAGTCAATCTACAAATTGTCTGATCGCGAGCGATTTGCTCTTATTCATTGAGGAGTTTCGTCCTCCATCATCGAAGTTATTCATCAGATCTTCAAAAAATTTAAATGGGACCAACCTGATGGTATGCCCTTTCAAATAATATATTTTTTTATTGAAATCGGTTCAAATTTGACGGAGTTACATCGCCAAAAAAAAATAAGCGTCGAATTAAGCACGTCCTCCTTTTTTGAAGTCGGTTAATAAATAAATGATGAGAAAGATTTACTTACGAATTCACTAAAGATATTATTATGTGGCTAACCATTTAAATATTCGCATTTCTTTGTGTGCAGGTGTCAATCGCGCCTGTTTCGCATATTGATGATAATGTACCAACTACAAACTGAGGTTCTAAGTACAGTTCGGGCAGTGCGTATTATAATGAGTACCTACTATAAATAGTACCTACTATAAATCCAGCAACTGTAATCAGAGTTTGGTCTATCATCCGTCCACCGCTGGACAAAGGTCTCATGAAAGGTTCGCCAGAGAACACAATTTTGTGCTGTGTGTTTCCAACACTTAAGAGTTTGTCCCAAAGAGAAACACAACATAGTGGTGTTATATGCAAGGGAAGCGCGCAATAAACTTCATTCAATGATCGAAGGTGTTGGTCGCATTGTTATTACATCGTCAGCGACTGTGTATAAGTTTGTCCCAACAGAATATCTATCTAATATCTTTAAACGAGCAATTCTTGTATATATATATATATATATATTCTGAATCTCGGAAACGGCTCTAACGATTTTCATGAAATTTGGTATGCAAGGGGTTTCGGGGGCGATAAATCGATCTAGCTAGGTTTCATTTTTAGAAAAGGTCGTTTTATCCGTGTTTTCAGGCAGTGAAAAACCCCTTACAATATTATTAGAATACGAAGGTTTTCGCCATCATCTATAAATTCCCGATAGCTCGACGGTAAGTCGGGCGGTCTAGAAACCAGCAGACCCCGGTTCGAGTCCGAGACGATTATATTTTCCTCTATGAATTTTATTATTATTTATAATTTTTTTAATATATAATTTCCAAAAAACATGATTTACTAAAAATAAAATCCCGATTAACCGAGGAAAGCTCGGTCACCCAGATATTAACATATTATAGTGGCGTTGTAGTGCAAGGCAAGCGCGAATAAACTTCATTAAATGACTGAAGTGGTTGGTCACATTGTTTTGACGCGTCCACGCCACACGTCACGCCATGTGGCGGGATGCGACTGATGCGAGGTGCCCTAAATTGGGTAAAGCGGCACGAAGAAGCGGGCGCTCGGGCTGTACTTGAGGCGATTTATCCACGCGCAACTATAAGCGGGCAACGCGGCTTTGGCAACGCGCCGCCGCGCTCTATTTTTAACGAACCTTGAGATCAACCGCCCTTGCTTCTGTAATGGAAGTGACAATGTAGAACCGTACTTAATAAACTCAAAAATATGTATTATCTATCCTACATTTTTAACCGGCTACGGCAAAGCCAAAACGAAGGGTTATAATTTTAGCACTCTATGTATGTATGTGTCTATTTAAGTATGGTCTATCGTACCGCCTAAACAACTGAGCTGATTTTGATGAATGAGGATTCAATCGATTCACTGTTATAGTTCCGGTGACATAGGCTAAATTTTATACGAATACTAGCTGACCCAGCGAACTTCGTACCGCCAGCAAAAATATTTAGGGGTGGGTCACCCTTATTATCTAGGGGTATGAAAAATAGATGTTGGCCGATTCTCAGACCTACCCGATATGCACACAAAATTTCATAAAAATCGGTCCAGCCGTTTCGGAGGAGTTTTATTTTATATTTATATATATTAGAGATAAGATTTTATTTTATATATTAGAGATAAGATTATAATAATCAATATGACGGATGTTTGTATCCAATTTTCCGTAGTCGGCTTGAAGTTTTTTAATTTTTTCTTTTACTGTAATAATTTTTGTGTCATGTTTTTATGTGCGCGTATACCGTTTAGCCACTCAGCCAGATAATTACGAAAAAGGTCAACCCATGTGGCCATGTGAGTTAGATGCATGACAGCTCTCTTTGATCAGAATTTTAGTATTATAAATAAATGTATGAAGATAACCATTAACCATAAAGACAATGAAGGTCAGCTTCAAGAAACTAATTTTATGATACGAAACACAATACATAATAATATACTTTTCAGCTTTAGTAACCCGAATTTTTAAAAAATATCAAATAATGCGGGACCGGCGGAAATAGAACCCGCATCTCGGGATTGCGCCAAAGTCTTTTACACTACATTACACTAAGCCGAAATTACTGATGTGTACCTACTTTCAATCAGTTTTTATCAAAGCTGATGTTTTTGGAACGAAGTTCCTTTTCGGACAGTTTGGCGGATGGAGCTAGCAGAAAAAAGTGTAAGAATTTTCCGTCACGACACTTGTTGCCTTCGTTTATTACACACGTTGGATTATAACTTTGGTGGCGTATTTTGTTTTTTATTTTATTTTTATTGTTATTATTATTCTTCTTCTTCTTCTTCATCAACCGAAAGACGTCCACTGCTGGACAAAGGTCTCTTGCATGGACTTCCACAGGCCTCGGTCTTGCGCCGCCTGGATCCAGCGGCTCCCTGCGACTCGTTTGATGTCGTCGGTCCACCTGGTGGGGGGTCTGCCAACACTGCGCTTCCCGGTGCGGGGTCGCCACTCCAGCACCTTGGGACCCCAACGACCATCAGCTCTTCGAACTATGTGCCCCGCCCATTTCCACTTCAGTTTCGCGACTCGCTGAGCTATGTCGGTGACTTTGGTTCTCCTACGGATCTCCTCATTTCTGATTCGATCCCGCAGGGACACTCCGAGCATAGCTCTCTCCATCGCCCGCTGAGCGGTCCTGAGCCTACTTATGAGTATTGTTATTATTAATAATTTAATAATATTTGGTAAAAAATTAAAAATAATTTGCACTTGTTCACGCACACTTTAGGCCGACTAATGTCATTAGGAGTGAAACTATCGGCTCGGAGGTTCGAATCCTGACTTCATTTTTTTTTAATTATTAATTTATTAGAACTAGAAGGAACTTCGTTCCATCCGAGTGTTCCACGACAATCAACTTTTTTTAGCAGTCTCTGGTTTTAAGGATATTGACGCCATTTTTAGTCAAGTTAGTAAAATACACTAAACGCATACAGTACACACAGCGAAAAAAGAATAAGTTGGTTTTGTTAAATTCTGGTGGTATATTAGGCACTCATTCATCAATCAATCATAACATGAAAACGGTTCGTATTGAACGAAGAGTTGCGTTTGTCCTTGTAGGATTAATCAAAAATAGCAAGTAGTATGAGTAATCAGCGCGCTGTACGTATCGAGGCATAGTGCAAACCCACGGCTCAAGGGCCAGCCAGCGCGTCTCGCGGCTGCCAGGCGCGGGCTAACGCCGGTCGCACACTACCACAAATTCAAAGGAAAATTCGGACCCGCGCCGGCAGGTATACTGCTCTTTCTTATTTTGTAGCTAGAGCCCGCGAACTAAACTCATTGAATTTTGCCAACCGTGGGATTGTTTAAAAATTATGAGCATCAGCAGTGGGATCATACTAATATTATATATAAATGCGAAAGTGTGTTTTATTTATTGGTTTGTCCTTCAATCACGCTGCAACAGACCCATGCAAAAAATCACGTCGATCTGTTGAGGACCTGAAGAGTGACATAGGCCATTATTTTCCCCCCCCCGGAAAATCAAAGAGTTCCTGAGGGATTTTAAAAACTAAATCCACGCGGACGAAGTCGCGGGCAGCTAGTTGTCTATAAATGATGTAACGACCGCAATCATCTCTGAATGGCTCTCTGGCTATTGGAATGCATCAAGGATGCCATAAATTCAGCAAATCAGTGGTGATTTCTTTTAACTTTTTCTTTAATTTAATAAAATAATAATTAATTTATGTAAAGACATAAACTGTAATAAACTTTTTATGATTGTAATTAACATGACTTTTTGGGATTTATTAATATTTTAATTGAAATTTGAACTTAACTACTTTTAACCAGCTTTTAACTGACATTGTATTATTTTATTTTATTTTATTTCCTGTGTATGTATCTTTAAATGTAATATTTTTTGTTTGCTATACCCTCACAGGGTCTCATGTGTATATGTACCTACCTGTTACATGTGAAATGCAATAAAGAACTATGAACTATGAACTATGATAATGATTTCTGCAAGTTGCAACTGCTAAAGATTATCAAATAATTTAATATAAAAAATTATTTTTAATCGCGCCGCTACAAAGTATATAATTTATTGTTGATATTTTGAAAACTGCTTGACCGATTTCAATATAAAATTTAATTGGGACCACCTGGGAAGTATAACCTTTGAAACAAAAAAAGAATTTTCCTAATCGGTTCAGGAGTCTTCGAGTAATCGGTGAACATACATTAAAAAAAAATCCGATGAATTGAGAACTGCCTTCTTTTTTTGAAGTCGGTTAAAAAGGGTTGCTATGGTGTGACGATCGCATTCACCCCGGATTGGCTGATCGTACGTCGCTTGTTGTCGTTCGTCAGATGCATGGACAGCATGCAACCGAAAATTTTCTGATAGATAAATTTTTGAATAATATGCGGCCTTCCTTAGAGGTTCGCGGAGCGCGCGGCGCGGCGGTCGGGTGAAAGGAAGGTAAACGCCACAAGACGGATTGCCGCAACTTGACTAAAAATGGCGTCATTCATACATTTCACGGTTGCATTATTTTTAAAAAGTCACTACAGTCGAATAACTTACAGGTTCGATTCTCGCGCACCGAGAGACGCGCGCACTTTTGAAGGACATCCTGTTGTAAATAGTTGAAGTTGAGACTTAATTTATTACTAGCTTTTGCCCGCTACTTCGTCCGTTTGGAATTAGGTTTGTAAAAATCCCGCGGGAGCCTCCTGTTTTTCCGGGATAAAAGGCAGACTATATCACTCACTAAGGGCCGATTTCACCAACGCGTTGGTGAAATCGGCCCTTAGTGAGTGAAACGTAAAATTCCTCATATCCAAGCGTTTTCATATTTTGACAATATTTTCAATACAAAAACTGTCAGTACGTCCAATTTATTTCTCGGTTAAACATCACCGACGTTGATGAAATCGGCCATTAGTCATCAACTATACTTACCTATGCGAAAAATGACGTCGATCCATTGCTGCGTGATTGAAGGACCAACCAACAAATACACTTTCTCATTTATAATTCGTAAGGAAGGATACTCGCACACCTCTTTTGAAGAACACCTTGTTGTAACTAGTCAAGACTTAATTATCATTATTATCATCGATGATTTCGAAGTCACGTCTACTTGAAGTGCTCACCGAGCCGCGTACAACTTTTTGTTCTTGAGCTATTTTTGTAATGACATTTTTAGCCTACCATATGGCAAGAATGCTTTAGGTACCTACTATTTTCATTAGGAATTCTCTTGAACTACAGGTTTATACAATGCAATGCATATAAATAGTATGATTATTGTGGTTTAAAAGAAAAACATAACTTATCAGAACGTTTATTTGCACTAAGTAATAAATTAAGTATAATATACTTGCTTATTAGCTGCAGCTCTGACATGATGCTCGCGATTTCGCCCAGGTTTTATCCTACTTCCTACTAATACTATAAATGCGAAAGTTTGTGAGGATGGATGGATGTATGGATGTTTGTTACTCTTTAATGCCATAACGAAGAAATCGATTTGCCTGAAATTTGGAATGGAGACAGCTGATAGAATAGAATAGAAATGTTTTTGGAGTTTATTGGAGTTTTCTCCTTAAGAATCGATTTTAGGCGCCCGGTATGAGAAAAATTCGAGGACGAAAATCTACTTATGAATGACCTCGTTACGTTTTTCACAACGATGCAAATTTCTACCCTAACGTTGAGTAAATAAGGTTGGTTTTCGCTTGAGTTGTCGAATGCGAAATAGCTTTCGCTTCGGGAAGCCGAGCGCGTACCGATCGGGTCCGAGCGGCGCCAAGACGCAGCGAGCGCCGCGAATGCATTACGACGTTTTAAGGAGTAAACTCCAGTCGTGCGTCGGAGCTGACACACACACTTTTTTAATCAAATAAACTTTTATACAAGTGCTTCTGAATCGTCGATGAGTTCGTTCTGGTTCGGAATGCCCTTCCTGCCGAGAAGAACCAGCAAGAAACTCGGCGGTAGCTCTTTTCAAAACAAGTTTACATTACAATAGATACTATGCTATGTATGCAGTGTTTCCATAATGAGGGGAAGTTCCACAAAAGCATACCTAATTATAATTCAACACATGTTAAGACGGGAAGACAAAAAGTAGCCCCATTCCCGCTGGTGGAACCTGTTCACGAGCATGACGCATGACCCCAGCCATTGCTTCGCTAAACCATATTTGAGGGAACGTAACCCAGGATTAGCACATAGGTTCGATTTTATCCCGGAAAATTAAGTTCCCGTGGGAATTAAAACCTAAATCCACGCGGATGAAGTCGCGGGCAATAACTAAATAGTGAGGGAATAGAGAGTGCACCTGTGTTTGCGCACACACTTGTGCACTATAATATCCCCCGCGCAGATGGCTAATCTCTGAGCAGGTTGTCCGCCGTGACGGGATAAGGGTGGAACCACATTTGTGAGGATCGTTTCGGATTTCGCCCATACAAAACTGTCAAATTCCATAGAAACGTGTACGGATCAAATCGGCTTTTCGATGCGTACACGAATGTATGGAAAATGACAGTTTTGTATAGGCAAAATCCGAATCGATCCTCACAAATGTGGTTCCACCCTAATTCGGTCGGGAGGACTGAGAACATTTCAGTACAGACAGGGGTGTTGTGTTTGTTGCAGTCTCAATGAGTGCTACTTCGCGAACGCGGGCGCGGCGCTGGTGCTGGGCGGCGCGGAGGCCGGCTGCGCGGAGCGGCGCCGCCCGCGCGCGCGGCCCCCGCCGCAGCCGCACATCCACAACCATCTACAGTCCATGTTTTACTTGGTGCGCCCGGAGGAGACGCTCAAAATGGTAGGTACCATACCTTCTAAATAGATAGATATCTATTTAAATAAAAGAAAGTGGTGTTAGTTACACTATTTATAACTCAAGAACGGATGAACCGATTTGGCTCAAAATTGGTGGAGAGGTAGCTTAGAACCAGGAGACGGACATAGGATACTTTTTATCCCGTTCGACCGCGTTTCCGTCAAGTCAATATAAAACCTGGTATAACAAAAATGCATCTGACATGGAATAAAAAAACGAAAATGACAGTGGAAGAACAAAACGTAAATGACAGCTAAACGTAATTTTGTATTTGGTTAATTATTGTAAAAAATTATGGTAAAAACAATTATAAAAATTATAGTTTAACGTAATTGATAATATCATCAGTAATATGTTTTCTCTTTGAATCATCATTAACAATGCCGCGAGCAAGACGATCAAATGTTTCCTGCTACAAAGCTACGGATTGACGTGATTTATTGGATAGGTATAGTTGAGAACCTGAAGGGTGACAAAGATTTCCCGCGGGATGTTATGAACTAAATCCACGCAGACGAAGTCGCGGGCATCAGCTAGTAATTTAATATAAAAAAATCTTTTTAAACAACTGACTTCAAACTCCCACTTTACTACATTACACACACACTATACAAAGTATTTAATTTATTGTTGATATTTTAAAAACCACTCGACCGATTTCGATAAAATTTATATGGGACCACCTGGGAAGTATGCCCTTTGAAACAAAAAAGAATTTTTCAGATCGGTTCATACGTCTTCGATTAATCGGTGACCATACATTAAAAAAAAGATTCCGACGAATTGAGAACCTCCTCCTTTTTTGAAGTCGGTTAAAAAGGAAAAGGTGACTGATTGACTGACTGCTCTATCAACGCACAGCTCAATTCTACGGACTAAAATTTTGCATATGGTAGCTATTATGACGTAGGCATCCGCTAAAAAAGGATTTTTGAAAATTCAACCCCTAAGGGGGTAAAACAGGGATTCGGAAACTCGAACTTAACGTGAGCGATGCCGCGGGGAAAAGCTATAGTCTACCTGTACTCTGTGCGCTGTAGCATGGTGTGGGAGACAGGCAATAGAACGTATTACGTAACTCATTTTGTACCACATTGTTGCAATCATAAGGGTCGAATTCACATCTTTTTCAAAAAATCATTTTTCGTTATTTGAACCTTATGATTACAGCAATGTGGTACAAAATGAGTTGCGTTCTATTGCATGTCTCCCGCACCATGCTACAGCGCACAGACTATACGTCTTATCACTTTGTAATAACCTCTGCATCATAACCTTATTGATCTAGTGGCTAACTGCAGATATTTTGACTAAGGTCTGGACTATGGTACGACCCGAGACTCCAACCCAGGACCTCAAGTCTCAACATCGTTTTTTAATTGATGACATGGTGATGATGATGATGGTGATGGTGGGCTAACTTGGAAGGGTTATGGCAGTGAACGTTGAACCCATTCCACTAATTGGTTTCTTCACGCCATCATACCGGAACGCTAAATCGCTTGGCGGCACGTCTTTGACGGCACAGTGGTAACTAGCCACGGCTAAAGCCTACCACCAGACCAGACTTGCAGAGATAATTCAGAAATTATAAATTCCCATATTGTCACCGCCGGGAATCGAACCCAAGACCTCCCACTTATAAGAAACTAGCTGATGCCAAAACTTCGTCCGCGTGGATTTAGTTTTATAATATCCCGCGGGAACTCTTTGATTTTTCTGGGCTAAAAAGTAGCCATGTCACTCTCCAGATCCTCAACTATAAGTACCTATGTAAAAAATCACGTCAATTGTTGCTATGTTGAAGCGTGATTGAAGGACAAACCAACAAACAAACACATTCGCATTTATAATATTAAGTTAGATATAGCGTTCACCACTAACTACATCAGGGAAGTGACAGGTTGGGCCACAAATGGTACCATGTAATTATATTACCGGTAACTAGGGGCATGGTATTTCTAAACATAGCTATGCTTTGAAGTAAAAAATAATTAAGGATACGATTAGCATTCAGTAGTTTACCAACCTTTCTACAAAATTTTGTGATAATGAAATTAGGAAGCAGAGCGTTTATGGAGGTCATACCTATCTTAGTCATGTTCGTTTTCGTACATTAACTGCATTGTTTAAACGTCTGAATTGTAGCCTATAGGCACACCACGCTTAAAAAGAACGTCGATAGCTGAAAGTAGTACCTAAATCAAAAAAAAATTGGGTTTTTCTGTCAAGAAATTCTCAAAATTAGCCCGGAGTTAAGAAGTTGGCGGTGTGTCACGCCCGTGCCTCGACTCGTAAAGCCGTTGGTCCTGCACCTGAAATTTCTTCGGGTGTGTCGGATTTCCGTCCCATCAAGACTACAAGAGTGAGGGAATAGACTGTAGTAATGTTTGATGCAGCTTTTACTTAATCGTCCTTCAGTTTTTCCTGACATGTTTGTGCACTATAATATTTCCTGCAGATTTCTGTGAAAATTGGCCGGATTCGGTTGGAAGGACATTCATCATCATCAGCCAGAGTGCGTCCACTTTTGGACAATGACCTCTTTTAAGTAGCGCCAAAGTAGTCCAGTCGACAGGTAGTTTCAGTTGGAAAAAGGTCGGAAGTTAGTGAAATTTTGGGATGTTGTTCAGGGATGGTTAATAAACATTTTCTCAAGTTTTGGACCTCGAGGACACTGTGTAACTTTTTTCCTTAAGTCCTACGGCAAAAGCATTTCTATACTTTTTGTAGAGCGTTAAACCTACAATTTTGACTATTCAAACATGTTTCTATGTTAATTCGTTACTGAGATATTATGGTGCTTCGAAAAATTAGTCCAGTTGACAGGTAAGAAAAAGTGGAGTTAAGTGCAAATTTTTCGGCCTTCCTCCGGGTTTTCCTCCGCAGTTTTGCGCCCACCCTCGGCCTTTCGCATCACAGGACATTGTCTTTTGACGACTTCCCTGACGCAGTGGTGAGCGCTGTGGTCTTATAACTGGGAGGTCTCAGGGTCGGATCGGTATTAATAATTTCTGAATAATTGTCTCGCAGGTCTGGTCTGGTGGGAAGCTTTGGCCGTGGTTACTGGTTAGTTACCACCGTACCGTCAAAGACGTGCCACCAAGCGATTTAGCCTTCCGGCACGTTGGCGTGTAGAAACCGATTAGGGGCATGGGTTGAATGTTCACTGCCATACCCCTTCCAAGTTGGCCCGCTACCATTTTAGGCCTCTGCCTCGAATCTTGCGGGTAGCGAGGCGCGGCGGAGGCGGTGCGGGAGCGGTAGGATCTAATGCGTAAAATCAAATGGACCGGCCCTCGAAAACAGCGGCGCGGGAGCGGGCAACGAGCGATGCACTCCAGTCAATTTTCATTGAATTTCAAAATAATATAAATATATTGAACTAGGCGGTGAAGTTGGAGAGCGCTCACCCCGGGCGCACGCGGTACTTGGTGGTGGTGTGTCGCGGAGACGAAGCGGCGCTGTTGGGGATCGACTGCAACGAGCGGACCACGGTCGGGCTCGTGCTGCGGGTGCTGGCCGACACGTCCATCAAACTAGACGGAGATGGGTGAGACTGAGGGCATTATTTATTTATTTATTTATAAAGAAAACTTAAATCTATCTTTACCATAGACTTTATTTACTACCGTAAGAAGACACAAGGGAGTGAGGAGCGAAAAAATCTCTTACGGCAGTACCTGAAGATAGTACTCTTCTTTATGACTTATCTCATTGAGCTTTCTAAATAAATAGAACAATTCATTTCAGTCTTTTTTGTCCAGAGTTTCATCGACAAATAATAGGGCACAGTGTGTGAGGTCCTTTAAATGGAAGAATATTGCAAGTGATAGGAACGCCCTTGATTAAAATGTTAAGTTAGCATAACCTTCGTTGAAATCCGCTGTGTATTATGCATTATGTGCCACTTGAGCGATTTAATTTCTTGTACCGGAGAAATTTAACGCTTTTTGAGAGATTTGAAATTTTACTACCTAAATTGGTAGATATGTTGTACTACCTAATTGGGTACCTAAATTTTACGCTTTTTCAGTGAGTATCTAACTGGAGCAGTTGTTTTGTAGGAAATTATTCCATCATAATGTTAGGACATAATGTATTCCATAATAATGCAAAGTTGAATCTGAATTACAATGTGATCATTAGAAACAAAATCGGCCAAGTGCGAGTCGGGCCTCGCTCTTTTAGGGTTCCGTTAAAAAAATTAAATAAAAATATTTCCATGTACCCATGGAAATATTTTAATTGAATTTTTTTAATTTAATTTAAATTTTATTATTTGTTGTTATAGCGGCAATAGAAATTGTTATATTATGTAATATGTGAAAATTTCATCTGTCTATCTATTACGGTTTACGAGATACAGCCCGCTGACAGACGGACGTACGGACGGACGGACGGACGGACAGCGTAGGCTTAGTAATAGGGTCCCGTTGCTACCCTTTGGGTACGGAACCCTAAAAAAACTAGTCATCACCTTTGTGTTATTCATATAGCATCTTATATATGAATAAGAACTACTTTACTTTTAAATAAGTGTATTTTGATTTGTTCAGAGGAAGTGATAATAAAATTTATAAGGAAGGAATAAAAAATAATAATATAATATATACCTATATATCCTATTTCTATTACCATGTCCAGCAGTTAAAGCTTTACAGGTGTGGACCGAAAATTGAAAGGTCGGCGGTTCGATTCTCATCTGTTCCATTATTATCGTAACCATTTTGTCTTTTGTAAATTATTTTTATTGGTTTTTAGAGGGGTATTTGAAAAAACCTTTTTTTTTTACAAAGGAAACCTAATTATTTTCAATTATGGAATGTAGCCTAAACTACTCCTTGTATTACTTACTCTACCTGCTTGTAAAAATAACCGTTAAAGTCAGTTCAGTCGTTCCAAAGATTGACCCATATACCTAAAAAGACACAGACAACAATTTTGAAAATGTGTGCTTAGGTTTAGCTATTGATCAAATAATCAAATAAATATAATCGTAGGAGCTTTATATAAGCGGCAGTTATTTCGAAATTTATTAGTATAGATTGTTTCTTTAATTTGGATTCGTATCGTCATAATTGCAGGAACCCTCAGTCGGCGAAGACATTCGCGTCGATCGGAACAATAACTAATTACGGATTCATTGTCCACAGCGGATTCAGCGTATGCGTGTGCAACCAGCAACACATATTCAAGCCGGTGTCCGTGCAAGCCATGTGGTATGCATCATTATTC
Source organism: Oeneis ivallda (assembly GCA_029955525.1). Lineage (NCBI taxonomy): Eukaryota > Metazoa > Arthropoda > Insecta > Lepidoptera > Nymphalidae > Oeneis > Oeneis ivallda. The sequence goes on along the minus strand of JARPMR010000006.1, from coordinate 15,566,061 downwards.
AACTATCCATACTCATATCCATAGCCTGAATAGCCCAATGGTTAAAGGTGCGGATTGCAAATTGAAAGGTCGCAGGTTCGATCCCCACCCGTTTTACTATTGTCGTTACTTCTGCTTCTTTGGAGGGGAGAGGAGAATATTAGTCAAGTATAAGAATAAATTTAATTGCCAAGAGATGTGTCCCACCGGCCTCTGAATTTTTGATATGTGTTTATAAATTTATTCTGATATTTCCTTAAGTGTAGGTAACACCTTAATAAAAAATAAATATTAGTCAAGTTTTGTTTGGCTGATAGGTAAATATATTTTTTAATAAAACTATTATAAATGCGAATGTACCTCTGTCTGCTCGTCTTGATTAAGGCATGAGATAATAAGTTAAAATAGAACGAAGTAACGAAAGTTAATGTTAATAGGTCTCAGCCCTTAGCAAGAAGGAATGAGACAGAGTTTAGTGATAACAGTATCTAGCTGCCGCACTCAAATACGGGAAGGAGATCCTTAAGCGAGTGAGTGCGGCAGTAAGAGGAGTAACGTGTGCAGGTCGGCGCTGCAGACGCTGCACCGCGCGAGCGCGCGCGCCCGCTCGCTCAACCACTTCGCGGGCGGCGCGTCGCACGCGTGGTGCGCGCACTACGAGGGCCGCGTGGACTCCGACCGCTCCTGCCTCAACGAGTGGCACGCCATGGACTGCCTCGAGTCGCGCCGCCCGCCCTCGCCCGACTCGCTGCGCCTCAAGTAATGCGCTGCTCACTGCTAACTACTCTCTCACTCTACATCTCACATACACTCTATCACTTTGTGTGGACTCCGACCGCTCCTGCCTCAACGAGTGGCACGCCATGGACTGCCTCGAGTCGCGCCGCCCGCCCTCGCCCGACTCGCTGCGCCTCAAGTAATGCGCTGCTCACTGCTAACTACTCTCTCACTCTACATCTCACATACACTCTATCACTTTGTGTGGACTCCGACCGCTCCTACCTCAACGAGTGGCACGCCATGGACTGCCTCGAGTCGCGCCGCCCGCCCTCGCCCGACTCGCTGCGCCTCAAGTAATGCGCTGCTCACTGCTAACTACTCTCTCACTCTACATCTCACATACACTCTATCACTTTGTGTGGACTCCGACCGCTCCTGCCTCAACGAGTGGCACGCCATGGACTGCCTCGAGTCGCGCCGCCCGCCCTCGCCCGACTCGCTGCGCCTCAAGTAATGCGCTGCTCACTGCTAACTACTCTCTCACTCTACATCTCACATACACTCTATCACTTTGTGTGGACTCCGAACGCTCCTGCCTCAACGAGTGGCACGCCATGGACTGCCTCGAGTCGCGCCGCCCGCCCTCGCCCGACTCGCTGCGCCTCAAGTAATGCGCTGCTCACTGCTAACTACTCTCTCACTCTACATCTCACATACACTCTATCACTTTGTGTGGACTCCGACCGCTCCTGCCTCAACGAGTGGCACGCCATGGACTGCCTCGAGTCGCGCCGCCCGCCCTCGCCCGACTCGCTGCGCCTCAAGTAATGCGCTGCTCACTGCTAACTATTCTCTCACTCTACATCTCACATACACTCTATCACTTTGTGTGGACTCCGACCGCTCCTGCCTCAACGAGTGGCACGCCATGGACTGCCTCGAGTCGCGCCGCCCGCCCTCGCCCGACTCGCTGCGCCTCAAGTAATGCGCTGCTCACTGCTAACTACTCTCTCACTCTACATCTCACATACACTCTATCACTTTGTGTGGACTCCGACCGCTCCTGCCTCAACGAGTGGCACGCCATGGACTGCCTCGAGTCGCACCGCCAGCACTCGCCCGACTCGCTGCGCCTCAAGTAATGCGCTGCTCACTGCTAACTACTCTCTCACTCTACATCTCACATACACTCTATCACTTTGTGTGGACTCCGACCGCTCCTGCCTCAACGAGTGGCACGCCATGGACTGCCTCGAGTCGCGCCTCCCGCCCTCGCCCGACTCGCTGCGCCTCAAGTAATGCGCTGCTCACTGCTAACTACTCTCTCACTCTACATCTCACATACACTCTATCACTTTGTGTGGACTCCGACCGCTCCTGCCTCAACGAGTGGCACGCCATGGACTGCCTCGAGTCGCGCCGCCCGCCCTCGCCCGACTCGCTGCGCCTCAAGTAATGCGCTGCTCACTGCTAACTACTCTCTCACTCTACATCTCACATACACTCTTATCACTTTGTGTGGACTCCGACCGCTCCTGCCTCAACGAGTGGCACGCCATGGACTGCCTCGAGTCGCGCCTCCCGCCCTCGCCCGACTCGCTGCGCCTCAAGTAATGCGCTGCTCACTGCTAACTACTCTCTCACTCTACATCTCACATACACTCTATCACTTTGTGTGGACTCCGACCGCTCCTGCCTCAACGAGTGGCACGCCATGGACTGCCTCGAGTCGCGCCGCCCGCCCTCGCCCGACTCGCTGCGCCTCAAGTAATGCGCTGCTCACTGCTAACTACTCTCTCACTCTACATCTCACATACACTCTATCACTTTGTGTGGACTCCGACCGCTCCTGCCTCAACGAGTGGCACGCCATGGACTGCCTCGAGTCGCGCCGCCCGCCCTCGCCCGACTCGCTGCGCCTCAAGTAATGCGCTGCTCACTGCTAACTACTCTCTCACTCTACATCTCACATACACTCTATCACTTTGTGTGGACTCCGACCGCTCCTGCCTCAACGAGTGGCACGCCATGGACTGCCTCGAGTCGCACCGCCAGCACTCGCCCGACTCGCTGCGCCTCAAGTAATGCGCTGCTCACTGCTAACTACTCTCTCACTCTACATCTCACATACACTCTATCACTTTGTGTGGACTCCGACCGCTCCTGCCTCAACGAGTGGCACGCCATGGACTGCCTCGAGTCGCGCCTCCCGCCCTCGCCCGACTCGCTGCGCCTCAAGTAATGCGCTGCTCACTGCTAACTACTCTCTCACTCTACATCTCACATACACTCTATCACTTTGTGTGGACTCCGACCGCTCCTGCCTCAACGAGTGGCACGCCATGGACTGCCTCGAGTCGCGCCGCCCGCCCTCGCCCGACTCGCTGCGCCTCAAGTAATGCGCTGCTCACTGCTAACTACTCTCTCACTCTACATCTCACATACACTCTATCACTTTGTGTGGACTCCGACCGCTCCTGCCTCAACGAGTGGCACGCCATGGACTGCCTCGAGTCGCGCCGCCCGCCCTCGCCCGACTCGCTGCGCCTCAAGTAATGCGCTGCTCACTGCTAACTACTCTCTCACTCTACATCTCACATACACTCTATCACTTTGTGTGGACTCCGACCGCTCCTGCCTCAACGAGTGGCACGCCATGGACTGCCTCGAGTCGCACCGCCAGCACTCGCCCGACTCGCTGCGCCTCAAGTAATGCGCTGCTCACTGCTAACTACTCTCTCACTCTACATCTCACATACACTCTATCACTTTGTGTGGACTCCGACCGCTCCTGCCTCAACGAGTGGCACGCCATGGACTGCCTCGAGTCGCGCCTCCCGCCCTCGCCCGACTCGCTGCGCCTCAAGTAATGCGCTGCTCACTGCTAACTACTCTCTCACTCTACATCTCACATACACTCTATCACTTTGTGTGGACTCCGACCGCTCCTGCCTCAACGAGTGGCACGCCATGGACTGCCTCGAGTCGCGCCGCCCGCCCTCGCCCGACTCGCTGCGCCTCAAGTAATGCGCTGCTCACTGCTAACTACTCTCTCACTCTACATCTCACATACACTCTTATCACTTTGTGTGGACTCCGACCGCTCCTGCCTCAACGAGTGGCACGCCATGGACTGCCTCGAGTCGCGCCTCCCGCCCTCGCCCGACTCGCTGCGCCTCAAGTAATGCGCTGCTCACTGCTAACTACTCTCTCACTCTACATCTCACATACACTCTATCACTTTGTGTGGACTCCGACCGCTCCTGCCTCAACGAGTGGCACGCCATGGACTGCCTCGAGTCGCGCCGCCCGCCCTCGCCCGACTCGCTGCGCCTCAAGTAATGCGCTGCTCACTGCTAACTACTCTCTCACTCTACATCTCACATACACTCTATCACTTTGTGTGGACTCCGACCGCTCCTGCCTCAACGAGTGGCACGCCATGGACTGCCTCGAGTCGCACCGCCAGCACTCGCCCGACTCGCTGCGCCTCAAGTAATGCGCTCACTGCTCACCACTCGCTCACACTGCATTGCAGGCTCCACAGAGACATACAGAATGCAAGTCGCAATAGGGACGCTGTTTGCTAATCATATCAGAATGGCTCCCATCCTGATTTGATTAGCAGACAGTGGGAGCTTGTAACTTATGAATTATGATATAGGTACTATTTATAGATCAAACTTAAATCAGACAACAAACTTAAGACAGCGGATGTAAATAAAGCTCCTAAATATTAATAAAAAAGAAATTGATTATATTTTTGATATAGAGTATACACACAAAATCCCTATTGTCGACCGATTCTTATGTGATTATGTTTAGGATTTAGGGTAATACACCCATAAGTTAGGGCTTTTGGAAGAAATCCTTCCTTAGAGATAAGCTGTCCTTGTGCACGTCCTTTACATATTTGTTTCATTTTTATATTACTGGTACTGAATAAATAAATAAATAATTTAGCCTGCTTCCCTATGTCGGGAATGAAGTTCAAAAGTTTTATGTTCAAAACGCGAAACAGACGTTCAATTTACAGCTTTTTGTGGCCTTAAAGTATGAACACAATGCGCCTGCAGCGCGAAGTGAATTGTTGTTGTGGCCCTGACATTAGATCTTACTTAAGCGCTCTACACACCAAGGCACGCATACCCGGCAGGGTAGCTCTCCGGCTTCAGAGCATTACAAGATGGAATACCTAATTAGTTTACTGGTGGCACGAGAGCCGCAGCATTTGTGCAATGTGCCGTTTAGCAGTAAAAAGACGAACAGAGCACCGGAATACTGCCCAATTGCACGATACGACGGTATGATTGTTTCAAAACAAGGACCGGCGGCTTTGGTGTGTAGAGCGCTTTACAATCAAGTTAATCCATAGCACACAATATACTTCCACACTTACCATCGACTTCAGAAATTGCTTCTATGGCATACGGCATTTAGATTGGCAATAAATGTCCAGGAAACACTCCTACTTTCAAGTCATTGATAGTTAGATATTAGACAAAGGACTTATACACGCCTAGACCTCACTTCTTGGCCTCGAATCGAATCGGATGTTGGCAAATACGCTAATTAAACGCATTAGATGCGTGCGAAATGCAAAGCAATTATTATTACGTTCTTTATAATAGATATTCTCTGCTTTATCTCTTTTTTTTACTCCATAATATGTATAAGTATTATTTATTAGTTATTTATTATTTAAGCGGAATATAATTGTGGAAAACTGAACAATACAGTCGAGACACAGCCCCCCATTTAACTCTCTTGGGGATGGAACTTCAAAAAAATCCTTTCTTAGTGGTTGCCTCTACATCTACATCTACATCATAAAAAGCCAGCCAGTCAGTCTGGACTAGTCTCTTGTGAAGATTGTAAATTCGTTGTTTAAAATTCGAGATTAAAGCAAAACTATGTTTGTATGGCTGCTGGTATAGTGAGACGGGTGATGCGCAGGAATCGTATTAACACAAGGTTGTGACCGTCCGCAGGCCGCGCGAGAGGGGCGAGACGGAGCGCGTGATACGCACCACGCTGAAGGAGATCATGATGAGCGTCGACCTCGACGAGGTGACGAGCAAGGCCATCCGCGGCCGCCTCGAGGACGAGCTCGACATGGACCTGGCCGAGTTCAAGTCCTTCATCGACCAGGAGATGCTCACCATCCTGGGCCAGATGGACGCGCCCACCGAGATATTCGACCACGTCTATCTCGGCTCCGAGTGGAACGCGAGCAACCTGGAGGAATTGCAAAGAAATGGGTATGACTTCATCTCTCACCTATTTTTAAACGAATTCAAAAAAGGAGGAGATTCTCAATTCGTCGGAATCTTTTTTTTTTAATGTATGTTCACCGATTACTCGAAGACGCCCGAACCGATTTGGAAATTATTTTTTTTTTTGTTTGAAAATGTATACTTCCCAGGTGGACCTATTTAAATTTTATCGAAATCATATACTTAAATAAATTATATACTTAGTAGTGGAGTACGTTTGAAGTCGGTATTTCCCCCAATATTGGCGGTGGAATTAAAGAAATGCCTTAGTGAGTGCCTCTGTCATAAAAGGAACCTACTGTCAAAATTTCAAGATTCTAACTCCAGTCATTTAGATTTAGGCTGTGCATTGATAGATCAGCCAGTCAGAACAAACCTTTTAATAAGTATAGATTTTATTACAAGTGCATCAACAAGCATAGGCTGCCAACGTTACCAAGTAGCGCCAACGTTACTTTTCGTCGGACTTTCATTTTTCACTGCTTTTGAGAGCTACGTTGGTCACTTTAGTTCTTTGGGGATTGGGGAATTACTTCTTTTCTGACTTTATTCCGACGAAATCTCTCCATAGCACACTGAGCGAGTTGGAGTTTGTGGAGTGTGCTGTGTGTGGTCTCACTGTCACTGTCCACGTTACATATGAATCATATAGATACATGTGGGAAATGGAATGTAAGAATGAGTGAAAGGGATAAATGTATGTGAAAGAAAGAGATGAATGATACAAGAGACAAGATGGCAGAACGACGAGAACGGAGTGTGTACGCTTAGCGCTGTTAATCAGTTGAAAAAATCAATAAGTTATTTAAACTTCTGCTTTTTACTTTGAGTTCCTCCCACAAATGGGGGCTCGTCCGGGATGAACGAAAAAGTAAAATAAAAGACGCGACGACGTGAAGACGAAAAACGAAAGAAGTAGTGACCGGCGCGGGCGTCCCACGAGGCGGTGCGGTGCATGTGCTAAGCAGCGGTCTTGTATTACGACGCGGACGTTAAAATTCGAACGACAGAAGACGAAAGACGAAGATTTAAGACGTAGACGATGGACGACAGCAGCAGGAAAGACGACGGAAGTAAGAAGGAAGGCGTGGCAGGTACGCAAGCGGCGGCGGTGTCCGCCATGTTTTACAACAGCTTTGAAGGGACCGTGGCTCAATTCAATGGGGAGGACAAATCCTACTCGTCGATTAAATGGGCTCAAGACATCGAGGATAACGCCGAAATATTTAATTGGAGCCCACAGCAAAAGCTAATCATAGCACGTCGATCATTATGTGGCACGGCAGGTCTTTGGCTGAAAGCTGAAAAGGTATTTAAGACGTACGATGACCTGAAAGCGGCATTGCAAAAGGAGTTTCCCGAGGTCATTAACTCTAAAGAGATGCATGAGTTGATGGCAGCGAGAAAAAAACGGAAGGACGAGAGTTTTTATCAATATATGCTCGCCATGAAGGAATTGGGGAAAAGAGCGAAATTTCCCGATTATGTGGCTATTCAGTACATAATCGACGGCATCGAAGACCTCCAAGTAAATAAGGTTATATTATACGGCGTAACAAGCTACAGCGTTCTCAAAGAAAAGCTTATTATTTACAAAAAGATGCAGACAGAAAGGAAGAAAGAAGCGCGGGTCGATTCAACTACAAGGAGAAAGACGGAAGGATCATCATCAGTCATACGTCGGTGCTATAATTGTGGAGAGAATCATATAGCAAGTCAGTGTAAAAATGGCGTAAAGTGTTTCCGGTGCAATCGATTTGGCAACTATATTGCATCTCGGTGCCCGCTGATTGGTCACAACGAGGTCGGTGGTGGCGCCTCTGTCGGCGCAAACGCAAAGTTTGCAAACGCAAACGCAAAACGCAAAACACGAAACCTCGAGTCATCGGTAAAGCAGTCGGCGGCGGGTTCGTCGCAATTTCGTGCAGTTCCGGGTCGTGGAGCAGCGGCGACTTCACAGTCGATCAAACAGCATACGGCTATGTTCGGGTGCAACTGTACCAATGAGAGTACGAGCGGCGATGACAGTGCAAATGTCATTGACAAGCATAAGTCAAACTTGATGGATCATTCCGAGATCATGCAAGTTGTAAACAAAGAAGTTCAGTGCGGAAAAAATGTTAGTAAACCCGTGAAAAAAGTGTTAATAGCGCAAACTCATAGCTCCACCGCGTTAATAGATACGGGCAGTGATGTAAATTTGATTTCGGCGGAGCTGTGTTCGAAATTACTTACACTAGCGGCACGCTATGATGGCCGGTTTGACACATTACAATAGTGATGTGGAATGTCAATTTATTCTCGAACAAAAAACAATTAAGTTTTGTTTTTGTACCTGATTAAATAGGTTTAATAAAACAAAAATGTATATGTTTATTTAATTTATTTGAATATTTGAATGAAAATGAATATACATACTTTATATGCACACAAGAAACATATGAATACAAAAGATACCAAAAAAGGTGCCACAAAAGGCCATAATTAATCAGATTCGTCCATACTACTATTTTCACTGTCGTCACTGCTATCATCACCTACATTAATAATTATATGTTCGTTTTCTATAATATTATCTATTTTCACATCTCTTTCATAATCTTCCCTTATTAATTTAACAGTTCTATTCACAACCTTTTCCCAGTCTCCTTTAGTCACATGTTCACAAGCTTCTTCTAATAATTTTAGCATTTTTTTTGTGGTAAATGGGGGTTCTGTATTGTGTCTTGCAGCATATCCCTTAATTTGAGCCCACACCAACTCAATCGCATTATACTCACAATGGTAAGGCGGTAACCGTATAACTCTGTGCCCATGTTCTAATGCTATTTCGTCAATGACGTATCGGATCTTGGTTGGTTTGTTTTCTTTTAAAAGACGTACTAATTCCGCTTTTAACATATTCATGTTTGCATCTACGCCATTTTTACGAAGCCATGCGACGATATCAGCTTTCTTTTGGGATTGGGCAGGTGGCTTGTCAATTTGCATCGAGTGGTATGGGGCGTTGTCCATAATTATAATAGATGGTTCAGGGAGGCTACACAACATTGAGGTAAACCATTCAGTAAACTTTTCTCCATTCATGTCTTCATGATAGTCTCCAGTGGTTTTTGACGCAAAAGCCATGAGAGAACCTTCGACAAACCCGTTGATGGTTCCGGCGTGACAAATTATAAGTCGCGATCCTTTTCCTACAGGAACTTTGGAAGTAGATGCTGCTGTGTCATCGTTCCAAGAACGGCCTACAGTATGGTTAGCATTAAGCCATGTTTCATCCAAGAACACAACATTTTGCCAATTTTTGATTTCTTTCACTTGCCGTAAAAAAGTATACCTTGCCATCGCGTCCAAGATCCCAGTGCCGCCAGACCTAAGTTATTTTCTCAGTGATGATTTGTGTACGATAGAATAGTGTTCGTAAGTCCTTTCAGAGTATGCGTACCTGCTAACTTGTGCCGGCGGCCAATTTCCAGATACCAGGTGCTAAAGGTAGGTAAAAACTAGACTAACTTATCTTAAATTCTCAGGGCTGATTTTAATATATGTTTTAAAGAATATTGTAAAAATTAATAAATTAATACTGCCAGACGCTTACCGCCGGCGGTAACTTTTGCCAGACGCTTTGAAGCTCCCAAAAAAATATATAATTTAAGTTAACTTATATTCTCAGTTATAAGGAGTTACTACAGGAAAGAAAACAACTGTTGAGCCAAAAAATTAAAGATAAGACCAATAACCAGATAAGAAAACAAATATCCCAAATCAGCAAGAAAATAAATATATATATAAGGAGAGATAGAAGAGCTCATCGAATGAAAGCTATAGAAGAAGAAGTTATATTAACAGGAGGAATCAAAAAAGCTCTAAAAAATCTAACAGATATAAAAACTTGGGTGCCACGCCTCACCAACCAGGTTGGAAACGAGGAGACTAAGAGATCAGGCATAATAAATGTTGCTACCACATTCTATCAGAATCTTTATATGATGAATACTGAAGCCTCTGCAGATTGTGAAATAGAATACCATGATGAAGAGGAAGAGATACCTACAATATTAAGTCGAGAGGTAGAAAAGGCCATAGAAACCCAGAAAAAAGACAAGGCCTCTGGACCAGACAGAATAAAAAATGAGTGTCTTATACATTATAAAATATTATTATCACCAGTACTTACGAATATTTTTAACCAAATTCTTGAACAAGAGATAATACCAATACAGTGGACGGTATCAAATATTATTTTATTGCATAAAAAAGGGGATATGAAGAACATCAATAATTACCGACCAATTAGCTTAACATCAAATGTCTATAAGATTTTTGCAAAAGTACTTCTAAGCAGAATAACGAAGGTGCTTGATCAGAACCAACCACGAGAACAAGCTGGTTTTAGAGAAGGTTTTTCTGTACTGGACCACATACATGTGGTAAGACAGGTGTTTGAAAAATATTCTGAGTACAGCATGACTTTTTACTGTGCCTTTGTAGACTATAGCAAGGCCTTTGATTCATTAATACAAACAAAAATATGGGAAGCACTTCGAGATCAAGGCGTGCATAATAAATACATTAGACTAATTAAAAATATTTACTGTAGGAGTACAGCAGTAATACAGCTAGAGAAGCAGGGATCCGTCATAAATATTGAAAGGGGAGTACGACAAGGAGACCCCCTGTCACCTAAATTATTTTCAGCTGTCTTAGAACAAATATTTCGAAAATTGGACTGGGAGGATTTTGGGTTATTGATTGATGGAGTACCTTTAAATCACCTTAGATATGCTGACGACTTAATACTTTTTGCCAAAAATGCTCATGAGCTAGAAGTAATGCTCAATGAACTAGCACTTCGAAGTAGGGAAGTTGGTTTAAGCATGAACTTAGAAAAAACTAAAGTCATGACCAATGGGCTAAAAGTCAATATAATAGTAGAAAATAACATTGTGGAATACGTGGATAACTACACATATCTTGGTCAAATTATTTCAACTCAAAACCAAATGACTCAAGAAATTGAAAAAAGAGTAGGTAATGCATGGAATCGCTATTGGTCCTTTAAAAATATAATGAAAGACAAAACTATTTCTATGTCTGTAAAGAAGAAAGTTTTTGATACCTGTATACTACCGATCCTCACATATGGTTGCCAAACATGGGCAATGACGAAACAGCACCTGCATAGACTTCAAGTCTGTCAGCGATCAATTGAAAAAAGTATGTCAGCCATAAAAATCACGGACAGAAAAACAAGGCAGTATATTAGGCATATTACAAAAGTGGAAGATGCAACATGGAGAATAAGAACTTTAAAATGGAAATGGGCGGGCCATATGATTAGGGGAAAAGATAAGTGGAGCAAAGTGGTAACACTTTGGCAACCTAGAATAGGAAAACGAAAGAAAGGGCGGCAGAGAATTAGATGGGAAGATGAAATAGTTAAGATAGCAGGCAAAATCTGGAGTAGAAAGGCAAGGGAAAGAGCTGTGTGGAAAGGGTTAGAGGAGGCCTTTGCCAGAGGGCAAACAGATACAAAGCATGCGGGAACTGATATTGTTCTTTAAACACGAGATAATTTTAGTAACTGTTCTTTTTTTATTGTAATTGTATTAAAACTATAAAATATGTAAATAATTCTGTATCTGAAAATAAAGGCTTATATATATATATTCTCAGTTACGATTTTTATACATAATACTCAGAGAACTATTGCAAAATCATCTGCAAGCTGCCAGACCTATTGGAGGGGTCAAACATCCCCCCAGACACACATTAAGTGTCCCCATATGTATGAGCGCTAGAACATGATTCACTCGTTTACTTCTACTACTTTTTCTACTACTCGTTTATACTCGAATCGAACCTGCGACACCCAAATAGGAGACCACAGTCCGAACCACTAGTCTATCACTTTTTTAGCATCACATCAGCTAGTGTCCTATACTAATCATACGAATATTATAAATGTGTTTGTTGGTTTGTCCTTCAATCATGCCGCAATCGAGCAACGTATTGACATGATTTTATGCAAGAGTATAGTTAAGGACCTGGAGAGTGACATAGGCTACTTTTTATCCCGGAAAATTGAAGAGTTTTTGTGGGATTTAAAAAACTAATTCCACGCAAACGAAGTCGCGGGCATCAGCTAGTTATCTATGCTATCTATGGAATAACGCGCATTTGAAGCAAATTGGTATTGTCAGCCCTGGAAACAATGGGTGGATGTTGGAAGATAATCATTTTAACTGGTTCGATGTGGTAATTTTTTTTACAAAAGAACAAATGAAGGATGAAGACGACGATAGTTTGGATATTCCGTTTCAACATTGATGATGAGTTTTCAAATTTCAATGACGATGAAAATGAAGATTAAAAAATCACAACATATTCTTATAAGTACCTTATAAGTACATGTTGTGATTCATACTAATCAATATTAGTAATTATTATTGATTTTAATAATTTCAAAAGAATTTAAAAGTACTAATTTTTTATTATAAATAATAAGATAAATTACCCACCCGGCTTCGCACGGATAGGCTACAAAATACACAAAGATACAAATATTTCATTAAAAATTTAAATATTTTTAATTTCTATAGTTATTATGTGAATAAATTAAAAGTTCAGACTATTATTTAATTACTATTTAAGACTTCTATAATACCCGTTATAAAGTTATATTATGTATTAATAATAATAATAATAATAATGTCCTCCCGACCGAATCCGATCAAGGCGGCCAACCTCCTTAGAGATCAGCCATCTGCGCGGTAGATATTATAGTGCACAAGTGTGTGCGCAAACACAGGTGCACTCTCTATTCCCTCACTCTCATAGTCCGATGGGACGGAAATCCGACACGACCGGAGAGAGATCAGGCGGAGGACCGACGACTTTACGTGCTCTCCGAGGCACGGGGGTGACTAACCACCAACTTCCTAACTCCGGGTTAGTACTGAGAATTTCTTTGGTAGAAAAACCCAATACATTTTTTTTATCGGCCCGACCCGGGAATCGAACCCGGGACCTTGTCATCCGCAGTCGAACAAGCTAACCACTAGACCAACGAGGCAGTTAAATTAAGTTATTATAAAAAAAAAGTATTATAAAACCATCAAATCACTCTCGCACTCATACTCGTAGGGACACTTAATGTGTGTCTGGGGGGATGTTTGACCCCTCCGATAGGTCTGGCAGCTTGCAGATGATATTGCAATAGTTCTCTGAGTATTATGTATAAAAATCTGAACTGAGATTATAAGTTAACTTAAATTATTTTTTTAGGAGCTTCAAAGCGTTTGGCAAAAGTTACCGCCGGCGGTAAGCGTCTGGCAGTATTAATTTATTAATTTTTACAATATTCTTTAAAACATATATTAAAATCAGCCCTGAGAATTTAAGATAAGTTAGTCTATTTTTTACCTACCTTTAGCACCTGGTATCTGGAAATTGGCCGCCGGCACAAGTTAGCAGGTACGCATACTCTGAAAGGACTTACGAACACTATTCTTTCGTACACAAATCATCGCTGAGAAAATAACTTAGGTCTGGCGGCACTGGGATCTTGCTCTATATATCAAATCTTTCCATCAATATTTTGCGTTTGTTACATTTTTTGTATCGAAATCCAATGGTCTTCAAAATCTTCGTTAAAGAACTTTCCCCACCGAAGAATAATCCAGCTTCCTTCAGTGAATGCACCAACTTTTTTCTTGTTGGATACTCCTTCTGTAAATAGTAGCCGTAAACATGTCTTCGGATAGCATCGGCATCAAAGCTATCGATGCCTACGACTGGTTTTGCTCGTTTTCTCTTTTTTGGTGTGTGAAGTTTATTTTCTTCTGTGCCAGTCTCGCCATATTTTTTTTTAGTTATCCGTCTAACAGTTCGTTGTCCAATATTAAGCGCATCAGCTACGCGTTCAACCACTGACGTTATAGGTAAAATTGGCCCTCCATTTTGAGCTTCACGATCGAAATAGTTACGAAGGCGTATTACGAACTCACGTGTCTGACTATTTAGAACAGTTCTCTGCGTACGTTCGGTCATATCGACGAAATCCACAACAAAGGGCTTGAACAGAGTCCAAAATAACGAGCAAGGGTCAACAGTAATGCAGTATCAATATTTGAAATCCAAAGCCAGGTCAAAACTATATCACAATCGCATTGCACTGACAGTTTATACTTTTCGAAGCAACGTCAATTCGAAACTGCTTTGTTTTGCATTGAGCATTGACGCGAGTTTGCCGGAGGTAGTAGTTGTGCTAGCCAGCGATCCTATGTGACGATCGTATTAGATTCCATTTTTAAAAATTTTCAATTTAGAAAACCAAATGCCGAGTTGTGGTATATATCATATAAAAATAAAAATTTTACCTTTTGTATGAAACAGCTGATATTTTTTTGCGATTTCAGAGGTTTGTCCACATAGTGAAAATTGTTCATATTCACAAGTACATTCACCCCTTAAATGGTGCAAACTGATTTTTCTACACTTGTATACATTTTAGAAATCAATTTAATAAATAAATTTTGAGTCCTAAACCTAAAACTACATTCGATAAAATTTATGAATCTCTGCACATCACTATCGTCAATAAAGTAATACAATTATTTCCTTCAAAGTCGTTATCAATTAATACGGAACTTCATGAGCGGACAAACGTCAAACCGGCCATCATAGCGTGCCGCTAGTGTAATGTTGAATGCAATGTTAGTGGTTTAACATTGACGGGACTTGGACGTTCGCAAGTGCGATCTTTAGGTAAAATTACGACGTTAATTACGATCGATGGACAGTCACGTGTTACGACGGCGTCACGTTTCATATCATACCTACAGACTGTATGCCTTATGATATAATTATAGGTCAGGAGTTTTTGAAAGGTGTAACAATGTTAATGAGTGAGGGATGCGTGACCATATTTAAAGATGAGAATGAGTGGTTAGCTAATGTAAATTGCATTACAGGTGAAGTGGAATCTCTGGTGGAACATGTCAAAAATCCCATAATTAAACAGGAGGTTTACCAGTGTATAGGTAACTACCATCCAGTCCAAGTTAAAGAAGACATTGAAATTCTAGGATTACTTCAAGAAGAAACGGCTAGACAGTATGATGAAAGTAGAGAAAAGTTACGTCAAAAGGCAAAAGAACAAATCCTGGCTGTGCAAGAGGAAAACAGAAAATACTTCAACAGAAGGAGAAAGGAGAGTTGGAAGTATGAGACAGGTGACTTAGTGGTCATAAAACGAACCCAATTTGGTAAAGGTCTGAAGCTGAAGGCAAAGTACCTAGGGCCTTATCGAGTTATACAGGTTCACCCATATGACCGTTATCACGTGGAGAAGGCAGACACTGCTGCAGAAGGTCCCAAATGCACCTCCAGCTCAGCCGACCATATGAAGAAATGGAAATGGAAAAAGAAAGACCAGAGTAGAATACTTATATTAACTAAGAGGTAAGTATGAAGTATGACTGATAGGAATGAATGTTTGTGCATAATATACAGGTGTGTAGTTAGCGGTGTCTACAACACTGCCAAGTATATTCTATTTACTAGGTTATGTGTTATGTTCTATAGATAATCGGTTCGGATGAGTTCGGATAGTAGGTACAAGACTATTTTGTGAAAAAATATGACTTTGTATCTTGAAATATTTGTTTGTTTTCTTATTTTGTAAACGGTTTTGTTACTAACAACTTAGGTCTTAGGTACATGTTTTTATGAATTAAAGAGCAATAAGTATGATTTTGTTAACTAAAGTTCTGATTGATGTTTATAACAAAAAAGTAAAGTTGTATTTGTTGTATTATCTATAACTGTGCCTAGCCTGTAAGTATTGTTTTCTTAAATTGTAAATTCATAACTTAAGGTGTATTATTGATAAGTAAGTATAAAGTATGTTGTAGAAGATGAATGTTGTATGATATTATGATGTATGAATGAAGAATTAAGTATGTCTGGGGACTGACATAGTCGCAGGATGACCGAATGTGGGAAATGGAATGTAAGAATGAGTGAAAGAAAGAGATGAATGATACAAGAGACAAGATGGCAGAACGACGAGAATGGAGTGTGTACGCTTATATTAGCGGCACGCTATGATGGCCGGTTTGACGTTTGTCCGCTCATGAAGTTCCGTATTAATTGATAACGACTTTGAAGGAAATAATTGTATTACTTTATTGACGATAGTGATGTGCAGAGATTCATAAATTTTATCGAATGTAGTTTTAGGTTTAGGACTCAAAATTTATTTATTAAATTGATTTCTAAAATGTATACAAGTGTAGAAAAATCAGTTTGCACCATTTAAGGGGTGAATGTACTTGTGAATATGAACAATTTTCACTATGTGGACAAACCTCTGAAATCGCAAAAAAATATCAGCTGTTTCATACAAAAGGTAAAAATTTTATTTTTATATGATATATACCACAACTCGGCATTTGGTTTTCTAAATTGAAAATTTTTAAAAATGGAATCTAATACGATCGTCACATAGGATCGCTGGCTAGCACAACTACTACCTCCGGCAAACTCGCGTCAATGCTCAATGCAAAACAAAGCAGTTTCGAATTGACGTTGCTTCGAAAAGTATAAACTGTCAGTGCAATGCGATTGTGATATAGTTTTGACCTGGCTTTGGATTTCAAATATTGATACTGCATTACTGTTGACCCTTGCTCGTTAATTTGGACTCTGTTCAAGCCCTTTGTTGTGGATTTCGTCGATATGACCGAACGTACGCAGAGAACTGTTCTAAATAGTCAGACACGTGAGTTCGTAATACGCCTTCGTAACTATTTCGATCGTGAAGCTCAAAATGGAGGGCCAATTTTACCTATAACGTCAGTGGTTGAACGCGTAGCTGATGCGCTTAATATTGGACAACGAACTGTTAGACGGATAACTAAAAAAAAATATGGCGAGACTGGCACAGAAGAAAATAAACTTCACACACCAAAAAAGAGAAAACGAGCAAAACCAGTCGTAGGCATCGATAGCTTTGATGCCGATGCTATCCGAAGACATGTTTACGGCTACTATTTACAGAAGGAGTATCCAACAAGAAAAAAGTTGGTGCATTCACTGAAGGAAGCTGGATTATTCTTCGGTGGGGAAAGTTCTTTAACGAAGATTTTGAAGACCATTGGATTTCGATACAAAAAATGTAACAAACGCAAAATATTGATGGAAAGATTTGATATAGCGATGGCAAGGTATACTTTTTTACGGCAAGTGAAAGAAATCAAAAATTGGCAAAATGTTGTGTTCTTGGATGAAACATGGCTTAATGCTAACCATACTGTAGGCCGTTCTTGGAACGATGACACAGCAGCATCTACTTCCAAAGTTCCTGTAGGAAAAGGATCGCGACTTATAATTTGTCACGCCGGAACCATCAACGGGTTTGTCGAAGGTTCTCTCATGGCTTTTGCGTCAAAAACCACTGGAGACTATCATGAAGACATGAATGGAGAAAAGTTTACTGAATGGTTTACCTAAATGTTGTGTAGCCTCCCTGAACCATCTATTATAATTATGGACAACGCCCCATACCACTCGATGCAAATTGACAAGCCACCTGCCCAATCCCAAAAGAAAGCTGATATCGTCGCATGGCTTCGTAAAAATGGCGTAGATGCAAACATGAATATGTTAAAAGCGGAATTAGTACGTCTTTTAAAAGAAAACAAACCAACCAAGATCCGATACGTCATTGACGAAATAGCATTAGAACATGGGCACAGAGTTATACGGTTACCGCCTTACCATTGTGAGTATAATGCGATTGAGTTGGTGTGGGCTCAAATTAAGGGATATGCTGCAAGACACAATACAGAACCCCCATTTACCACAAAAAAAATGCTAAAATTATTAGAAGAAGCTTGTGAACATGTGACTAAAGGAGACTGGGAAAAGGTTGTGAATAGAACTGTTAAATTAATAAGGGAAGATTATGAAAGAGATGTGAAAATAGATAATATTATATAAAACGAACATATAATTATTAATACCTAGTGATGATAGCAGTGACGACAGTGAAAATAGTAGTATGGACGAATCTGATTAATTATGGCCTTTTGTGGCACCTTTTTTGGTATTTTTTGTATTCATATGTTTCTTGTGTGCATATAAAGTATGTATATTCATTTTCATTCAAATATTCAGTTCGTTCAAATAAATTAAATAAACATATACATTTTTGTTTTATTAAACCTATTTAATCAGGTACAAAAACAAAACTTAATTGTTTTTTGTTCGAGAATAAATTGACATTCCACATCACTATTGTAATGTGTCAAACCGGCCATCATAACGTGCCGCTAGTTTAGCGCTGTTAATCAGTTGAAAAAAATCAATAAGTTATTTAAACTTCTGCTTTTTACTTTGAGTTCCTCCCACATACATATTTTTACAATTCTATAATCAAGCAAATTATTAAATAGGATATGTTTCTTGCTTTCAGGGTTAGACATATACTCAACGTGACGAGAGAAATAGACAATTTTTTTCCTGGTATGTTCGATTACCTTAATATTAGAGTTTACGACGACGAAAAGACTGATCTTCTAAAACACTGGGATAATACTTTTAAATACATAAATAAGGCCAGGAACGAGGGCTCGAAGGTGCTCGTGCACTGCAAGATGGGCATCAGCCGGTCCGCCTCCGTCGTCATCGCGTACGCCATGAAGGCGTTCAACTGGAACTTCGAGAAGGCTCTGCGGCACGTCAAGGCGAAGCGGAACTGCATCAAACCCAACAACAACTTCCTCAACCAGCTCGAGACCTACCAAGGCATTCTCGACGCCATGAAGAACAAGGAGAAGCTGCAGCGGTCCAAATCCGAGACGAATCTGAAAGCGCCCAAGTCGTCGAAATTAGAGAACAAGATAATGGACCCCACGCCTCTAGTGCTCGCTCTGACCGGCTCGTACTCGGGCCGGCCGCGCTCCTGGTCGCCCGACTCCAAGCTCGCTGGCGAGCTGCTGCCGCCCACCTCCGTCTCGCTGGAGAACCTGGCCTCCGAGACGCGCCACATGCTCATGCCGTGCGCCGGCGGCTCCTACAGCGTGTCGCCCAACCAGATCATGCGCCTCAAGGAGCAGGGCGCGCCCAGCGTGCGCGTGCTCGTGCACGAGATCGAGCGCCGCGAGCCGCCGCGCCGCTCCGCGCGCCTGCACTTCGGCGCGCCCGACGCCGCCGCGCCGCCGGTGTCGCCGCTGCGCGCGCCTCCGCAGGACAGGATCCACACGTGGGACCCCGGGGAGGCGCCGTGGCCGCGGGGCGACGACCCGCGCGCCGCCGTCGACAGTGACGATATAGTGAAGAGTGACAGTGGCATGATAGACGTCAAAGTGAAGCCGTGCGACGACGAGGCGCCGCCGAGCCGGCAGAGCTCGTGGAGCTCGTTCGACAGCGCGGTGGTGGTGGACCTGTCGCGCCACTCGTCGTGGGGCTCGGGCGACGCGCGCGCGCGCCCGCCGCCCGCGCCGCGCGACGAGCCCGCGCCCGACCTGGCCGTCATCCGCGAGCGCGCGCCGCCCGACCTCGCCGCCAACGAACGCAAGTTCAACGAGACCTGTGCCATACTCGCCGAGCTGGCGCGCATGGAGCGCGCGCGCGACCGCGGCGCCTCCACGTGGGGCGGCCGCCTGTCCGCCTCCGCGCCCGCCGACACGTGGCTGCGCGCCGGCCCGCGCCGCCGCCGCCTCGCCGCCGCCTCGCACGGCGACCTGCCGCGCGCCGCGCCCGCGCCCTGCCCGCCGCCCGCCGGCCTCGTCAGCAACCTCAAGAAGGAGTTCGAGGCGCGCGCCGAGGCCGAGCCGCCGCGCCGCGCGGGCTCGCGAGCGCGGCCGCCCTGCTCGCCGCCCGCGCCGGCTGCGCCGTCGCCCGCCGAGGACCTGTCGGTGCGCGTGCTGGTGGGCCGCTACGACGCGCCGGGCGAGGCGAGCCGGCCCCGGGCGCTGCTCGAGTCCTCGTCCAAGAAGTGCAAGCTGGCGGAGGGCGAGGGAGGCGCGCGCGCGGCCGCCCGCTCGCCGGCCGAGCGCCCGCCCGCGGCGCCCACCGTGCTCGCGCTCGCGCCTCTCGACTACTCCAGTGTAGTGGTTTCAACTGTGATGTCGAAAGCTCAAAACAAAAAACAATTGCAGCATGGGAAAACCCATCCGTTGACGAGGCTCAACTTGAACCGGTCGAATAATAGATGTTCGAATCCTGTGTATAATACTATGTAGTAGTTGTGGTCCAAGAGCTGGTGGGATATTCTGAAACTTTAGCTTTTGTCGAGTACCTCCTCAAAATTTTCCACCAGTTCTCTGGCTATTAGTATTGTTTTATTTATTATATGAATTCTTGCCAAAATGGATATTTTTATCTTTCTAGAGTTTTATATACTATTTACAAAATGAAATCACAGTGTATTTGTCTATCACAGTAAATTGTATAAACGCCTGTTTGTGAGTAGAGACTTTTATAATGAGACTCTTGTTTTTGTTGCCCACACTGAGACAAAGGCACCTCTATGCTAGGCATCAGGTCAACCTGTGCTATTTAGTTAATTAGTTCCTTGATGCTAAGCTGAGCGTGTAACCTCCGACTAAAGGTATTGTAGTATCGCAACTAGCAAGAATCGCACGCGAGTTTTCTCTTACTTATACTATTAGTATAGTATATAATATGTGACTGCACAAGTTTTCTCTTACTTATACTCAGTATTAAATATGTGCTGCATGGGCACGCCGATGGAACTAATGATGAGGCAATTTCAGGACTGATGGCTTCTACGTTAACTAACGTATTATGAGGGAAAACGTTCGATGATTTCCATTTTAAGTTTGAATTTTAATGCAAAATTTTATATTTCAGAAATTAAAACAAATAATTGACATTTGAGTTTTTGATTTCTGAATTTTGTTTTTAATAAGAAATTAAAAAGTTTAAGTGGAAGTATGAAAATGGTCGTTTCGTAACTGGTGCGATCACCATAACACAGTAAAACGTAATAAAACGTATCAGTATCACTAATCAGTATCAGTATTTATTTATCCAAAGTCTACAGTCTGCAGTCGTTTGCCAGTGACGAAAGCAACGCGTGGAATATTATGTATTTCACTAATTTTTTTGTATGTGTCTGGTATTTTAGTTATTTTTCGCCGTATCGTTCCAAAATCGAATGCATAGACACCGCCGGGATTATTTCGTACTGAGCATTCCGTCTGTAACAAACGTCACAAAATATACAAGCAACGGTAGTTAATCGATTGTACTCTATTCCTAGCTGACGAAATTGTCGGAGGAATAAGTACAGTCCATTTACTATAACTTGTCCCTTGCTGTCATGTTGGCACCATTGCTTATCATGTAGGGTTTTCATCATGGGTTATCATTAGGTGAAGTAGTGGTGCCAACATGACGGCCAGGGACAAGTTATAGTGAACGGTCTGTACATAGTTTTATTTTTTACCGACTTTCTCGAGGTTCTCAATTCGACGCGTATTTTTTGTCGATGTTACTCCATAACTCCGTCACATCTGAACCGACAAAAAAAAGAGAAGGTTCTCAATTCGACGCGTATTTTTTGTCGATGTTACTCCATAACTCCGTCAAATCTGAACCGATTTCAATTTTTTTTTATTTGAAAGGACATACCGTCAGGTTGGTCCCATTTAAAATGGTGAAGAACTGATGAATATCTTCGGTGATAGAGGACGGAACTCCTCAATGAATAGAAACAAATCGCTCGCGATCAAAAAATGTGTAGATTTATCCTATGAAGCTACACTAAAAAGCTTAAAATAATAATATATAAAAATTCTTTTAAAAAAACCGATTTCAAACGCCACTGAATAGTATAAAATAATTTCAGCTTTACACGTACTATGTTGAAGTCGGGCGGGCCTCAGTAGAACTATGAAACTGCAACGCTAGCCCGACTTCAACATACCTGTACCAAGTACTATTATATTCTGTGCCTGTTGCCTTATATTACCTACAAACTAAAATTTTGGCTAGCGTTGCGCATTCGTTTCATCGTTTCTATTTAGGCCCGCCTGACTTCAACATACGTGTATAAACTGAAATTATTTAATACTTTTCAGTGGCGTTTGAAGTCGGTTTTTTTAAAAGAATTTTTATATATTATTATTTTTGTACCCTACTATGGCAAAGCCAAAAGATGGGCAGTTTTTTATTGCGAGATAGGTTTGCGCTTGACGGAAAAAAGAGCCTAAAATACTAAACCGATTTTGATGAATGAGGTGTCAATCGATGCGTTATGTTACTGTCCACATTTTATAATAGGTTGAGTAGTTGACGTAGAAGTAAAACGTGCTAATTTAAAATATTAGTAAAGTTAGCTTGAAGACTACCTATGTACTTACAATTTTTAAATTAATATCCACAACGCGTATAATATTAGGTTCTGTGCCGCCACAGACTATCAGATTGGTTTGCGGGACCATTTTGCCACAGTATAGCTTTGACTGGTAGGTATCCGGCACTATTGTTTCGATTAGTTTGCATGATCCGTAGTCCCAGATCTGAATACTGTCTTTATCTTGCCACGAACATGTTAAAATCTAAAAGATATACCCTCAAACGTTTAATAATATTATGGTTATAGCTGATGCCTGCGACTTCGTTCGCGTGGAGTTCTTTGATTTTCTGTGACAAAGTAGAATAAGTCACTCTCGAGGTCCTTAACTATACCTATGCAAAAAATTAAGTGAACCTGTTGCTCTGTTACAGCGTTATTGAAGCACAAACCAACAGAAAGACAGACGGAAACTTTTGCATTTATAATATTAAGTTTGGATCCAGGTAAAGTAACCTGCGTTAGTCTTTGATTGCTTCTGAACGATCCAGAAGATAAAATGTGCACATTTTGACCCGCAGAGGGTTCTGTTCTGGGCATTGAATCGGCTATACTTAGTGAATTCAAGAAGATTGGTAAAGTATGGGAAGGGTGATGTTTGCCGTAACAGTTAGGTACGAATACCTACGCATGTTACTACTTTACTTTTTAAGTTTCTTTCATGTTTCATAACGCAGTTGTCTACGTAGCTACGTAAATTTGCTGATGGTGTGCTGTTTCCGATGCGGTGCACGGTGGACTGGAAGGCTGGCTTGCAGCGTAAGTGATAGTACTGTCACACACACAGTGTAGACATGCCCTATGAGACAAAGTAAATAGCCAAATAAGTATATTAATGAATATATCAATGTTATCCACCTGTTTGCCTGGCTTATCAAAATCTAGTCCTTCGCCGCACATATGTACACCAGAAAAATATCGCGTTGCATAGGGCTGCCGGTCGTCCCAACACATGACAGTGTCGTCCCATCCACTTGAGATCAATTCGTGGTGTGATTTAGGATTGAAGACACATGCGAAAATTCGTGATGTGTGCCCGTCCATTATATTCTTGCGTTGACTGTAAGTATTTTATTTATTAAGTATCTAGTAGTTGCTGACCTACTATCATATAATACATATAGACTATTACTAATTAAACATAGTACCTAGGTACCTACTGCTTATAGGTTGGTACTTACATGGCTTATACAAATTAGACTAAGAGCATTAATTCAACTAAATGCTAAAATTGAAAAAAATAATTATATATTGTAAAGTCTGTATACGGACGATAGTTTTACGTGATAACGTTATAAAGAAACATTGGCTTACCTAGAATAAAAACTTCTCTCTTGAGTCTGTGCCTCTTCGTCGTACATATTTATCTTTGCATCATCACCATACGTAACGAATTTGCTATAATGCGGATGATAACATAGTCCTAGTGTTTGCCGTTTCTCCCTTATTGTGTATAGGCATTGTTCATATTTATATTTCCAACATTTTATGCATCCATTAACATCTGAGAACAAAATTAAAGTAGGTATCTATGCTACTTAGGTAGTACCCCTTCAGATTTACAAAATGAGAAATTCTATAAAATAAGACGATATTCTGATCGTCTTTACCTCCCTGGCGCAATGGTAAGCGTTGTAGTCTTATAAGTGGCAGGTCTGGGGTTCAATTCCCGGCGGGGGAATTTTGGAGCTCTGGATGGAGGGAGGCTTCTGCGAGGGCTAGCTGCCGCCCTACCTAAGTGCCGCACCAGTTGAGATCGCAGGCAAGGGCTGTCTTGTCTTCGATAAAACAACACAATAGAGTAGGTATTAAAGTCAGAAATTCGAATACACCTGAAAGTTTCACTAATTTGTGCGTAAATACTAATATAAAGAGGAAAGATTTTTTTGTTTGTTTGTTTGTACCGAATAGGCTCTGTAACTACTGGACCGATTTTAACCATTTTTTCACCAATAGAAAGCTAAGTTATCAGGAAGTAACAAGCAGGCTATAATTATTGCCAAAAAAATTAGAGATCCTTAAGAAAATTGCAATAATGTAACCCAAAGTAGCTAAATTTTGCCTATAAAATGCATTATTTGGCGTGTGCTGAGAAAACTATTGATGATACCTAAAAATGATGTACTACATGATTAAAGTACTCATTATTTTCTACAAAATAGTCCCCGAGGGAATATATCTAACTATCATAAAATATTTAAGTCACAATAGTAGCTTAATTTTGTGTTCTAAAATTTAATTAGATCGCCTTTATTATCGTGGTATTAATTCTTCCTTACTAATACATCATACTAATAAT
Source organism: Oeneis ivallda (assembly GCA_029955525.1). NCBI lineage: Eukaryota > Metazoa > Arthropoda > Insecta > Lepidoptera > Nymphalidae > Oeneis > Oeneis ivallda. The sequence continues at coordinate 15,541,397 of JARPMR010000006.1, read as the reverse complement.
ATTATACATGCGATAGTGTGTTTGTTTGTTGGTTTGTCCTTCAATCACGCCGCAACCGAGCTACGGATCGACGTGTTTTTCTGCATGGGTATAGTTAAGGACCTGGAGAGTGACATAGGCTCCTTTTTATCCCGGAAAATCAAAGGATTCCCGAGGGATTTTAAAAACTATATCCACGCAGACGAAGTCGCGAGCATCAGCTAGTTTATGGGTATGGCTATTAATACCTACTTACAACACGATAGCAACACATTTGTCACAGGATGTGCCTTGCTCACTGGTCTATGTTTGATGGCGGTGACAGGTCCTGGATAGGCTCTGCACTCGTCGTCGACAAGAGTATGGACGCAATTTCCCGTGTTACAGTCGAATAATCTTATAGTGCCATCAACGAAACCAGATGCTATTTCTCTAACATCTTCTGTATATTTGCAACACATAATTTCCTTATTCGTATCTCTACAACATAATTCTGTTATACCTACCTACTGTATGGCCTATTATAGTCAAGTGGTTACGACTGCAGTCTCCTATTTGGAGGTCGCGAGGTCAATCCGGGCACTAGATTTTTCGGAGTTGCCTTTAAGCGTTGAAGCAATTAATAACATAACATGCTTCAACGATGAAGGAAAACATCGTGACGAAACCTGCAAGCGAGTTCGGTTCTATAAGGAAGGAGTGTGAAGTCTGCTAATTAGAATTGGGCCCGCGGGCGTAGTAGGTAAGTACTATTATATATTCTGTGCCGCGGGGGGCGACTACCTATATGGCCCATATCTCTTCTCTGAGAGGAGACCTGCGCTCAGTAGTAGGTAAGCTTTTGATGGGTTATGAGTTTATGACTTATGAGTTACTGATGGTGATGATTTGAATGGTGACTTTTTATTGTTTAACTAAAATCTAAACGTTTGTTAGAATTGTTGATAATTTTGCAATTTATGTTAGAGGGATGTAGGAAGTAGGTATGTAGAACCTACATGATTGAGAGCACGTTAACTTCTCCATGATAAACCTGATTTTGTTCGCTATGAAATGATCTATGCTCAACATTTGGGGTGCTAGTATGAACAGTTACAATTTCCTTTTGAGGATTAACGTTTTTGATATAAGTGTTGGTGATCGCGAAGCTTTTGCGAGCTGCTCTCACACTAGATGGTGCCATAGGTCCGGCGGCTGTTTTTCTTTGTGGATCCATATATTAATTTCATTTTATTATACCTTCAGCTATCACAATAAAATTTAAACTTGACTGCTTGATCATGAATTCATGACGTGTTATGACGCGTAGAACACACAGAATACAATTACCTACTCACGGGTAGAACAAAAGTCAATTTGAGAATATAACCATAAGATCTTAAATTGTGCCAGAGTGGTTTACATTCTCTTGGAATTGTGCTGATATGACGTGAATAGACAGCGCCAAGCTTGCTCCAAGAGCATGCTCTTGAGCAAGCTATGAGTACCAATTACCTCTATGGAAGAAAGTATGTATTGTATATAATTACTAGTAGGGCGCGTGGGTGCGCGGCCCGCAAGCGGACCGCGGTTTTTCTATCGTCAAGTGGACTTTCAGGTCCTGATCATTTTCTATCAAATAACCAATCTTCCATCTTTTATACTCTCCGAGATAGATGCCGATGAAATTGGTATGGCCGCCATCTTGAATCCGCCATTTTGAATTTTTTTTCAGCTCATTGCCAATTGGATGAGGTTTCGAGTATTTTTTGTTTGAGCACCTCCCACCTATCTTCAATACCCTGGCCGTGCTCCTCACCCACCTTCCAAACCCTCAATCATCATATCTCATCATTTGTCAGAATGAGAAGTCTTTCTATATCAGTCTTTTATAAAAACAAATTTTGAAAAGGAACCGTATCAAAGTCTTGCATAGTTCTCAGCTTCTAGTCTATTCAATATTCGCCATATATTTTGTATGGAGAAAAAAAATTCCGCCATCTTGATTTTTTTTTTCTATTCATCAAGTAGACCTTCGGGCCCTGATCATCTTTTGCCACAGAAGCACTCTTGCATCTTTTATACTCTCCGAGATAGACACCGACGAAATTTGTATGGCCGCCATCTTGAATCCGCCATTTTGGAATTTTTTTTCAACTCTCTGCTAATTGGATGAAGTTCCGAGTGACTTTTGTTCGAGCACACCCCACCTATCTTCAATACCCTGGCCGTGCTCCTCACCCGTCTCCGAAATCCTCAATCATCAGCTCTCTCCATATTTTTCCTCCGAATGAATTTTTGTCCTCTATACGAAACCATCGGTGAAAAAAAAATTTTTCATACAAAATTTTACAGGAGAGGTGATCAATGAGTGAGTGAATCAGTGAATCAGTGAATCAGTCAGTGAATCAGCCCCAGCAGCTATATATATATTAATATTATTTTTCACTTAGAAGCCGTAAACTTTTTTCCGTTCTGTCAAGGGTTGGGGGTCACGTTGGGGTTCAGGCGTAGTCGTAATTCCTAGTTCCATGGGGTTCACGTTGGTTTGCAAACGCAGAATGACGTAGACGTAATATCCATCGAACGATGCGACAAAAAAATAATGTGCACGTCTATTGGAAGCCGGCGCGGCGTTACTTGGTTGAGCAAGCAAGCAGGCTGGGTCATGCTTGGGAACGTGTGCCACCGGCGGGAATGGGGCTACTTTCTGTCTGCCCGTATTAACATGTGTTGAATTATAATTAGGTATGCTTTTGTGGAACTTCCCCTCATTGTGGAAGCACTGCATATCTACATAGCAACTATTACATTGTAAACTTGTTTTGAAAAGAGCAACTGCAGAGTTCTTGCTGGTTCTTCTCGACAGGATGGGCATTCCGAACCAGTGGTACCTACACTCATCGACGATTCAAAAGCACTTGTAAAAAAGTTTTATTTGATTATAAAGCATTTCTATTCTATTCACTTTGCGGAATTCCATTCAAAGAAAAAGTAATATTCCTTTGCTATAATCCGCCTAACCAGAATAAAATCTTTTTAAACAATTGACTTCGACTAAACGATTCGCTCCGGTAGGGTAGACTGGGTACGGTTGAAACATTTTAGCGTTTATAGTCTATTGCATCGGGATTAGTTAAGCGAGCGATGAAGGAAATGTATTAAGTAAAAGACCATATATCTGTTTACTAATGGGCAATGTTATTTGAGATCACTGTATAGTATTTTATGTATAAAAGCAAATTTAAAAAAAAAGTGTAATTTATTTCAACCGTCCCCATGCCAGGGTCGGTTGAAACAGTGCCTGGGGTCAATTGAAACTCATGCAAATAATACGAAATATAATAAATGAACATGTTTTATTCATCGTCTAATAACATTTTACGACTCGTAATGGCACAGTTGAACATCACAAATATTTTTTTATTAATATGCAAGTCTTTCACGATACTAATAATCTAACATTATTTGTAAAATATATGTCTGCACATCTAATTAAATATTTAGATAGCTCACGCTCTTTTTCCTGGTTAAACACGCGATTGTGAGCCTTATAACCCATTTCTTGATTTTCATCGCCACCAATCGCATCTCGTTTACGTACATACCTACCTCAACAGGGTACAGTGGTTCAGTCCATTGTTTTCTGCCACTGTTCTTAACGAAGATCCGGCTTTTACATCTTCATAGGCTTGTTTATACTTCGATAAGTCGGCCTGACCTCTCGTAGTCTTCCTTTGGCATACCCTTGGCATCTAAGAAACAAGAAAATTAAATAAATAAACTGTTTCAACCGTACCCACAAAAAATGTTTCAACTGTCCCCAACCACCATCTAGGGATAAAACGGTTCACAGTAAGAATGATAACAAATTTGAATAAAAACTAATCATACAGCCATATTCTACAAACTTCAATTAAAACGATGCAAAACTCTCAATATTCTAACTTTAATAAAACCATGATAATTGCAAAAATGTACGAACAAAAAATACTTACTTTTGCGTCAAAAAACACAATGAGGCCTTCTATACATAAACACAGCGCGCGAAGAGAGACACAACACTATAATTCGTGTTTTGACTTGTCGCCTGCTTCGTTCTCCCCTTGTACCCCTCACCTCATCATCCACGGTGTCGAATACGCTTTGTTTCAACCGTCCCCCGTTTCAACCGTACCAGTCTACCCTACCGGAGCATCCTGACATGTTGACTCCACAATCATAGGGAATTGAATGTATCTACTATCCACAATGCGCCGTTCGCATTCTGGTTTAGCGGATCATAGCAAAGGAATATTTTATATTACTTTTTGAAGTGAAAGCTTCTTTAGGCACGTTGAGCACTTTTTTGGGTGAGCAAAAAACATTGATTTCTCGAAATCGTCACCGTCACCTGGAGATTTCAGTAAGCGTTCAACATTTTAGAGATTCTCTAGCAACCTTCCAAGGCCAGAAGGCGCCTTCCTTACCGTTTAATAATGTATGATGTCACAGGTTCGAATCTCACTCACGAAACGTGACAGTGCGCTTTTTTTTTAATTATTTCTATATTTATTTTTAATTATTAGCAGATCTAGTTTTCACTTCTATCGGCAGTCCCTATGACTGCCAATTTTTTCTTTGAAATGTGCACGTCTTCAAAAATGTATGACTTCAATCACGTGTCTGCAGCTTCACTCGAGTTTTCAATTTTTAGCATGCATATGCAGACCGTACAGGTAGATAGTAATAATGAATAGTACACATGAGCCACAAGCTATGTTGACTTGTTTGTAGTCTGTACCTACTTTTCACTTTAATGGTACGTTATCCTTATCACCATAGAGGTTGGAAGATATCACTCATGGAGTTCAAACGGTTTTCATTAATGTAAAGTTAGGTATCCTAAAACTTTTTAGTCTTTTTGTTTTTTTGTAAAATGAAAACGCCAACGAATTAGTGGCTCCGGGGTGTATTTAATTGGTTGGATAGCTGTAATAATATATTAATGCATATGCATTAGTATTCTATTGTGGGTAGGCAATGCAGCGTCTTTATCAGGAAGCTAACATATAAGCTACATTGGTCTTTATGGTATGCCACTGCCTAAAATGGATAAATTAATAGGTAAAAGAGATAAGTAAAATCATGCCATGCCTGATTTCTGGTTTAAGTACTTTATTAAATCAACGCAGACACAAAACAAATTCAATAGAATCAATGAAACTGGTGTGGGAACAAAATCGAAGTTTATTAAGTAAAAGCTAAGGGAAAGTAGTAGGTAATTCTTACATTAGCATTTACTCGTACATCATATAAAATATCAAGCTCAATAACTAATATACCTAAAGGTGCAGACACAGTATTGTCTTGTGGCATGTTACAGGTTATTGGTTACAATACGCACAAAACGACGATCGATCTAGCCTCGAATCGTATCGCAGATACGCCTTTTGGCGGATCGCAGTGGACTATCTTGTTCAAAATAAAGTTTCCAACTTTATTTGCGGACCAACAACAAATCGTGCATTATCTGCAGTTGATTTCACAATCTACAAATAGATGGCGTGGTTTTCGGCCGCATATATAAGTGGGCCATTTTTTCCCAAGTCCATTTTGAACAAGGTAGGTAGGTAGTTAGTGTGCGATGTGCAAGTCGCCATACAAAATTAATACCCATGAGCCCATGAGCGTCAAATTGACATTATGTGGCAAACCACGGATTTTACTTATAACGATGCTACAACGCCTCCGCTCCGTAGTATGATGCTACAATGCGACGCACTACGCAGTGTTGCCGAGCACCGCGAGCGTAACACGACTTTTTAAGCTGGAGACTGACTTGTAACATTTTGGTGTAATGTATCGAGTTTTTGTAACTCAAACCAAAGACTGACTTATAACGTGTCTGTAATGTACCTATCATTCGCGGCGAGCGCCGCGTGCTCCACTCAACTGTCGGTTTTTTCGCGAATTCCCATTGAGTGTTACATTAAAAGTCAGTGCAGGTCGCGTCATCGCGAGAGCAAGTCGCAAGCGCACAAGCACAAATGGAGCACACTTGAGCCAAGAGCTCGAATGATACGTTACAAACACACGCTACAAGTCAGTCTGTGTCGCCGTATTTTAAACAAGATCGCCTCGAATGGTACATTACAAACAAACTGTACAAGTCAGTCTCCAGCTTTATGCGTTTCAAACAGCAGTGACGCCGCAGAAGCAGCACAGATTGCTTTACTGTCGCGTACCAAACACGCAACACTGGTATTACTGTGTCTAGCAACTTAACTATGACGTCACAGCAGTTAGGGGAGGAAGACTTATGAAACTAATAAAAATAAATTAAACATAGGTTAAGAAATCAAATTCCGAATGAATATTAATTAGGGTATAATAGTGAAGCTATTTTAACTGTTACAAATAAAACAAACAATAGGTACGTTTAATTTATGAAGTTAACTTTTTCTTTTCTGTAAACACGAGTATGTAAGGAGTTAAAAGTAAAACTATAAATAAATGACAATTAATAATTTGTTATGTACAGTTACTCTGCAACATTTTTAAATTTTAATAGGTAACTACTTAACTTGTTCAACATTTTTAAACTCTGAGAAAATTTATAAGTAGAAATCCCGTATCGCTCCCGATTTAGGTACGGAAAGACCTAAAATACGTTTTCATCTTTCTGAGTTTCACTTAGGTATTATATATATATATATACTTATACAAACATAATACCGAACTTTTACTTATGTAGAATTTAGGATATTTGACATACGAATAAAACACCGATAGGCGTTCCATATAATTTAAACAAATACTCAATTGCACGCGAAAAGCAACAAAGGCAACATCATAACTTTTTGTAAAACTATGCATTATTTCAATTGGTAGATATTATATTTGCTTGGGATATAATAAATAGAGTACCTAGGTACCTGTTTTTAGCTACATGTTGGGTCACACTCAATTATTTGATAACGTAATGCAATCCGTAAACGGATATCACGAGGCATTGAAAAGATTGCATAAATGAGAAATATGTCAAATATCCTAATCCTAAACAAATTGGAAGTTTCTTTTATATTTGAACCAAAAGTTCCTTCTTTATTAATTAGCACCTTGTTTATTTGATCCTATTGAAGTCAGTGGGATTGTAATAATAATTTATACAGTGTAAACCATGACTAAGCACACACATGAAGGTGGATGATTTACGTTAAAAAAGATGTGCCAATTGCACTTCATCTATTTTTATAGTTATTAAAGGCCGTTATTTACAAAGAGCATATAATATTATAATATAAGTAGGTATAATGTTTTCCACTTAGAAAATTCAGTTGGAGTAAATTCAGATAAATAATCAGTTTTAAGCTGAAGTTGGTGTATAATAAATGGTTACTAATTATGTACCTAGTACCTACGTTGCCTTGACATCACCCATTTAGGCGTAAAACCCACCAAAAACATTAAGTGGTGCAGTCTTTTGATGCTAAGTAACAACTTAAAGTCAGATAATGACATACGATTGCAAACAGAACTCTGGCTCACCTAAGCTCTGTCTTACATTTTCATTATACCAATTTGAACTGCAAGCCTTTTAGCTTAGATCTTTCAAGTTGTTATCATCAAAAGACCTGCGTCACGGTGCCACTTGTATGCTCCGGTATTTCAATCAAATTGACCCATCAAACACATAATTGCTCTAAAAATCATAATTTTATTCAGATACCCATTTACATTAATAAATAATAGAAACCAAAAATTTTTGGCCATATTTCAATAAGTTAACAAAACAAAAGACTAAAAATTATACAGTCAAAATCTGTAGAGGAAATCCAATGATGGTACAAAATCGTACGCTTGCTATATGTAATATGGTGCTCGCAATATGTAATATGGTTGACACACCCACAAACCACAAACAGTCGGTTGTAAGACAATGTCCCATGTCAATGCACCAGAAAAACTTCAATCAACAGACAAACCCAATAATACAATAAATAATTTATGCATACTAAAACCATGAACAATTAAATGGGAAGTTGACAAAAATTATCTTTTTTTTTTAAATTTTCATGATATCCTCTTGCTTTAAAAGGCTGTCCCTAATATACAAATTTTAATATACAATTTTTGCAAAAGTACTTGTGTATTAAATAGGTACTAAAGAAAAATAATTTAGTAAACAGGTAAGAATTGTTTTGGTTAGATCTTTAATAAAATATAATTTAAATGTGTTCATATGATGAATAAATGAAATGTTTCAAGTATATCTGTTTCAATAATTTAAAAAATAACTACAATGCAGACACTCTATATAGATACACATACAAATAAAAAATAAATCCACTGACTGATGGGATACTAGTCATTTAAATTGACAAATATTTTCTATACACAATCCTAGTCATACATAAATAACATTACATGTATTTTGAAATATTACATTTTGCATTCCATATTATATTAAATAAAATGTGCATATTACAAATCAATATGCAACAATTTTTTATTTTTTGTTAATTATCTTACTATACACACTAACTGGTGAGGCACTCCATTTATAATAATCCAAAACTCAAAATTAATTATAGGTTTCATTAAATAAAAACAATAAATAAATGAAAATCAGTTTTACACTCACTTTGCACCAAATTGCCAAATATAATTTATTGAAGTTTTATACTCTAAAATATTATGTTGAAAGTTATTTACAGTCTTAAAATTTGTACCAACATCATTTCGAATCCATCCTACACACATAGTGATATACATGCATCTTTTTACAGAATTACGCCAGTGGATTATCTAAACCTACTGCTAGGTACCCATTCAATGAACAATTCCACATTGCTTAGTCACAAAAATATCTAACCTTTTATTTAGTCAAAAATAGACATATACCATAAATCTGCTCATATTCTGAGAAAACACACATAATAAAGTTATAATAATCAATGTTATTTGATAAACAATGATAACAATCGATAGACCTCTATGTTTCACTATACAAGTATGAACTTCAACAGCTGTCTGCTGTAAAAACATTTATACAATAATGTACAAAGCAAAGTACACAATATAATCTATTAAAGGTACAACTTATTTGGGGGGTACATTATGAAAAATAAATATTAAGACAAAACAAATACAATAGAAAAGATAAACACTTGGCAAAATTAGACTTTCACATGAACATGAATAGATTGTTAAGATACTTGTAAGAATTTTAGACAATAATAATAAAAATGGATAATTATCATCATATTCAATTAAATAAACTATTAGTTGAAGGAAATATCTTAAAAATCAAAAACAGTAATTTCTTTTTTCAAGTTTTTCAAGTAGTACTTACAAGAACTATGAAAAATAATAAATATTATATTTTTTGCTGTTATTAACATTATTTCTAGATGTTATTATTGATGATAAAATAATTAGGTATTTTAAATGATAATCAATAGAATTAATTAAGCTAAGCAACAGCTCTCATTGTAGTGTGAAAATACTTTAAAGCTTTTACTTGCTGAATTTTTAGTTTTGAAAATACATAGTTAGTGGGTTAAATATCATTAAAAAGACAAATTATTTGAAGTAGAAAGCACACTAACAATTAATTCATATAATTATACATTTATACATTAGCTACTGCTTCACATGTAACCAAATTTTAACAGCATTATAAGATTAAAAAAAACAACAAAACACAAGCAATTCTATAATAAATTAATAACATCAGTAGCAAACCACTCTTCACCACCAGAACAACCCATTTGTATTATAGGTAAAGACAAATAATTATCTAATTCTTGCTACAATCACAGAGATTATTGTGAGCTTATCAAATCAGACACTGGATCAAACAGAATGGCCTTGGGATTGGTGTCTTTGTCCCCACTGACTAGAAGGTCCCTGTGCAGAATTACCTTGTTGCATCCATGAAAGAAAGTTGGGTGGGGCAGGCGGGGCGGACGATGCTGGACCTGCAAAAGCTCCTTGATCAGAGCCTCCTGAAGGTATGTTGTTGATAAGACCCCATCCGGCTTGATTCAAAGCTGCTGCCACAAGTGCCTGGTTCACAGGCAAGCCCCCCATACCCAGTGGCATGCTGCCACCTTGCCCCTGACCCCCTCCCCCGGCCACGGCAGTTTGCCCATGCTGTCCAGACAGACCTAAAGCTTGCATATTTACCATGTCCATGTTACGGCTACTCCATGAGTTATTATTTGAAGTGTTGTGTGGATGGCCTTCATCATAGTTTCTACTGGGTACATTTCGTTGGTTGGAGCCACTTTTGTTTTGTTTTGGTGATGCATTTGACACATTTACAGATACTCCTTTTATGATATGATCTTGACCACATAAGTTTTGTGCAACTTCAGGATCCAAAAAGGTAATGAAACTGAATGCCCTAAAAGGCTTGGGAATAAAAACATCAGTAACTTCTCCAAACTGTGAGAAATACTCCCTTAAATCGTTGGCAGTTAAATCTTCAGTACAACGTCCCACAAAAACTTTGCAAGGCATTGAATTGAGAGAGCCTTCTTTGGAATTGGGTATCCGAACATCACACCAGCGACCATCTATCATGTGTCTCTGGGCTAGCACTCTCATTTGAGTTGTATATGATGAAAATCGAATGAATGCAAAACCTTTAGACATACCAGTTTTAGGGTCACGTTTCAATTGGGCCATTAAAACCTCGCCGAATTTCTCAAAGTACTCTCGTACAGTTTGTTCTGTTGCTTTCCATGGCAATCCCAAAACAATTAAATCAGAGCACAGATTATCATTACGTTTGCTTTTAATCGATGAAGTTTCTGAATTTTCACCTGATTTTCGTTTATTTTCTTTAGGAAAACTGCATATATAAAGATGATTACCCCAACCTTCTGGAGGTGGGAAAAGTCGACCATCTCTTAATCTAATACCTCTAAACGTTTTTGTCTCGGGATGTCGATACTTAAGTCCACAACAGCTAGGAAATTGCGCGGATACTGTTGTTAACATTAACGTACCATCTTCTTCGATTGGAAGTTCTATGGGTTCTTCATTTTCATCTTCAGCCACGGGCAAGTACTCGAAGGACATTATTTCTTAATCATGAACGATAACAAATTATATTTGATTAAAATAAACACAGACACTTTCACTTAAACTAGAATTCTGTACAATTTAGTAATCTTATAAATATAAAATACGTCAGCTACGGGTTAGGAACCCATTGCAATTTGATGGTTGAAAACATAGGACAAACAATAATTTTTGATCAATTAATTACGTTTACACTTTTATGGCTATACAAATTACAGTATCAAAGTCAGTTTTGCGCACTATAGTCTACACGACAATTTGAACTTTCTAAAAGTGACATTTTAAATTCTATGTTACCTACTTTAAAAAATCTCTGTGAATTATATAACTATAAATACAGTCATAAAAAAAGTATAAGTAGGTATTTTAATAGAACTTGCAACGCCTTATCAGTAAAGAATAATAAAGAAACACAACAAATGCAAAACAAGTCCTTGAAAAACTTAATTCACAGCTTTTCTCTGACATCAATTTCTTTACATGAGAGTTTTTTTCCATTTTTGTCATTCAAGAGACTAAACCACTATGTGACTACAGCGTGTATCTCGCTTTCACTCTTACTTTGCCTTGGCTTGGCTGCATCAATCATCTTTTTACGTTTATGCTGATAAACTGAACTACCATAATATATAAGCTGATAACTATATTAAAATGTATGGTACATTTTGGACAATAAATGAATTAAGAATTATGAAAATACCTATACTAGCGGCACGCTATGATGGCCGGTTTGACGTTTGTCCGCTCATGAAGTTCCGTATTAATTGATAACGACTTTGAAGGAAATAATTGTATTACTTTATTGACGATAGTGATGTGCAGAGATTCATAAATTTTATCGAATGTAGTTTTAGGTTTAGGACTCAAAATTTATTTATTAAATTGATTTCTAAAATGTATACAAGTGTAGAAAAATCAGTTTGCACCTTAAATGTAAGGGGTGAATGTACTTGTGAATATGAACAATTTTCACTATGTGGACAAACCTCTGAAATCGCAAAAAAATATCAGCTGTTTCATACAAAAGGTAAAATTTTTATTTTTATATGATATATACCACAACTCGGCATTTGGTTTTCTAAATTGAAAATTTTTAAAAATGGAATCTAATACGATCGTCACATAGGATCGCTGGCTAGCACAACTACTACCTCCGGCAAACTCGCGTCAATGCTCAATGCAAAACAAAGCAGTTTCGAATTGACGTTGCTTCGAAAAGTATAAACTGTCAGTGCAATGCGATTGTGATATAGTTTTGACCTGGCTTTGGATTTCAAATATTGATACTGCATTACTGTTGACCCTTGCTCGTTAATTTGGACTCTGTTCAAGCCCTTTGTTGTGGATTTCGTCGATATGACCGAACGTACGCAGAGAACTGTTCTAAATAGTCAGACACGTGAGTTCGTAATACGCCTTCGTAACTATTTCGATCGTGAAGCTCAAAATGGAGGGCCAATTTTACCTATAACGTCAGTGGTTGAACGCGTAGCTGATGCGCTTAATATTGGACAACGAACTGTTAGACGGATAACTAAAAAAAAATATGGCGAGACTGGCACAGAAGAAAATAAACTTCACACACCAAAAAAGAGAAAACGAGCAAAACCAGTCGTAGGCATCGATAGCTTTGATGCCGATGCTATCCGAAGACATGTTTACGGCTACTATTTACAGAAGGAGTATCCAACAAGAAAAAAGTTGGTGCATTCACTGAAGGAAGCTGGATTATTCTTCGGTGGGGAAAGTTCTTTAACGAAGATTTTGAAGACCATTGGATTTCGATACAAAAAATGTAACAAACGCAAAATATTGATGGAAAGATTTGATATAGCGATGGCAAGGTATACTTTTTTACGGCAAGTGAAAGAAATCAAAAATTGGCAAAATGTTGTGTTCTTGGATGAAACATGGCTTAATGCTAACCATACTGTAGGCCGTTCTTGGAACGATGACACAGCAGCATCTACTTCCAAAGTTCCTGTAGGAAAAGGATCGCGACTTATAATTTGTCACGCCGGAACCATCAACGGGTTTGTCGAAGGTTCTCTCATGGCTTTTGCGTCAAAAACCACTGGAGACTATCATGAAGACATGAATGGAGAAAAGTTTACTGAATGGTTTACCTCAATGTTGTGTAGCCTCCCTGAACCATCTATTATAATTATGGACAACGCCCCATACCACTCGATGCAAATTGACAAGCCACCTGCCCAATCCCAAAAGAAAGCTGATATCGTCGCATGGCTCCGTAAAAATGGCGTAGATGCAAACATGAATATGTTAAAAGCGGAATTAGTACGTCTTTTAAAAGAAAACAAACCAACCAAGATCCGATACGTCATTGACGAAATAGCATTAGAACATGGGCACAGAGTTATACGGTTACCGCCTTACCATTGTGAGTATAATGCGATTGAGTTGGTGTGGGCTCAAATTAAGGGATATGCTGCAAGACACAATACAGAACCCCCATTTACCACAAAAAAAATGCTAAAATTATTAGAAGAAGCTTGTGAACATGTGACTAAAGGAGACTGGGAAAAGGTTGTGAATAGAACTGTTAAATTAATAAGGGAAGATTATGAAAGAGATGTGAAAATAGATAATATTATAGAAAACGAACATATAATTATTAATGTAGGTGATGATAGCAGTGACGACAGTGCAAATAGTAGTATGGACGAATCTGATTAATTATGGCCTTTTGTGGCACCTTTTTTGGTATCTTTTGTATTCATATGTTTCTTGTGTGCATATAAAGTATGTATATTCATTTTCATTCAAATATTCAGTTCGTTCAAATAAATTAAATAAACATATACATTTTTGTTTTATTAAACCTATTTAATCAGGTACAAAAACAAAACTTAATTGTTTTTTATTCGAGAATAAATTGACATTCCACATCACTATTGTAATGTGTCAAACCGGCCATCATAGCGTGCCGCTAGTGTAGTTTTTATAGAAGCTAAGTTTTAGTTTTATTGAAATGTTTTAGGGTGTAGAAACCGTAGATACAGGCTATTTTAAGCTATTTTTGATTTCTTACAAGTATTCGCGGTTGCAGATTCTATTACTTGCATATTCTATGGAGAAAGATATTGTCATAGATCTTTATTTAGTCTTCGATCATAGATATATATTAAGGGTGGAACCACATTTGTGAGGATCGATTCGGATTTTGCCTATACAAAACTGTCATTTTCCATACATTCGTGTACGCATCGAAAAGCCGATTTGATCCGTACACGTTTATATGGAATTTGACAGTTTTGTATGGGTGAAATCCGAAACGATCCTCACAAATGTGGTTCCACCCTTAGGGGAACCGTAGATCTTTGGATACCTACATATCTTACCTTCTAGTACTAATATATATTCTGTGCCTCCGTACCTTTGAGTGGTGTACGAGTACGATTAAACCAACACAGGAGTGGAATTGACCCCTAATTTATTTGCAAAAAAGTCTGTCAATTACGGCGGGGGGCGAGGTAGCACACATGAAAACTTGCGTACTACAGGTGCATTTTTCCATCACGTCGCTATGCACGCACACAATATAATTAGCAAACACTACCTTAAAGTATATGCACACAATCACATTCACACACAGGGACGCTCTATCATTACATGAAACAATCGCATCATATGTGTAAGCATTTTAGGGATTTGACACTATCGATTATCGACTTTCGATAAGTTCTTCTAATAATTATTTACAACAGAGTTACTTTATTCGAGAGTAAATTTTTTTGTTCGAGATCTTTAACATGGTAGGTACCTATATAGAAGCGCTAGGAAACGAGGCTCTTGCCGTTATTTTAGTCATAATATGCCTTTACTATTAGATTGACTCTTTGTAGGCTTTTAGTACTTGCGTAAAGATACAGCTAGAAACTTTGGACTATATTGACGCTGGAAAGCAATCTAGCTTATTTCGAAAAATAACAAAAATGACTTTTTTATATATTTGGAAGAAAAAGATACTGCGTCGGATTGTCGGATTTTCGTTTTCCTATGACATTATTTTTCTAAGATACTATGTTGACCTTCTCTGCATGTTTATATTATATATTTTTTGTTATTCATATTTTTAAACGTACTCAAAAATGCTGTAAATACTAAGACACAATCTATTTTTCAATATTATACAGATACTTCAAAAAAGTTATCAATACTTTTTAGCAGTGCAGTGCACTTAGGTGTACTGTAAGGACTTAGGATTATCTGGTTATTAACAGATTTTGTAGATACCAAGGTATTTACTCCGTCACTATACTCTCAATCTCATGCTGAAAGCATGCTGTAGGTACCACAGTATATCACCTTAGAGCAGCTGTTTAGTTATGATTTAAGGTGATAAGCCACCAGGGAGTGCTGTACTTTGTCATAGGTTTTTATAATTTTTAATATTATTGTTTATTAAGTTGAGAGACATTTAATTTTTATTTGAATACGTAGTGGGTATTAATATTGAACACATTGATTTTTTAAGTAATCTTGTTTAAATAAACATACAGCATTTTTAATGAAACATCATTTGTTTTATTTATGTTTAAAGCGAAATTTACGATGTATCTATTTGTAAAAAGTATATTAATTACAAACTGTTAGGAATACATCATGTTTCCTTAAAAATAGATACAGCATAATCAGCATTTCAGAGTTTAGAGTTATTTCGTGGTTTCATATGTTTCAAATACCAAGTTACAGCAACATTGCTTCTTGAAATTGAAAAACTATTAGTCGAAATTGATATAAAACTAGTGTATAAAACTAAAGTAATTCTACTTTAGAATTATATAATTAGTATCATCTGATGTGTTACATTAAAAAATATGCTTTTTGAAAAAAATCTGCTCCTGATAGCTTATTATGAGCTGTTATGATTTTTTAAAACGTTATTGGCTCTGGTTTAAAGTTCACTTTTTCGATTTACAAGATCGTTTTCCAGCGTTGAATAATATTCTCTCAGTCCAGCATGGAGGAAACATAAAAAGTAAAAACTGAACCCTAAAAAAAATTTATTTAAAGTTATGATTGGTAAGTTAAAACTTGTACCTACATACTTTACTTGGAAGGCTTATTTTTTTCATCTACTTCATCTGAACGAAGTGTATATATTTTGTTTGTAATGCTAGGCTGCCGCCATGGCTATAGTGGCCACCCCATCTGTAATAAAACACCGCCAAGCTATTTAGCTTTCCGGTAAACCTAGCGGGATGAATAAGAAGTATGGGTACTTTAATTCAATTGCCAAGTTTTAATGAACCAAATATGTATAGAATTTAAATATTTTTTTTTCGTCAATGAACCATTAGTAAGACGATAAAAATATCTCGGTATAAATAATTTATACAATCCCCCCACCAATATGGACATATGAAATCTTGCTGTCCAGCCCTAATTTTATTGCGGTGTGGCCGACTTCATAAAATTAAAGTCCTAATTTTCGAGTAAGAAAGACTTACGTAGAACTTATCATTATTATTAAACAATTTTTTAGTCTCGTTTTCATTATTTTTTGTATTATATTTGTAAAAATCCTTTCATAGCGGATGCCTACGTCATAGTAGATGTGCGTTGATAGATCAGTCAGTCAGTCACCTTTTCATTTTATATATTTATAAAATTATATCACACTGCCTATATGGAAATATATACCTATATATACCTAAATATATACCTATGGAAATATATGTAACTTTTGAAATAATTGAGTAAAAAAACTAATTTTATGAATTCGCTGAGTTTATGGAGCTCTAGCTGCATCAATGCATTTTAAACAATAGTGGGAGAGTACCAGCCAATCAGACACCATTGCGATCGTTATAATAATGCAATCATTTTAACCGACTTCAAAAAAGGAGGAGGTTCTCAATTCGAATTTTTTTGTATATTTGTTACGCAATTATTCCGCCAAATAATTAATGGAATTTGATAATTTTTTTTTGTTTAGTAGGGCATACTTCAGAGGTGGTTCCCATATAAATTTTTGTTGATATAATGTTAGATGTTACTCCATAACTACGTCAAATCTGAACCGATTTCAATTTTTTTTGAAAGAACGCATAATAAGGTTGGGCCTATTTAAAAGGTGAAGAGAAGGTGATTCATATCTTCGGTGATGGAGGAAGGAACTCAATGATTAAGAGCAAATTGCTCGCGATCAGAGATATACACTAAAAACGCTTAAAATAATAATGTAAAAAAAATATCTTTAAAAAACCGACTTCATACGCCGATCGGGCAAAGTTGGGCTAGCGTCGCGCATTGGTTTCATCATTTATATTTAGGCCCGCCCGACTTCAACATACATGTACAAATTAAAATTGTTTTATACTTTGTAGTGGCGTTTAAAGTCGGTTTTATAGAAAGAATTTTTTATCATTATTTGATAATCCCACAGACGATCAAAGTTCGTATTAATATATCTAGTCATATTTTACTTAAAGCTTATAAATTAGAAGTTCACCCCTTCCTATTCTATCGTGATTTTAATTCTATGGGATCAATTTATAATGCAGTTCATGAAAAAGGTCTCTCAACGAATAGTAAGTAGGAAGATTAATTTTCAATATTTTCCCCAAATTATTTCATGTACGATTAAGTAGCAACATTTTCAGATCGACAGTTTTCTTAAGTTTTCTGCATAAGTATTGCATTATTTGGATAAAATAATACATCAGAAGTAAATAAATGTTATCCTTTAGTAAACTGGATTTTTTAAATATTTTTTTAGAAGAAAATACTCTCACATTCGGCATTTATAGCGGAGCTCATTCCCCGCTAACCATACGTAGTTGACAGGCGCGTGACTCGAGTCAAACAGTTTTATATAACGGGTATGACCACTGGTCATACCCAACTTACAGATGGGTACGCGCGTCAATTCTTCTCCTGTGTTGGTTTAATACTCAAAGCTCCGTACCGACCTTAGGTACACACTACCGTACCCTTTGAGTATATAACCAACACCGCCCGTACCGTACCCATTACGGATTTACGGTACATGTACGTACGGTAACGGGTAAACCAAGAAGCTTAAATACCTACAACACAGCTTCTTGGTAGGTACTACCACACGAGTAAATATTCCGAATTACCTTACTCGTGTGGTACTACCACAGTTTAAGGAGATACTGTATGTCGCCGCCTTTGATCAAATTCAAATTCAAATTCAAAATTATTTATTTCATGTAGGCCAACCTGTGGCTCTTATGACACGTCAAGATTCTACCACCTGTTCGGAAAGCGGATTCTGCTGAGAAGAGCCGGCAAGAAACTCAGCAGTTGCTCTTTTCAAAATAATCATTTTACAATATTAATAAGTAGCTATTACATTGTAATAAGTTTTTATATTATCTTGTGGGCAGCTGGATGGCAAGCTGATTTAACCCGTGCATCTTTGTTAGAATAGAATATGACATTTCCACAAAACGTACTACAATTCAATTCATGTCAAAGACGGGCAGACATAAAGTAGCCCCATTGAGTTCCAACCAAACTACCATCGCGAACGCGTCGCAAAATTGTCACTCCGCGATATCACATTCAAAACAAGTTAAATTCATCCTCTAAAATACAAAATAAGTGATTGACGAATTAAATTAAACGTATTGTTTATGTAAATATTCTGAATACAAACTAAAACTATTGAAACTATGCAGTTACGACAAAATAAGTTCAAGTGATAGTTAAAGTGTCGGTACCTTTCGGAAGTGATTCTAAATCCGATCAATTTTAAATTGCAATTTCTTATTCAAACTAAAAGTGATTTCTTCAATAAAATATACTAATCTAAAATAAATGGTGAAGAACTTTTAAAATACATTGTTAAAATACTGCTTGCTGACTTGGACTGGCAAACAATTGACAAATTTTATATCTACCGCCTTAAGGGATCGTCAATGTAAATTGTAAACAATTCATGGATTGAAGACCCATTACATATTATTATGATATTATACGGAAGTTTAACTTCCAAATAGTGTACATTCAAGATAGCCTGCTTTGGATGGATTCGGTGGACTAATATTTCTAACATTTTACCTACCACTAAGAACAATAAATCTATGAACTTAACGGATAAAGACTGTTTAGATTAAGCTTAGCGATTAATTAGTGTTGATTTCACCAACGTCGAGTTAATGTTGATCGAGGAATAGATTGGGTACTACAACAGTTTTGTATTGGAATCTGCAAGATAATCAAGTTTACACTCGGATAGGACTTTGTCTTACGTTGGTGAAATCGCCCCTAGGTTATCGCCCTTAAGTTATATTCGATGTTAGTATAAATTTTTGTCCCGGTCACCGATCAGTCACGAAAACTTGGATTAAATAACAATTCACAGCTTACGTATAACTATTTATTACCTTTATACATACATACATAATTCTATTCATAATAAATACTATTGTACCTTCAATTATTATTAATATATATATATATATATATACCTTACCTATATATTTAAAATATTCTTAAAATGTCCCAATCGAGTACGTCTAGTAGAGGAACAAGGAAGGCCGCCGAACCCAAAACAAGCAAAAAAGGGGAGACAATGAGAAAGAGAGTCCTCACAAAAGCGATGGAAGAAGTGTGCCCATCGGACACAAGCGATAGCGACACACAACCAGCGAAAACCAGCCACTCAAGCAGAATTTCAATGGGCGAGACAACACAACAATCGATGGCCACATTGCCAGCCACAGCAAACCGATTATTTCTGGAAGCAAAAGACGAAATGGAACAATCAGTAGACATAAAAGAATCTACTAAAGAGAAAGTCTTAGAGAATTTGGCGGCAATGTACGAAATACTACGCTTAACCGAATCGCGACAGACTCTCCAAATCCAACTCGAGAAAGCACGTGCAAATACCACAACCCAAGTACTCGCTAAGGAGCGGGAGTATGCGGGCCGCTTGGTGGAATTGGCCGAGGGCGTTAGAACTATGGACGTTCGACCTTCAGTCAACGAAATTTTAACTGAAGTAAAATCTCTGCGCCAGCTCATCGTTTTTGATGTCCTCGACCAATTATCTAATAATCAGCAACAACAGCTGCCACAAACTGCCGAAATTGCAAAACAGCTACAAGAATCAAGCAACAAACTAGCTGAGATAGTCGAGGAGAGCAAAAAGCGTGTTACGTATGCGGAGATGGCTGCTCGCCCAGTAGAGGGACCAAATCACTCTATAATAGTCTCATCTAGAATTGAAAAGGATACGAGCGAGGATGTCCTTCAAAAAATACGGGGAGTTGCAAATGCACGTATGAGTGGTGTTAAAGTGGAACGTATACGGAAGGCAAAAAATCAAAAGGTGGTCATAAGCTGCTCTTCAAAAACCTCCTTAAATGATCTTAAGGATAAATTAAAAACAGATGACAACCTAAAGGTTGATGATGCCAAAAACAAAGACCCACTCGTAATAATAAAAAATGTTCTCACATACAATAGCGATGAGGACATTCAAGCTTCATTAAAAATACAGAACAAAGAGGTATTGAAAGATATCCCAGACGAAGACTACAGAGTAGTAGTCAAATACCGACGCAAAGCAAGAAACCCCCATGAATGCCATGCCATATTGCAAGTTTCACCGAAGGTGTGGCAAGCGCTTACATCAACAGGACGTGTACACATTGATCTGCAGAGATGTCAGGTGTTCGACCAATCACCATTAGTGCAATGCACCAAATGCCTTGGTTATGGACATGGCAGAAAAATGTGTAAGGAGACAACAGATCGCTGTAGCCACTGCTCTGGACCGCACCTTCGTAATAACTGTCCAACGTGGGTGGTTGGTGACGTTGCATGCTGTAGAAACTGTCATATGGCTAAGCTTGAAGCTACGGACCACAGTGCTTTCGATAGGGAGTGCCCTATTCGTAAAAAGTGGGACATCATAGCTCGCTCAAGTGTCTCATACTGTTAGCCAAAGTATTTAATGGCATATCAGTTGTACAGGCAAATCTACAAAGAAAAAGGCTGGCCACACAAGAACTCCTTAATGAAGCAGAATGCAGGAAGGTTGACATCTCCCTTGTTCAGGAACCGTACGTAGGAGCAGACGGCTTCGTAAAACAATATATTGGAACCAGAGTGGTGCAAAGGACACAAGGTAGGAGTAAACCGGTGAAAGCTGCTATAATTGTCCATAACGATAAGATTGAGATGTACGAGGATCCGTCATTAACCACTGAAAATATAGCGTATGTTATGATCAAAACTAGAAACCGAACGCTTAATCTAATATCGGTTTACTTTGAAGTTGATGAACCTCTAGAACCATATCTAAATCATGTCAAAGCTATAGTTAAAAAAGTTAATACAAGGAACTTGCTCCTGGGAGGAGATGTAAATGCCTGGAGTACTTGGTGGGGAAGCCCGAAAGAAAACCATCGGGGTGCAGATCTGGCCTCTTTCCTTAACGAACTGGAACTTCATATATTGAACGTCGGAGATGAGCCGACCTTTGAAACCGTAAGGGATGGAAAATTATTTACAAGCAAAGTCGACATTACCACTTGTAGTGTGGACATGCTGGACAAGGTAGACGATTGGACGTTAGATAAGGGTATCACAAGTTCAGACCATAATAGCATAACATTCACTATAAAATTAGAAAAAGATTTACAATTTAAAATCAATAGATCTACAAGGAAATATAATACTAAAAAAGCAAAATGGCAATTATTTCATGAGGAGTTGAAACTACAATTACAGAAAGCTTCAGTCACAGAAGACATTATAGAGAGAATCAACACATCAGAAGAATTGGAACGTATAATCAGTATATACATAAAAAGCATAACAAACGCATGCGATAAAGCTATACCACAACTAAGAACAAACAATCGGTTCAGTTTACCTTGGTGGTCAAAAGAATTAGAGTCGTTAAAGAGGGACATGACAACTAAGAAAAGAAGAATTAGAAATGCGGCTCAGACTCGACGTAGATACGTAGTAGAAGAATACCTAGAGGCAAAACAAAAGTATGAAGAAAAAGCAAACATTGCCCAAACTGAAAGCTGGAGAACCTTTTGTTCGAAACAAGAAAAAGAAAGTATGTGGGATAGTATATATAGGATAATTAAATTAACAGGAAAAAGAACAGATGATAAACCCTTGATGAAGGAGGGCAAAACACTTAATCCTACAGATTCAGTAAAAATTTTAACAGAAACTTTCTTTCCGGACGACGACCCACTAAACGACACTTCTGATCATACATTAATAAGGTCAATGACAACTGGAACAGCTGGAAATAGTAATGATGAACCCTATTTTACCCTAGATGAACTTCAAAACGCGATAAATAGCTTCAGCCCACGGAAATCTCCGGGCCCAGATGGTTTTACAGCCGATATATGTCTGACTGCCATTAATCATAATCCAAAATTATTTTTGAGTATATCAAATAAGTGTCTGCAATTGGCTCATTTCCCAGAACCCTGGAAAATAGCATCTGTGATAATTTTACGAAAACCAGGAAAAACAGATTACAACAATCCTAAATCTTACAGGCCTATCGGACTTTTATCGATCCTTGGAAAAACACTTGAGAAGATGATGGTATCTCGTCTGAAGTGGCACATAATTCCGAAATTAAATCCGCGACAGTATGGCTTTGTCCCCCAGCGCTGTACGGAGGATGCTCTCTATGACTTGACTCACAACATAAAGGAAAGAATAGGGAATAAAGAAATAATTATATTAATATCGCTCGATATAGAGGGCGCCTTTGACAGCGCTTGGTGGCCCGCCATAAAGCTGCAACTGATAAAGAAAATGTGTCCCCGTAATCTGCGTTATCTTGTCAATAGTTACTTAGAAAACAGGAATGTGCACGTTACATATGCAGGAGAAACATATACTAAAACAACTACAAAGGGGTGTGTGCAAGGGTCGATAGGTGGTCCGATATTTTGGAATCTGCTACTGGACCCGCTGCTGGATATCATGGATGAGCAGGGCGTGTATAGCCAAGCATTTGCTGACGATGTCGTACTTGTTTTTTCCGGACAGAACACACAAGATATACAACGTCAAGCAAATGCAATTCTGGACATAATAAACAATTGGGGAACATTAAATAAATTAAAATTTGCCGCACACAAAACGAACGCAATGGTGATAACCAGGAAACGGCAATATGATACTCCCCATCTAACGATGAGCGGAAAGGACATTGCATTGGTAGAAGAAATTAAAATCTTGGGTATCACTATTGACTCGAAACTGACATATAAAAAACATGTGTCAAATATATCCACTAAAGCATTAAATATTTACAAACAGCTCTCCAGAGCAGCCAAGGTATCATGGGGATTAAATCCGGAGATAACAAAGACAATATACAGTGCAGCCGTGGAGCCAATAGTGCTTTACGCCGCCAGCGTATGGGCCCAAGCTTCGAAAAAAGTAGGCATACAAAAACAACTCAACACCATACAGAGAGGATTTGCTCAGAAAATTTGTAAAGCCTACAAGACAGTCTCGTTGCATTCCGCTATATTACTGGCTGGTCTTATTCCCCTGGATTTACGGGTCCAGGAACAGGCTAAGCTATACGAAGCCAAGAGTGGACGGCCACTTGAATGCTTACCTGACGATCGTGTATTGGAACAGAGGGTCAGCTTCTTGCACGCAGAACATCCAGCTTATAATTCCAACATATCCTACTCTTGTGTAGATAACCTTAAACCAGAGACCATGCGAAAATATGAAATGGATGGTGTGCGGGACGATATAGTGCAAGTGTATAATAGTGGACTGATTAAATAGCATAATTAGTTAGTAATAGATGTGTCATATAGTTTAGCAATTGTTTATAGTTTTAAGTACATAAGTCTCATGTATTATCTCATAAGTGAATAGGAAAAATAATAAATAAAGATTAAAATAGGAAACCCATAGGGAAATAGGCCGCGGCTCTCCTTACGGTACAGCTACGAGCCGAAAAGATACCTTATTAATTCCTAGAAATAGACCGCGGCTCTCCCAACGGTACAGCTAGGAACCGTAAAGACACCTCTGTAATTCCAAGAAATGCCGCGGCTTTCCCTACGGTACAGCTCATAGTAGTAAAGATACCTAATTATGTAATAATACCTATTATTATTACTAAATTGTGATTGGTTTAAGATAATGCGCTCTGATTGGTGCACTGATCGATAGCAAAATTACACCAATCAGAGGGGCTACATTTTTTCTGCTATTTTTGTATAAATACCGGGCTGAATTGTAAGCCGACACAGTTCCCACCGGCAAGCGGTAGCGGTACCCAATAAAGGAAGAAAACTTCTTCGAGAGTTTTCCTTGCTACCCAACCAACCCAGCTACAGCGAATGTACAGAAGCGTTCATTGAATGGTCCTTCGAGCCGGATCCGTTGGAAAATCGGGAAAATTCTGAAGAAAATTCGTCGGCCCAGCAAGAATGCCAGTGACACGGCAGGAACTCCGTCCACGTCAGAGGGTACCGCTACCACCTCTGCGACCGAAACCAGCGCGGAGACCACTACCGCCTCCGCGTCGACAGCCACGGGGACTGTCACCACCGACACCACGGAGCGCACGACGACCACGGGTACCTCCGCGACGTCGGTGCGCTCTACAGCGCCATCCTCCGCGACAGTGAAGCGGACTGCGGCCGCCACTGCCGGCGCCGCTACCGCCGCCGCTTCCGTCGCCGCCACCGTCGCACGCTCAACTACGCCCGCCGTCGCGCCGACGCTGCCAGCCGCCGCGACACAGATGGAACCCCCCGCCGCCAGGGAGGTTCCCGTTACAGTACAGGGGCGTACTCGAGATGCAGACACGTCTACAGTAAGGATGAAGAAAACAGTCAACACACGGGAGTCGAAGCAAGTACAGGTGCCCCGCCCCCCTAGCAAGAGGGGGGGTGGATCGACACACAGCAAGGCCAAGGCTCACAAGATAGCTAAGGCCAAAGAAGAGATGCTACGACTGCAGATCGAATTAGCTGCCGCCCGTCTCGCCGCTCTGGAAGCAGACGATACAGAAGATGAATTAGAAGACGACGACGGTGCCTACGTCGAACCCGAAGCCGAAGTGACTGAACGAGTGGACAGCTGGTTGGAGAGTCAACACCCACGCCCCGTGCTAGCGATCACCGATGCACCGCACTACCCAATAGAAGAGCCGGTGGTCAACGACGCGGGACAACAGAAGCAACAGGAAGCAATACTTCAGTCACCGGCGGGAGTACAGCCCGGCTTAACGGAGTTAGCCGAAGCAATTACGCGCGCCGTCAAAGCAGCACAGCGCCCCAAGTTCATAGAGCTGCCAACGTTTGGAGGGTCACATCAAGAGTGGCTACCGTTCCGCGCCGCATACTACGAAACGGAAAGCATGTTCACCACAGTGGAAAATACGAACCGTCTACGAAGAAACCTGAAGGGCAAAGCAAAAGAAGCTGTGGAGGGGCTTCTCATCACCAGCGCGCACCCAACAGAAGTCATGAAAACCCTGGAGTCAAGATTTGGAAGACCGGAGTCAATAGCAATGATGGAAATGGAAACGCTCCGCGGATTGCCACGTCTCACCGAGTCACCGCGCGACATTTGTATTTTTTCGACGAAGGTCTCCAACGTGGTGGCAACACTGAAGACTCTAAGCTGCGTGAACTACATGTACAACCCGGAAGTTTCGAAGACGGTGGTGGACAAGCTCACACCTACGCTGCGCTACAGATATTACGACTTCGCCGCAGCACAGCCGAAGGAGGATCCAGACCTACTGAAAATGGAGAAGTTCCTCAAGAGAGAAGCGGAGCTATGCGGGCCGTACGCGCTGCCGGAACAGGTGGCGCCACCTACATCAGCCACTCAACAGAAGAGACCACAGAAGATACATAACGTTACAGAGAAGGCGTACACACCCAAGTGCCCCATATGCGATGAAGAGCATATAACTACGGAGTGTGAACAGTTCAAGAACTCAGATGCGAACGGAAGATGGGATATAGCCAAGTCCAAGCGCCTATGCTTCCGATGTCTTCGATACAGAAACAGAACCCATAGCTGCCGGGCTAAGGCGTGCGGTGTCAACAGCTGCAAGTACTTCCACCACAGGATGCTGCACTACACCAAGGCTCCGGAGAAGAAAGAAGATAAGGAAGCTACAGAAGTAATCAACTCCGCGTGGACTATTAAGAAGAAACAATCGTATCTGAAGATTATTCCAGTTCAAGTTGAGGGGCCCAAGGGAACGTTCAACACTTTCGCCTTGATGGACGACGGATCAACAGTTACATTGATCGACAACAGCGTAGCCGAGTGCATCGGAGCAACAGGACCGGTCGATCCTTTGAAGATAGAAACCATCAACGACTTGAAGACATCGGAGTCAGCTTCAAGAAGAGTGAACATCAAGTTAAGAGGTCTCAACGAACATGAAGAGCGTGTACAAGCACGTACAGTGAAGAACCTTCAAGTGGCGTCACAACGGGTTTCAAGAGAGTTGGTAGATGGCTGCAAACACCTGGCAGACATCCGCGACTACCTCGTATATGCTGATGTAAAGCCACGAGTGCTGATTGGTCAAGACAATTGGCATCTTCTGCTGACAACAGAAGTGAGAAGAGGAGACAACAACCAACCAGTGGCCTCTCTCACACCACTGGGATGGGTGCTACATGGCAGCCAGACTCGTGCCATCGGACGCAGCATCGACTTCGTATCACACGTCACAGAAGAAACAGAAGATAACCTGGACAGCCTCGTCAAGCAATATTTCGAGATGGACGCGCTCTGCATACAGCCTAAGAAACCGAAGACAGATCCAGAAGAACGGGCACTTCGTATCCTGGAGAAGACCACCACAAAAACAGAAGAAGGAAGATATGAAACAGGACTTCTCTGGCGCAAAGAAGATGTCACGTTCCCTGACAACTACGACAACTCACTGAAGCGACTCTTCAACATCGAAAAGAAGATCGATCGAGACCCCAAGCTAAAACAGAAGTATACAGAACAGATGGAAGCTCTCGTCTCGAAAGGATACGCTGAACTCGCTCCGAAACAGAAGACTGCAAGCAAGACGTGGTACTTGCCACACTTCGCGGTGATTAACCCAATGAAACCTGAGAAGCTCCGAGTAGTACATGATGCAGCAGCGAAGACGAAGGGAGTAGCTCTCAACGATATGCTACTCAAAGGACCTGATCTTCTACAGTCACTACCTGGCGTCGTCATGCGGTTCCGGCAACACGAGATAGCAGTCACAGCAGATATCAAGGAGATGTTCATGCAAGTCAAGCTGCGAGCCGAAGACAGAGATGCACTCCGCTACCTGTGGCGCGGAGAGCGACGAGACGACCAACCACCTGAAGAATATAGGATGACTTCGTTGATCTTCGGTGCATCAAGTTCTCCATCTACAGCAATCTACATCAAGAACTTGAACGCCAAACAGTATGAAGATACTCACCCTGAGGCTGCAGCTGCCATCATACAGAAGCACTACGTTGACGACTACTTGGACAGCTTCAGAAGCCTCGAAGACGCAGTGCGCATCACGAAGTCAGTGCGTGAAGTGCACTCAAAGGCCAGCTTTGAACTGAAACAGTGGAAGTCGAACTCACCACATTTATTAGAGGCATTGGGTGAAAGTCAACAGTCAGAAGATATGGAACTCTACAAGCCAGAAGAGAAGACAGAACGAGTACTGGGCGTTATCTGGAAACTCAACACAGACGAGCTCACCTTCAACCTCAACCTGGCACGCGTCGCACCAACGCTCATCAATGGGAAGACGCCTACGAAGAGAGAAGCGCTAAGAGTGGTCATGTCACTGTTTGACCCACTCGGTTTCGCATCGCCTGTCACCATAAGGGCGAAACAGCTGCTGCAAGAAGTATGGCGAAGAGGAACATCATGGGACGACGAGCTGGATGAAGACCTGGCGGAACAATGGCAAGACTGGATAGCTCACCTGAAGAATCTCAGCAACGTGACGATCCCGAGAAGATATCTCCGATACAGCGACGCCGCTTCGATACAGCTACACGTGTTCACCGACGCCAGTGAAGCAGCCTATTCAGCAATTGTCTTCTGGAGAACAGTGGCGCCAAATGGTGAAGTCAGCCTATCTCTCGTCATGGCCAAAGCGAAGGTTGCACCGTTGAAGCTGACATCCATCCCGAGGCTGGAGCTACAAGCGGCGGTCATGGGAACTAGGCTCGCCGATACAGTTATAGAAGAGCACGAAAGAAAGCCGGACAGCAAAGTGTTCTGGACAGACAGCAAGACCGTGCTGACCTGGATAAGAACTGGATCACGCTCGTACAAGCCATACGTAGCCCATCGCCTGGCTGCAATTGAAGAGACTTCCACAGTCACCGAGTGGCGTTGGGTTCCGACGAAGCTGAACGTAGCGGACGACGCCACACGAGACGTCCCAACGTCCTTCAATAAAGATCATCGCTGGTACAAGGGACCGGACTTCCTCTACCAAACAGAAGAGCATTGGCCCGTAGAAGTCACTGCAACAGAAAAAGAAAAACCTTCGGGCGAAGAGAAAGTGAATCACATCGCCGACGACAGAAAACAGAAACTCGCAGAAGCCCTACCTGAAGCATCTCGTTTCTCGAATTGGGACAGACTCCGATACGCCACAGCTCGGGTTCTACAGTTCATCCAACTCTGTAGAACCAAGAAGGAAAGCGTCAATAACAAAAGGACGCGAAAGAACACAGAAAAGGATCCAAGCTGGAAGAAAACGAACAAGCCTGCGACGAAGCAACAGCCAACAGTCAAGAAAACAACGTCGCCTAATAGAAAGTTTCTCCCAGTCACTGCCGAACAGCTCAGAAGAGCGGAAGAGCTTCTGATGCGTGCATCCCAAGAAGATTCCTTCACAGAAGAAATAGAAGACTTAAGAAACAGCAAGACACTCAACAAGGAGAGCCGTCTGTACCAGCTGAGTGTCGAATACGTCAACGATACAATCAGGCTAAGAAGCCGGATTCAAGCAACACAAGACGTAACAGAAAACTTCAAGAGCCACATGGTACTTGATGGTGATCATCCAACAGTCAAGCTCTGGGTGAAGGCTATACATCATCAGCTACATCACGCCGGAGTTGAAGTTACAGTCAACGAGTGCAGACAACAGTACTGGGTGCTACGAGTGCGTCCGGTCACAAGAATGATCATAAGAAGATGCCTGTTCTGCAGAATGAAGACACAGAAGCCGCCATACCCCAGAACCGGGGACCTGCCGGAGTGTCGCCTGGCTCATCACAAGCGACCCTTCACCTTCACTGGCGTCGACTACTTCGGTCCTCTCTCAGTGACCGTCGGCCGAACACGACAGAAAAGATATGTGGCCATCTTCACCTGTCTCACCACGAGAGCCATACACCTGGAGATTGCTTGGCTCACTCAGCGCTGATTCGGCAGTGATGGCGTTGAGGAGAATGATGGCTCGCCGGGGTTTCCCGACGGAAATCTGGTCAGATAACGGCAGCAACCTGAGAGCGGCTGACAAGGAACTTCGGCAGGCGATGGACAGCGCAACAGCAGAAGAAGCAGCGAAGAAGAAGATCTCCTGGCGATACATACCACCAGGAGCTCCATTCATGGGCGGAGCTTGGGAACGAATGGTACGCTCCGTGAAGACAGCACTCGCAGCCACGCTACATGAACGGCATCCTACAGAAGAAGTCCTCTCCACCCTACTGGCTGAGGTGGAATATACAGTCAACAGCAGGCCGCTGACACACGTCTCAGTCAGCCCCGAGGATCCTGAAGCACTGACGCCCAACCACTTTCTGTTGGGTGGCCCGGGACGTGTACCGCTGCCAGGTACATTCGACGAGCGGGACGCCGCCTCCAGATCGACGTGGCGAGCCGCGCAGAGATTGGCCGACGTGTTCTGGACGCGCTGGGTGAAGGAGTACCTACCGGAGCTCCAACACCGGCGGGAGCCGCACGGACGAGGACCAGCGATCCAGATCGGCGACCTCGTGCAAGTTGTCGACGCCAACCTACCGCGCAACGTGTGGATCCGAGGAAGAGTCATCGCCACGTACCCGGGACCAGACGACGTCGTGCGAGCAGTGGACATCCAGACCAAGGGAGGAGTGCTGCGACGGCCGGTGAGGAAGCTGGTGGTCCTGCCCCTGTCTACAAACGACGCGCCCGCACCGACAAGTGATGCGACATAGTCGCACGGCGGGAGAGATGTGCGGGACGATATAGTGCAAGTGTATAATAGTGGACTGATTAAATAGCATAATTAGTTAGTAATAGATGTGTCATATAGTTTAGCAATTGTTTATAGTTTTAAGTACATAAGTCTCATGTATTATCTCATAAGTGAATAGGAAAAATAATAAATAAAGATTAAAATAGGAAACCCATAGGGAAATAGGCCGCGGCTCTCCTTACGGTACAGCTACGAGCCGAAAAGATACCTTATTAATTCCTAGAAATAGACCGCGGCTCTCCCAACGGTACAGCTAGGAACCGTAAAGACACCTCTGTAATTCCATTCTATTCACAGCAAACCGACAAGGAAGTGAGGCTAGCACTCGGCGCCCGCGAAGATGATGACTGGGAGAAGACCATCGACGCGGCAGCAGAGTCCGAAACAACGCTGTACCACCTGTGCAAGACCCTCACCGGATCAGACTCACCCGTCTACCCTCTGCTGGACAGCCAGGGTAGGCGAAGATACTCCGCGCATGACCGAGCTGAGATCATGGCGGAGTATATGGAGGCACAGTTCACCCCTAACCCACCGGCCAACGACAACGCGTACAGGCACCACACCGAGCTCGACCATCAAGTGCGGGAATTCCTGTCGGCCCAGACTCCTCCGCTCCGGGGGGATTGTGCGGCTGGTGGCCTCTTTCCTGGACGGGCGGTCCTTCCACGTCTCCGTGGAGGGCGCGGACTCCCAGCCGCGCCCCATCCGTGCGGGAGTGCCCCAAGGTAGCTGCCTCTCCCCGTGCCTGTACGCTTTGTACACCAACGACATCCCTACCCTCGCCGGACACCTGCGCGAGGGGGAGGAAGACGTGCTGTTGTCGCTCTACGCCGACGACAGCGCGTATCTCGCGTCGTCGTTCCACCAAGCCGCCGCCTGCAACAAGATGCAGCGCATGTTGGACCTGCTTCCGGAGTGGCTGGACAAGTGGAGGATGGCCGTCAACGTGGGGAAGACGGCCGCGATCCTGTTCGGCATCCGGAAGCCATTACGTCAGCTCCGCTTCCGAGGGCAGGACATAGAGTGGCAAACTTCGGTGTGCTACTTGGGGTGCCGCATCGACCTCAGCCTGAACCTGATTCCCATGGTCAACCACGTGGTGAGTCAGGCTAAGGCGGCACTGTCGATGCTGTACCAAGTCCTCACCTCGAGTCTATCACCGAAGACCAAGCTCCTCATCTATGGAGCCTATGTCCGCTCCAAACTGACGTACGCGGCCCCAGCCTGGTATGCGTTCTGCTCAGCATACCAGAGGCGCCGCCTACAGGTCCAACAAAACATGTGCCTCCGCCTGATCGTTGGAGCTCCGAGGTACGTGAGGAACGATGTGATCCATCGCGACCTCGAGACGCCCACCGTGGAGGAGTACGTCCGTACACTGGCGCGGCGCATGTTCGCCAGCGCCGACAACGGACCGTACGAGCACC
This sequence comes from Oeneis ivallda, assembly GCA_029955525.1. NCBI lineage: Eukaryota > Metazoa > Arthropoda > Insecta > Lepidoptera > Nymphalidae > Oeneis > Oeneis ivallda. Next base: position 15,509,687 of record JARPMR010000006.1, on the reverse strand, counting down.
TCCAAGGCATCGCACCGCTAGCCAGCTGACCACCGACCGGGCGTCCTCTACCTCGTGAGCTCCTGCGATCGCCACCACCGAGGAGGCACGCAGGCGGCCACAGCGACGACGACGCGAGATCCACCGGATTTGACCTCAGCTCCGCGCACGGTGGCGACACCATCGCCCGTAGCGCGGAGCACTCCACCGGACTTGACACCGCCCCGCTCGCGGCGGCTATCTGCCCGCCAGCGACGCGTGGCCCCTGGCGATACACTGGCCCCGCGCTCGATGACGACCCTTTCGTCAGTAGCGCGGGGCCCCACACCGAACACGACACCGCTCCGCTCGCGGCGGCGACATGCCCGCCTGCGACGCGGGGCCCCTGGACCGACACCGGTCCCGCGCACGGCAGCGACCTTATCGCCCGTAGCGCGGGTCCACCCTCCCCTGGACCTGACACCGCTCCGCTCGCGGCGGCAACCTTGCCCGCCAGCGAACGGGGCCACTGAATTGACACTCAGCCACAAGGCCCCTACTCAAGCTGAATAGGAGCCTCAGCCGCCGTGGATTGCCAAGACGGCTGAAAACTCACCACCGGGGAAGTGTTCTTCCCCGCGACCCGCCCGGGTAATGAGGCCACGCCTCGAAGCCCGCACCCTCCGCTGGCCACGGCCAACGAAGACGACCCTCGCAACCTCTGTAATTCCAAGAAATGCCGCGGCTTTCCCTACGGTACAGCTCATAGTAGTAAAGATACCTAATTATGTAATAATACCTATTATTATTACTAAATTGTGATTGGTTTAAGATAATGCGCTCTGATTGGTGCACTGATCGATAGCAAAATTACACCAATCAGAGGGGCTACATTTTTTCTGCTATTTTTGTATAAATACCGGGCTGAATTGTAAGCCGACACAGTTCCCACCGGCAAGCGGTAGCGGTACCCAATAAAGGAAGAAAAGTTCTTCGAGAGTTTTCCTTGCTACCCAACCAACCCTGTTGCGAGGGTCGTCTTCGTTGGCCGTGGCCAGCGGAGGGTGCGGGCTTCGAGGCGTGGCCTCATTACCCGGGCGGGTCGCGGGGAAGAACACTTCCCCGGAGATGAGTTTTCAGCCGTCTTGGCAATCCACGACGGCTGAGGCTCCTATTCAACTTGAGTAGGGGCCTTGTGGCTCAATGTCAGTCCAGTGGTTCCGCTCGCTGGCGGGCAGGGTAGCCGCCGCGAGCGGAGCGGTGTCGGGTCCAGAGGGTGGGCCCGCGCTACGGGCGATAGGGTCGCTGCCGTGCGCGGGACCGGTGTCGGTCCGGGGGCCCCGCGTCGCAGGCGGGCAAGTCACCGCCGCGAGCGGAGCGGTGTCGAGTTCGGTGTGGGGCCCCGCGCTAATGACGAAAGGGTCGTCATCGAGCGCGGGGCCAGTGTATCGCCAGGGGCCCCGCGTCGCTGGCGGGCAGATAGCCGCCGCGAGCGGGGCGGTGTCAAGTCCGGTGGAGTGCTCCGCGCTACGGGCGATGGTGTCGCCACCGTGCGCGGAGCTGAGGTCAAATCCGGTGGATCTCGCGTCGTCGTCGCTGTGGCCGCCTGCGTGCCTCCTCGGTGGTGGCGATCGCAGGAGCTCACGAGGTAGAGGACGCCCGGTCGGTGGTCGGCTGGCTAGCGGTGCGATGCCGTGGAGGTGTTCGTACGGTCCGTTGTCGGCGCTGGCGAACATGCGCCGCGCCAGTGTACGGACGTACTCCTCCACGGTGGGCGTCTTGAGGTCGCGATGGATCACATCGTTCCTCACGTACCTCGGAGCTCCAACGATCAGGCGGAGGCACTTGTTCTGTTGGACCTGTAGGCGGCGTGCCTGGTACGCTGAGCAGTACGCATACCAGGCTGGGGCCGCGTACGTCAGTCTGGAGCGGACATAGGCTCCATAGATGAGGAGCTTGGTCTTCGGTGATAGACTCGAGGTGAAGACTTGGTACAGCATCGACAGTGCCGCCTTAGCCTGACTCACCACGTGGTTGACCATGGGAATCAGGTTCAGGCTGAGGTCGATGCGGCACCCCAAGTAGCACACCGAAGTTTGCCACTCTATGTCCTGCCCTCGGAAGCGGAGCTGACGTAATGGCTTCCGGATGCCGAACAGGATCGCGGCCGTCTTCCCCACGTTGACGGCCATCCTCCACTTGTCCAGCCACTCCGGAAGCAGGTCCAACATGCGCTGCATCTTGTTGCAGGCGGCGGCTTGGTGGAACGACGACGCGAGATACGCGCTGTCGTCGGCGTAGAGCGACAACAGCACGTCTTCCTCCCCCTCGCGCAGGTGTCCGGCGAGGGTAGGGATGTCGTTGGTGTACAACGCGTACAGGCACGGGGAGAGGCAGCTGCCTTGGGGCACTCCCGCACGGATGGGGCGCGGCTGGGAGTCCGCGCCCTCCACGGAGACGTGGAAGGACCGCCCGTCCAGGAAAGAGGCCACCAGCCGCACAATCGCGGGTGGCAGGTCGGTGGTGAGGAGCTTTGCCAGCAGACCGGTGTGCCACACACGGTCGAAGGCCTTCTCGATGTCGAGAAAGACCCCGACGATGCAGTAGCCCTTGTTCGTCTTGCTGGCGATGTGGTGAAGTCCTCTCGCCAGCTGGAGCGTCGTTGAGTGGTTACTGCGAAAGCCGAACTGCTCATCCCGTAAACGGACGTACGGGGTGAGCCTTCGCAGCAACAGACGCTCGAACAGCTTGGCGATGTGCGGCAGTAGGGTGATCGGGCGGTAGCTCCCTGGTAGACGGCGGTCCTTGCCCGGTTTGGGGATGGTGATCACCTTCCCCCTCTTCCAGGTCTCCGGGAAGTGTGCGGTGCGGAGTATGCCATTGAAGAGCCTCGCTAGCGCTACGAGGGCTCTTCTTGGCAGCTGCTGAAGTGCGGCGATCGGAATTCTTTCGTAGCCTGCCGCCTTCCGTTTGGGGAGACGGATGACGGCTTTCCTCAGCTCAGACGGGGAGATGAACTCGTCCCCCCGGAGCGGAGGAGTCTGGGCCGACAGGAATTCCCGCACTTGATGGTCGAGAGAAAAGCCAACATCACGCGGTGTTCCCAGGCGGTCACCCATCCAAGTACTGACCGCGCCCGATGTTGCTTAACTTCGGTGATCGGACGAGAACCGGTGTATTCAACATGGTATGGACGTTGGCAAAGCCAACCAACCCAGCTACAGCGAATGTACAGAAGCGTACAGATGGCGCTATCATCTTCACAGATGGAAGCAAAATAAAGGGAAAAGTAGGAGCGGCCATATCGGTGTGGGAAGATGGCTTAGAGACCAAAACAATCAAGTTAAAACTCGAACCATTTTGTACAGTCTTTCAAGCTGAATTGTATGCATTGGACAGAGCAATTAAATTAATAAAGGACAAAAATATTAGTAAAGCTACTATACTCAGCGACTCCAAATCCTCGCTTGATTTAATAAGGAGACATACCACCTCGCATCCACTAGCATATTCGATAAGGAAAAACCTTGTAGAAATACAAAAACAAGGAAAAATCGTACAAATGTTCTGGGTAAAGGCCCACGTGGGTATTGAAGGAAACGAGAGAGCTGATCAGCTGGCCAAGGAGGCAGCATTGCATAAAAGGACAAAGGCAGACTATGATAAGTGCCCGATATCCTACGTCAAACGTTCCATTAGAAGTGGAACGCTTGAAGAATGGCAAAATAGATATACCTCTGGCACAACTGCAGGAACAACAAAAATGTTTTTTCCAGATGTTAAACAGGCTTACAAAATCTTAAAACAAACTAAAATAAACCCGACAATAGTGCAGATCCTCACGGGGCATGGCGGGTTCTCGTACTATTTGCATAGATTCAAGTGTAAGGACAACCCGTCATGCAAATGTGACCCAGATAAAGTGGAAGACATAATACACATAATATCAGAATGTCCAAGATTTGGTAAACAGAGAAATGACATTGAAATAGAAATAGGAAATATGATAAGACGAGACAATCTCAGTGAACTGATGAATAATAATGGAACTAGACAAAGATTTCTAAATTACTGCGAAAAAGTTGCAAAAATCATAATAAAAGAAAATAAAACAAACTAAGTTATTAGAACAGTAAATATAATTCGTTTATGAATTAGAAGGACACACACTCACGCACGTACACACACACACTCACGTACGCACACACGCACACAAACACACACAAACACACACAAACACACACACACACACACACACACACACACACACACACACACACACACACACACACACACACACACACGGACATGAATACAGACTAAAACTGCAAATAAACATACACATCGCTGCACCGCGGACTTTTATTTATATAAAAAAAGATTTGTATAGTAAAAAAGAAAAGAATGATTACAAAAGCAAAATTAAAAAAAAAAAAAAAAAAAACAATATAATATATATGGAATTTTATTATGGAAAATGAAAAAAAAAAGGAAAAAAAATAATATAAGAAAAAATGAAAAAAAAAATTAAACAAAAAAAAAATAAAAAAAAAGAACTTTAAATATATAATTATTGTAACTAACATAGTATACTAGTAGTAGCTATTTAATAACAATAGAATAATGTTTTATATATTATAATATAATACTTAAATTAATTGAAAATGTATGCATTGATCTGTATTTAAACTCTGCATAATGAAATGTAGGAGTTGCACAAATAAAAAGAGTAAAAGCTAAGTACCGACCTAAAACAGTCTTCGACCCCCATGTCGAAGGAAAAAAAGGGAGGAACACATTAAAAAAAAAAAAAAAAAAAGTAGCCCCATTCCCGCCGGCGGCACCCGTTCACGAGCATGACGCATGATCCAGCCATTGCTTCGCTCGACCATATTTGAGGGAACGTAACAACCACACGACACCACCACAGAAATGTTTAAAGAGAGCGTGACATACTTAGTCTACCCGTATCAAAGCATCGAATTGAATACTATATTCAAACACTAATTTTAAGATCCCCTACAACTTTGTCATTAAGAAAGTCATTAACTTTGTAATAAGCGCGACTCAGTAAGTGAGTTTTTACGCATTGTTTAAATTTGTGCAGTGGCAAATCTAGCAATTCCTTCGGAATCATATTATATAAGTAAGCGTACGCTCACGGCTCAACCCCACAAGGGATTTTTGCACTTTGCGCAGGCGACATGATGGAATTTCTAGTTTATGACGATTTCTAATGAGTCGATTGTGTGTATTGCCTCTTTGTTTATGCAGATGAATATTTTGTCTCACAAAGAATATATTATTATAAATGTACTGTGAAGCTACCGTAAGAATACCAATCTCTTTGAACTTTTCACGAAGAGATACGCGCGAACCGAGTTTATAGATAAATCGAATGGCTCTTTTCTCTTCTTCTGATCTCGTGGTAAATGCCGCCAACGTCTAGACACCGGTAATTAGGCAAGGGTTGTCACAAGGAAACAATTTCTATTTTAGTAATATTTATATGTTACTAGCTGACCCAGCGAACTTTGTACCGCCAACAAAAATATTTAGAGGTGGGTCACCCTTATCATCTTATTGTGATGTTGATCTGAAATATATATATATTTCAGATCAACATCACAATAAACAATATTATTTTAAACAATAATAATTAATAAAAAATCACTATCACTTCTCTATATCACTATCTCTATAATATGTTATAAAACAAAGTTCCCGCCGCGTCTGTCTGTCTATTCGAGAAAAACTCAAAATCTACTGAACGGATTTTCATGCGGTTTTCACCAACAGACAGGGTTTTGATGTATAATTTATTAAGGTTAGGTAATATTTTGTGTAAATTAGTTGAAATATGACGGTAATTGTTGGAAATGTCGGAAAAAGTCAAGCCGCCTGGGAGCTTTCATCGAAAACGCTGCCTAAAATTCCTTTTACTACGCGTTCGTTTCAAGTTGAGCCCTGCACCATAGAGTAAAGAAATCTTCACCCCTCGCGCTTCCCCGCACCGCACCTCAAGTCAGACCCACAGTAAAGACACAGTATAAGAAGATGCAGTATAATAGTTTATCTATTGTTTTATTTATTAAGTACTAGCTGACCTGTCTTAACTATGAATATTGAATTCGAATTGGTATAAATAATAATAAAATATATAAAAAAAAGTGTTTATTATTCTAATGCTTTACGATATACAACATTCTTAGTTTTTTTTTAACCAAACCTACCAAAACTCCTAATAATATCCAAAGTTCAATTTAATAAATTGAACTTTTAATACGTAAACTTAGAATAAGAATTATTATTAAATATTATTTTTGCATGCCTATCCGGCAGATTGTAAGGACTTTTTTGTATTACCATTGTACTACTCAATCTGTGCAAATAAATAATTTGAATTTGAATTTGAAATTTATTTTTAATAAGCGGTGCTTCGCGAGCGGTTTACTAAGTGGGTCTGACTTGAGGTGCGGTGCGGGGAAGCGCGAGAGAGCTAGGGGAAATTTGTAACGCGTAGTACCACTAGATCAAAGGTGTCAAACTACTGCATATCCTATACTGTGTCCGTACTGTCGGCATGGAATTAGGAATTACGACTACGTCGATTACTTTACTCTATGGTGCAGGGCTCAACTTCAAACGAACGCGTAGTAGATATAACAAAACAATTTAAGGTGGTGGTGTGGTAGGATATATCACAGATTAGAGGATACTACGTGGATATATCTACTTAGGGTGGAACCACATTTGTGAGGATCGATTCGGATTTTGCCTATACAAAACTGTCATTTTCCATACATTCGTGTACGCATCGAAAAGCCGATTCGATCCGTAAACGTTTCTATGGAATTTGACAGTTTTGTATGGGCGAAATCCGAAACGATCCTCACAAATGTGGTTCCACCCTTAAACGACGTACCGACTCTCATGAAACTAGGACTACAATAACTTATGACCATTTTGTATGTCACAGAGTATATTAGTCTGTGGCATAATTGTTTTTCTTCTTTTCAGTTTTCGTTCTGTGGCTCTAATCAGCATTGCCAATGTGTGGGGAATTCCCTAAAATGCTGGAAATCTTAATTATTTGACAGGAATAAATAAATGAGAATAATAATAATTAGTATTGGCAGTTGCTAGTTGGCAAAACAAAATGTGCTGGCAAAAAGTTGCGCGGAAAATGCGGGGAATTTAAACTGATATAAAATGAATCAAGTTCGTTGAAACTATTAATGGATTTAGTACCTCATAAATGAGGTACAAAATTTCATAATAATTATGAAAAAATCATCAGTATTATTAATTTTAAAAAAAATATTTCGACCCTTTTCCCCCTTTATTTTTTAATTTAATTTAATTTTTATTATTTGTTGTTATAGCGGCAATAGAAATACACAATATGTGAAAATTTCATCTGTCTATCAATTACGGTTTACGAGATACAGCCCGCTGACAGACCGACGGACGGACGGACGGACAGCGTAGGCTTAGTAATAGGGTCCCGTTGGCACCCTTTGGGTACGAAACCCTAAAAAGGACGCCTTTTTTAACATCGATTTGATTTAAAGGTGGCCAATACAGGATGCATACCGGATGCAAGTGAGCTCTATGACAAATTTTGTCAAGGTTGATTTAGTGGCTAGACTGTTTAATAATATATAATATCTTAATTTTTTTTATTATTATTAAAGAAAATGTAAATATTTTGATGATTAAATATATCCTTGATCACTTCTTATCATATAATATAATCCTTCTTATTATATTGTTACTAATACCTACCGATTTTTCGCTACACCGACAGTAGGTTAATACGCTGCATAGGTAGGTACGCAATAAGTACCTACCATGTCCTTGATTTGCTTACAAAATCTGTAGGTACCTACTCGATTTATCTGGAACTTTCGAAGGCTTGTTATGTAAACATCAACATGTTTACATCTAATCGAATTCTCGAATGTTCTATTGTTTGGAGCCGGCTACTATAAAAGCCGCGCCTTTGTTCGCCGTCGGTCTCCAAAACTTCAATCATTTCCAAACGAGAGCCATTCCAACAGGAGCCCTCTTCTTCGACATAGCGAAAGCTTTCGACAAGGTATGGCACGGCGGCTTGTTATACAAGTTATTCCATCTAGGCGTGCCGGAAAGGCTCGTGCGCCTGCTACGAGATTTCCTCACCAACAGTACCTTCCGCTACCGACTAGACGGGACCTTATCCTCCCCAAGACCAATCCGAGCAGGAGTCCCCCAGGGCTCAGTGCTCTCCCCGCTTTTCCCAGATCCCCTAATCTAATGTTAGCATAGCCCAGTTCGCGGATGACACCGCCCTTTACTCATCAGACAAAAATAGAAATGTAATTAAAGCCCGACTTTCAATTAACTCCTTCTTTGCATTATACAAATTGATAATTCAGTAATGATAATTCAATTCAATTCATAAAAGTATGCAATTTTTCATCAATATTTCTTTAAGACGTTATCACGTAAAACTATCGTCCGTACACCGACTTTACAGACAACCAATTTTTGGAACATATATTTTCCGATACACATATTGTATTTACACATACATGTATTTACCGATACCCTGATACTGTGGAAGAATTATTTTAATGAGTTATTAAAAGTACATAAATTATTGAATATTTTTTATTGAAACCTTTTTTTTCTCGAAATAATTATTGTATGGGGCATTTTTGAGGAATCAGCCTCAGGACATTGTTCTCTCCTTGGGCCTTGTGGCGAATTTACCTTTTGGGGAAATAAGAAAATTTGCATTGGCAGCACTGGCAGTGTTCGTGGTCTATGGCACTGGCCCTAATACACAGAGTACATTATATATATACGGGTTCCCTAATACAAATTACAAACGTATTTGATGCATTGTTTTCCTGTGGTTTTCAATTTTTCATTACATTTATATTTTGTAACAAATAATATATCTATTGTGGTGAAGCATTAAAACTAAAATTTATATAATTTTATGCTAGCCGGACGTTTAAATGTGATACTTTGTTCATGAAGTTATTAATTTAATATAACCTTCACGATGTATGTTACAAACTGAAAATAATTCAATATTCACCAAAAATGTTTACAATTTAATTTATCTAACGTTGTTTTAAGAAATCCCTTCACATGTGATATTGATATGGATGATGACTGCAAGGATTATAGAAGAAACAAGCCACAACAGAAGCTGTATAAACCTGGTAGTGGACCTTTGAGACGATCTAGATATGGTCTGGATGCTAGAATGGACTCCTATGATTTAGATAACGGTCCAAGAGGAAGAAAGAACTGTCACTACGGATCACAGCATTCCGTTAACGGCGAGGACGCCAATGCCTCGAGTAGAGATACTGCAAACATTCGTCACAGGAAGCCCGAACAGCAATTGTATGTACCTAGGTCAGAATATTCAGGTGTTGATATTGACAAGGAGCCGAAATCATTCAAGTGTGAAAGTTCTAGTCAATACAGTAATAGACGAGGCATGCCTAATAAACAAGATATCGGTTCTACTGGTAGCACAGGGTACTTTTCCAGAAATACTTCTGGGAGAGATTTCCACCAAAAAGACAGCCATTGTAATGAACATCATACTTCTAATAGACCCAATAGACAAGGATCAGAAGCCAGATCAATATCCCCAACTCACCAAAATTTGGAGAGGATTAGAGATAGCAGAAGTATGGAAACATGGGCAGGACGCCACAAATCCGGCTCAGGGGGCAAGCCACCCTCAGGCCGAAGGAATTCAGCTGGTTTCCCTACTGATTCTCGCTCTAAGCATGTTATTAATTTAGACAATATACCGCCGAGGTTTCGAAAAAAGTATAATTTAGAGCAATCAGGACATCAAAGCTTTGATAGTGTAGACCAGTTAAACAGGGACAGACAAACATATATGCACAATGACATGACTCAGTCTGCACATAATCCAGGTCAATTTTTTGGCTCTCACAATACTAACTGGTCTCAGACTTTACCGTCAAGAGGAAGGGGACGTTTAAGAGACCATGAAAATTTTGATAGGGACAAGTTTATGAATTCATATTTAAAGAATAATTATGAAGTACAAAGTTCGAGAAGATCTACTCCAAGCAGCTCCTATATGAACTTGTATGAGCCAAGTACTGAGGACAAAAGTGCTTGTGAGATACCCAACTCCCTTGTAAGTGATTATGAAAGTCAAAATAAATTATGTGATAGTGGTGAGTTGATTATATCATAAATAAATTACTTATATTGAAACATTTGCCTTTTTCACAACTTCTTTTCTATTAATTTCACTAAATCTCTATCAAATATTTATTAGATTTATTTTTGGTTCTAGCAAAATATGGTAGAATAATATAATGTAGTTCTTCTAAGGATTGACAAACTAGGGCAAGGCATTAATGTCTATCACTATAAGGAAAGCATAGACTCAGTGCTTCTCAAAGGTCTTTTATATGAGTTCACCTTGAAATTAAACATCAAAAATGTTAAGAAATCACAGATTTTAAGATAGATATAAAAGAATAACTGTAAACCCCACATATTCATTTTCTACATAATATGTTATATGTGGATTTTCATTTAAGGAAAAACTTTTGTTCCAAAATTTTTTTTTAATACATATTACATTTATTTTCTTTCAGCCTCAAAAAATGGAATTAATAATTCGAATACAATGCAATATGAAATAGAAAATAGAAATGAAAACAGTGATAACCAAAATGACAGCGAATCTGTTTCACATTTAAGTGCAAATCTTTCTGACATGAACTTGGTAAGTTACCTAATTAGCTGTATTGAAATGGTAAAAAAAAGGAAAAGCACAACTTTGTTTGTTTGTCTATCACAAGTTATGGTTGTGCAATTATGTGTCTCATAAAACTCAGTTAATTAGCAGGTAAAGGCTGCATAATATGCATGTAACTAGCATATATTCTTCTCTACAGTAGGACAAACGTAAGCCAGTAATATTCTACGTGAAGTACAAACCGAAGAGATTAAGCTTGCAGCAAAGATTAATACCAAACACCTGATACCGAACTCATTCTTTCTGCAGCCCACTGATGAACTTGAACTAGAGTCTCTGATTGTATTGCATTTGTGGAGGGGATGCCTGCTAACGCCAGGCGGGTGATCAGTCCTGTGTCGGAACTATTCCACCCAATTCCCCGTGTTTGGACACAGGTTACTGGTGCCCAGGCAGCCTACCCCCCTCAAACCTACCTGTAGCTTTCCTGCTTTCGTAATCCTAACAATGTCTCCTATTGAAAGGTTTGTTAGGTCTTCTTCACTTAATCTATCCTTACCTTGTAGTTCCCATCTTACCAATGAGTACATAGGGCACTCAGCTATAAAGTGGAAGCTGGTCTCTTCCTCACCACACTGGACAGGATGGGTCTTCTTGTATTCTCATTATTGTGAGATGTCTATTTAGCAGACAGTGTCCCGTTGCTATTCCTATTACCAATGCAATATTGTTCCTACTTTGTGACATAATTTGTCTTGTCTTCTTTTTATCGAATGATTTCAGGAACAATTTCGATTGTCTATATTGAATCGAGTTGTTCCATCTCAAGTTCGATTCTCTTTCTACGATTCCCTCTTTTGGTAATCGTGTACGGAATGGGTAGGCAAGGCTCAGGTCCATGAAATTGGATACTTGCTCCAGTTCGAGCTAGTTCATCTGCTTTCTCATTACCGATGTTCCCTCCGTGTCCAGGAACCCAAGCAATCGTCACTTTTGTCTTTTCAGCTAGTGAGTTTAATGCATGTTTGCATTCCTTCACGAGAGCTGAAGTGGTGTCCTTTCTTTCCAGAGCTTTTATTGCAGCCTGGCTGTCATTATATATAATAATTCCTTTTGTATCAGTACCTACAATGTCCATCAGGCCGATAGCACACTCCATGATCGCATACGTCTCGGCCTGAAATATGCTCGTAAGTTTACCCAGGCTGACTGCCTGGACCTTATCCGGAATGGTGCTATAAAATATTCCAGCACCACTGAGCTTTGTGGATTCACGCCTTGATCCGTCCGTGTAACAGACAATGATACCTTCGCTGGCGGATTCTATCTTCCATTCTTCTTTTGATCCTATATTATGCCCTCTATATTTCTTATCGAAGATGCGCTGCCTCCTAATGAGATCATTATTAATGATTATCATAGACAGTTTATCTCCGTAAATCTTTTCTAACTCAGTATGTCCTTTATCCATGAAATTGCCTTCCCATTGTCTTGACAGTTTCATTCTATACTGTTCCAACGCTCTTCTTTTGGCTGCCAAGTCCAGAGGATAAAGACCTAGAATAATCTCCAGTACTGCGGATGGTGTTGTCCGCATGGCACTTGAGATCATCAGTGTGGCCATCCTTTGTACTTTAGTCAGTTCTTTGCTATTTGTTGATGTTGCTGCTTTATGCCACCAAACAATCGCTCCGTATAGAATTCTTGGTAGTATGATGGCCGTATATATCCATTTGATTACACACGGCTTCATACCCCAGGTTCTACCCACTGCTCTTCTGCATTGTATGAGGGCTATTTTAGCCTTCAAGCATTGTTCCTCTATATGCCTACTAAACCTAAGAGTATTATCTAGCAACACCCCTAGATATTTAATTTCTTTAGCCAATTCTATTTCTACACCATCAATTGCAATCGGTGCAAAGTGTGCTATTTTCCTTCGTTTGGTAAAAAGTACTAGCTTTGTTTTCGTAGGGTTGAGATTTAGACCTTTATCTCGACACCATTTCATTGTAGTCTTAATACCAATACTCATAATGTTCCTGACTGTAGTCAAGTCCTTTACCATGACTAGGAGCACTCCGTCGTCAGAGTAAGCCTGCATGTAAATCTTCATATCATTGATTTTGACTATCAACGAATCTAATAAAAAACACCATAGGAGAGGTGATAAGCATCCTCCTTGAGGAAAACCTCTAGTTAATGGTATACTTTTCTCCACCTAGTTCAGCTGTTATCAAGCAATACTGTAGCATGTTCATAGTGATAGTATCAGAGACTCTTGAACATGAACAAGAGTCTCTGATACTATCACTGCAAAGTGATAAAGCTCCCGGTCTTGATGGCTTGAGCAACACTCTTTTAAAAGAAATTAAAAATGAGATAATCTCACCCCTTACGGCCGTTTTTAACCTTAGCATGTCGACTGGTACCTTTCCCGAAAACTGCATTATTTGCAATTACATGCGAAATAGTACCACAATTATGTTATCTTTTAAATATAGCAGTATAGTATATATGTTACGGTAAATGTGATTAATTGAAAATTATTAATACTTACCGATCATTATTAATAATTACCAAGATTCATGGTAAAAGTAATAAATTATTCACTTTTTTCGGTGATTATTAATAATAATTACACCTTACTATTGGAAAATTTAATAAATTTTTAAAAATAACATTCGTTTATAGGTAAACCGTCGTAAACTTGGCCATCACGATGGTCTAATAGGGCTTGGGGTGGGTGATGTGTTCGGGTATACACGATGCGACGGAATTACCGTTTAAGATCGAATACATACATGATATTTTGTAAACAAATGCAATACTTTATTCTATTAGAACTAAATATATGTATTTAAACTTAACCGAGTATTATATTCTAATGCAGTGATCTAAAGAACAAACTAAAATAAATTTAAACAAGGGTCTTAATTTTTTTTTTATTTATTATTCGCATACATAATTGAAAGCAGGCAATACAAAAACACACATTAACATTAATCTGAACTTTCTGTATTTTCAGAACATTCTATATTCCAACATTCCTATGATGTATCATGTGATTGTTCAATATTAAAATACCATGTTCAGCTGTCGCTAGGAAAATATCACAAGTCAGTCACTGCCAGCGGACAGCAGCAGAATACCTGATTGGTTGAGCGCGCTCTCGCCCCGCGTCCCGCAGATCATCAGGAAAGCCAAGTTTAATGTGGTTTACTGATACTTAGCATTATTTTGTTTCGATAAACAGAGGCGGGAAGGGGCTGTGACAACTTGCGGGGGCAAGGCAATAACGCATCATTTGTTACCATTCATTTGTTTTGAAAGCACGTGTACAAAGTGGTGTTGTTTCCGTGAATAAAACTTGTGGATTTGTGATAACCTAGAACTCCACGATGTATTCTATAATTAGTGGCAACAATATCAATTCGTAATCGACAATTCCTAAATCCCCGCAGTATGGGTGGGCAGTACCCTGCAGCATCAGGATTGAAGAGCTATAACCTAGAGCTCCATGATGTAGTTTATGCTTAGTGGCTCGGTCCCTATATGAAATATCACTGGTATTTTCTAATAGGTCTTGCTTTTAACCGGAAATCCTTACTGTTAGTTAGGTTCATTACAGCTTACGTTGTTATTTTTTTTTATGACAATGTAGGAATACTTGCACCCGAAAATCCTTACTGAAGGTGGCTGGAGAAAGGAGTCGGGTGGGGTTTAGAGGGATTGTCAGACTGTTTCTCGTTTGTTTTATCACTTTTACCAAAAACAACAGTGAATTATTAATAATAACCGATAAAAGTGATGAAATTCATAGTATTTATCAAATTTACCAAATGGTGAGGTAATTATTAATAATTACCGAAAATTATTAATAATTATCACATTTATCACATTTACCGTAACATATATACTATATTAGTGTTGCTTTAATACTTCACTTTGTTTTATTTGTTTATAGGATTGGACAGAAGAGGTCGAAAAAAATATCAAATTTGATGATATCTGTGATACTTCTACATCTTTTTCTCAAAGCGTAAAAATATCATCTCAAGTTCAAGATGTCAAACCAGCAGAGCCTCGTGAATCCAAAAGAAGTGGCAAATCTCGTCGGAGGGATAAGAGGTAGTACTTTTAATAATGGTGCAAATTAGAGGGAATTTTTTTTTCTCTATGCTTTTTAGGGTTCCGTACCTCAAAAGGTAAAAAAAGGAACTCTTATAAGATCCTCTCTCCTTGTGTCACCGCCGATTTTCCTCCTACTGAGGTCTATAGGTGCATAAAAATCGAGTCGCAGGGAGCCGCTGGATTCAGACGGCGCAAGACCGAGGCCTGTGGAAGTCCATGCAAGAGACCTTTATCCAGCAGTGGATAAAGTCTATCAGTTGACGAAGAAGAAGATGCAAAGGAAAGTTAAAAATTGGCTGCAGAATTCTTTTATAGAACATCATGCCCATTCCCATAAATAGACTTTTTGATTTTCGGATTTTCTTTAGGCATAAATTAATAAATATAAGCTTACAATTTTCAGCGATGAATAGATATTCACTTTGCATGTCACTATGTGATTAAATCAGTAATGATCTCAAGCAAGATCAACCACTCAACAAGTTTCAAAGTTGGTGTGCCATTGATGTCGGCTCATAGCTCAAAGAATAATATGTATATACTTAAGAGCTATTAACAGTGTACATATCCCTCATTTGCTGCGACAATGTTTTTATCTCGAAAAGTGCTAGGAAGTAGGAGTTTTAATTAGTATTCTAGAAAAAACGATTTAAATAAAACGACGAAACGCTTCGAGAAAAGGTAGGTAGTGCCCTTGCACTTCGCTTGGCTCGTCTTTGGCGGGGACACTCCCGTCTTCTTCTTCTTCTTCTGCTGGGCTGGTTTCCACACGTAAACCGTGATGGTCTGTTGTGTGTGACCAATCCATCCATTGTTGTTACTCCAACCATCCCAGATCTCTCCAGAAGCCTAGCAGGCCGCCCAGGTTGCCAAGGACTTCTTGAAGTGAAGCTGGAGATCCGAGGTGGTTCTTGCGTTGTTCTTCCACGCCCGTGCATGACAAGAGCACGTGCGTGGGTGTTTCATCTGCCTCCATGCAGGCCCTGCACAGAGGACTGTCGGTGACACCTATAATAAAAAGGTGTTTCTTTAGTGGGCTGTGCCCCGTTATGATTCCCACCACCTTCCTGAGTTTACCTCTGTCCAGGCGGAGTAGTCTGTTTGTTAGTTGTTTGTCTAGATAAGGAAAGGCTTCCTTAGTCTGCTTGCAGTCTGTTGCATTCGACCAAAGTAGGGAATGCTCTCTACGTGTTAGTTCATGCAACCATGTCTTGTACTCACTGAAGGGAATGGGAACGATCGGTTCCGGCCCTGCCACCTTCAGCGTCGCTGCCTTACGTGCTAGTGCGTCTGCTGCCTCGTTGCCCCGGTCACCGTCGTGCCCCTTGACCCACCTTAAGGTGATATCGTTGGAGGCGGCGAGCGTAGCCAGGGCTTTATGACAGTCCTGTACGAGTTTAGATGTTGTCGATGTTCTTGCCAAAGCCTTGAGAGCGGCTTGGCTGTCCGAGTTAACGTTAATTTTAAAGTTTTTTACCTGTCTGTTAATTATAGCTGTAGTTGCTGTTAAGATGCCCACACACTCTGCTTGGAAAACAGAGTTATCCTTACCAAGTGTGTGACTTATCTTCATGTTGAGTTCTTGGCAGTAAGCTCCAGCTCCTGTACAAAGTTTGGTTTTCGATCCATCAGTGTAAACTTCTATTGTATCTTGAAATGCTTTATGAAAAGTGTTGCTTTCAGCATTTACTTTGTAGCTTCTGTCAAGTGTGTATTGTTTGCTGGATCTGTCACATTTCCATTCCAGACGTGGTTCTTTTTTGAATCCTTGTAATAGTATTTTGGTGTGTGCTGTATCAAACTCTTTCCAAAGACCTGAAGTTTTCAACCTCAGGGCAGACAGTGTTGCTTCTTCTCTAATGTGTAGTTGTAGGGGCGGAATCCCTAGTATTACTTCTAGTGCTTGAGTTGGTGTTGTGCTCATGCAGCCTGTGATGGAAAGACAGGCTTGTCTTTGAAATTTTTGTAGGTCTTGCTGGGCAGTTGTAAGAAGTGTTCTTGGCCACCAGACTAATGCGGCATATGTAAGTGAGCTTCTTACCACTGCTAGGTATAACCATTTCATGATTTTTGGTTTTAAGCCCCAGGTTTTCCCCAGCATGCGTTTGCATTGGTTTAAGATAATGAGGGACTTTTTGATTTTGTCCTCTAGATGTTTCTTCCAGTTGAGTTTACTGTCAAGGATTACACCGAGGTATTTTACCTCGGTAGACAGTGTTAGTTTTGTGTTAGCCAAAGTTTGTGGTTTGCCAAGTTCAATTTTCCTTTTGTTGGTAAAAAGAACCATCTCTGTTTTCTTCGGATTAACCGTGAGTTCGTTTTCATTGCACCATCGCTCGATTAGTTGCAATGCTCGTTGCATGATTTCGTATAGTGTATTTTCTAATCTGCCACTGATGAGGATCGTTATATCATCAGCATAGCCAATTGTGTAATATCCGGTTGTTTTCAGTTTCTTTATTAGGTCATCGACTACGAGGTTCCACAGGATCGGCGACAGAACACCTCCTTGAGGACAACCCCTCGCTACTATGCCCCTTGTAACTCCATTAATGTCCAGTTGTATAATTCTATGTTCTAGCAGTGCTCTTATCCAGCTGCGTAGGGTGCCCGGTACGTTATAACGATCTAGGGCTTTGTCTATGCTATCAAATGTTGTTTTGTCAAAGGCCCCTTCAATGTCAATGAAGATGCCCAGAGTTGATAGTCTGTTCTCAAGACCTTGTTCAATCTTGGCTACTACGGAGTGTAAAGCATCTGGGGACACTCCCGTGTCCCCAGATGTAGTTGAAAAGTAAACTGACAGAAGACTACTATAAAGTCAAGAACTAAGATTTTCATTTAGGTACCTTTAGGCAGATTTTATCATGATTTTTGAGATAAAGCAGTATTTTAGCAAACGAGGGATGTTACATTGCAATAAACTGTATGGAAAGTTTAATTATTAAAACAAATATTATATATCAATAGGAGCTCTAGCAGGGGTCACCAAAATTCAGAAAAGAAAGAACGTAACAGAAAGGACAGTAATGTTAGTGTGCAACACGAGTCTGAACGTAATAGAAGAGACAGCAATGTCAGTACGCACCACGACGCTGTATCGTTTGCCCTCAAACGTGAGAGAGAAAGGCGTGATAGCCACAGAAGTAACCGCTCTTCCACTATCGGAAATAGCAGGGACGATTTAGACCGATGGCGCTCGTTGCGATCTTATAGTAGAGAACATAGCTCTGAAAGGTGAGGCAAACGTGAACAATAGTTCATGTCCTAAAGTGATTTATTGAACATTAATTAAATTGGAAATTATATCAATGTAATTGGATCTCAAAATAGAGTTAAAAACATATACATTTTGAAAAACTTTACGGACTTTAAATTATACTTGTAATATTGTTTGTTACACGTAATTTTAAGTTTCGTATTTTTGTTTCCACTTGACGGTAGTTCGTTTAGTGCCTTACGGTAATTTTTATAAAATAAGTAATAAGAGATTCGATATTGTATCCGAAATTAACACAAAATTGTATATATGTACTACATATTTGTATTAATCAATTTTTTAAAACAACAGAGTAAAGAAAATGTATATACATAATTATTATGTACATTCACACAACAATCATGAGGACACTAAAAATGTTACTGACAGACTTACTCGAATTAACTCTAAATTCAGATCTGACGTTATCGATACAACAAATTTTTTTACAATATCTTGTTTTCACAGGAGAATAGTGTCTCAATGCAACAGTAGAGATGCTTCAACTAACCGTGTTGGGAGCCCTAAAGACAGTGATGGATTTAAGATGCCAACGTCCATTAGTAAAGCTGCAGCTTGGTCTGCAGCCGCTCAGGTAGCCAAATCTTTTATAGTAAAACCATTTATTTAATGTATATTTTTTATTGACTTACAAGTTTATGTTTTTCATAGTAATAATGTACTGACCAAATTTCGCCTGATGCGGTCCATTTTAACTAAGACTAGAAACATGGGAGATGCAGTGGTGCACACACGTGCACATATACAGATGTACTTTCTATCTCACCTCACTCTCATAATGCGATGAGACATCAATCAAATATACCTAACTGGTGATTTATAGCACCGAAAAAGTCTAATAACTGTGTTTTTCGGCCAAATTTGAACCTCAGACACAACGCTGGTCTGCATGATCCGATCCTCATTTTCCTCACAGAGTTAAACACAGTTAAGTTCCCGCAGGATTCAAAAAATCCTAACTATGCAGTCCAAAAAGTCGCACACAAAAGCGAATAATTGAGTATTTGACTGATGTCAAAATGTTGATATTCATTATTTATAATCGAAAATGGAACATTTAAAAATAACATTTGAAAAACAGAAAATAAATCGGTCCGAAAACAAATAAGTTATAGAGCTTTAAAGTTTCCTGTTAGACAGAGAGAGCGCTACTCAAGTGTGACCAATTCACCAGCTCCCCATACACGCTCCATAGAAAATATCGTTTTAGAAAGAGACAGATACAGTCACAGTAAAACAGCTTCTAGTAACGAGACTACTAAAGATATTTAAAAAAGAGAAATGTCATTATGATAAGATATTATTTAAAAACGTTATTTTAAATAAATAAAAAAATATCAGTCAAATACCCAATTATCTAAAATATGTTCGTTTGATCATAGAAGAAAGGGGACTCGAGGTGGAACGGAGGTCGAACTTCCAGTACAGAGAGGAAGAACTCGCCGACGCCCAGTGCTGTGAGTGGAGCGGCGGGCGAGGGGGCGGCTGCGGGGGCGGGTGGCGGCGGCGGCGCGCGGCGCTCGCGCAAGGGCAAGGGGCGCCGCCGCCGCAACGCGGAGAACGTGCAGCCCGCGCCGCACCCGCCCGGCGCCACGCCCGCGCCCACCAACGTCAACTGGCGCGAAGAGATCCTCGAGTCCAAGAAGCACCACCATGGCGATCGGTAACTATGCCACGAAATAGAGGAGTGACTCAAACAAACCGTGACTGTTGTAGTCGCGCAATAATAGCGCGCACTCGCAAAGAGACGTGTGATGTTGAGTACAGCCTATTTGGATATATCTGCAAAAAAAAAAAAATAAGACCACTCATACTTTTCGTACTTAAACTGGGAATAAGTACCATAAGAATTTGATGGAGCGTAAGAACGTCCCTCTCTAATACATGCCTGATGCATGTGTCCTGACTGATAAAATAAATAATTTTTTGCGACCGGCCTAAACGGTTTTATTGGAACGTAGTTCCTTATCGCGCGGTACGGAAGGGGGCTAGACGGAAAAAATTAAGGAACCGACACTCGACCTCGACACATTTTTGAAACCGACACTTTTTTGAATGTGAATTTGGCATTGTGTTTTTTGTTGAATGTGAATTTTGCATTGTATTCGGTATTTTCGCCTTAGAACGCGGCGTCTGCATGGCCTAGTTGTTAGGGCAGTCGCCTATAAATTCAACGTCGATGGTTCGAATCCCAGCTCGACAGACTGAATTTTCTATTTTCAATTTTATTTTAAATAATTTCTACATGTGGAATTTTTCCCTAATTTTTTATTGTATAAATTGGATAAAATGCTAACGCCATCTGTGAAAAAACAGTAACTCCACCGGAGTAACTCTTTGGTTTTGTAACAGTGCAATAGAAATAAACAAAATAATAAATTGATTAACTACGATGAATTATTCATCGTAGTTAATCAATTTAATACTAGATGACACCACTAGTTTATTACAATTCCTTCATTATTCGGAAGGAGCTACGTTCCATCCGGGTGTCCTTTGACACCTCTCAAGTTTTTTTTTTCTTAGACCTCGCATCAATTTCCTCTCAGAATGAGCATACCACCACGCTGACCAATACAGGTTGGCAGACACTCAGGCGTGCAAGTGCATGTTTTCGTAACGATGTTTTCCTTCACCGTTAAAGCAAGTGATAATTGCATAAAACGCAATAACGCCGATGAGAATAATCTAAATTCAATAACCTCGGGAACCTTCTATGTAAATACACAAAGCTTTCACTATTCTATTCAACTGATTCCATTTCAGAGGTCTAATTCATCCTGTTATAATCTATCACGAGCCATATATTAATAAATAATAATTATACTCGTGCTACGTCCTCGAATTAGTAACATTATGATATTTTTTAATTAAATTAATAAGCCATAGATAGAATTGTCTATAGCTTGTTAAAAAGATTATACTTGCCCATTTTTCTTTACCTTCAGAAAGATTTTATTTGAACTTCTGTTCGCCCAATTTTAGGAATCAAGACAGCACACATCACAGAAACAGATTAAACAGCGCACTGTCGGAAAAATCTGTGACAGAATCTGGTTCGCAACCTGGCTTGCTGATTTTGCCGCAAAGCTCAGTTTCACATTTACATAAAGAACAAGGGTACGTCGTCCATATCATCTTATGTTTTAACATTTAAGTTTGCGTTGCACAATCCAACACAGTTAAAGTAACTTTACTGAGTACATATATATTATTCGAGATTTTTTATGTTTAAGTAAAGTTAAAAATTCCAACCATAGATAAATTATTTATAACTTTCTAGACGCGGAGCTAATGCTGAAACACAAAAAACTCTATTCGATCATCAGAATCCGTCGAAACCTATAATAGTACAGACCAGTCCAACAAAACAGGACATGAGGATGGAAAGGGGTAAGTCAGAGTTTGATTTAATTTAACAGCGCTGTCGGCGTCGTCTCTCGTTATGAGTTCTTGTAATTTGTTAGAAGGTAAAAGCCGGATAGTCGTCACACTTTTTGAAATTACTTTATATCTCAGTACAAAAAGCAAAATACTTTATTTGTAAAACATGTAGGTACTTTGGCTTCTTCTTCAAAATGAAATAGTCCAGTCAACAGGTAGGACAGGAAGGTGGGGTTAGGTGGAAAAAGGTCGGTTTTCCCAATAACTTTTTTCCCTTAGTCCTACGGCAGAAGTATTTCCATACTTTTTAGTAGAGCGTTACATTTCCTATAATTTCGACTATACAAACATGTTTGTATGTCAATTCTTTACCGAGATATGGCGCTTCGACAAAAAGGTAATTTTTCAAAATTCGCTAAAATGCGAAAAAATGCAGAATTCCACCTTATTTCTTCTGTTATTCCCGAATTATGATGAAATTTTGTTGTAATTATGGTACCTGGTTACAATCACCAACTATGGATACCCTACTTCCCTGCTGACTGACTGAATTAAAAAAAAATTAATATATATTATCAAAAATTGCGAGGCTGTTTTGTTTACTGAGGCTGATTTGTTTACACTACGGCCACGGTCGAACTATCAAAATTAGTAATATGTATCTACTTTCAATCAGTTGCGACAAAAAAGTAAAATTTGTATTAAGGCACCTTCGGGCTGCCCCACAGGCGCGGCGGAGCGCTCGAGCCGGGCGAGTGGCGGCGCGGCGGGCGGCACGGGGGGAGGAGCGGGTTATGAGGCGGTGGAGGCGTCGCGCGGCTCGCGCCACGTGGCGCTGCTGCAGAAGGTGGAGCGCGCCGACGCCATCCTCAAGATGCACACGCTGCGGGGCCCGCTCGCGCTCGCCGCGCACTGGCCCGACGTCATTGAAACCAGGTTGCTGTTGTGTTTTTTCACTTCTTCATCAATCGATAGATCGCATGGACTTCCACAAGCCTCTATCTTTCACCGCCTGCATCCAGCGGCTCCCAGCGAGTCGTTTGCTGTCGTTGGTCCACCTAGTGGGGATCTGCCAACACTGCGCTTCCCGGTGCTGGGTCGCCAGTCGCCACTGCAAAGGGTAATTTTCTGAACTTAGCAACTATTTTGTACTTTTTTATAAGTACGCTTTTCCTCCGACTCACTAGTTTAACTCCGAAATCAACTCTCCGATAGTATCCCTTCTAGGTCTTTCCTTGTGGGACATTCGAGAACATTAACAAAATAACTGCGTACGTTCTAGAAAAATACTGATAACTCGGGAGAATTCTAAAATGATCTTAAAAATTCGGTATCGATTCGATACGAAGATGCTATTTGTAGGTTTTATCAAGTTCTAATATCTAATATCTGGGTGGGTTTTTTTGGTAAATCGTGTTTTTTGGAAATTATATATTAAAAAAAAATTATAAATCTATATATATAAAAGAAAGTGGTGTTAGTTACACTATTTATAACTCAAGAACGGATGAACCGATTTGGCTGAAAATTGGTGGAGAGGTAGCTTAGAACCAGGAGACGGACATACTTTTTATCCCGTTCGACCGCGTTTCCGTCAAGTCACTATAAAACGTGGTATAACAAAAACGCATCTGACATGGAATAACAAAACGCAAATGACAGTGGAATAACAAAACGTAAATGACAGCTAAACGTAATTTTGTCTTTGGTTAAGTATGGTAAAAATTTGACAATTATAAAAAGTGAAATAAAGCATTACTGATATTATAAATGCGAAAGTGTGTTTGTTTGTTGGTTTGTCCTTCAATCACGTCGCAACAGAACAGCGGATTGATGCGATTTTTTGCATGGGTATAGTAATGGATGTAGTAGTGGTTCCTCAGACCGGGAGAGTTACTTTTTATCTCGGATAATGAAAGAGTTCCCGCGGGATTTTTAAAAACAAAATCCATGCGGACGAAGTCGCGGGCATCAGCTAGTAAAAAAATAATAATAAAATTCATAGGGGAAAATATAACCGTCTTGGACTCGAACCGGGGTCTACTGGTTTCGGGACCGCCCGTCTTACCGTCGAGCTATCGGGAATTTTGAGATGATGGCGAAATTCATCTTAGTATTCTAATGATATTGTAAGGGGTTTTTCATTGCCTGAAAACACGGATAAAACGACCTTTCCTAAAAATGAAACCTAGCTAGATCGATTTATCGCACCCGAAACCCCTGCATACCAAATTTCATGCGCGTTCGTTTAAAGTTGAGCCCTACACCATAGAGTAAAGAAATCTTCACCCCTCGCGCTTCCCCGCACCGCACCTCAAGTCAGACCCACAATAAAGACACAGTATAAGAAGATGCAGTATAATAGTTTATCTATTGTTTTATTTATTAAGTACTAGCTGACCTGTCTTAACTATGAATATTGAATTCGAATTGGTATAAATAATAAAAAAATATTTAAAAAAAAGTGTTTATTATTCTAATGCTTTACGATATACAACATTCTTAGTTTTTTTTACCAAACCTACCAAAACTCCTAATATCCAAAAGTTAAATAATTAAAAGTTCAATTTAATAAATTGAACTTTTAATACGTAAACTTAGAATAAGAATTATTATTGAATATTATTTTTGCATGCCTATCCGGCAGATTGTAAGGACTTTTATTATAATGTAACAACATTGTACTACTCAATCTGTGCAAATAAATAATTTGAATTTGAATTTGAAAATTTTTAATAAGCGGTGCTTCGCGAGCGGTTTACTAAGTGGGTCTGACTTGAAGTGCGGTGCGGGGAAGCGCGAAACAGCTAGGGGAAATTTGTAAAGCGTAGTACCACTAGATCAGGTTGGAGGAGTCAAACTACTGCATATCCTATACTGTGTCCGTACTGTCGGCATGGAACTAGGAATTACGACTACGTCGATTACTTTACTATATGGTGCAGGGCTCAACTTTAAGCGAACGCGTAGTACAAGAATATATATATACAAGAATTGCTCGTTTAAAGATAGATAGATTATGAACAAAGAAAATTCACGGCAATATTAACACCTTTTTTTATTTTATAATTTGTTTAACTATTCTTACAGTTCATATTGTTTATACAGGAAATTTTTACAAAGCGCGCTACAGAGGCTTCTAATGTCAGATCTCAAGTATTGCCAGGCAGACAACATAGAGCACCAGTTTTGGAAAATTCTGTACTACAACTTCATTGAGAGTTTGAGAAAGAGTATATCTCAAGTGACTCCAGAAGAGAAACCCGAAGTTATCAAACTGTTAAACGTTATTATCGACGAGGGAAATATGTTCTTCGAGAATCTCGTGCAGATGTTAGAGAAGACTTACAAATTCAATACAGAGGATTACATTAACGATAACCATCTGCTGCCGCCCAAGGGCCTGGGCTACGTTGGCTTGGCTTTGATCTCAGTCCAGAAGCTGTATGTTTTTCTCGGCGATTTAGCTAGATATAAGGAACAAGTAAACGAAACTAACAATTACGCTAAAAGCAAATTTTGGTACACAAAGGCTCAGCAAATAAATCCTAAAAATGGCAGACCTTATAATCAGTTGGCTATTTTAGCTATATATGCCGTAAGTACGAAATTTCAGCGTTACTGGCGCTAGTTCGGTTGTACACAATCTATTTATATAAACTAAACAAAATTGAGAGGTTCAATGTTGTCTGTGCCTGTGGAAAATGATAATTGACGTCTTGCATAGACTTCCACAGGACTTGGTCTTACGCCGCCTATATCGGCTCTCTGCGACTCGTCCGATGTCGTGATCATTTTTTAGACCTCAGGCCAATTTAATATAGTTTAGGGATTGTGTACAATCGAATTCATATACCTATCATTATGATTATATGTCAATAATTACAAATATTGATGTTGATAAATTTTCTTTCAGAGAAGGAAACTAGATGCAGTATATTATTATATGAGAAGTTTAATGTCCTCGAATCCATTTCAATCAGCACGAGAAAGTTTGTTATCATTATTTGATGAAAATAGAAAAAAAGTAAGAACATTATTAAATTTTTCTGTGATACATATTTGTTTTTGTAACAAGCAAACCATTTTTAGATGATATTTTTAACGCAGTTCGGTTTTCAGTAGTTTTCTTTCTAATACCACAATAAAGGCTAATTTTATGACTGCGAGCGTGACAAGGAAATGACGTGGATAGATAGATAGGAGGATAGAATAAGCATACATATTACCATAACTTGAAAAGTGTCCGACTTTAAGTTACCTATTTTGTATTTTTTACTAGCTTTACTGCTATTCGGGACAGAGACGAATACAACAAATCAAAAACGATGAAAATCGGTCAAGCCGTTCTCGAGTCATAAGTGTTCGAACAAACCCGACATTGTTTTATGTATACAGATGTTATTTAAGATTAAGGATATCTGAATATTCTAGATTCTGTGTTTGACAGTACGAAGCAGCGGAGCGCAAGCGGCGCGCCGCCGTGGAGACGGCGAAGGGTGAGAGCGGGAGTGAGGCGGCGGGCGCGGGTGCATGCGCGGGCGCGGGGCTGCGGCGCGAGGTGTGGGTGCGGCCGAGCGGGCACCGCACCACCACGCTGCAGCCCGCGCCCGACGACACGCTGCAGGCCATGACACCCGTTGAGGTAATGTTGCTTTAATTTTAACCAGTTCATATTATATTTTAACCAGCTCATATTATATTTTTACCAGCTCATAATATTATATTTTAAACAGCTCATATTATATTTTAACCAGCTCATATTATATTTTAACCAGCTCATATTATATTTTTACAGTGTAAGTCTTCACAATGTACATATTCTATTATAAAAATGAGGGAAACTGCTTAATTTTATCGACGGAAAACGTATTTAAACAAATCTATTTTTTTTATGGAATTTTAAAATTTTTGTGCCCTGTGTAAAGAGAACGGTAACGGAGTAACATTTAAAATGATTTATCACGCTGAATCAAACTCATTAGTGATTGGAAGTAATTGGGCGTCCTCATCAAACGAAAATTGTGGACAAAAACTACCCTCAACTGAAAATAAACATGTTTTTAGCAAAAGTCTGTTTTTTCATCAATTTTTACAATAATCGTAAAACTATACAACGCCCACATTAGCTACCTTTTTTTTATCACTTTTTTACAATTCAATCACAACTTTTTCCCATGATTTCTTCCGAGTGAATTTAGGTTTTTAAAAATTCTGGAACAGTTTGTTATTCCGGGATAGTCTGTATCTCTCTCCAAGTATCACATTAATTCAAATATATAAATACGAAAGTCGATGTTGCTTCATTGTGTTGTTGCGTGATATAAGGACAAACTATAATAAACATACACACTTTCGTATTTATGATAATAGTACAGTACCCGGCGATATATATTGCACATCGGCTTTTGGAATAAAACGCTATTCTATTATATTCACAGTTCGACTGCATTTTTTTTTATATATGTTACGTGATGTGCTCGCCGATTGTGAAGAGATTTCAGTAATTACTACGTGAATTTCTGGCTAGCTTTCCTTGCAATAGAATAGAAATAGCGTTTTATTCCAAAGGCCGATGTGCAAATTGCAATATATATCGCCGGGTACTGTAAGTAGGGATATGACTCCCTATACTAAGCAATAAGATTTGATTAGTGGCAACATCGCAAAAATATTTAATCTATCGCAGCATGAAAATATGAAAAAAATGAAAATATTCTTTATTGTACACCACAGGATAACAGCTTACATGACTAATACATACATAAAAAAACACAGAGTACAAAGGCGACCTTATCGCTGAAAAGCGATCTCTTCCAGGCAACCCATGGTAAAAGAAGGAGTTTTAAACAAAAACACAGGGAGGGGTGTACACAAAATTTCAAATAGCTTACAAAATAGAAAAATACAAGAAAACAAATGCCATTAGAAACTGAAAGTAACAATATTTAACACAATAATAGGTACAAAAAGTAGTAAATAAGTACATACATAAAATATATAAAATGTAATAACATATACCTAATATATAATACATAAATACAATATAATAAATAAATAAATAAATATAACTGTATAGATACACAATATCATTATACATTATAAAATATAGATATATTACATAAGGATTAAGCAGGCATAAAGTGCTTATTGAGTAGCCGCTTAAAAATAGGCAGCGATTTCGCACGCCTAATATCAACAGGAAGGGAATTCCAAAGCCGAACAGCTTCTACGGTGAATGATTTGGAGTAAAATGTGGTGCTATGTGAGGGAAATTTAAGTAGAAGGTTTTCATCTGAGCGAAGAGATCGACCTGAATGAGAATCACATAGCAACTGAAACCGCTCTTTCAGATAAGGAGGGGTGGATGGATTGAATAGAACAGAGTACAGAAGTGACAGAAGATGTGTATTCCTGCGAAGGCGAATTGGGAGCCACTCGAGTTTTTTGCGAAATTCGGAAACGTCATATTTACGAAGCCCAAATATGAACCGTATGCAGAGATTTTGGATGCGCTCGAGTTTATTAAGTTGCTCAACACTTAAGTCTAAATAACAAGTATCAGCATAATCTAGAATTGGTAAGAGGAGAGACTGTGCAAGCGCAATTTTAGTAGGTATGGGTAGAAAGTAATTGAGTCTTCTCAGAGAACCAACCGCTGCAAACATCTTCCTACTCACTTCACAAATCTGAGGGGCCCAGGAGAAAAATTTATCAAAAATGATACCAAGGTTTTTTACAGTGTCACTATACTGAAGTTGAACTCCATCAAAGACAACACAAGGTAGAGAAGTCCAATCTATCCGAGACACTAGCTTTTGGCTGCCTACTACAATTACTTGAGTTTTAGAAGGATTTACCTTGAGACCAAATGAATTGCTTCATTGAACAATGGTATCCAAATCCTGATTTACTTGTTCAATAGTCTTGGGCAAATCTTGTAATTTAGACTGAGCATAGACTTGGAGATCATCAGCGTACAGGTGGTAGAGAGAAGATAATTGATGAGCTATTGAACTGATGAAGATTGAAAAAAGAAGGGGTGACAACACGCCACCTTGCGGGACTCCAGCATTTATCGAACACCAGTCTGAGCAATTTTCCTCGACCCGTATCCGCTGCCGGCGCCCGTGCAAGTAACTACGAAACCAGTCAACTGCCTCAGGAGATATGTTAAGAGAATTTAGAATAGCTAAAAGAAGCTCATAATCAACATTATTGAATGCATTACTGAAATCTAGTAAAGTCAACACCGTCACACATTGATTATCCATGCCGAAACGGATATCATCAGTAATTTTCACTAGAGCAGTAGTCGTACTATGACCAGAGCGGAAACCGGATTGAAATGGATTCAAAAGGTTATATCTGGAAAGGAAAAGTGTCATCTGTTTATGAACGATACGCTCAAAAACCTTAGACAGGAATGGCAAAATAGAAATAGGTCGGTAGTCGGAAAAGCAAGATGGATTTGTTTTTTTAGGTATAGGAGTTACCTGTGCATCCTTCCAAGAAGAAGGAAATACACCAGTACAAATGGAATGGTTAAAAATAGACACAATGACAGGAGCTAAAAGATCTATGATGGGAGTGATCATTTTACGACTAATGCAATCAATACCAACGGCATCGGAGTTGACTTCCATAATACTTCTCTTAACATCACTGCAGTCAATTTGACTAAAAATGAAAGGAGAGTAATCTGGAGTGGGTAAAGCTAGAATTTGATTCTTTGTATTTTGTTTTACGCAGCATGAAGACAGGAGAAAGCCACTCATTCAATCTAGAAAAATATGTTCGGCTACCAGTAGTGGTATTAGGCTGAGAGGTTCTCTCTATGTAAATAGAATGTACACACCGACACAAATCAAGAGTGAATAGGCATCTTCTAGGCAAGCGCGCTCCATCTTAGGCTGCATCTTCACTTACCATCAGGTGAGATTGCAGTCAAGCGCTAGTGTATATATTTAAAAAAAAACCGTAAACTATTGTTTGTTCCAGTTAAACAAGACTTTCATTACCAGTTACTTGCATGTCCACGGAAAATTGATAACCAAAATCGGGTGAGTTCAGTACTTATTAAAGTAACTATTAATAAGTAAGTAGTAACTTATTAAAGTTCAGATAGGTAGTTTATTTTATATTTGACTAGCTAATGCACGCGACTTCGTCAGCGTAGATTTAGTTTTTAAAATCCCTCGGGAATTCTCTGATTTTCCGGAATCACTCCAGATCCCCAACTATACCGATGTAAAAAATCACGTCGATCCGTAGCTCTGTTGCGGCGTGATTGAAGTATAAACCAACAAACAAACGAACACACTTTCGCATTTATAATATTAGTATGTTTGAATAATAAAATAACTATTGGAGGTTTTTTAATTGAAATAATTTTACAAATTGTCAAGTTAATACTTATTCCACTTGTTTGGAATCCCCTTCCTGCCAAATGTATTTAACAATAACATGACTTTTAAGGCCGGAAATATACTTGTAAAATGCCACCCGAATATCTTTACATGACACATTTTAAATGACTAGAAGATTTATGAAGTAAGAAAGAAAAACTATTTATTTGATAAGCACCATTTATTCAAAATGGTATTTGATTGGAGGTTGGAGAACAATGGTATGTGACCAAGTATAGGTCTCCCACTCAGCATCATGCTGCAGCAAGGTGCAACGCCGGATTTCAGTGGGAGCTGCAAAGCATTTAGCTGCAAAGGTCTCATTCGAGACCTTTGCCACGTTGTGGTCCGGCAAAAGGTTTGAGATGAATGAGTGATTTGAATGAATATTGACGATGGTTTGAATGAAAATTTAAAAAATCTTTCCATGCGTATTAGTGTTGGCGTGTAAGTCAAGGGCGAAGAGCAACAGTAACTTACTTTGTACTATTTATTATTTTAAACATTTCGCAAGGTATCGAGGAATAGAATTTAAAAAAAAACTAATGTGTCAAGTTCAGCTCTACTAATAAATATTTAAAAAGAATAAAAAAAATAGTCCGCTCATTGTTCGTCCTAACACCAGCATGGAGACGTTCCACGAGAGCGCGGCGCAGATGCTGCGTCAGTTCCGCGCCCTGCTGCACCGCCAGCCGCTGCCCACGCCCGCCGCGCGCCTGCTGCAGCTCACGGCGCTCAACATGTTCGCCGTCGAGACCACCGCCGCCGCGCTCAGAGGTAACCCTCAGCTATGGCCATAGACTTTGGGTGTGTTCCGATATACACTGGACCACTTTTAGGTGTGACGTCAATCCAGTATACTGCGAAGCCGTTCCTTTTTAGTTTGCTATACTGGTTACTGTTTAAAACGGAACACCGTCCAGTATACCGTCTACCGTCTAGAGATTTAAAAAAATGGAAATGACAGTATTGTCATTCCCATTTTTTTCTCTAGGCGCTGTTCTATTTTTTGATCACGTTCAAAGTACTGAGAGCACCTTACCTCGAAAGCGCCAGTGCTCACAGTACAAAAATGGCGGCGAGTTATGACGTCATATATTTCCATAGGGTACTGCGGCAGTGTACTGGCAGTCTATAACGGAACGAATTTTTCACCAGTGAGAGCACTGAGCAGTGCTCGCAATGCTTATCGGAACACACCCTTAATATACAGGGTGGAAAAAAATTATGGGCCCTGGAGGGGAACTACCTTAAATCCTTAAGCTAGATCATTTTACTTAAAGGAAACTTTCCCTTATTTTTAAAAAGAAACAAAACTGCATTCAAAGTTTTTCAAAAATTCGCTTGTCTCACCCGGGAATCGAACCAGCTAAAAATTCAAAAATAAACACCCGCTATTTTAATGCACTAGTCGATACAGTCGATGTTAAAGATAAAATTTCTCCAAGAGACATTATGTCTTACACTCGTCTGTCGTACAAGATATCCATAAAATCGAATTTCTCTAATCAACATTCCCTAGAACTCTTCACCTTCAACAAATAAAAGATACGTTATAATTTTCTTATGTCTAACATCTGTTTGCGCGGATAAAACATATAAATTCTGGGATATAATCTTACATTCCTGGATTGTGTAAATGTGCCTTAACGCCCTCTGTTGTACATTAGCAACTTCTCGCACCGTTGTCTCAACGACGCATATAGGCGGCGTTGTAGGCCTACACTAGCGGCACGCTATGATGGCCGGTTTGACACATTACAATAGTGATGTGGAATGTCAATTTATTCTCGAACAAAAAACAATTAAGTTTTGTTTTTGTACCTGATTAAATAGGTTTAATAAAACAAAAATGTATATGTTTATTTAATTTATTTTAACGAACTGAATATTTGAATGAAAATGAATATACATACTTTATATGCACACAAGAAACATATGAATACAAAAGATACCAAAAAAGGTGCCACAAAAGGCCATAATTAATCAGATTCGTCCATACTACTATTTTCACTGTCGTCACTGCTATCATCACCTACATTAATAATTATATGTTCGTTTTCTATAATATTATCTATTTTCACATCTCTTTCATAATCTTCCCTTATTAATTTAACAGTTCTATTCACAACCTTTTCCCAGTCTCCTTTAGTCACATGTTCACAAGCTTCTTCTAATAATTTTAGCATTTTTTTTGTGGTAAATGGGGGTTCTGTATTGTGTCTTGCAGCATATCCCTTAATTTGAGCCCACACCAACTCAATCGCATTATACTCACAATGGTAAGGCGGTAACCGTATAACTCTGTGCCCATGTTCTAATGCTATTTCGTCAATGACGTATCGGATCTTGGTTGGTTTGTTTTCTTTTAAAAGACGTACTAATTCCGCTTTTAACATATTCATGTTTGCATCTACGCCATTTTTAACGTATTTCACGCCATAACCAAATGCCGAGTTGTGGTATATATCATATAAAAATAAAAATTTTACCTTTTGTATGAAACAGCTGATATTTTTTTGCGATTTCAGAGGTTTGTCCACATAGTGAAAATTGTTCATATTCACAAGTACATTCACCCCTTAAATGGTGCAAACTGATTTTTCTACACTTGTATACATTTTAGAAATCAATTTAATAAATAAATTTTGAGTCCTAAACCTAAAACTACATTCGATAAAATTTATGAATCTCTGCACATCACTATCGTCAATAAAGTAATACAATTATTTCCTTCAAAGTCGTTATCAATTAATACGGAACTTCATGAGCGGACAAACGTCAAACCGGCCTTCATAGCGTGCCGCTAGTTTAATTTAATGTCGCTAATTGCAAATGTGACAAATGTCAGTCTTCGCTTATCAACCACGCGAATCGGACCCTGCGTTCGATAATCGGTCTAAACGCCACGCGCCCACGCATCCCGAACAATTACTCTGTGCCGCCACGAGCCTAGTCCTGCAGGAAACCAATCCAGAAGTGTCTGCGAGATCCAGGTGAGTGATATTGTTAATGTATAACAGTTTGTTTCTGCACATTGCATTGTTCAGGGTTGTAAATTTTATTTACCGCAGTCAATATTAAATTGGCAAACTAACGCAAACGCACACGCAAATAAGTACTTGGGCTATTTACACGCCTAAGTACCATAAGTTTTGGTCCAAACGAACCTAGATTGATCCAGTCTAGAATTTAGGTCGCAACTTGTTCGACAGAAATTGGCCGCGAATTTGTGTAAATTATTCACAAATTGGTCAATTTATTATAGTTAACGCATTTAATTTAATACCCACGCTAATATTTTCGTTCGATTCACGCGATTTTACGTAAATTGTATCGTAAGATTGTAACTGTGAGTTATAGGGCGTTTCCTTTTGTTCGTTCATCGCCATTTTGATTTCAGTTATTGAAAACCGCTTAACGAGTTAATTTCGTGTTTGTTTTTGTTTAAAATGGAGAAATGTGGTCTGTCATCGCAATTAAACATTCTTATATGCAAAAAAGAAAATCTATTTCATAGATTAAATCGTTTATACGATGTGTCGCGAAATATATCTAACTTCGAATCGCGTAAGAATGAAAAGTTTATGAGTGATTCTGAAACAATAGATGACCTTCGCACAAAGTTTGAATCTGTATTAGACGAAATAAATAGCATTTCGCTTAAAATAGATCCCGCAACGCAGCCTAATTATCAGGCCCTCGATGCCTTTGAGGATTTATATGGATCGATTAAAAGGATCCGTAACAAGATCTTATCGCAAAGTCCTAGTACTGAGAGTTCCGCCGCATCTAGTAATAATAATTTAGCTCCAGTAATGAAGTTACCGCCGATCAACATACCAAGTTTTGACGGTAAAAATGAAAATTGGCCTTTGTTTTATGAATCTTTTAAAGCTAATATTCATAATAATCCGAATTTGACGGATTCACAGCGCGTTCAATATTTAATTACTAAGTTATCTCATGGTGCATTACATTTCACGGCAGGTATAGTTCCGACCGGTGAAACTTATCACATTATTTGGAATAGTCTGATTAAGAAATATCAAGATAAAAGAGCATTAGGTACTCATTATCTAAATAATATTTTTGATTTAAAGAATTGTACTAATACCGCCAATAGTTTAAATACATTCATTGAGAAATTTTCCGCTTCTATTTCCGCTCTGAAACAGTTAGATATTCCAGACCTTACTGATTTTATATTTTTATTTTTCGCATTAAAGAAGATAGATTCTCAAACTATACAGAACTTTGAAATGACTTTGCAAATGCAAAGTACTGAGATACCGTCTTATACGCAATTTATAGAATTCATTCAACATCAAATAAAGGTTCTCGAACGCTCAAGTAATAATTCCGCACCTTCGAACAATAGGTCAAATAAATCAAACGCTAATGCACGAACTACCTACAAGACGTTCGTTGCATGTAATACGTCAAATCATGCGGGTAACGATGATACCATCAATAAATCGCGGGATAAATGTATTTTATGTAAAAGCGATTCGCATACACATCTTTACCATTGTAAAAAATACATGGAAATGGAATCGCCGCAGGCAAGGTTTGACTTTATTAAATCGAAAAACGGGTGTATCAACTGTTTATCCCTATTTCACAAATTGGGGAGATGCCAATCAAAATCATTTTGTCACAATAACAGTTGTACTTCCTTAAAGAAAAGGCATCATTCTAGCCTTTGTAGAGGAAATAATAATTCAGACAACGCAAATAAAAGCGCAGCGTCTGTTGTGACCAAGTCCTTTGCCACATCCGATTTTACCAAGCCTTTAATTCCCAATGCAACTGAAACCTTTCCAACCACCGTCACTCAAACACTTGTTTCGTTTCCTCGCGACGCAAATAGTTTTGTAAATACCAACATAAAAACGCGTTCTAATGTTTTGTTATCAACCGCTCAAATATACGCCAAGCCTTATAATAATGACGATAAGGTTGTTATTCGCTGTTTATTAGACATTGGGTCTCAAAACAACATTATAAGCCTTAAATGTTGCAAATCGCTTAATTTACCTATTACACCAAGTGTTAACTCGTTCATAAAGGGTATAGGTTCTAGTTCGCAAAAAATGCATGGGTATGTTTACTTAAATATCGAGTCGCGTGTTTACCCCACTTATAAATATCAGATAAAGGCTTTAGTTTTAGACAGCCTTACAGATAAATTACCGTCACAATTTATTGAAAACTAGCTGATGCCCGCGACTTCGTCTGCGTGGATTTAGTTCATAACATCCCGCGGGAAATCTTTGTCACTCTCCAGGTTCTCAACTATACCTATCCAATAAATCACGTCAATCCGTAGCTTTGTAGCAGGAAACATTTGATCGTCTGGCTCGCGGCATTGTTAATGATGATTCAAAGAGAAAACATATTATTACTGATGATATTATCAATTACATTTAGCTATCATTTTTATAATAGTCAATTTTTTTACCGTATTTAACCAAAGACAAAATTACGTTTAGCTGTCATTTACGTTTTGTTATTCCACTGTCATTTGCGTTTTGTTATTCCATGTCAGATGCGTTTTTGTTATACCACGTTTTATAGTGACTTGACGGAAACGCGGTCGAACGGGATAAAAAGTATCCTATGTCCGTCTCCTGGTTCTAAGCAACCTCTCCACCAATTTTCAGCCAAATCGGTTCATCCGTTCTTGAGTTATAAATAGTGTAACTAACACCACTTTCTTTTATATATATAGATTGTAATATGAATTATATTAAAGAGTTGCCGCTCGCGGATTTAACGTGGAATACACGAGGTATTGATGTAATTTTAGGTGCGCAACTGTTTCCTCACATTTACTTAGGTGATAAAATTATACCTAAAGGTGACGCACCCGCTGCACTACTGACTACTTTCGGATACGTTTTAATGGGTGATTGTAGTTTTGATTGCAACTCTGATGACTCATCTTTTACCGCGCTTGCACTTGATGATTTAAACTTTAATCTTCAAAAATTTTGGGAATTAGAACAAATTGATAAAAAACGCCATCTCAGCCCTGACGAGACTGAATGTGAAAGTTTATATACCGCGTCAGTTTCTCGCGATGAGAGTGGTCGCTATTCGGTAGCTTTACCCTTCTGTAAAAATGTTACTGAGTTAGGTAACTCGCGCTGCGTAGCACATCGTCGCTTACTTTCTTTAGAAAGGAAATTTAGAGCTGATCCTTCATTGCGCCAGGATTATAACCAAGTTATTAATGAGTATATCCAACAAGGTTATTTATCTGAGGTCCCAGAAAATAATAATACAGATGAGGGATATTACATTCCGCATCACGCTGTTATTCGCCCTGACAAACGTTCAAGTCGCTTAAGAATTGTAATTGACGCTGAATGATATTTTACACACTGGGCCCAATTTACAGGCAGATTTATTTTTATTGCTTTTAAATTTTCGCTTATTTCCCATCGCAATGACAGCTGACATAAAACAAATGTATATGCAAATAGAAACTTTACCTCACGATCGCAAATTTCTTAAAATTCTTTTTCGCTTTAACGACAATGAGAAAATACGCACTTTTCAATTCAATAGGGTTCCATTCGGTTCCAAGTCCAGTCCCTATCTAGCCATGCGGTCTGTCCGACAGCTATGTCATGATGAAGGGAATCGTTTCCCAGACGCAGCTAAGATAGCGAAAACGCAACTATACATGGACGATCTCGTTCACTCGGAGATTGACGAGGCAACAGCTAAAATGTTATTTTCACAGTTGATCGCATTATTTAAATCTGGCGCGTTTGACCTGGTGAAATGGACCAGTAATTCTGTTTCACTGTTGGATAGCCTTCCGGACGCGCATCGTTCATCAGTAAATTTTTCTAATAATAATACCGCAAAGGTGTTAGGTCTCTTTTGGGAGCCTAACGAGGATTTTTTTTATTTTCCAATATGTGAAATTGCTGATAAGTGCACAAAACGCACGATTTTATCACTGGTTGCAAGACTATTTGATGTTTTAGGGCTTGTTGCTCCCGTCATTTTATACGCGAAACTTCTAATTAAAGAGCTGTGGCTCAATAAAATCGATTGGGACGACACACCTTCAGAAGATATTGTAAAACGTTTTTTGGCTTTAGTTTATGATTTTTCGAATTTTCAAAA
The DNA here is from genome assembly GCA_029955525.1 of Oeneis ivallda. NCBI lineage: Eukaryota > Metazoa > Arthropoda > Insecta > Lepidoptera > Nymphalidae > Oeneis > Oeneis ivallda. The sequence continues at coordinate 15,472,621 of JARPMR010000006.1, read as the reverse complement.
TTTAAAAATACCGCGCCACATAGGTGTTACTGAAGGGTGCAAAACAAATATTGTCGCCTTTTGTGATGCTAGCCTTCAAGGTTATGGCTGTGTCATTTACTTACACGTCACAGACACTTTCGGTAACATTGGTGTTCAGAAGTTCGAAGTCAAAGGTCTCGCCGACAAAAATAACCACGCTTGCGAGATTAGAACTATGTGCCGCACTTCTAATGTCAAAATTAGTCAAAGTTGTAAAAGATACTTATTCTTCTCGCATTCCTATTGAAGGAATCTACGCATTTTCAGATTCGACTATAGCGCTGTCATGGATAAAATCTTCACCTCATAGGTGGAATACTTTTGTAAGCAACTGCGTCGCACAGTGTCAAGAAAACTTAGACTCAAAACACGTTTACCACGTTGCAAATTGCTGTCCCGCACCGCAAAGTTAAACGTTTCAATTTTTAAACTTTTCGTAAGAAGGAAATGTGCATAGAATTATTATTACTATTAAACAATTTTCTTATCTAAGTCTTCAAAAAGGTACTTAGAGATAATAAAACTAGCAAGATTTGTACTTCATACAATGTCTTTGGATGTTAGAGTTATTAGGAAATTATACCTAACGTGTCTTTTACTTGTTGAAAGTGAACAGTTCTAGGTAATGTTGATTAAAGAACTTGTATACCTACTAAATATTCGATTTAATGGATATCTTTAACGACAGACGAGTGTAAGACATAATGTTTCTTGGAGAAATTTTCTCTTTTACATCGACTGTATCGACTTGTGCAATGAAATAGAGGGTGTTTATTTTTTTAATTTTTAGCTGGATTGATTCCCGGGTGAGACAAGCGAATTTTTGAAAAACTTTGAATGCAGTTTTGTTTCTTTTTAAAAATAAGGGAATGTTTCCTTTAAGTAAAATTATCTAACTTAAGGATTTAAGGTAGTTCCCCTCCAGGGCCCATAATTTTTTTCCACCCTGTATAAGTAGACCTCTAATTGCCGTAAGAGAATTTTTCGCTTCTCACTCCTTTGCATGTCTTCTTACGGTAGTAAATATTTCTAAGTAAGTCTATGGTTATGGCCCTAAACTTTAAACGGGGTTTCCCTCACTAAACTAGGACCTTTAGATTAGAATCTTTTAAATCATCACAATTAATTAAATCATCAATTTTAAACAAATATTATGTCAAGTGTATTGTATTGTGGCTTCAATATGAATTTTTTTGAAAACTTACACATTTAATTTAGTATAGCTATCGATATTATCGATACCGTGCGGTAACCTTGTTTATGATCGAAGGTGGTAACACACTGTGTCGTGTGCATGAGGTGCTTTTAGAATAAATGATTGTGTAACACATCGTTTAACACAAATTATAAAGTTGAATAGGGAGAAAATCGCAAGGAAAATAAAGCATTTGTAAAAGTGATGAATAATTTCGTTCTAGACAACCATGACCATGAGAGAATAGTTAAACGAGAATAAAATAATAACGTCCGCCTCCCGAGCTAGCTGCGAGCCTGCGATATTATGCGGCTTTCCATTATTTTATGGTTTTTTGTGTGCTCTGTCAGTATATTTCTGAAAGTATTCTTTTTCAATATTTTTAAATGCACGACTTTTTAGACCTACCTATACAAAAATAAGCAGTTGCGACAGACGGACAATTCGTTTGCCTGAGGAGCCCTTATAAGCTAGTTTATTTATTTAGTTCGTCTATGAGGTAGTTTATAAGGGCTCCTTTACAATTTCGGTATGAAGTCCTAAAATTAGTATCTATGTCTATTAAGTGACGTCCGTTCTTTAAAAAAAAAACTGTATTTATGTTTAATGTTATACCTGGAATGTTAGTTTTTGCGACCTTCTCAGGCAAGCGAACCGAAACGAATACAATGACTGCGAGAAATTATTCAATCGTTAAAAAATGCTATTATCTAGATTCAAGCAATTAGCTACGGTAGGCTATCAGGACTACAACGATAGCTGGGCTGGCGAAATGAGAATGTGTAATTTAGATGTCGTTTATTTTGATGTAAATACGAATGGCGTCACGTATAAAGAGCTCTGGGGGTCTATTCTCCATCTCATTGGCTGTCGTTCAGTGGCCAACTAGAACTGTCAAACCTGTATTTTGTACGACAAAATAGGACTACAACGATAGCTGGGCTGGCGAAATGAGAATGTGTAATTTAGATGTCGTTTATTTTGATGTAAATACGAATGGCGTCACGTATAAAGAGCTCTGGGGGTCTATTCTCCATCTCATTGGCTGTCGTTTTGGGCCAACTAGAACTGTCAAACCTGTATTTTGTACGACAAAATAGGACTACAACGATAGCTGGGCTGGCGAAATGAGAATGTGTAATTTAGATGTCGTTTATTTTGATGTAAATACGAATGGCGTCACGTATAAAGAGCTCTGGGGGTCTTAACAGTACCGTCTTTACCATAAGGGCACACGGGGCCCGTGCCCAGGGCCCCCATCATCAAGGGGGCCCCGAAAGGCCGATATATTCGCCTATATTTTACTTTTTTTTCTATTTTATGTAGATATAGTAACAAAACGTTAACCGACAATAAAGTTTAAAGCGTAAATGAGGGCGTTGTTATCGACTTTCTGGCATAACTGAGAAGTGACAAGCCAATGACATTGCCGAGTTTGACAGTAAACGTGGCATTGCCAGATTTATCAGTTATGAAAATATACGTAGTTTAGGGTTACCAAAGGTACGTTTTATACGATTTTTTTAGCCCTAGTACGATGTACGATCGTGTACTCGAAATCGTACGCGTTAATTATATATTTTAAGAACTTTGAAATTATTTAGTCTTCATATTTTAATCAATTTTAACTAATGAAAAATAAATAGACGAAACGTTAATGCGCTACTTAATATATTTTTTTTGCATTTAGGTATGCTTATGTACATACCAAATAGTTACACAGAGGCGTAGTGCGCTCAAAAAATCGGCCAAGTGCGAGTCGGGCCTCGCTCTTTTAGGGTTCCGTTAAAAAAAATTAAAGAAAAATATTTCCATGTACCCATGGAAATACATAATATGTGAAAATTTCATCTGTCTATCTATTACGGTTTACGAGATACAGCCCGCTGACAGACGGACGGACGGACGGACAGCGTAGGCTTAGTAATAGGGTCCCGTTGGTACCCTTTGGGTACGGAACCCTAAAAATTGTAGCGCTCGCTTCGCTCGTGAAAATATCGCTTTCACATGGCTACTGTAGGTGCGAAGTATGAACTACATTGAAGCGTAGTGCAATCGAAGTGCAGTCCAAAAGTTCAGTCCTGTGATAAATTGCTGTAGAAGATGCCAAGTATGGACTACATAGTGGCATAGTGGCGTAGTGCAACGGTTAAAAATGTCGCACTCGCTTCACTCGCGATAATGTCGATTATAGATTGCTTATGTACATACCAAATAGTATGTATTACACAGAGGTGTAGTGCTATCAAAAAATTTTCAAGCTGCTATATCAGTTTTACACAGCTACTGTAGGTGCCAAGTATGAACTACATAGAAGCGTCGTGCAATCGAAAAAATTTTGCGCTCGCTCCGCTCGCGATGATGTGTCTTTTTATCTTGATTGGTATTGTAGGGACCAAGTATGAAGTACACAGTTAAGTAGTGCCGTCTAAAAAACGCGCTCGCTTCGCTCGCGAACATGTGGCTGTTAAATTGCTGTTGAAAGTGCCAAGTATGGACTACATAGTGGCGTAGTGCAACGGTTAAAAATGTCGCACTCACTTCACTCGCGAAAATATCGATTATAGATTGCTTATGTACATAACAAATAGTATGGATTACACAGATTTGTAGTGCTATCAAAAAAAATTCGGGCTCGCTTCGCTCGCGAAGATATCAGTTTTACACAGCTACTGTAGGTGCCAAGTATGAACTACATAGAAGCGTCGTGCAATCGAAAAAATTTTGCGCTCGCTCCGCTCGCGATGATGTGTCTTTTTTTTCTTGATTGGTATTGTAGGGACCAAGTATGAAGTACACAGTTAAGTAGTGCAGTCCAAAAAAGGCGAACATGTCGCTGTTAAATTGCTGTTGAAGGTGTCAAGTATGGACTACATAGAGGCATAGTGCAATTGAAAAAATTTCGCGCAGTTAGTATTGTAGGAATCTAGTATGAAGCACATAGTTAAGTGGGCCGTTATAAAAACTTTCACGCTCGTCTCGCTCGAGAAATGTCGTTTATAAGTTGCTATTGTAGGTACCAAGTAGATAGTGGACTACGTAGTGGCATAGTGTAGTCCAAAAAATTACGCGCCCGCTTCGTTCGTGAAAATTTCCTACGGTAACTTTGTATTTTTGGATAGCACCAATATATTCAACTAACTTGACTACGGTTCGGTTTGTATTTGGAATCGCCCTTCCCCACGCTACATCACTGGACTATATCATTGAAGATCAGTTACCAACTCCTCAATCCTAATGCTGCTGGGTACTGCCCACCTAAATTGTGGACGATCATAACTGAAAAATGTTTTTGCCATTCATTTTTTTACTTTCCAACAGGGCCCCGGCATGGCCTAAGACGGCTCTGGGGGTCTATTCTGCATCTCATTGGCTGTCGTTCAGTGGCCAACTAGAACTGTCAAACCTGTATTTTGTACGACAAAATAGGACTACAACGATAGCTGGGCTGGCGAAATGAGAATGTATAATTTAGATGTCGTTTATTTTCATGTAAATACGAATGGCGTCACGTATAAAGAGCTCTGGGGGTCTATTCTCCATCTCATTGGCTGTCGTTCAGTGGCCAACTAGAACTGTCAAACCTGTATTTTGTACGACAAAATAGGACTACAACGATAGCTGGGCTGGCGAAATGAGAATGTGTAATTTAGATGTCGTTTATTTTCATGTAAATACGAATGGCGTCACGTATAAAGAGCTCTGGGGTCTATTCTCCATCTCATTGGCTGTCGTTCAGTGGCCAACTAGAACTGTCAAACCTGTAATTTGTACGACTAAATAGGACTACAACGATAGCTGGGCTGGCGAAATGAGAATGTGTAATTTAGATGTCGTTTATTTTGATGTAAATACGAATGGCGTCACGTAAAAAGAGCTCTGGGGGGCTATTCTCCATCTCATTGGCTGCCGTTCAGTGGCTAACTAGAACCTAGAACTGTCAAACCTGTATTTTGTCCGACAAAATACGGCAGGTCGATTCTGTAAAAGCTGCATTAATAGAATAGAATAGAATATTTTTTGAATAGATTTTTATTTTTATTTTTAGCATTTTAGCCAATAGCGAGTCAGTATCGAATCGGCCAATCAGGGGCGGTTGCAATCGTCAGACTGTAGCAATCATTTTTACAGAATCGTACCACTGGTTTGAAATGTCAAATTGTTTTAGTTAACAGCTTTCTAATGTTTTCAATAGCCACTGGAAAGGTCAAAAATAGAGAATACGACTGCTGGACGTCAGCTGAGGGGATATTATGTTTTTGCGCGTAATACTTACTACTAATATTTTAAATGCGAAAGCGTGTTGGTTTGTCCGATCGAGATGATTTTTTGCATAGGTATAGTTGATGACCAGGAGAGAGACCTTTTTATCCCGGAAAATGAAATGGTTCCCACGGGAATTTTGAAAACTAAATCCACGCGGACGAAGTCGAAGGCATCAGCTAGTACGAAAATAAATAGCTAAAAACCATTAAAAGTCGTAAAGAACTCTGTAATTTCTCGATAAGTTCCTTGTATTCGAGACGGCATGCGTTTTAAATTGGACTATTTTATAAGCTATAATTTAAGGGTTGCATCTAGTGTTTATGCGTACCCATGAGTAAAGGTTTATAACCCCGTTGCGTTCTAATGTCAAAATTAGTCAAAGTTGTAAAAGATACTTATTCTTCTCGCATTCCTATTGAAGGAATCTACGCATTTTCAGATTCGACTATAGCGCTGTCATGGATAAAATCTTCACCTCATAGGTGGAATACTTTTGTAAGCAACCGCGTCGCACAGTGTCAAGAAAACTTAGACTCAAAACACTTTTACCACGTTGCTGGAATTGAAAATCCGAGTGATTGTTTATCACGTGGTGTTCTGCCATCGCAATTGTTGTCGCACCCCCTTTGGTGGAATGGCCCGGAATGGCTCCATAATTCGCCATCTGAATGGCCAATAAATGAATTTTCGCCTACGTCTGATGATTTGCTACCTGAGTTCAAATCAAAAACTTTAATAACCACGCATGTTCAATGTAAACAACCCTTATTATACGTTTTATCTAAACGCTTGTCCTCCTGGGAAAAATTAATTCGCACCGCTTACTATGTCTTACGCTTCGCAAAGCTTCTTCCTTCTACTGAAGAAGTTAAAAAACGCAATTTTGTGGAAAACGCTATAATAAAAGATATTCAAAGGGTTCACTTCAGTGACGAAATAACGCGATTAAAAAATAAACAGTTACCTTCGAAAAAACTATTAAAGTTAGCAGTGTTCTTAGATGATGAATGAGGAATATTGCGTATCGGAGGTAGACTTTCTAACGCAGACTTACCTTACGACGCGAAACATCCCGCCTTACTACCTAAACATGACCACGCAGTTGATCTGATCATCGATCACTATCATGTTCGCAATTGCCACACTGGACCGAGTCTTTTAATGTCGCTTATCCGCCAACGTTTTTGGATACTAGACGCTAGGACGGTTATTAGGTCTAGAGTGCATAAATGTAATACGTGTTTTCGCGTAAAGCCCGTGCATCCTACCCCAGTAATGGCTGATCTCCCTTCTTATCGCCTTCAAGAAGCGAAGGCATTCCTTCACACTGGTGTAGATCACGCGGGTCCGCTCCGCATAACACCTACGCGACGCCGCGGTTATCAGTCGCAGAAAGCTTACATATGCTTATTCGTATGTCTTGTAACGAAAGCTGTCCATATAGAACTGTCATCGGACTTAACAGCTGACTCTTGTATCATGGCCATAAAAAGATTTTTGTCAAGGAAAGGTCCAATTTCTTGTTTTTACACAGATAATTCTGGAACTTTTATTAAAGCCAGGTCGCAATTAAATGAGGTTTATTCACTTCTGAGTAGTTCTCAATATAGAAATAATTTAGGCCTCGAATTACAGAACAACCGCATAGAATGGAAAATGATTCCTCCTCGCTCTCCACACTTTGGAGGGATGTGGGAATCTAACATAAAAAGTTTCAAAACGCATTTATATCGAGTTATCGGTAATCAACTTCTGACATACGAAGAATTGCTAACTGTACTTACGCAAATTGAATGCATATTAAATTCGCGCCCGCTTTGTTTACTATCGTCAGATCCGCATCCTGAAATTCTAACGCCTGCCCATTTTTTAATGTCAACTCCTTTACAATATTTTCCAGCAACTCCTTTGCCTAGCGAACGCCCAAACTTAGTTAATCGCAAAAAGTTACTCGACAGTTTAGTACAGTCGTATTGGAAAAAATGGCGCTTAGAATATTTACACACTTTACAAGTTAGGCAGAAATGGAGTACGCCTGATAATCCTATTGAAGTAGGTACTGTCGTATTGCTCGGCTGTGATGACCTACCGCCGTTACAATGGCCGCTAGGAATTATAACAAAGGTTTATCCAGGGGCTGATAATGTGGTTCGCGTTGCTTTGGTGAAAACGGAATCTGGTGAATTTAAGCGTCCAGTTGTAAAACTTTACCCGCTTCCAACGCAATAAATCTATTAAAATAAATTTTCTTTGTTTTAACGCTAAGTATAATTTAACGCTAATTTAATTTTTCTATAATTAATAATTAATTCATAGACCGCCTTTCGCTATTAATTTAGGTATAACATTATAACAATTTTATTGTTCGCGTACTTATATTTCGCTAAACTCATTATTTATTATTGAGATCCTAGACTCCGTCTAGACCGGGGAGAATGTTTGCGCGGATAAAACATATAAATTCTGGGATATAATCTTACATTCCTGGATTGTGTAATGTGCCTTAACGCCCTCTGTTGTACATTAGCAACTTCACGCACCGTTGTCTCAACGACGCATATAGGCGGCGTTGTAGGCCTAATTTACTGTCGCTAATTGCAAATGTGACAAATGTCAGTCTTCGCTTATCAACCACGCGAATCGGACCCTGCGTTCGATAATCGGTCTAAACGCCACGCGCCCACGCATCCCGAACAATTACTCTGTGCCGCCACGAGCCTAGTCCTGCAGGAAACCAATCCAGAAGTGTCTGCGAGATCCAGGTGAGTGATATTGTTAATGTATAACAGTTTGTTTCTGCACATTGCATTGTTCAGGGTTGTAAATTTTATTTACCGCAGTCAATATTAAATTGGCAAACTAACGCAAACGCACACGCAAATAAGTACTTGGGCTATTTACACGCCTAAGTACCAACATCCAAAGACATTGTATCAAGTATAAGCTTGCTAATTATCTCTAAGTACCTTTTGAGATTTAAATAAAATCCTTTTTTTGAGAATTGAAAAAAAAATGATTGCTATTTAGCTTCTACACTGTCGAGATAAATTACAATTCTTGTTGTTTGAAAAGTACTTAATCTTCTAATAAATCGAATTATTCTTGATAGGCCATTATTACACAACTACTAAATGGAAGCAAAACAAAACAAAATCGATAAAAATGCTCAAAATGCGACATTGAATTTCAAAATTGCTGTCCCGCACCGCAAAGTTAAACGTTTCAATTTTTAAACTTTTCGTAAGAAGGAAATGTGCATAGAATTATTATTACTATTAAACAATTTTCTTATCTAAGTCTTCAAAAAGGTACTTAGAGATAATAAAACTGGCAAGATTTGTACTTCATACAATGTCTTTGGATGTTAGAGTTATTAGGAAATTATACCTAACGTGTCTTTTACTTGTTGAAAGTGAACAGTTCTAGGTAATGTTGACTAAAGAACTTGTATACCTACTAAATATTCGATTTAATGGATATCTTTAACGACTGACGAGTATAAGACATAATGTTTCTTGGAGAAATTTTCTCTTTTACATCGACTGTATCGACTAATGTGCAATGAAATAGAGGGTGTTTATTTTTTTAATTTTTAGCTGGATTGATTCCTGGGTGAGACAAGCGAATTTTTGAAAAACTTTGAATGCAGTTTTGTTTCTTTTTAAAAATAAGGGAATGTTTCCTTTAAGTAAAATTATCTAACTTAAGGATTTAAGGTAGTTCCCCTCCAGGGCCCATAATTTTTTTCCACCCTGTATAAGTAGACCTCTAATTGCCGTAAGAGAATTTTTCGCTTCTCACTCCTTTGCATGTCTTCTTACGGTAGTAAATATTTCTAAGTAAGTCTATGGTTATGGCCCTAAACTTTAAACGGGGTTTCCCTCACTAAACTAGGACCTTTAGATTAGAATCTTTTAAATCATCACAATTAATTAAATCATCAATTTTAAACAAATATTATGTCAAGTGTATTGTATTGTGGCTTCAATATGAATTTTTTTGAAAACTTACACATTTAATTTAGTATAGCTATCGATATTATCGATACCGTGCGGTAACCTTGTTTATGATCGAAGGTGGTAACACACTGTGTCGTGTGCATGAGGTGCTTTTAGAATAAATGATTGTGTAACACATCGTTTAACACAAATTATAAAGTTGAATAGGGAGAAAATCGCAAGGAAAATAAAGCATTTGTAAAAGTGATGAATAATTTCGTTCTAGACAACCATGACCATGAGAGAATAGTTAAACGAGAATAAAATAATAACGTCCGCCTCCCGAGCTAGCTGCGAGCCTGCGATATTATGCGGCTTTCCATTATTTTATGGTTTTTTGTGTGCTCTGTCAGTATATTTCTGAAAGTATTCTTTTTCAATATTTTTAAATGCACGACTTTTTAGACCTACCTATACAAAAATAAGCAGTTGCGACAGACGGACAATTCGTTTGCCTGAGGAGCCCTTATAAGCTAGTTTATTTATTTAGTTCGTCTATGAGGTAGTTTATAAGGGCTCCTTTACAATTTCGGTATGAAGTCCTAAAATTAGTATCTATGTCTATTAAGTGACGTCCGTTCTTTTAAAAAAAACTGTATTTATGTTTAATGTTATACCTGGAATGTTAGTTTTTGCGACCTTCTCAGGCAAGCGAACCGAAACGAATACAATGACTGCGAGAAATTATTCAATCGATAAAAAATGCTATTATCTAGATTCAAGCAATTAGCTACGGTAGGCTGTCAGGACTACAACGATAGCTGGGCTGGCGAAATGAGAATGTGTAATTTAGATGTCGTTTATTTTGATGTAAATACGAATGGCGTCACGTATAAAGAGCTCTGGGGGTCTATTCTCCATCTCATTGGCTGTCGTTCAGTGGCCAACTAGAACTGTCAAACCTGTATTTTGTACGACAAAATAGGACTACAACGATTGCTGGGCTGGCGAAATGAGAATGACGTGTAATTTAGATGTCGTTTATTTTGATGTAAATACGAATGGCGTCACGTAAAAAGAGCTCTGGGGGGCTATTCTCCATCTCATTGGCTGCCGTTCAGTGGCTAACTAGAACCTAGAACTGTCAAACCTGTATTTTGTCCGACAAAATACGGCAGGTCGATTCTGTAAAAGCTGCATCAATAGAATAGAATAGAATTTTTTTGAATAGATTTTTATTTTTATTTTTAGCATTTTAGCCAATAGCTAGTCAGTATCGAATCGGCCAATCATGGGCGGTTGCAATCGTCAGACTGTAGCAATTATTTTTACAGAATCGTACCACTGGTTTGAAATGTCAAATTGTTTTAGTTAACAGCTTTCTAATGTTTTCAATAGCCACTGGAAAGGTCAAAAATAGAGAATACGACTGCTGGACGTCAGCTGAGGGGATATTATGTTTTTGCGCGTAATACTTACTACTAATATTTTAAATGCGAAAGCGTGTTGGTTTGTCCTTTAATCAGCTGCAAAAGAAATACGGATTGAGATGATTTTTTGCATGGGTATAGTTGATGACCAGGAGAGAGACCTTTTTATCCCGGAAAATGAAATGGTTCCCACGGGAATTTTGAATACTAAATCCACGCGGACGAAGTCGAAGGCATCAGCTAGTACGAAAATAAATAGCTAAAAACCATTAAAAGTCGTAAAGGACTCGGTAATTTCTCGATAAGTTCCTTGTATTCGAGACGGCATGCGTTTTAAATTGGATTATTTTATAAGCTATAATTTAAAGGTTGCATTGCAGCGCATCTAGTGTTTATACGTACCCATGAGTAAAGGTTTATAATTGCGCGGCGAAGGTTGTTGCACCGCGTTGCGAGGGCAGACACTCAGCGCTGTCAAGTTCAACAAACCGATTCCACAACAACGCTGAATTTTTTTGCATTTATTTTATGCGATGTAACTGATTATATAATTACTAGCTCTTGCCCGCGAAGTCGCCCTCGTGGAGTCCGGGTTTTTTCAATTCTCGTCGAAAGTAGAAATGGATAAAAAATCCTACATCGTTCATAATATCTCAAGGTTTCTCCATAAAGTTCTCAAAATTGTATGAGAAGTCTGCCAATCTCCGCTTGGCCATCGTGGTGGGCTATATTATGGCTTAAACTTTTTATAAACGTTGTTACGTTAGTATAAAAATTCTTTTTAAAAATCCGACTTCAAACGCCTGCGCCATTACAAAGTATAAAACTTTTTTTTGATTTTTTAAAAATCGCTCGACTGATTTCGATAAAATGGAACCACCTGGGAAGCTATACCCTTTGAAACAAAAAAAGAATTTTTCAAATCGGTTCAGGCGTCCTCGAGTAATGGGTGAGAGAGAACATACATAAAAAAAGATTCCGACGAATTGAGAACCTCTTCTTTTTTAAAGTCGGTTAAAAATGAAAAACCCCTTCTCATTCGAGACGACGACAGACCTGTACTTAGTGTGGGCTGGCCAGGAGTTCAGACGAATGAATGACAGAAAAAAATATCAAATGTTAGTAGAGTTTGACAAAAAGATGATTAAAACCGCGATGCATTGAAAAGTTTCTTATTTTTCATTAAAAAAAAATATAGGTTTCTCGTACGACTAAGTAAGCAACATGTGATTTTTGTTGTCGTTAATAAACCCAGTGCTAAATGTATGAAGTTGTAGTACAAGTTTAAATATAGGAGACGTCTTACTTTCGCAGGTGTAATCCGTAGGGGGTATTTTTAGCCGCATCTATTTATAACGGACCGGCTCTGCTGCCTACGTATTGAAAAGCTGTCCATCATCTTCACCGTCATCTCTGTTCTTATGCCGTGAACTAGTCACTTTTTATACGTGTGAATTGCAACATTATCTATAGCGATATGCGTTTTTTCCATAAACCAGTGTAAACTCTTTATAGCGACATTTTATGGCGTTATTGAGAGTTGTCGTTAAATTGACAGAAAAAAATCAATATTATTTTACTATTATAATATTACTAGACTAGATGATGCCCGCGACTTCGTCCGCGTGGATTAAGGTTTTTTAACTCCCGCGGAAACTAATTTTCCGGGATAAAAAGTAGCTTATGTTTTAATCCTGGGTATGAGCTATCTCCATTCCCAGCCATCGGTATATTCGTTGTCGCGTTTAAGATTAACAAACATCCATCCATACATCCATCCTCACAAACTTTCTCATTTATAATATTAGTAGGAATTAGTACTAAGAGCGAGTGTCGTTACTAAGAGCAAGCGTGATGCTAGATAGAGTGTATCATTGGCATTAAGTACCTAGAGTTAACACTGTCTTTAAAAACTGACTTTTGGGAATTAGGTATTCTAAGACCCATAGAAGATGTTTGTTTTCCTTTGTTTTTCAGGGATGCTTATGTCCAGGTCCTAAACTATTTCCATGCATAAAATGAAGTCGAGGTTTTTTTTGATTTGTTGTATGTAATTAGCGCTGAAATGTAATGCTGTTTAGTGCATAATTTATCTTGTGGAGTAGTCGTACAATCATCTTAATTTTTTTTTATTCAATCCTTAAAAGGGCAGTAGAAGCCAAAACGTGCGTTTCGGCCCTTTGGATTGATCGGAAAAACTCCAGTCTGATGCCCATTTTCACCAACTATACCTAAATCATCGTAGGTACCCCCTAAATATAATCCCTTAGGCCCAAATTACACAGTGCATCGTTCATCGTTCATCGCTGCGAAAATTTTTGCGAAAACGAACCGTCTTAATTCGCCCTAAAGGTGAATTTTTCGAGATTTTTTGCTTTCATTTTCGAAAGTCATCGGTGAGCCGTCCGTCTAAATTCGCCCTTAGGACAAAGGGCCTTAGGGTCCATTTTCGCAAAAAATATTCGCAAAATTGAACGTTGGACGAGGCACTGTCTAATTTGGGCCTTACTAGATGTCATTCTCTAAAGGTTCGTGAAAAGGAATTTGACATTGTATTGTATTGTATTGTATTTGTAGAGGGGACGCCTGCTAACGCCAGGCGGGTGATCAGTCCTGTGTCGGAACTATTCCACCCAATTCCCCGTGTTTGGACACAGGTTACTGGTGCCCAGGCAGCCTACCCCCCTCAAACCTACCTGTAGCTTTCGTAAACCTAACGATGTCTCCTATTGAAAGGTTTGTTAAGTCTTCTTCACTTAATCTATCCTTACCTTGTAGTTCCCATCTTACCAATAAATTTGACATTACCTAACGTAAAAGGGAACGACGATGAAAATGGCCACAATTTTAGGGCTTACTTAGTATGCTGTTTGGTGTAGGTAGCGGCAGTGGCGGCTCGCGGTCGGCGTGGCTGGAGTGCGCGCTGGGCGTGTCGCTGCTCATGTTCGGCGCGCTGCTCGAGCGCTGCTGCGCGCTGCTGCCCGAGCCCGCGCACTCGCAGCAGCACGCCGATGCGCTGCTCTTATTGCCGGCCATCAAGGTAACCATTGCAGAGCAGCAGGGCTAACGTGGGCAGGGGACATATATATCTACAGGGAGAAGATAAAATGTTTTTCTCCTCGCTCAGTTTTATCGACCCTTCGAACTTGGGCACAACGGTGGATATAAAAAACTTATCTTTTATATTAATATTATTTATAGGCAGAAGATAATTTTATCCCTTGTCAGTGGATAAAATCGGGGGATATAATTTTTGCCCATGCTAGCCCTGCAAAGCAGCTATTTATAGGAGCAGTGATAGCCTAGTGGTTGGATGGATCGACAGAGCTTTATCTGTCTATCTAAATATAAAATTTATTGCTGTTCATTAGTCTGGCTAAAACTAAAAAAAAAACGGCTTGACCGATTTAATTTTTTTTTGTTTTGTTTGCCATAATACAGGGGTGGTTGAAAAACAAAAAAAAATTGGGAAAACCCAAAAGAACAGCTCATGAGTCGTTCAAAAATTAAAATAGCCAATTTTTTATGGGAATCACTACTTCGGATTAGTTTTTATAGATGGATGGAACGAAACAGTGGGTAATAAAACAGCGAATGTTTAACGAAACATTTTATTGCAGGTGTGGTCAGATTGGATGCTATGTCACAGTAGTATATGGAATCCGCCGCCAGCCTTTGACAATTTCGAAATAGAGTAAGTCTTATTTTAACAACTCCTTGGGCTTTATCATTGGCTTTTTTACCACAGTTTAAATGTTATTTTAAAGAATTTTACATTATAAATTAATTTTTGCTGATGTTATATCATCATGTTGTATTTGTTATAGCACCGATAACGACCCATGGGATTGGCTCGCGAAGCTTATGAACATACTCGAAGCTCTCGACGATAAGTCCATCGAATTCGAAAGCGAAATGAAAGAAGGTAAGCCTGGATAAATAATACCTACTATTATGTTTAATAATATTTTCTTAGAACGATTTTGTAGGATAGTGGTAGGGAGTGGCACAAAATTGCATCCTGTTTTCATTTTTTACTTTAGCCCTTTTCTAAAAGTTCCTAAAAACCTGTACGAGTTCGGGTTTCCCTACATTCAATGTTGATAGATTTATAGATTTCAAAAAGTTTTACGTCAGAGTAAAATAGAACTAGAGCAACTTGTTTTAAAGTCGCAAATTCAGTACTATGGATTTTTTATTTCGCCATCGCTATTGGCCGCCACCGCCACCTGTTTATGAAATATGATTAGACAAAATCGAGCTTCCAAACTAGATAGTTTAGGTCTAATTTCCTTTGACGTTATAGTGTTTTGACATTTGAAATCTATCGTCGTGCTGTCCAAACCCGCACTCGGTGATGTATTACTGTGCTGTGCAGGCCACGTGTCGATACGGCTGCCGGAGGACGCGTCGCTGGCCGGCTTCACGCCGCTCATGTACATGGAGGCGGCCGCGGCGTGGCTGCCGGCCGAGCCGCCCGTCGCGCCGCACACCGCCGAGCACGTGCTGCGAACACGGAAGCTGCTCTTCTTCGGTACCGAGTGAGTACCGCAAAACACGCCAAGAGCAAGTACTGGGCGCCCTCCCAGTGTTTCGGCCCATATAACCGCGAGGTTGGAGGGGCCATGGGAGGTGGCGGGTACCGAGTGAGTATAGCGTGCTGTGCTGTGCAGGCATATACCTATATCCTGGTCTCAGATCAAGCACCTCGAGAATCTAGAGTCTAGACTCTAGATGGAACCATAGCGTGGCCAATATTCAAGTAGGTAAAAATACTTTTGCAGCTATACTGTAACCCACCATTGCACAATAACTTCACAAAGAAAAGTTCAAAAGTTTTCGATTTACAGAACAAATCAATTATTTTGGTAAAAAAAATTGTGTTTAACTTAACGTAACCAACTTAACCTCACCTCACGTTGTTTATCACAATATTACGTACTAATACATTTTGAAAAACAAAAAAAAAACGTCACGGTGACAAGTACAAAAAAATGATTCGTCACGTTCTCTCATGGGCTTAATTGCATACAGCTATCTCGCTTTAACCGTGTGAGTACCATTAATGCACCATCTAGAGGTACTTGATCTACTTGAGATCTGAGAGCCTGGTATAGAGTCGCCATTTTGACAACTGACACAATATAGCTTGCATCCTAGCCAAATAGTACTTTCGATCCCGGAAAAATATAAATTTCGCGTGGGGAAAAAAAGCAAACATTAATAACGCATTAATCTGTAATAGGGCAACTTTTGACACAGCAAAAGCATGTCAATTCTGTAGTTCAAAGTAGCGTAAAAAATATCGCTATCCAAAACTTTGGTAATACTTTCATGCATGGAAGAACATAAACTTAATTTTCTCCATAACCATAACAATTCTCTAGAATGTGGTTATTTTGGTTCCTCTCAAGTACTGCACTAATGAGAAAACAACTTGATTTACTTAGTGTTATTCTTCTTTAGTGTTGTTTGTTGAATGCTTTTTTAATTTTTTTTTACCATCGTGTTAGCAGCCGCCTGCCTCAGTATGAGCAGTTTTAAATGAACCTTCAGTCAAGGCTGCTCGGCCTGAGACGTCCGTTTGAACTCCATTACATTTTACACAGGTACCTAGTAGGCGTGGACCCGCCTGTGTTGAAGTTGGAATACCCCGCTGGAGCGCAACCCCGATACGTCAGCGCCGTGAAACGAACTGAACCCAATTACCCACCTTTGCAACAACTAGTATGTATTTTATTATTATCCCTTTCCCTTTCCAAAATAACATGTGAGCAATGGTCATTGATTTCACGTCTGCTGTCCAGACTCGCCTGTTATTATCATATTTATTTTTGAAGTAAAACTTCTTTACGCACGCTTGACTTGGGGAGTAAGCTGGTGAATGCGTTACGAAAAGTGTTTTCATTCATGAAATTTGTTTTTTGTATAGCCGATCAAATAATCGTTACTTCGCAACTAATTTTATAAATGCGGAAGTGAATTTATATATTGGTTTGTTCTTCAATCGTGCAGCAACGGAGCAACGGATCGCCTTTTACATGAGTATAGTTGAGGACTTAGAGAGTGACATGGGCCTACCTTAAATCCGTATCTTTTTTAACCCGGAAAAAGAGAAGGTTTCCGCAGGATCATTAAAAACTACACGGTTGAAGTTGTGGGCAAAAGCTAGCCAATAATAAGTGAATGAATATAGATAGATTCGCATTGGGCCAGCGTGGTAGACTATGGCCTATAATTCTTCTCTTCGAGGAGACCTGCGCTCAGTAGTGAGTCAGCAGTGAGCGACGATAGCTAAGTGGATTATGGCCCTATACTCTTCACTGAGAGTAGACCTGCGCTCAGTAGTGAGCCGTTGATGGGTTGCTGATGATGACGATCCTGTTTATTTTAGTCTGAAAACTCCGAGGACGATGACAGCACGAGCGGGGTGACGAGCGGCCCGACTAGCCTCAGCGAGGAATTACACGAAGGCGCCGACGAAACCACCAGGAAATTGCTTCGGAGGAAAGAGCAACTCGAATCGAGAAAGGCAACGCTCGATAAACGTCGACAACGAATGCAGGTTGGTTTTCGACACTAAGCCAAATTGTATATAAGTACATCGGATTTCTACGTCTCTATCATATACCAGTCATAAATATACTATTTGAAATTGAACTTTCATCAAAATCGACGTAATGCCAATTGTATAATCCCCTGCCAATATGATAAATGAAAACTTCAATCATGGAATGACGGAGCAACGGATCGATGTAATTTTTTTTATGCCTATATTTGTAATGGGAAGTCACAGAGGTTACTTTTTATTCGAAAAAATAAAGGGTTAAATTAAAAAAAATCTAACCTACAAAGGCAAAGTTAGTAAATGATAAAGAGAGCCGTCGTGGAATTCGAGGGCGCAATTATGCTTAATTACCTTTTTTGTTTAGCGGGCAATATAATAGCGTGTCTGTGCCATTTTAATCCTTTTAATAAGTAAGTTCGTTCGCACTACCGACTTAACGTTGTCTGACAACGTTGACTAGATAGTGAACTAACGTCAACGTTAACACACTTTTTGGCCACGACGACGGGTTACTGAACAGACTTTACAATAAAATAATAGCAGTTATTATAATATACATAACCTATTTTATTAGTTCACGTTAGTATAATCGTTATTTGGAAAGCGTTTTTGTTAGGTTTGTCGTCGGGACTTGAGGTTTATTGTTGGTGGATGATGTAAACTGTAGAGGGTCGTGTTCGGTCGCAGGAGATGCTGAGCAGCGGCTGGGTGAGCGCGGAGGTGGAGGTGCGGCCGCGCTGGCTGGTGCCCGACACCAACTGCTTCATCGACCACCTGCCGCTGCTGCGCGCCGTGCTCGCCGCGCCCGACCAGCCCTACCAGCTCGCCGTGCCGCTTGTCGGTTAGTGCCTTAAACCTTACCTTATACCTTTAACCTTAGTGTTACACTTACCTGTAACCTTAACCTTACTGAGCAACTTTGCTAGTTCAATTAACTTTGATTACAAGATGAAGATGAGATTCACCAAATTATATAGATTTAATAATGTTGTTTTACAAGTTTTTTACTTTATACGGCGGGAAAAGCTTCCGTTAATTTTTTACTATATTTGACGATTCTGACATTGAAAGGAATGCTTGGCAAAGACGACAAAATGTCGCAGACTAGGTCACGGCGCTTCAGGAATTAGTAAGATGTATACTAACGCTATGATTGTTTACGCAGTGGTATCGGAGCTGGAGGGCCTGCGGCGGTGCGCGCGCGTGGGCGGCGCGGCGCGCGACGCGCTGGCGTGGGTGTGTGCGGGCGGGGCGGGCGGGGCGGGCGGCGCGGGCGTGCGGCTGGCCACGGCGCGCGGCTCGCTGCTGGCGGCGCGCGGCGTGGCCTTCACGGCGGAGCAGGACCTGGCGCGCGCCACCAACGACGACCGCGTGCTCGCCACCGCGCTCAGCCTGCACGCCAACCTCGCCGCCGACACCGGTAACCTGTTCTGAACATCGTAGCAATCTTATTTCTTATAATTGTTTAGGTTTATTTTTAGGCAATCAAAATAATGTATAGGTGTAGGTGAAAGTTCTTCAAAATTTTATTTCATGTAGGCCAACTTGTGGTTCATATGACAAATCAAGACTCAACCGTCGATGTAACGGAAATAGAAATACCGGAAGTAGCATTCTCCGAAATTGCAGTCCTAATGAAGTAACAACGGCATCGCAATCATGTTTCAGATGATGATGAGTATCAGCTCGCATCGCAACTGCCCACCAAGTCCCTTCTACTAGAATTGCACGCCAACTTGACGTGGACTGTGTAGTCGCCAGTGGTTGCAATGCAGTTAATCCATCCAAAGTGCTTAAAGTGTACCCACTGATGTATGTGTGTACCTACTAGTACTAGATATGCGGTTACGAACACTTACCATGTTCAACTGAGTTTCACTGAAAGCCAAACAATACAGTTATCGTGGCCGTGGCTTTCGCGACGTACTGACGCGGGCGCTATTTATGCGATAAAACTTACTGCCTAAAAATTCTTTTCAAAAAACCGACTGCTAACGCCACTACAAAGTATAAAAATAATTTTAGTTAATAAGTTTAGTTGTCCACGTTTGTTGAAGTCGGGCGGGCCTATATACAAACTATGAAACCGATGCGCGACGCTACAGAATATGATAGACTCGTTTGTAGAAGTCGAGAGAGCATCGCGAGTCGGTTTCATAGTTTGTATTTTAGGCCCGCCCGACTTCAACAAACGTGGACAAACTAAAATTATTTTTATACTTTGTAGTGGCGTTAGAAGTCGGTTTTTTGAAAAGAATTTTTATTTTAAGCTTTTAAGTGTAGTATCCTATGATTGAGGAGCTAGGACCTGGAGCTCCATGATGTAGTCCATATTTGTTACCTACAATATCAATTCGTAATCGAAATTTCCTAAATCGCCATTGTTTTAGGTGAGCAATATCCCTGCAGCATCAGGCTTGAGGAGTTGAAGGTTAACATTTTTATGGGACCATTTCGCAAACATCCTCTGTCGATTAAATGAAAAATCACGCGAATCGGTCCAGTAATCCCGGAGAAATCGGTGGACATACATAGAAAAAAAAAAAAAAAAAAAAGATACCGGTCGAATTGAGAACCTCCTCCTTTTTGGAAGTCGGTTAATAAATGCCAATATTCAAGTAAGTAACAAAAAAGTATAGTTATTATAGTGAATAATTAGGAACATCGTTCGTAATACTAGATAGGAAATAAAAATTATTTCTTGATTTATTCAAATACGAACGACCGAGCGATATTTTTAACCGACTTCCAAAAAGGAGGAGGTTCTCAATTCGGCCGGTATCTTTTTTTTTTTCTATGTATGTCCACCGATTTCTCCGGGATTACTGGAACGATTCGAGTGATTTTTTTTTTAATTGACAGAGGATGTTTGCGAAATGGTCCCATAAAAATGTTAACCTTCAACTGCTCAAGCCTGATGCTGCAGGGATATTGCTCACCTAAAATAAAGAGATTTAGGAAATTTCGATTACGAATTATTATTGTAGGTAACAAGTATGGACTACATCATGGAGCTCCAGGGCCTAGCTCCTCAATCCTGATGCTGCAGGGTACTGCCTACCTAAAACTATGGGGATTTAGGAAATTTCGATTACGAATTGATATTGTAGGTAACAAGTATGGACTACATCATTGAGCTCCAGGTCCTAGCTCCTCAATCATAGGATACTACACTTAAAAGCTTAAAATAAAAATTCTTTTCAAAAAACCGACTTCTAACGCCACTTCAAAGTATAAAAATAATTTTAGTTTGTCCACGTTTGTTGAAGTCGGGCGGGCCTAAAATACAAACTATGAAACCGACTCGCGATGCTCGCTCGACTTCTACAAACGAGTCTCTCATATTGTGTAGGGTCGCGCATCGGTTTCATAGTTTGTATTTAGGCCCGCCCGACTTCAACAAACGTGGACAAACTAAAATTATTTTTATACTTTGTAGTGGCGTTAGAAGTCGGTTTTTTGAAAAGAATTTTCAAGGATACAATATGCTTCCTGCACCCCAGACACCGTTCACGCCTGTGCGACCGCGGCCGCGCACGATTTGCAACCTTATTCACCGTGCCGGTTCCCCTCTCTACCTCAGCCCGCGCAATTCAAAACTGTGACAGTTCTTATTCCGAATTGCTTGTCTATATTTTTATCCGTCTACGAGTGTACCAGGGGCCTTGGCCTTGTGACAGTTTCCATATAGGGTTTTGCCCATAATGACCACGCTGGGCAGGCGTGTTGGTCATCGCAGGGCTAGACTGATCGCGCCGATGTCGCTGCTGCCCGACACCGGCCTGTGCCATTTGTTCAGTCTAGCTAGTATGAGATGGTTATACCGCCATCTGTCGGTCGCCATAGCCTCGTCAGTAAACCAGCAGGGGGCACCGCGGGCAGGTGAGGTTGACTGTTGGAGCGCTAGATGAAGGTGTGCTCCCTTACCCCCCCGGTCACGGTAATGGCGGGGCAGGGGGTGCTAAGAATCTCCGGATGAGATTCCGCTGCCAACCCCGACGACTGGACCTGGCGACATATAACGCACGCACGTTGAGGACTGACGAGAAGATCATCGAGCTGGAAGAAGCAGTGAGCAAGTTGCGCTGGAATGTAATAGGATTGTCTGAAGTCCGAAGAGAGGGGGAGGACTCGATAATCCTCAATTCCGGCAACATGTTCTACTACCGGGAGGGCGATCAACAGTCCCAGGGTTCATCGTCCACAAGTCCCTCGTCAACAACATCGTCGAAGTCAAAAGTGTGTCGAGTAGGGTAGCGTACCTTATACTCAAAATCACCAATCGGTATTCGTTGAAGGTTAAACAGGTTTACGCACCGACTTCGGCACATCATGACGAGGAGGTGGAGGCGCTGTATGAGGATATATCAAAAGCCATACACGCCTCTACCACTCACTACAATGTTGTGATGGGGGATTTCAACGCGAGGCTGGGTGAACGAAGCGGTGCAGAGACGAGGGTTGGGCGATTTGGTTATGGGCGAAGGAACCAGAGGGGTCAAATGCTGGCCGACTTCATGGAGAAGGAGGGCCTCTTTATGATGAACTCCTTCTTCAGGAAGCGGCCACACAGAAAATGGACTTGGATGAGCCCCGATGGTTCTACGAGAAGTGAGATTGACTTCATTATGTCGACCAAGCGCCATATATTCAATGATGTCTCTGTGATCAACAGGGTGAAAACCGGGAGCGATCACCGTATGGTAAGAGGCACATTGAATATTAATGTGAAGCTGGAAAGGGCTAGACTGGTGAAGTCAACTCTCCGACCCTCTCGTGCTCATATCCAAAACCCCGAAAACTTCCAACTCGAACTGCAGAACCGATTCGATTGCCTAGCAGACTGTGTTTCTGTGGACGATCTAAACAACAGGTTCGTGGAAACTGTCCATACTGTGGGGTCTAAGTTCTTTAAGACCCATCGCAGGAAAAGAACCGAAAAGTTCTCTGACCATACTCTCAAGCTCATGGAGGAGAGACAAGAGATGAGGCTACAGTCATCGGTAGACGCGGCTGCGTACCGGCGGATTAATAGGCAGATCTCTAAGGCACAAACTCGCGACCTTCGGGTCTTTAATACCAAGTGTATTAAAGATACCATCGAGCGGAACAAAGGCTCAAAAGTGTTCGCGAGAGATCTGTCTATCGGACAGAGCCAGCTGACGCGGCTTAAAACTGATGACGGTCGTCTCGTCTCTTCTCGACCTGAGATTTTGGGAGAGGTCGAGAAGTTCTATGGGCAGTTATATACGACACAAAAACCTGTTGAAGATTTGGCCAAAGATCCCAGAGCCAAACTGACCCGACACTACTATACCGAAGATATCCCGGACGTCAGCCTATACGAGATTAGAATGGCTCTTAAACAGCTTAAGAGCAACAAGGCGCCAGGTGATGACGGAATCACTGCGGAACTCCTGAAAGCGGGTGGAAAACCGGTACTTAAGATCTTTCAGCGATTGTTCAATTCCGTCATTCACGAGGGTATAACGCCGGAAGCATGGCACAGGAGCGTGGTGGTCCTGTTCTTCAAAAAGGGTGATAATACCTTGCTGAAGAATTATAGACCCATCTCGCTGCTGAGTCATGTTTACAAGTTGTTCTCGAGAGTCATTACGAATCGTCTCGCTCGTAGGTTTGACGACTTCCAGCCCCCCGAACAAGCCGGATTCCGAAAAGGCTTTGGTACCATAGATCACATTCATACGCTGCGGCAGGTTATACAGAAGACGGAAGAGTATAACCGGCCACTTTGCTTAGCGTTTGTGGACTATGAGAAAGCCTTTGATTCGGTGGAAACTTGGGCTGTATTGAGGTCGCTGCAGAGATGCCGGATTGACTACCGGTATATCCAAGTGTTGAAGTGCTTGTACGAAAACGCCACTATGTCAGTACGTATACAGGACCAGACTACGAGAGCGATCCACTTGCAGCGTGGAGTGCGACAGGGAGATGTAATCTCCCCGAAGCTATTTACCGCTGCGTTGGAGGACGTCTTTAAGCTTCTGGATTGGAACGGACTTGGCATCAACATAAACGGCGAGTACATCACTCACCTGCGATTTGCCGATGACATAGTAGTCATGGCAGAGACTCTGAGAGATCTCAATACAATGCTCAATGATCTCAGCAGGGTTTCTCAACAGGTGGGCCTGAAAATGAACATGAGCAAGACGAAAATCATGTCCAATGCTCATGCTCCGCTCCACCCAGTAATCGTTGAGAACTCTGCGCTCGAAATTGTAGACGAGTATATATACCTGGGACATACAGTCCAGCTAGGTAGGTCCAATTTCGAGAAAGAGATTAACCGCCGAATCCAACTCGGCTGGGCAGCGTTCGGGAAGCTCCGAGATGTCTTCTCGTCCAAAATCCCTCAGTGCCTGAAGACTCAAGTCTTTGAACAGTGCGTGTTGCCAGTGATGACTTACGGATCCGAGACATGGTCGCTAACTATGGGCCTCATAAGAAGGCTCAGGGTCACCCAGCGAGCGATGGAGAGAGCAATGCTCGGTATATCTCTGCGAGATCAAATCAGAAATGAGGAGATTCGTAGGAGAACCAAAGTCACCGACATAGCTCAGCGTGTCGCGAAACTGAAGTGGAAATGGGCGGGGCACATAGTTCGAAGAACTGATGGTCGTTGGGGTCCCAAGGTGTTGGAGTGGCGACCCCGCACCGGGAAACGCAGTGTTGGCAGACCCCCCACCAGGTGGACCGACGACATCAAACGAGTCGCAGGGAGCCGCTGGATTCAAGCGGCGCAAGACCGAAGCCTGTGGAAGTCCATGCAGGAGACCTTTGTCCAGCAGTGGACGTCTATAGGTTGATAAAGAAGAAGAAGTGTACCTATGTTGTCGCCACGACAGAAGCGCGCGGCGGCGGCGCGGGCAGCGGCGCAGGAGGTGCGAGTGGCGGGACGGCGTGCGTGCGCGAGGTGGTGCTGCTGACGGACGACCGCAACCTGCGCGTAAAGGCGCTGGCGGCCGAGCTGCCCGCGCGCGACCTGCCCTCCTTCGTGCACTGGGCCGGCATACACGCCGAACCGCCGACGGTATGTTATCTATACATATAATAAAACTGTAACTGGAAGATTTCTGTACATTTAATATATTTTGAAAATTTTAATTGGGGGATGCTTTACTATCGATACTGAGCCCAAAACAGATTTTTATTTAATTTTTGTCTGTTTGTTTGTCCTTCTTTCACGTAAAAACTACCGCACAGATTTCTACAAAATTTTATACCGTGGTAGCTTATTACTCGGGTCAACATCTAGGCTACTTTTTATCCCGGAAAATCAAGGAGTTCCCGAGGGACTTTAAAAACTAAAATCCAAGCGGACAAAGTCGCGGGCATCAGCTAGTTCATTATAAACTAGTTGATGCCCGCGACATCGACGGCATGGGATTCGTTTTTAGAAAGTAGCCTATGTTACTCTCCAGTAGGGCTAACATGCGCGTCAAGAGAAAATTTTGCCTCTCATTTACTCGTGACTCACGGATATCACGAGAGAACGGGTAGACAAAATTTTCTCTTGCTGCACATGTTAGCCATAAAGGTCCTCAAATATACCCATGCAAATCACACGTCGATCCGTAGCACTGTTTCAGCGTCATTCAGGGACTAACCAACAAACCAAAAAGAACTTTGAAGTACATATCAATAGGGATTAGGGATATTAGGGATTATAACTAATAAATAAAATAAAAGTGCCAGTTGTCTCTTCAATGTTATGCTATTTCTATCAATATTTTACTCAAGAGCGACATGAATGAATGAACGCAACGTAAGACTCGATTCTAAACCCGAGAGTGATGATGCTACACGGCGCATTGCATCGCCAAAACGTAGATATTGTCGCTCTAAATATTGTACTCCATTGCGGCGTCGCAAAAGCAACGCGTTGTGGTTTCGCGGAAGCAACGCGTTGTGGTTTCGCAATAGCAACGCGTTGTGGTTTCGCAGAAGCAACGCGTTGTGGTGTTGCAGAAGCAACGCGTTGTGGTGTTGCAGAAGCAACGCGTTGTGGTGTTGCAGAAGCAACGCGTTGTGGTGTTGCAGAAGCAACGCGTTGTGGTGTTGGAGATGCAACGCGTTGTGGTTTCGCAGAAACAACGCGTTGTGGTTTCGCAGAATCAACGCGTTGTGGTGTTGCAGAAGCAACGCGTTGTGGTTTCGCAGAATCAACGCGTTGTGGTGTTGCAGAAGCAACGCGTTGTAGTATCGCAGCGCCGCGCCGGTGTAACATCGCCCAAAGTCTATTAAATTCTAGGTCGGATCGTGGTTGTTCGAATGCTGGACATTAGAAACGTTATATCTCGAAAAAAAAAAAGATATTTAAATATAAATAATAAATATATTGGAGGAATGAGTGCAAAGTAAAATATTGATTGCAGGACGCGAAAGCCACAGCTGGTGTTCAAAGCCCCGAGGTTTGAAGCAATTCCACGCAATACAGTGAGCCTATTTTATTTCATATTGTTATGATTTATTTAATTTTGACGCAAATTCATTACGAAACAAGTTAGACTAGACACGAAAAGAGTTCGTCGCCGATACTCGTACGGTGCAATCGACGAGGCAACTGCGACGAAGTAATCGCGTCAATCTAGTATAGGAATTGAATAGAATAAGTAAAAATAATACACCAATAGAGAGATGTAATATTAATAATAAATTTTGTTAAGAGCTTTAGGATTCCACCTCCGTGTTCCTGGGCCACATTTTCATTGTTGATTAAAGTTTATTTTTGTCACTTTTTTAAATTTTTATGGTACTTATGTATTAATTATTATTATCATAGTTCAATAATATTGGTATTGCTGAACTATTTCTATTTACTTTTTTGTAACATAGTAAGTATACTTTAATGTTATAAAACTAGGTGATACTTTTTTTAACAACTGAATTTCATTTTTAACATCTTCCTTCTAGTTCTTGTTTAATTATTAAGTACTACACATTTTATTGCAGTTGCAAATAATACTGTTTTTCTGTCGCTTTTTTTTTATTGCTAGACGTTTTAAAAATGTTTGTAGCTCGTACAAATGGCTCGTTTATATTTAAAAAAAAACTTATGTTACAGTCGCTTGTGTCATTCAATTGATCATTGTGGCAATATTGTTTTCCATCTGAGCGACGTATGTTTATTTTTATTTTATTTTTTTATATTATAAAACGACTGCAGCCTAGATGAATATTAGCAATAAGTATTTAACACTGAACAAAAAGATATTCCATCACTTTATATCTCACTAAATAATATACATATACAAACATATACTTTTGTTAAATGTTTAAAAATATACAGACTTTTACTATCTCTAATAAGATCCTTTTATTGTAACAAATTCCCACAAGAGACATTATATTATTATCATAGAAATCTATTATAGTATTGTTGGATTAATTTGTGCATTTGCTGAGTACAATATTTTAATAGTACCAAAATTGAAATATCTTACTTTGTTTGTAGGTAATGTGAATTGTTTAAATTGAAATGCAAAACATAGTGTAGGTACTATTGCGGTACAATATTGATAATAATATTGTATTTTATCATAATTTCTTTTTCGTTTTTGAAATCAATTTGATGCTGTTACTTTTTCTCTTAATCATGATGTTAATAAACATTGATTACTTCTAAAACCTGTTTTATTTGTAACTCTGCACATATTTCTGACTATTATTCACGGCTATTTTCAAATCCTCAAATGTTTTAGTTATTCGAGAAGCCTTCAATAAATCGCAGAAGGTAGGTATCAATCCAAAGGTCTCAAAGGCTCGGGTGAACAAAAGCTGGGCACGATTTCTATATTGAATATTAGATAAAAGCCGCGTAAGACGCAAGCCAAAGAATTACGTTAACCTTAGCCAATTATGAAATTAAATTCAAAGGAACGTGCATAGTACATAACCTCAGCTTGTGTTATTAAATATGCATCTCTATTCTGAAAATGAATAGTAAATCTATTTATGGTCGTACAAGTGAGAAATTCCTCTCTTAAGACTTGAGCAATGGGAATTGGCAATGTTCCGAGGCGAAGCTTGCGCGCACCGGTGTTGAGGTTGTAAAAGCACCGTTATTCTTATTTACCGTGCGCATCTCGCTTTAGGCGCTCCGAGTTAGCTTATTTTTACAATAATATAGTATATGTCTACGAGATGCACGCGTGTTGCGACATAGCTTCGTAAGTTTATTTATTGATCACTTTGTTTTATGGTGGCCGTTTATGGAGATTTCTTAAATGTACGGTATTCTGTGCCGAGCTATGCATTTTTAAATTGATTTACGAAGTTGGCCCACATACGAAGTAGGTTTTGTTTTGTACCTAGGTACACGCAGGTACGGGGCCGTTCTGCTTGTGGCTCTAGGCACTAGGGTAATGAGGCTGTGATATAGCAGAGGACTTTTTTATTAACAACATATTCCGGGTGTCGGAATCACCTAGAATCACCTTGTAAGTAGCCAGCCAGACAGAATCGCCAGTCTTCGTTTGGCCCCTTGTTTATTGGAATACCAAAAGCTTTAAATATATCCATGGGTAATATCGATTATTTATTTATCGATTTGTGATCAGGGGTCGCGCCAAGGATGCCCAGAGTGGCCAATGGAATAGAGGCGCCTGCATACGTAGGTATGGGTACGTAACTAATAGCACTAGTAGCTGCCTGTCTAAAAATTAGAGGTAAATAATATTTCAGATAAAAGTCTTACTTTTTCTTGATTATTTTATAAAAAGTACAAACAAAGCATTTTGAAGCTTTTGTACGTAGACAACTTGAATAGGTTGAGTTATTCTAATTAAATTACCTATTATAATAAAAAACCCCTTGTGATTTTTAGAGTAACCTAGTTTCAGGGCGACGAAATCTGCGGTAAAAGCTTATATTAGCTATATTATATTATGGATGTACTTCTGATTTTCTCCATCCATCGATCGATCCATCCTCGATCCATCAGCCTGTGTGCGTCCACTGCTGGATATAGGCGCCTTTTCGAGATCGCGCCATCAAACACGGTCCTCCGACTTCCTCATCCACCCGCTTCCCGCCACCTTCTTAAGGTCATCGGTCCAACGAGCTGGAGGTCGTTCTACATTGCGCTTATCGGTACGCGGTCGTCCACTCCAGAACACGTCTGCCACATCGGCCATTGGTTCTGCGACAGATATGACCTGCCACTTCAGCTTGCTAACCCTCGGAGCTATACGTCGGTCACTTGTTCTACGAATTTTCCTCGTTCCGGATCTTATCCCTGAGAGATATTGCCAACATAGCTCGTTCCATAGCGCGCTTAGCGACTTTTAATTTGTGGACAAGGCCCACCGTCAGCGTCCACATTTCCGCTCCATATGTCATTGCCGGTAGGACGCACTCATTTTGGACGTGCTAAACATATAATCTAGATTATAATAGGTATAAGAGGTAAAGCTAGGTCAAGTATTTTGAAGGATCCATGAGACAAGCAAATCGCATTTCGGGAGGTAAAATAATGATAGGCAATTCACACTAACAAGCCCTAGCAGGTAATTAGGAATGAGGAAGCCAAGCGTTTCGTGCGGATAAGTTGAATGGACGTATTTAAGTGTTGAGGGCCTGAGGGCTTCTGGGTATCGGTGGTTGCCCTGTGCATTTTAAATGCCCCAATTACAAGTCTGGTAATGGAACTTTCTGTCCCTGCATCGTATTCCTCAAAGCTGAGGGTTCTGACCCCTTTCCATTTTATTTACATTATAATGGTATGAGTTGTCTTAAGATAATAATGCGGTGGGTTTCTAGATACTTCGAGGTTTAACGGTTATTATCAATACTAGATGATACCCGTGACTTCGTTCGCGTGGATTAAGGTTTTTAATTCCCGCGGGAACTCTGCAATTTTCCGGGATAAAAAGTAGCTTATGTAAGCAAGAAAAGGATAGAATTATTTTGCTATAATCCGCCAACAGAAAAAATCTGTATAATTTTTACACTACTCTCGACGCACGTTTCGCCCCGACACCGGAGCATCCTCAGGAGATGTCGACTCTACAACGATGCATTGTCTAGACAACAATCATGGACTTCCGCAAAGTAACGCCTGCTTCTATCCAATAGTAGCTTATGTGTTTAATCCTGTGTATGAGTAGGGTAGACCGGGTACGATAGTAAAATTTTTTAAACAACGGCTTGTACACTAGCGGCACGCTATGATGGCCGGTTTGACGTTTGTCCGCTCATGAAGTTCCGTATTAATTGATAACGACTTTGAAGGAAATAATTGTATTACTTTATTGACGATAGTGATGTGCAGAGATTCATAAATTTTATCGAATGTAGTTTTAGGTTTAGGACTCAAAATTTATTTATTAAATTGATTTCTAAAATGTATACAAGTGTAGAAAAATCAGTTTGCACCATTTAAGGGGTGAATGTACTTGTGAATATGAACAATTTTCACTATGTGGACAAACCTCTGAAATCGCAAAAAAATATCAGCTGTTTCATACAAAAGGTAAAATTTTTATTTTTATATGATATATACCACAACTCGGCATTTGGTTTTCTAAATTGAAAATTTTTAAAAATGGAATCTAATACGATCGTCACATAGGATCGCTGGCTAGCACAACTACTACCTCCGGCAAACTCGCGTCAATGCTCAATGCAAAACAAAGCAGTTTCGAATTGACGTTGCTTCGAAAAGTATAAACTGTCAGTGCAATGCGATTGTGATATAGTTTTGACCTGGCTTTGGATTTCAAATATTGATACTGCATTACTGTTGATCCTTGCTCGTGATAGCAGTGACGACAGTGAAAATAGTAGTATGGACGAATCTGATTAATTATGGCCTTTTGTGGCACCTTTTTTGGTATCTTTTGTATTCATATGTTTCTTGTGTGCATATAAAGTATGTATATTCATTTTCATTCAAATATTCAGTTCGTTCAAATAAATTAAATAAACATATACATTTTTGTTTTATTAAACCTATTTAATCAGGTACAAAAACAAAACTTAATTGTTTTTTGTTCGAGAATAAATTGACATTCCACATCACTATTGTAATGTGTCAAACCGGCCATCATAGCGTGCCGCTAGTTTAGTTCAGAATCTACAAGTTTCTATTGAACACGGTTTAAACATAGCATACTCAGCTTTATGCTCTATGCTTTTGTAGTGTCTGATTTTATTCATTGTTGCAGAACATTGTATAAATCGAATTTTGTCCAGGGATACCCACTGTTACAATTGACCCCAAGTACGGGTCAATTGTACCACAACTTTGGAAGTTAATTAAAGCCATATGTATGATTTAATCAAAATAGTTTTATTATTATTCCTTAAACTTAATCGGTCTGATAAGTTACATCAGTCATAAGTCTCAGAATTAACATTATAATGAAAATTATAACTTTTTTAAGTTTAACGACGAAGAATATAATTATTTTAGCTTGTTACGGAAGTAAGTAACTAGTTATAAATAATATAGCTAAAGAATATTACTTCCGCATTTCTTTTTGTAAGCTATTTGTATTAAAAACTAAAAAGAGATCACTTTTTTCAAAAATCACATTTTGTATGGAGTTACAATTGACCCCTGGTACTATTAACCCCGTTCCACACTTATTAGTCATAATTCTGGAAAGCTCTTTTCAACTACGTCATTGCGTCCAAACGAAAGTAAGAAATATAACAAACTTAAATTTCCCTCCTTTAAACCATAATTTTTAAACTCAATAGAATGCAAGCTCCAGTTCAGCATTGGTGCCTATTCGAAGTTACAAAATCTCTAAATTAAAGTAATTTAACTGGTCTCAAAATAAACATTTTCAAAATAATCCTCCTTCTGGCGAAGTGTATTACTATTTTATACCGATCAAATAAATTTTAGTTTAGAGATTTTGTAAATCAAAATAGGCACCAGATTCGATTTCGAAATTATTCCATGATTAATATAATGACTTCCAATTGCAGCAATTACATTAGGTTTTGTTAGGAGAACATAGTATGTAGATACATGGATCAAATTCATTTTAATTAAATAACAGATAAAATTCATTATATGAAAATATGGCTCGGGGTCATTTGTACCGTGGGGTCAAATGTAACGTTTCAAATGACCCCGAATGTGCTGTTACAATTGTGCCAAAGTGACCAAAACCAGATAAGTTAAAATAACTTCCGTTTTAAATGAAACTGACCTTCAAACTACTACACAAATAAAGCGTTGATATTTAGTGGATACAATATTAATTACGATCTAGCATTAAAAGTATTTTTAATGAATAATGAGCCAATACATAAAGCGCAAATTTTTACTGGGGACACTCGTAAACAAAAATTGTTGAATAGCTCATCCATCTCTCACCGTATCAAGTCGCCGACTGGTGAGCAGGTTGAGAACCGCTCGAGGCACGTAAGCATGCACTCACACAAACTTTTTTTTAGGTAGTTGTCGAAATATCGACGATGTTACTATTGCCCCGTGTTACTATTGTACCCGGTCTACCCTATGTAATGGAGATATCCATTCCAAATTTCAGCCAAATCGATTCATTCGTTGTGGCGTGAAAGAGTGTCTAACAAACATCCATCCAATCCTCACAAACTTTCACTTCTATACTTATAATATTTATAATATTAGTAGAATTATTGATAATATTATCCGAGACCGACGGCTTAACGTGCTTTCCGAGGGCAGGAAGGAAGTGAAAAGGTCGAACACCCAACGTCGGTCATCCATCCAGTTACCGACCGAGGTTAACGTAGCTTAAGGCGTGATATTGTGTTATGCGCTGTCACAGCTGTGCCACGGGACACTATGGACCAGTATTCTTTCACAGAAGCGTAGTTTGGGTCATTCCCACTAGTTTAACTAATTAGTTCTACCGTTCATAGTCAAACCGAACTAATGGGAATAAGTTAGGTTTACCAGCACGGCCGACATCGAATCATCGAGAAATGTAAAGTTTTGTATCAGACCTTTCATATTTGCAATAAAAAAAAACTTCAAGAGGCACCCGGATGGAACGAAGTTCCTTTCGATAAATTAATTTGGCATTGTGTTCAACATTTGCCCACTACAATATTAGATCTCCGTAGCCTTGTGGTTTCTACAGAATTTCTACATGTGGAACCTTTCCACAGGAAAGGGAAAATTCCACATGTAGAAATTATTTAAAATAAAATATTATAAAGAGGAAAGATTTGTATTTTTGTATTTTTGTATGTAACGAATAAACTCAAAAAGTACTGGACCGATTTTAATAATTTTATTTTCATTAGAAAGCTACATTATCACTGAGTAACATAGGCTATATTTGGTACTAGATTACTATAGAAATCTTTAGAAATTCCTATTAAAACCAACCGAAGGTGTAAAAAAATTAGCCATAAAATTTCTTTCATCGCATACGCTGCGAAGAGTATTAATGATAGGACAAAAAAATGTTCGACAATATTATAGAATATATCAATATCTACAAAAAACTTTGCGAGACCATGTGTCAACTATTGTAGTTACGTCACTATAACTACTTTTTTACATTTAACAAATTGATAGAAATGCCGATCAAAATCAGACCGTGTTATCCATACCATTTATAAATTTTTATCCAAATAAATAATTTAATATTCAAGACTGTCTCAATACCTGATGATTACTTTTTTAATTATTGAAATCGGACATTCCATTCAAAAGATATCATGAAATTAAAATAAAAATACATGCCGGCGGCGGCCGCCACGCAGCGCATCGAGTAACTATTGGATATTTCGAGATTTTTTTAACACAAATTTTTATGCTTCACTTAAAAAGTTCTTTTCAGAGCTATTTAGTTTTAGTATTAGGAATCACACTTTTTCATAATATTTGTCAAAGTTCTTTTCAGAACTATCTCTTTGAACTTGAATAATTTCTTTTTTATTATTATAGTTTATTCTTAGTTATTAGTTTATTCTTAATTTCTCTGATTCAAAATAAATATCCTTCATAGCAATATGCCTAGAAGAAGAAGGTCGCAGCTATCTAAGAATAGTTCCCAAGCGAGATTAGCAAAAGTTCGTCGTATT
Source organism: Oeneis ivallda (assembly GCA_029955525.1). NCBI lineage: Eukaryota > Metazoa > Arthropoda > Insecta > Lepidoptera > Nymphalidae > Oeneis > Oeneis ivallda. The sequence continues at coordinate 15,439,144 of JARPMR010000006.1, read as the reverse complement.
GGAGAGTCTTCTTCTGAAAATGCAGATCATCTGGAAAGTATGAGAGTGTACGCGTCCCAATCGCGAGCCAGAGAATCTAGCGTCGAACGTTCAGTTCGTCTTGCAGAACAAAATGCAAGATCGTCGCAGCTATACGAACGACAGTCAAGTGCTGAGCGCTCTCAGCGACTTGCTGAAAATAGGGCTAGGAACTCGCAAACACGGGCAAGAGAATGTAGCACTGATCGTTCACTTCGTCTTGCAGAGCAAAATGTGAGATCATCGCAGTTATACGAACGACAGTCAAGCGCCGAGCGCTCGCAGCGACTTGAAGGAAATAGAGCTAGGAACTCGCGAACGCGTGCACGGGAATCTAGCACTGAACGCTCGCAGCGGCTCCTGACACAGCGAGATAGACAACGGTCGTTAACAGCTAGGACGCGCAATAGAATTTTAGCTCATAGTAATAGGTCGGCATTTAGTTACGATCCTCAAATTGAATATGCTCATCAAAACAGCATCCAAATCGGAGCAATGAATAAGATTTGTCCTATATGTTTCGCTAAAAAATGGGCTGAGGAAGCGAAAGGTATGTGCTGTGCATCTGGAAAAGTTGTTCTCCCTAACATTGATGAGCCACCAGAACCAATTAAAAGTCTTTTGACAAATAGTCATACACTATCCGCGCATTTTTTGAATAATGTACGTAGATACAATAGCCTTTTTCAAATGACTTCCTTTGGGGCAAAAGAAATTAGGGAGGGACATTTTATGCCTACCTTTAAGGTGGAAGGACAAGTTTATCATTTAGTGATTCATGGTCGTTTTAATTAGTATGCTTATAACTTAAATATCTGTACCTATTTATGTCTACCCGTGCAAAGCCGGGACGGGCCGCTAGTTTAAAATAAAATTGAAAATAGAAAATGCAGTCTGTCGAGCTGGGATTTGAACCATCGACTTTTAACTGTTTAGCGACTGCAGAAACCACAAGGCTACGGAGACCCAATATTGTACCGCGAAAATACCGAACACAATGCCAAATTCACATTCAAAAAAGTGTCGGTTCAATTTAGTCTTAATTTTGCCCGTCTAGCCCCCTTCTACGACTAGGAACTACGTTCCAAAAATTGTACAATGATACTACTTATTTATAACATAATCTGCAACCTATTTTGACTGAATTGAAATCTACTATTCGTACCTAGCTTTAAAACTGAAAACGAGAATAGCTCGAATATACCTACTTGGCCTGAGTCTCTTCTCAGAATGAGAAGGGTTTTAGTGGCTCCTAGTGTGTAGTTTTGTTGTGGGCCCTCTATGGGTTGAGATAAGGACAATGGTTAGAGTAGGTACCTCCTGTGATTCTAGCTTTCAATGATCTACGCTCAGACGCATCGGCAAGCTGCCGCTGCGCGCTTGATAATCATTATTATGACTCACAATAATGTAAGTTACAAGGGTTGAACTTTGGGTTGAATAGTCAAAGAAATTACACAACTGCCCATAAAAGCAGTGTACCTAATGTTTTCAGGGACCATATATTATGTATGTGAGTTTCTTTATTCCACCATAACTTCTAAATAGGTACCTAAACAGATTTGGATGAATATTATCATTAGAATCCAACATCCCGAGTGACACTGGCTATAATTTTTTGAAAAAATAAAAAATTACATATGGCGGCTGTATGGCACAATTATAGTTTTATTATTGTGTAAGACCTATCCCTTTACAAATACTATAAAGCTTTATGTTTTATTCCTAGCAATATAGCGTGATAGCATTTTGTATCTATTGTCTGAGCAAATAATAGAAAGTATTTTTATAGCAACATTCCGCCTATAGTAGAAAACCATTTTTTTACATTTTAAACTTGATAACCACAATGCCTAGCGCCATCTGGTATCGAAAGAGTTATCTCTGTTATAAGTTTATTTCGTGAAACTTTTCTTTATTATTCTCAGTTTTCAGAGCCTTTAGACCCCTGAAACTTTTTTATCTGAAAACTATAGAATATAACAATTCAAAAAGTAAAACAATCTTTGCTGCACATTGATTTTTGACACCTAGGCAAGCGCCCATAGTGCCACTGGTAATGTCCTTTGACTTGGCAATTGATATTTTTTTAACGCAGTCATTTTTATTTAATTAAAAGAAACCCGTTGTCGCGTGATACCTATCGATTTAACTTAAGTTGCCTTTTTTGAAAAAAGGGTGAATACTTGAAGTATTAACCTATCTGAGATCTCTAACATCTTAGACCGTAGAGATACAGCTCTATGCCCAACTTCCGCTGAAACCCAAGGTCGTCTATATTGGAATGTTGTCAGTTCATTTACATTGAACCCATTTTTTCTGTGCAGAGAGTTTTTACAATTACCTGCAATTTTATTGAGATGAGTCAATATTACCGACATTTTTTATAAATAGATAGGTATTATGGTTTCTAAATTCCTATTTCATTATTTATTTATTATTATGGGGTGTCCATATACAGACGGAACATTACACCATTTATATTATTAAGTATCTCGTGATACACTATCTATTCTAGACGGATGTTACGTGATGAGCTTTTGTATTTTTAGGGTTCCGTGTCTCATAAATTGAATAAACGAAACCCTAGAGTAGGTATCCTTTGTTAACTGTCTGTCTGTTTATCTGTCTGTGTCAGTGTGCTAGAAAAACGGTAAATAGGATCTTAAAATTAAAACCAGATTGACATAAGGAACCTATTATTTTGACTTCGCAGGACTTTTTAACAAGACCCAGGTTCGATTACCAACCCGGTAATACATACACATATTTGAGTTTTAATAAACTTTACCTGGATTTAGAACATTTCCATTTTCACAAAAACAAAGCAATAATGGCAATTTTGTTTATGTTGAAGTGTTAGTTTTAATAGCTAATAGAAATTTTCCCAGAGAATTGGAAATTCAGATAGGAAAGGTGAGATGCTTAAGGAATAATGACCAAATAACGGGCGCAGCCTTGACGAGGCATTTGGCTCATAAATGACTGTTCTACTTCCGAGCGAAGGGCGCTTAGCCTTATACGCTGTCACCTACTGAGAAATTCAAACCGCATTGTTGATTTAGCGAAATTATAAATACTAATAATAAGTCGTTATCGGAAGATAAAATGAGTCAAGTTACTGGAAAGGGGGGGACTCCCATACATAAAAATTTTATTCATGCTTAACGCTTTTAGTTTTTCCTTAGTCTAAAGCATATTTCTTCTTAAGCATAAACTCAGCTTCGCATTTGTGTAAATAATCGCGAAAATAAGTACAAACCGGTGTCAAAAAGAAGTACAAACCGTGTGCTATGCGAGATGACAAGTATCTACTATTTTATTTTCTTCTATATCAAACGACGTTATATAGGTATCTTGAATTAATTTCCACATGCCTCGATCTTGTGCCGCCTTCACCTAGCGGCACTCTGCGACTGTGTTGATGTCGTCGGTCCACCCCGAGCCATCACAGCGCTTTCCGGCGCGAAGTCGGCACTCCAGTACCTTGGGATGGGACTCCAACGACCAACGACGTATTACTAACTGTATTAACGAAATACGCTTTGTTTTCATATTTGGGACAGCATTAGAGCAGTCTTGGATGATTGCGGATACAGCAGTCGGGAAGCTGATTGATCTAGCGAAGCATACGACAAAATTCGCTACCTGCGTCATTAATATCGGAACACCACGGTAGAGGTTTCTACTCAACCTATATTTCCTTCTGTAAATCCTCTTTTTCCTCATTGTGGAAACACTGCATATATAGCATAATATCTATTATATTGTAAACTTGTTTTGAAAAGAGCAACTGCCGAGTTTCTTGCTGGTTCTTCTCGGCAGGAACGGCATTCCGAACCAGTGGTAGACTCATCGACGATTCAAAAGCACTTGCAAAAAAGTTTATTTGAATAAAAAACATTTCTATTCTATTCTATTCTTCTCTTCCAGAACATTATTAAAAATAAGATTTTACGACAAACAGAAGCAGGTGTGTCTAAAGCATCTTTCTCGTAGTCCTTTATACCTACTACTCATTTAAAAAGATACGCAAAAACCCCATTATAAAAGTGCTTTAGTACATAATAATTCAATGTTATAAAAGATATTTTTTCGTAAGTAAGTACGTAACAAAAAGTTTGTTCTTGTTCGAGCATCGAGAACGAAACGCAATATTCCAATAACACAGAAACAGGGCATGCTTGAATATTTAATCTGCAGTACCGTGTAGGATCACCCACCTATGCCAACTGTGGCTTGTTTTGCAGTTTTGCAAACCGAATTACGTTAGGTCGGTAGGTATACAGGCTACTGTACGGTTTCGTTAAATACCTACTGATGACCGTGACTTCGTATGCGTGGATTAAGGTATTCCTACGACTTTTCAAAAGCAGACGCACTTATAACGCCACTTTTTAGGGTTCCGTAGTAAACAAGGAACCCTTATAGTTTCGCCATGTCCGTCCGTCTGTCTGTCTGTCTGTCTGTCTGTCTGTCTGTCTGTCTGTCCGCGGTTTAGCTCAGAGAATATTGGTACTAGAAATCTGTAATTTGACAAGGGTATAAATATCAATCACGCCGACAAAGTGGTGAAATAAAATTGTGAAAAATATTTTTTTAGGGTACCTCCCCTACATGTAAAGTGGGGATGAATTTTTTTTTCTCATCTATCCCATAGGGTGGGGTGTCGTTGAATAGGTCTTTCAAAAACGTTGTGGGTGTGGGAACACCATTTTTCAATTCAGGGATCCGTTTGTGAAATATGATATTTTTAAGTGCTAAATTTTATTAGAGTCAAGTGTCCCCCCCCCCTCTGCCAGCTAAATGGTTGTATATAGGGTACAAGAAAAAATTCACAGCAGTAGTAAATATATATAATGAATTTTAAAGGAAAACTATCACGGCTAAGTAGGGTTCATTAGTGAAGGAGTTATATCGGTTTTTCTAAGTTAGATATTACACGTAGTGTAAGTTGCATATTTTGTACTATATTATAGTATTTAAACCATGGAACTCAAAATGTATTCAATATCTATACTTACCAATATTATAAAGAGGAAAGATTTTTTTTGTTTGTTTGTTTGTTTGTTTGTACCGAATAGGCTCTGTAACTACTGGACAGATTTTAACAATTAATTTTTTCACCAATAGAAAGTTAAGTTATCAGGAAGTAACATAGGCTATAATTTATTGTCAAAAAAATTAGAGATCCTTAAGAAAATTGCAATAATGTAACCCAAAGTAGGAAAATTTTGCCTATAAAATGCATTATTTGGCGTGTGCTGAGAAAACTATTGATGATACATAAAAATAATTTACTACATGATTAAAGTACTCATTATTCTCTACAAAAAGTCACTGAGGGAATATATCTAACGATCATATTTAAGTCACAATAGTAGCTTTTGTGTTCAAAAATTTAATTAGATCGCCTTTAATATCGTGGTATTAATAATTCTTCCTTACTAATACGTCATACTAATATTATAAATGCGAAAGTGTTTGTTTGTTGGTTTGTCCTTCAATCACGCCGCAACAGAGCTACGGATCGACTTTTTTGCGATTTTTTGCATGGGTATAGTTGAGGACCTGGAAAGTGACATAGGTTCCTTTTTATCCCGGAAAATCAAAGAGTTCCTGAGGGATTTTAAAAACTACATCCACGCGGACGAAGTCGCGGGCATCAGCTAGTTCATAAATAAAATAAAAGCACTATCCTAGGTCAGCAATAATATTTGAGACTTTCAACTACGGAACCCTACACTGCGCGTGGCCCGACACGCACTTGGCCGGTTTTTAATGTTAAAACTACTAAGTAGGTATTTCCATGTAGCCTTCACTTTTGCGTTCATCATAGACGTAGAAAAAGCTAGCATGCTAAGGAGTCCTCATAAATTTTCAAGTCGTTTCCGCAAGGCAGATTGAATAATGAATGTGCAGATTAAATAATTGTTCGTGAATCGTGCGTTGAACTACGGACATAGGCTTGCGCATTAATTAAACGCATAGAGGATAATGAGACGAATCGGATTAGCTGCCAAACTGTACTTACCTTCATATTATTTTGTTAACAAGCTGGTCGATTGTGGAAAAGCTGCATCAATGTACAACTGTGGATGATTGGATCATTTTATGGCATTCTTGCTCTGCAAGAATATAATGCATTTAATTAGTCAGTAGCGAAAGAGTGACGGGAGTAATTTGACGTTATGACTTCTTTCGACTTTCAATACAACATACATATTACATTCATATACATACCTACATACATACCATAAAACATACATACATACATCATCATCATCATTATCAACCCATCATCGGCTCACCACTGAGCTAGGTCTCCTCTCAGAGAAGGGTTATAGGCCATAGTCCACCACGCTGGCCTAATGCGAATTGGCGAACTTCACACACCTTTGAGAATATTATGGAGAACGCACTTAACTTCGAAAAGTCAGAGGTGACATACATACATACATACATACATACATACATACATACCTACATACATACATACATACATACATACATACATACATGCAATGAAAAATGAATTAATGAGATAAAAATTGGAGAATTTAATTTTAACACTACTAGCATCATCATTTTTAACCGACTTAAAAAAGGAGGTTCTCAATTCGACGCGTATTTTTTATTTTTTTGTCGATATTACTCCATAACTCCGTCAAATCTGAACCGATTTAATTTTTTTTATTTGAAAGGTCATACCGTCAAGTTAGTCCCATTTAAATTTGGTGACGATCTGATGAATATCTTCGGTGATGGAGGACGGAACTCCTCAATGAATAAGAGCAAATCGCTCGCGATCAGAGAATGTGAAGATTGATCCTATGAAGCTACCTCTAAAAAGTTTAAAATAATAATGTATAAAAATTCTTTTTAAAAAAACGACTTCAACCGCCACTACAAAGTATAAAATAATTTTAGTTTGTACAGGTATGTTGAAGTCGGGCGGGCTTCAATAGAAACTATGAAACCGCAACGCTAGCCCGACTTAACATACCTGTACAAACTAAAATAATTTATGGCTAGCTTGGTGCATTCGTTTCATCGTTTCTATTTAGGCCCGCCCGACTTCAACATACCTGTACAAACTAAAATTATTCAAAGGTCCTCGAAATTGTCCCGTTCCGCATTATGTACCATTCAATTTTCTTACAATTATTGCAAAAATACGTAGCTAGGCTTTCCCATGTTGTTCTACTCTCCCCTGCTACAGCTTAAAATACGAATGCACGAGTTTCCGAGTAATTAATATTGTTAGTATTCATTCCTTGGTGGCAATGATGTTTAGTCAGAAACACGTAGGTAGGTAATGGCATTTTATTTATGGAAGTCATAAAATAATATTACAGAGCATATTATTATAATATTATTGTAATGTTAATACAGGCATACCTACCATAATTATTTTTCCGTTTTTTTTTCAAAACTACCTTTTGTCCACGACTTCATCCGCGTGAAGTTAGGTTTTGGCATATGGCGCCCTTCAAGTTCTCAAATAAAAAAAACCGGTCAAGTGCGAGTCGAACTCGTGCGCGTGCGAAAATAATAATGTCTTTATTTAAAGCATCTGACTGCGGCTCAATGTGTTAGTACAAAATTTTTTTTAACTTATAACTAATGTTAGTAAAAAACAATTTAGCTTAGATTAAATTTAGGTTTTATTATAATTGGGTCTCACCAACACTTGAATAATATGTTCAAGCATTGGTGAGTCCAGTTTACTTGCAAACATGCTCATGATGCTGTTGGAACTTGAACGCAGTCTTGTCAGTAGTGATGACGACTTTTTCCGCATTACTGCATATCGTCGCTGTAGTTGGAAAATTAAATAACTAACAAAACCAATATCGCGAGTAAAACGCGATTTAGTGTTTTATTGCGTCAAAAATGGCGATAACTTTTTTTTCATAAACAATTTAAATGTCCATGTTTTGATATGTTATAGATTGTTACTGTATCTATTTCTGAATCTACTTAACGTACATTTTGATTCATTTGTTTGTGAGAAAAAAAATAAAAAGCAATTATTTAGTTTTCCCTCACCAAGGTTTTGAATATTTGATGCACTTATTTATTTTTCCATGTCAGTTGTTTAGTTCTTCCTCGTCAATATTGCGTTGAAGTACAAAAAAGTGACGATATAAGTACTTTTATTTAGTTTTTCCACTTTACTGAGATGTTAAAATGACCCATTATTTACTTATTTCAGTATATCAAAACTATCCTTTTCAAGTTATAATTATCTAAGAATGGTTTAGTCGAAGTAGGAGTATGTCAGTGACGCTATTAATTGTTATAATAACGACTCTACTCATAAAATAATAAAGATTTTAATAGTTTGTGGAACACTAGGATTGAAGACTGTTCGTAGCTAATGATTGATTCCCGCAGAAGTTCTCTAAATTTCTGGGATAAAATATAGTTCATGTACTATTCTGATGTATAAGCTATGACATCGTGAAGCTTTATCAAAATCCGTCTAAATGTTTTTGCGTGAAAGTGTAACATACATTCATCCATCCACCTTCACAAACTTTTGCATTTATAATATTAGTAGGATGCCAAAAAGAATAAGGTACATAATTACGTCCATTTAATTTAAACTAGGATTCTATTGAAATTATAACAGCTATCATCTTTCTTTTAGTTTTACTTTTGTAAATTTAAATTTTTCATAATAGATCAGATCAGTTCAAACGAACTAAGCGTATGTAACGTTCACTAAAATCAAAACTATCAATTATAATTAATATAATTAAGTAACTGAGAAAGGTTTAATTATAAAACTAGTACGATTGAACTGATTTCAATGTAGGTAGGGATGCTAAAAGTTTTCTATGCCTGCAAGAGTTAGCCTTATTCACTTACGGTTCTATAAACCATTCTTAAGCAGTCCAATCATTTATTAATCATCTTTTCAATTTACTACAAATTATTAACTGGCTATTGGGAATAATTTCCGGATTGCAAGTCTTCTATGATTGTATCTATCGAAGCAAGACTTACGTACTATGCGTGTAGTTCATCTGGTATAATATTTTTTCTGCAAAGATTCAGCCGGTCCTTTGTTTTAGCTTCCGTAATTGGAATAGGGTGTCCGTATCCCATCGTAATTACCTCTTGAGCAATTTTGATGTCACCGGGCGTTGTCCTCCTTAAACAACAGGTTCGTGGAAACTGTCCATACTGTGGGGTCTAAATTCTTTAAGACCCATCGCAGGAAAAGAACCGAAAAGTTCTCTGACTATAGTCTCAAGTTAATGGAGGAGAGATGATGCTGCAGTCATCGGCAGACGTGGCTGCCTACCGGCGGATTAATAGGCAGATCTCTAAGGCACAAACTCGCGACCTCCGTGTCTTTAATACCAAGTGTATTAAAGATGCAGATAAATAAGTAAGCGTCTTCCATTATAGGGAGCAAAGCTCCATCAAAGGACCATCGAGCGGAACAAAGGCTCATAAGTGTTCGCGAGAGATCTGTCTATCGGACAGAGCCAGCTGATGCGGCTGAAAACTGATGACGGCCGTCTCGTCTCTTCTTGACCTGAGGTCTTGGGAGAGGTTGAGAAGGTCTATGGACAGTTATATACCACGACACAAAAACCTGTTGAAGATTTGGCCAAAGATCCCAGAGCCAAACTGACCCGACACTATACCGAAGATATCCCGGACGTTAGCATATACGAGATTAGTATGGCTCTCAAGCAGATCAAGAACAACAAGGCGCCTGGTGATGACGGAATCACTGCGGAACTCCTGAAAGCGGGTGGAAAACCGGTAGTTAAGATCTTTCAGCGATTGTTCAATTCCGTCATCCACGAGGGCACAACGCCGGAAGCATGGCACAGAAGCATGGTGGTTCTGTTCTTCAAAAAGGGTGATAACACCTTGTTGAAGAATTATAGACCCATCTCGTTGTTGAGTCATGTTTATAAGTTGTTCTCGAGAGTAATTACGAATCGTCTCGCTCGTAGGTTCGACGACTTCCAGCCTCCCGAACAAGCCGGATTCCGAAAAGGCTTTGGTACCATAGATCACATTCATACGCTGCGGCAGGGTATACAAAAGACGGAAGAGTATAACCGGCCACTTTGCTTAGCATTTGTGGACTATGAGAAAGCCTTCGATTCGGTGGAAACTTGGGCTGTGTTGAGGTCGCTGCAGAGATGCCGGATTGACTACCGGTATATCCAAGTGTTGAAGTGCTTCTATGAAAACGTCACTATGTCAGTACGTATACAGGACCAGACTACGAGGTCAATCCACTTGCAGCGTAGAGTGTGACAGGGAGACGTTATCACCCCGAAGCTCTTTACCGCTGCGTTGAAGGACGTCTTTAAGCTTCTGGATTGGAACGGGCTTGGCATCAACATAAACGGCAAGTACATCAGACACCTGCGATTTGACGATGACATAGTGGTCATGGCAGGCACTCTGAGAGACCTCAATACAATGCTCAATGATCTCAGCAGGGTTTCTCAACAGGTGGCCTGAAAATGAACATGAGCAAGACGAAAATCATGTCCAATGCTCATGCACCGCTCCACCGAGTAATTGTTGAGAACTCTGCACTCGAAATTGTTGACGAGTATATTTACCTGGGACACACAGTCCAGCTAGGTAGGTCTAATTTCGAGAAAGAGATCAACCGCCGAATCTAACTCGGCTGGGCAGCGTTCGGGAAGCTCGTTCTCGTCCAAAATTCCTCAGTGCCTGAAGACTAGTCTTCGAACAGTGCGTGTTGCCAGTGATGACTTACGGATCCGAGACATGGTCGCTGACTAAAGGCCTCATAAGTAGGCTCAGGACCACTCAGCGGGCGATGGAGAGAGCTATGCTCGGAGTGTCCCTGCGGGATCGAATCAGAAGTGAGGAGATCCGTAGGAGAACCAGAATCACCGACATAGCTCAGCGAGTCGCGATACTGAAGTGGAAATGGGCGGGGCAAATAGTTCGAAGAGCTGATGGTCGTTGGGGTCCCAAGGTGCTGGAGTGGTGACCCCGCACCGGGAAGCGCAGTGTTGGCAGACCCCCCACCAGGTGGACCGACGACATCAAGCGAGTCGCAGGGAACCGCTGGATTCAGGCGGCGCAAGACCGAGATCTGTGGAAGTCCATGCAAGAGACCTTTGTCCAGCAGTAGACGTCTATCGGTTGATAAAGAAGAAGAGGAAGAAATATTCAAAACTAAATATCTTCTAATTTATGTTTCAGTTGCTTTAATAAAGTTAAATAAAATCCCTTATTTAATTCTGCTTGTCCTGAAATTATCAAAATTCTCAGAACTTTTTTGAATAGTTGAATAAGTGTACTTATTCAATTTTAATAGTACCTATATCTTTGCAATCATGGGATGATAAATTAAATAACTGACTTTGTTTAATTTTTCCGAACTTAATTCCCCTGTAATCCAGAATATGTGTCGAGGGAAAACTAAATAACTAACTTTATGCATTTTATTCGCTCTCGAAGTGATGCAAGAGAGAACTTATTTATTTTTTGCTAAGTTATCTAGTTTTTATTCGCTGCTTTTTTCTCAATTTTTCAATATTTATTTTTCCAAGTATGGCGCCATGCAAGATTCATTTTCATATAACTTTTTAATTAATGATGATAATCAAAATAATAGAATTACAGAAAGATGCGGCTATAATTGGACTTTCTGAAAATGCAATAAAGTCGATTTCGCAAAAAGTGTAGTTATTTAATTTTCCAACTACAGCGACGATATAATCATCGGTATGCTCTTTTGCGAACATACCAGACGCTGAACAAACGCGGCAAACCCAACAGCATCCTGAATCCATTATTATATTGCACTCTTAGCATACCTATGACTTTCTGTGCATAGCTGACCCACAGGCTACCCGAGTAGAAGTTTTGGCAGTACGCCTTGAAAAGCGTTATTTTGGCTTTTTTACTACATCGTGCAAACCTGCGGGCCAGCATACTGCACCTTATTGCCAAGGCCCTTCTTTCACGCTCGATGTCGACATGATCTTAAAGGTCCTCCGTAACGTAGTGACCCAGGTATTTAAACTGCGTCACACGTGTGAGCGCAGCTCCGTAAAGTGTGATTTTTGGGTCATATTGCACCCGCTTACGAGGGGCCTTAAAGACCATGTACTGACTTTTATTCACATTATAAATAATACCATGTCGAGCAGCATATTTCTCACGGGTTTCAATTAAATCCCTGATTGACCCAGCCGGCCGTGGGACCCAACAACACCATATCATCGGCATAGCTTAGGTTGTTCACGCAAACGCCGTCTATCCAACAACCTACTGGCTTGCTGCTGAGTTCCACGATTAGCCCGTTCACATACAGGTTGAACAGCTTCCCTGAGGTCAAACCCCCCTGCCTCACGCCGCACTCCAGCCTGTATGTATCAGAGAGCTCCTTCCCCCACCTAACATTTTTAATTTGGTTTGAATACCAGAACTGCATAACACTAAGCAACTTCCTCTGCACGCCTGCCTCCTCCATCTTTTCTCACAGTATATCATATAATACTAAATCGAAAGCCTTCGAAAGATCAAGGAAACACGCGTACACAGGCGTTTTCCTACTCGTGTAATATTGTACAGTCTGTTTCAAACCAAATATCGCGGTCTCAGTCGATAATCCTGTACGAAAGCCGAACTGAGCATCGTGGAATTTGAGTATTTCGCTCAGCTTTCTGTCAAATAGACTGTGCAGAACCTTGGCTATAATGGTCGCAAGTGATATGGGCCTATAGTTAGACTTATCAGAAAGATCGCCAGTTTTATTTTTAGGAATAGGGACGACTATAGTTCTCATCATATCACCCGGAATGTACGAGTGACTCACGCAGAGTGAATAAAACATTGCTAGTACCCTAGGTAAGTGGAAACCCGCATACTTCAAATGTTCGACACTGAGATTGTCGTGCCCAGGCGACTTTCCTCCGGTCATTCCCTTAATAGCCTCCGATACTTGCTTACCGGAAAAACGCAGCAACTCCTTATCAAGCTTTACCTGCGCGTCAAACATTCGAGTAGAAGGCCCCAGCGGTGATGATACACTAAAGTGATCTTTAAACATATTGGCTATCTCTTTCTGAGTACTACAACCGGAGACACTCACCGGTAAGCTCGGCCGAACGTTCAATTTGTTTGTCAAACTCCAAAATTTAGAGAAGTTTTTAGCAGCTCTATGAGAAGCGATTATATCCATTTTAATTTGGTCCATCCATCCATTCATTCCATTCATCCATTTAAAGTCTTGATGATTTTGACACCATCTTAACCGGCTTTTAAATATTATAAGTAATATTATAAGTATATTATAATTTTCAACTTTTTTTATTTTTTGGAATTTTTCCTTTATTGGTGCTGTAAGATCTTGCTTCTTCTTCTTCTTCTGCTGGGCTGGTTTCCACACGTAAACCGTGATGGTCTGTTGTGTGTGACCAATCCATCCATTGTTGTTACTCCAACCATCCCAGATCTCTCCAGAAGCCTAGCAGGCCGCCCAGGTTGCCAAGGACTTCTTGAAGTGAAGCTGGAGATCCGAGGTGGTTCTTGCGTTGTTCTTCCACGCCCGTGCATGACAAGAGCACGTGCGTGGGTGTTTCATCTGCCTCCATGCAGGCCCTGCACAGAGGACTGTCGGTGACACCTATAATAAAAAGGTGTTTGTTTAGTGGGCTGTGCCCCGTTATGATTCCCACCACCTTCCTGAGTTTACCTCTGTCCAGGCGGAGTAGTCTGTTTGTTAGTTGTTTGTCTAGATAAGGAAAGGCTTCCTTAGTCTGCTTGCAGTCTGTTGCATTCGACCAAATTAGGGAATGCTCTCTGAGTGTTAGTTCATGCAACCATGTCTTGTACTCACTGAAGGGAATAGGAACGATCGGTTCCGGCCCTGCCACCTTCAGCGTCGCTGCCTTACGTGCTAGTGCGTCTGCTGCCTCGTTGCCCCGGTCACCGTCGTGCCCCTTGACCCACCTTAAGGTGATATCGTTGGAGGCAGCGAGCGTAGCCAGGGCTTTATGACAGTCCTGTACGAGTTTAGATGTTGCCGATGTTCTTGCCAAAGCCTTGAGAGCGGCTTGGCTGTCCGAGTTAATGTTAATTTTAAAGTTTTTTACCTGTCTGTTAATTATAGCTGTAGTTGCTGTTAAGATGCCCACACACTCTGCTTGGAAAACAGAGTTATCCTTACCAAGTGTGTGACTTATCTTCATGTTGAGTTCTTGGCAGTAAGCTCCAGCTCCTGTGCCAAGTTTGGTTTTCGATCCATCAGTGTAAACTTCTATTGTATCTTGAAATGCTTTATGAAAAGTGTTGCTTTCAGCATTTACTTTGTAGCTTCTGTCAAGTGTGTATTGTTTGCTGGATCTGTCACATTTCCATTCCAGACGTGGTTCTTTTTTGAATCCTTGTAATAGTATTTTGGTGTGTGCTGTATCAAACTCTTTCCAAAGACCTGAGGTTTTCAACCTCAGGGCAGACAGTGTTGCTTCTTCTCTAATGTGTAGTTGTAGGGGCGGAATCCCTAGTATTACTTCTAGTGCTTGAGTTGGTGTTGTGCTCATGCAGCCTGTGATGGAAAGACAGGCTTGTCTTTGAAATTTTTGTAGGTCTTGCTGGGCAGTTGTAAGAAGTGTTCTTGGCCACCAGACTAATGCGGCATATGTAAGTGAGCTTCTTACCACTGCTTGGTATAACCATTTCATGATTTTTGGTTTTAAGCCCCAGGTTTTCCCCAGCATGCGTTTGCATTGGTTTAAGATAATGAGGGACTTTTTGATTTTGTCCTCTAGATGTTTCTTCCAGTTGAGTTTACTGTCAAGGATTACACCGAGGTATTTTACCTCGGTAGACAGTGTTAGTTTTGTGTTAGCCAAAGTTGGTGGTTTGCCAAGTTCGATTTTCCTTTTGTTGGTAAAAATAACCATCTCTGTTTTCTTCGGATTAACCGTGAGTTCGTTTTCATTGCACCATCGCTCGATTAGTTGCAATGCTCGTTGCATGATTTCGTATAGTGTATTTTCTAATCTGTCACTGATGAGGATCGTTATATCATCAGCATAGCCAATTGTGTAATATCCGGTTGTGTTCAGTTTCTTTATTAGGTCATCGACTACGAGGTTCCACAGGATCGGCGACAGAACACCTCCTTGAGGACAACCCCTCGCTACTATGCCATTTGTAACTCCATTAATGTCCAGTTGTATAATTCTACTAGTAGGGCGCGTGGGTGCGCGGCCCGCAAGCGGACCGCGGTTTTTCTAAGGTCAAGTGGACTTTCAGGTCCTGATCATTTTCTATCAAATAACCACTCTTCCATCTTTTATACTCTCCGAGATAGATGCCTATGAAATTGGTATGGCCGCCATCTTGAATCCGCCATTTTGATTTTTTTTCAGCTCACTGCCAATTGGATGAGGTTTCGAGTATTTTTTGTTTGAGCACCTCCAACCTATCTGCAATACCCTGGCCGTGCTCCTCATCCACCTTCCAAACCCTCGATCATCATATCTCATCACTTGTCAGAATGAGAATTCTTTTATAAAAACAAATTTTGAACAGGAACCGTATCAAAGTCTTGCATAGTTCTCAGCTTCTAGTCTATTCAATATTCGCCATATATTTTGTATGGAGAAAAAACATTCCGCTATCTTGGATTTTTTTCTATTCATCAAATAGACCTTTGGGTACTGATCATCTTTTGCCAAGAAACCACTCTTCCATCTTTTATACTCCCCGAGATAGACACCGAAGAAATTTGTATGGCGGCCATCTTTTTTCCATTTTGAATTTTTTTTCAGCTCACTGCGAATTGGATGAGGTTTCGAGTGACATTTGTTGGAGCACCCCCCACCTATCTTCGATACCCTGACCGTGCTCTTCACCCGTCTCCGAAATCCTCAATCATCAGCTCTCTCCATATTTTTCCTCCGAATGAATTTTTTTCCTCTATACGAAACCATCGGTGAAAAAAAAATTTTTCATACAAAATTTTACAGGAGAGGTGATCAATGAGTCAGTCAGTGAATCAGTGAATCAGTCAATCAGCCCCAGCAGCTATATATATATTAATTCTCTAATGTGTAGTTGTAGGGGCGGAATCCCTAGTATTACTTCTAGTGCTTGAGTTGGTGTTGTGCTCATGCAGCCTGTGATGGAAAGACAGGCTTGTCTTTGAAATTTTTGTAGGTCTTGCTGGGCAGTTGTAAGAAGTGTTCTTGGCCACCAGACTAATGCGGCATATGTAAGTGAGCTTCTTACCACTGCTTGGTATAACCATTTCATGATTTTTGGTTTTAAGCCCCAGGTTTTCCCCAGCATGCGTTTGCATTGGTTTAAGATAATGAGGGACTTTTTGATTTTGTCCTCTAGATGTTTCTTCCAGTTGAGTTTACTGTCAAGGATTACACCGAGGTATTTTACTTCGGTAGACAGTGTTAGTTTTGTGTTAGCCAAAGTTGGTGGTTTGCCAAGTTCGATTTTCCTTTTGTTGGTAAAAATAACCATCTCTGTTTTCTTCGGATTAACCGTGAGTTCGTTTTCATTGCACCATCGCTCGATTAGTTGCAATGCTCGTTGCATGATTTCGTATAGTGTATTTTCTAATCTGTCACTGATGAGGATCGTTATATCATCAGCATAGCCAATTGTGTAATATCCGGTTGTGTTCAGTTTCTTTATTAGGTCATCGACTACGAGGTTCCACAGGATCGGCGACAGAACACCTCCTTGAGGACAACCCCTCGCTACTATGCCCCTTGTAACTCCATTAATGTCCAGTTGTATAATTCTATGTTCTAGCAGTGCTCTTATCCAGCTGCGTAGGGTGCCCGGTACGTTATAACGATCTAGGGCTTTGTCTATGCTATCAAATGTTGTTTTGTCAAAGGCCCCTTCAATGTCAATGAAGATGCCCAGAGTTGATAGTCTGTTCTCAAGACCTTGTTCAATCTTGGCTACTACGGAGTGTAAAGCTGTTTCCGTTGATTTTCCCGTAGTGTATGCGTGTTGGTTAGGGTGTAAGGGTATGTGCTTTAGGGATCCGTCCCTGAGAAATCGGTCGGCCAGCCTTTCAAGCGTTTTCAGTAGGAAGGATGTAAGACTGATCGGTCTGAAGGATTTTGGTGAAGTGTAATCGCTCTTACCTGGTTTTGGTAGGAAGACGACCTTTACTTCTCTCCAGGCCTCAGGTATGTATTTATGTGCTATACAAGCTTTGTAAATTGGTTCGAGCCACGGTGTTAGTTGGGCCACTCCCCATTGTAAGAGCGCAGGGAAGATGCCATCCAACCCGCCCGATTTAAAGGGATGGAAAGTATCTATTGCCCATGTTATTCTATCGGAAGTGATTATTTTGTTTGCGAGGTCCCAGTCTTCTACTGTTGGACGGGTGTTGGAGCAACTTGCCCAGTTGGGAGAACTTACTATTCTGCAGCCTGGGAAATGTGTTTCAATTAATGTTTCACAGATCTCTTTGTCGTCTTTAGTGTAGGTTCCGTCGGCTTTCTTTAGAGAGCCGAGTGAACGTGTATTGTCATTCGATAAAATCTTACGAATGCGAGCAGCATTGTCGTTCGATTCTATGCTTGTGCAAAACTTTTGCCAGGAGCTCTTTTCCTTTTGCCTGACGCGTTTATTGTATTTATATTGGGCTTCTTTAAAATTATCCCAATCATGTTCTTGCCTGGTGTTTTTGGCTCTATTGAAAAGGTGTCTGAGGTTCTTCCTCATTCTTTCCAGGTCAGGGCCCCACCAGCTGTTTTTCGGTGCTTGCTTATTGATGGTATTGGTCAGAGAGCAGGCTTGCTCGTAGCATGTTATTATTTGTTCTGTTATTTCTGTTACGTTATTTTCTATTGAACCGATATCAACGATATCTTCCGGTTTCTTTGTGCCGATTCCTTTGCTCAGCAAGTGTTTGTATTTTGGTCTGTTGGTTTTCCTCGGATTTCTCCTCGGTATGTGTTGAGTTTTAGTAAGATCTAATTCATAGCAAATCCTTCTGTGATCGGAGAGTGAGGGTTCATCACTGACGTGCCAATTTCTGACCTGGTCTGAAACTCCTGGAGATGCTAGAGTTAGATCGATTATTGTTTGGTACCTACTTGACACAAAGGTAGGTTCATTGCCTTTGTTTAGGATAGTCAAGTTAGTTGTTAGTAAGTAAGAAATAAGCGTCTCACCTCTGTTGTTGTTGGTTGGGCTGCCCCATAGAAAGTGGTGTGCGTTGCTGTCGGCAGAGATGATTAGGTCTGTGCCGCTGTCTTCGCATTGCGTGATGAGGACGATCAAGTCTTTTGTTGGTATTTGGTCTTCAATGGGCATGTAGACAGATGCCAACACCAATGGTCTTGGCGGTTCTCCCCTGCCCTGTTGTATTCCGTTTTTTATTTTTACAGCTGTTAGGTCTCTGGAACAGTATTGCGTTAGTAGTAACGCTGATAAGCAGCGTGGGATGTAAATGCATGTTCTTGGTGGTTCATCATTACTGTATGAAAAGATCTTACCATTACAGCTGCCGAACCCGCATATGTTGTTGCCCCTGACCCACGGCTCTTGAATCAGTGCAATGGTGTCGGCTTCAACCTCCAGCTGCCTGCGTAGAGTGGCCGTGGCGAGATGTTTGTGCTGGAGGTTGGTTTGGATCATATGTATTATAGTGCCCTCTGCGCCAGTAGTTGGTCGGCGGGGGCAGTTTTGTCTGAGGCGTTGGGTTCCTCCCGAGTTTGTGGTCGGTCCGCTCGGGAGTCCGCTAGCACTGCCTCAATGTTATCGAGGACAGTGCCCACGGACGGTTCTGGTGTTTTGGGGCGCTGGTCGGTTGGTTCGTCCACATCCATGATCACTCCCCGATCAGGCTCCTCACGGTCTTCAGGCGCTGAGTTGTGTCCAGGCGGTACATCACTCAGTCCTTCACGCGTGAAGAACCTGATGTAGATCGTGCCCGTGGAGTAGGCGACCTTCCTACCGCGCGCCAGGATTGTTGGCAGCTCTTCCTTTGGTATTCCCAAAACTAGGAATACCCCCGGAGGGCTGCTGGAGGTAGTTTGGTAACTGAACAGAGTCCATCGTGACACGTCATACCAGGGATTTTGGAAAGATAGTACCTGGTGGAGTTGCCCTATCCCCCCATCGTAGTCGGGTACATAGAGCCCCGACCTTATCCTAACCGGTATTTCCGCTTGACGTATCACAGTGAGCTCTGTTCCGTCTCTTGGTGGTGTGAGTTTAGGTACCGTACTTTTTAGCCAGTTTAAGGCTTGTTCGTCATGGCAGAAGATTTTTAGCACACCCTCACTGAGGAAGGCTTTTCCCTCAAACGACGGGGCGTATCGGGTCTGGCCTGGAGCCAACGGATACAGATACAGATTGCGAAAATGGCCTTCTGTATCTGCGACTGTATGGCGTTTGCCTCAGTTTGGGTTAGGTCTACTCTGGGTGTTGTGGTCACGGCCACACTCAGGTGAGATTGGGCAGCCCTGGCATAGGAGCCCGCCTCACCGTGAGTTGGCCGGTTGTCAGTCCGAGCGCGTTTATCCCCTCCCCTGGGTGAGATTGTGTCATCGAGTCTTTCCCTTTTCATGTTTGGTTGGCTCGACGACGTTCCAGGGTTGTTGGTTTTAGCTCCTCTGTTACGTTTCCTAGCGCGTGGGTGAGCCCTCGTGTTAGGCAGATTGTGAGCGTTGGTTTTGTCAGTTATTGTTGTTGTTGTTGTTGTTGTTGTTGTTGTTGTTGTTGTTGTTGTTGTTGTTGTTGGGGGTCGAGCTGTGTTGGAAACCCTGGGGCCCGTTGCGCCCCGCGTCCGGATTGGGTTCCCGTCGGGGTCGGTGTGACCACCAGTGTTCGCCCTGTCCTTGACTGCGGTTTGCCCAGCCCCAGTGGTGGTGGTGCTCGACTCTCCCGAGGCCTGTGGGTCGCGGTCAGGGCCCGGTCTCTGCCCGCCTGCATCAACGCTTGCGGAGCAGCCTGGGGTCGCATTGGAGTCCACGTGTGAGTTGCCGCCTCGTTTTGACAGCCGCTCTTCGCTTCCTCCTTTGCTTCCCCCGGCCGCACCGCTAGCGAGCGCGGTTGTGCAGTCGGAGTCTTCCCGATTCCCGCCTCTGGTGTGTGCGGTGTCCGTGTGTGAGTCGCCTGGGTCATTGGGTTTATCGGTCCGTCGGTTCGTCGGTTTTTTGCCTTTCCGTTTTTGTTTTGGGGCCACGAGCGTCCATGCGCTAGAGAGCGTGGTTGTCGGGATCGCTTCGGCCAGAGAGGTTAGGTCCAGTGGGCTTGCTGAGGTCGTCGGTCGGTCTGTGCGTGAGCTTATAAACGGGTCTTTGCCCCCTCCTGAGTACGAAGGGCAGCCTGGCTCCTGGGCATCGCCCGAAGGCAACGCCTGGGTGCCAGGACGGGATTTGGATTGCTCGCTACCCGCCAGGAGTCGATTACGTGTATTGAGATCCGTCATGAGGCTTTTTGAGTTGTGTGTCAAGATGTGGAGTTTCTGTATGTAACTGTGTGTACGTGAGTGTGGAGTGGGCGGGAGTGGGGGGTATAATAGGGGTTTGGGGGAACACATGGGAAAAAAAAGGTTACAGGGTCTGCCCAGTGTTGGGAGTGGCACATGAGCAGTCCTTCTTGTCCAGGGTCATATAGACACCGGCGATCCGCAACTCCGCCGACCCGCCCGGTTGCATGAAGGATGCCTCGCATAGCCATGCTAGAGAATGCTTGGAAAAGGTCTACCAGCGGAGCTCTGTGTACCGCTGCCAAACGCTCCAGAACATTTGCTAGCATCGCGGCGCCGGGAAGATCTTGCTTTTTGCCATATTTCGTGATTCTAGGTCAACGGTAACTACCATATAGTTTTTCGACCCAAAACCTATAGGGTACTTCCGGTTGACCTAGAATTGTCAGTTTTGGTTAAAAGCAAGGTCTTACAGCACAAACAAAGGGGAAATTCCAAAAATAAAAAAAAGTTGAAAGTTAATGTAAATTTTGGTATTTACAAGTTTTCGCGAAAATCTAAATTTGCCCATATCTTTTTATCGTGTTGACTCAGGACCTAATTGATTTTTATACACCTAATAGGGACTATAGACCTCAGTATCTGGTATTAAAGGACCAAGGGTGGTACCAGGTTTTCGCACGCTTCAAAACCAAAACATTATAGAAAAAAACTTGAGAGGTGTCAAAGGACACCCGGATGGAACGTAGCTCCTTCCGATTAATTTTAGTGAAGGAATTGTAATAAACTAGTGGTGTCATCTAGTATTAAATTGATTAACTACGATGAATTATATTATTTTGTTTATTTCTATTGCACTGTTACAAAACCGAAGAGTTACTCTGGTGGAGTTACTGTTTTTTCACAGATGGCGTTAGCATTTTATCCAATTTATACAATAAAAAATTAGGGAAAAATTCCACATTTAGAAATTATTTAAAATAAAATTGAAAATAGAAAATTCAGTCTGTCGAGCTGGGATTCGAACCATCGACGTTGAATTTATAGGCGACTGCCCTAACAACTAGGCCATGCAGACGCCGTGTTCTAAGGCGAAAATACCGAATACAATGCAAAATTCACATTCAACAAAAAAGTGTCGGTTTCAAAAATGTGTCGAGGTCGAGTGTCGGTTCCTTAATTTTTTCCGTCTAGCCCCCTTCCGTACCCGCGCGATAAGGAACTACGTTCCAATAAAAATCATAATTTTTTTACAATCTTTGGCATCAAGAATTTGATTTTTCCTATCGGGATTTTTATATGAATGTTAAAATGATTGAATTTTGATTATTCTAGTGTTCGTGGTTTATGATTCGCGTAAATTTGTTTATTTTATCTAAACTAGCGGCACGCTATGATGGCCGGTTTGACACAT
The DNA here is from genome assembly GCA_029955525.1 of Oeneis ivallda. Classification (NCBI taxonomy): domain Eukaryota; kingdom Metazoa; phylum Arthropoda; class Insecta; order Lepidoptera; family Nymphalidae; genus Oeneis; species Oeneis ivallda. Next base: position 15,417,260 of record JARPMR010000006.1, on the reverse strand, counting down.
TACAATAGTGATGTGGAATGTCAATTTATTCTCGAACAAAAAACAATTAAGTTTTGTTTTTGTACCTGATTAAATAGGTTTAATAAAACAAAAATGTATATGTTTATTTGATTTATTTGAACGAACTGAATATTTGAATGAAAATGAATATACATACTTTATATGCACACAAGAAACATATGAATACAAAAGATACCAAAAAAGGTGCCACAAAAGGCCATAATTAATCAGATTCGTCCATACTACTATTTTCACTGTCGTCACTGCTATCATCACCTACATTAATAATTATATGTTCGTTTTCTATAATATTATCTATTTTCACATCTCTTTCATAATCTTCCCTTATTAATTTAACAGTTCTATTCACAACCTTTTCCCAGTCTCCTTTAGTCACATGTTCACAAGCTTCTTCTAATAATTTTAGCATTTTTTTTGTGGTAAATGGGGGTTCTGTATTGCGTCTTGCAGCATATCCCTTAATTTGAGCCCACACCAACTCAATCGCATTATACTCACAATGGTAAGGCGGTAACCGTATAACTCTGTGCCCATGTTCTAATGCTATTTCGTCAATGACGTATCGGATCTTGGTTGGTTTGTTTTCTTTTAAAAGACGTACTAATTCCGCTTTTAACATATTCATGTTTGCATCTACGCCATTTTTACGAAGCCATGCGACGATATCAGCTTTCTTTTGGGATTGGGCAGGTGGCTTGTCAATTTGCATCGAGTGGTATGGGGCGTTGTCCATAATTATAATAGATGGTTCAGGGAGGCTACACAACATTGAGGTAAACCATTCAGTAAACTTTTCTCCATTCATGTCTTCATGATAGTCTCCAGTGGTTTTTGACGCAAAAGCCATGAGAGAACCTTCGACAAACCCGTTGATGGTTCCGGCGTGACAAATTATAAGTCGCGATCCTTTTCCTACAGGAACTTTGGAAGTAGATGCTGCTGTGTCATCGTTCCAAGAACGGCCTACAGTATGGTTAGCATTAAGCCATGTTTCATCCAAGAACACAACATTTTGCCAATTTTTGATTTCTTTCACTTGCCGTAAAAAAGTATACCTTGCCATCGCTATATCAAATCTTTCCATCAATATTTTGCGTTTGTTACATTTTTGTATCGAAATCCAATGGTCTTCAAAATCTTCGTTAAAGAACTTTCCCCACCGAAGAATAATCCAGCTTCCTTCAGTGAATGCACCAACTTTTTTCTTGTTGGATACTCCTTCTGTAAATAGTAGCCGTAAACATGTCTTCGGATAGCATCGGCATCAAAGCTATCGATGCCTACGACTGGTTTTGCTCGTTTTCTCTTTTTTTGGTGTGTGAAGTTTATTTTCTTCTGTGCCAGTCTCGCCATATTTTTTTTTAGTTATCCGTCTAACAGTTCGTTGTCCAATATTAAGCGCATCAGCTACGCGTTCAACCACTGACGTTATAGGTAAAATTGGCCCTCCATTTTGAGCTTCACGATCGAAATAGTTACGAAGGCGTATTACGAACTCACGTGTCTGACTATTTAGAACAGTTCTCTGCGTACGTTCGGTCATATCGACGAAATCCACAACAAAGGGCTTGAACAGAGTCCAAATTAACGAGCAAGGGTCAACAGTAATGCAGTATCAATATTTGAAATCCAAAGCCAGGTCAAAACTATATCACAATCGCATTGCACTGACAGTTTATACTTTTCGAAGCAACGTCAATTCGAAACTGCTTTGTTTTGCATTGAGCATTGACGCGAGTTTGCCGGAGGTAGTAGTTGTGCTAGCCAGCGATCCTATGTGACGATCGTATTAGATTCCATTTTTAAAAATTTTCAATTTAGAAAACCAAATGCCGAGTTGTGGTATATATCATATAAAAATAAAAATTTTACCTTTTGTATGAAACAGCTGATATTTTTTTGCGATTTCAGAGGTTTGTCCACATAGTGAAAATTGTTCATATTCACAAGTACATTCACCCCTTAAATGGTGCAAACTGATTTTTCTACACTTGTATACATTTTAGAAATCAATTTAATAAATAAATTTTGAGTCCTAAACCTAAAACTACATTCGATAAAATTTATGAATCTCTGCACATCACTATCGTCAATAAAGTAATACAATTATTTCCTTCAAAGTCGTTATCAATTAATACGGAACTTCATGAGCGGACAAACGTCAAACCGGCCATCATAACGTGCCGCTAGTTTAGTGTATTTTCGGCCGAGTGCCACCAGTCAGCCGGCGACTGCGATAATATATCAATTGCTCTTTTTTGATACCTAGAAATCTGCGCACTCATTCATTAGAACAAGCATCTACTGCAATGATAAACTTATTGCAATATTGCATAACTCATACTCAGGTAAACAGTTATTTATTCTTCGCTTGCTGTTATGTCTTTATCACATTTCAGCCTTCAGGCATTTGATAGGCCTAGTCATGTGCAAAATGATACGTTAATATGTAATGTAATGTAATGTAACATTATAGGTAGTAGGTACTCATCACGTTTGAATACAGTAATATCACTCGGTACCATCACTACTCTAAACATTACCTACTCGAGTTTTTATCAAATGTATCTGAAATTATAAATTCAAAGATTTTTTGCATAATATACAGTTAGAGGCATGAGTGACGCAACTATAGCTTGATTTTTAACATTGTTCATTACTTCGGAATCCGGATTTTTATTTAAAAAATAACAAATTATTGTAGGATTTAATATGGGAAGCACAGACTATAAAAAAACAAGTTTGGATTTGAAGCAACATATGCGCAGGATTCCATACATCCATGGTCATTGTCATTTCAACTTGCTAGGTCCACCCGTTCCTGAGAAAATCGGTGGTGACACACGGACAGACAGACGGACAAGAGAGTGATCTTATAAGGGTTCCTTTTTTACCTTTTGAGGTACGGAACCCTAAAAATTACCTACTTAAGTAAATCCGTAGCTATTTTGTAATGTGATTGAAGGATAAACCAACAAGCCAATACGCTGTCACGTTCATATTTATATTAGTAGGATATTTTATTTATCTACTCCAGCATCGAAAAGTTCCAATTTCGAATTTGACAGCTGAATCGAAATGAACCCTCTATCGGTTTTGCTTCTCATTTCGATGCAGCTCGTTGTATGGGAGCTGAATCGAAATGGTTATCTTCTTAAAATAGGATACCTAAAGCTAAGGCTCTGAGTTCTGGCACTTTTGTACCGTTCATATGACAGAGGCGCCACAGGCGGCTGGTGGCGGCTTACGGAGTTACTTTTTGTTGACAGAGGCGCCACAGGCAGCTGGTGGCGGCTTACGGAGTTACTTTTTGTTACTTTATTGAGCCTACGGCGTATTTTGTTAATGATTTTATTTTCCTTGTCGTAGATAAAATCTTGTATGCAACTGAACGTAATTAGTCATTTTAATTCTCGTACTATCCTATTTTGATACTCGGCAAGCCTCGTATCAAAAAACAGCACTCGAATTAAAATGACCCTCATTACGATGCAGTTGCATAAATAGCTATTATAAAACTAAAGCTTTGTGTTTGTTAGCTGATATTTGTAGCTCATTGATTTTTTGGTGGATTTGCGAAATAGTATCAAATTTTCTATGATAGAAAAGTAATAGACATAATATACATATTATTATTATATAAGTACTACTGCATATTAACTCATTAAATCAATGTTTCCTGTACTGTGGAACCTCTAATTTAATGTTCCGAAATATGATATATATATGAAACAAAAAGTGGGTCGTACTTCGTAGATAGATTACGTCTAACCATCCACGAGTATGCAGATGAAAGAAAACACAACAATTCAAATTATAGGTCCAGCTATTATAGTTCTTGTGGCCGTAGATTAAACTTGGATAGCACGGGAAGTGAATGTTAAATGCTCCCAATTAACATTTTTTATCTTAATAGCTTAACGGCAACTTTGGAATATTAAGCTATCACAACTTTAACGTAGCGAATTGGCCGGAATCAAATTAATACTGTAATTTTTCATATTCTTAAATCAGTTTAAATGCTCTAAGCTCATATTTATACCTTTACTAGCTGATGCCCGCGACTTCGTCCGCGTGGATTTAGTTTTTAAAATCCCTCGTGAACACTTTGATTTTCCGGGATAAAAAGTAGCCTATGTCTTCAACTATAGTACCCATGCAAAAAATCACGTCGATCCGTGGCTCTGTTGTAGCGTGATTGAAGGACAAACCAACAAACAAACACACTTTCGCATTTATAATATTAGTATGATTAGAATATTAAATTGCATAGGAAAACACTGTAGCATTAAGTCTATACGATGTATTACATCCATACCTACTATGTAGTATGTAGGTTTAATGATCGTTTGGCAAAATCTGACGCCTTTGGAGTAGTTTGACTGACAAAATAGGGCTATCCACGATGGCTATATACGATACAGTAAGCTTGCCAGCTTAAGATGAGCCGTTCATTCAAAGTATCTTGTAGATTCCGGGGTTCAAGTTATTTGGACCTTATACTGAAGATCGTGATGTCTATAATTTCTGAACTACGAAATTGACGACCTTGAAATAATTACAGGACAATCTCTAAAGAACCTGCTTTCTAACAAAAAAAGAATGGATTAAATCGGAATACGCCTTAATGAATTACAGCGAAATACAACTTTTGACTTTCATCCCCTCTCCCAAGGGAACCGTGCTGAATTTCGGGATAAAAATGATCCTATATTATACCTCGTAGTATTAACTTAAATCGTGCCAAGTTTCATTTAAATCCGTCCAGTAGTTTCGGCGTGATGCGCGGCCAAGATACAGACAGACAGACAGACAGACAGACAGACAGACAGACAGACAGACAGACAGACAAAAAATAAAAAAAAAATTGTTTTGGCTTCAGTATCGATTATAGAGTGCCCTCAAACAAAAATTGTCAAAATATCTTCAATGTACAGAATTGGACCTGTTACAGTTTTATTATATTATAGATTATTTTTAATTTTGTATATTGCTTAATGGACCGGGAGCCAAGACGTTTCAGACCTTCGTTATTTTATAAAAGCTGAAAGTTCCTCTGCGTTTTTCCCCAATAGAGATAAGAACGATCCCCGACTATGAAGTTTGGATCTTGGTGGCTTTGGGAGAGATCAGGTAGTAAAGGTGCATAAATTCTGAGGATACTTTCGTCATAGTATAAAAGCTGAGTTTTATATATGTTACTAAATTAAACCTGAAATTCACGCATTACTTCTTCACGCCACAACTAATGAATCGATTTGGCTGAAATTTGCAATGTAGATCGGCTATACCCTGGATTAACACATATACTACTATTTATCTCATAAAAAGTCCATGGTTCCCGCAGGATTTTGAAAAACTGAAATTCATGTATTGCTTCTTCACGCCACAACTAATGAACTGATTTCGCTGGAATTTGAAACGAAGATGGACTATATATCCCGTAAAAATTCATGGTTCCCGAAATATTTTGAAAACCCGAAATTCACGTATTGCGTCTTCACGCCACAACTAATGAACCGATTTGACTGAAATTTGGAATGAAGATAGATTATAGCCTGGATTAACAGGCAGGCTACTTGATATCCCGTAAAAGTCGATGGTTTCATCAAAGTTCGCCTACCTACCTACCTACGGCAGATTTTTAAAGCGTTTGACAGGGCGTAAGAACCATCGGAAGTGTCTGACTGCTGAGGAAACATCTTCTGATAGGTCCCCAAGTAACATAAATATATAAAACTCAGCTTTTATACTATGACGAAAGTATCCTCAGAATTTATGCACCTTTACTACCTGATATCTCCCAAAGCTACCAAGATCCAAACTTCATAGTTGGGGATCGTTCTTATCTCTATTGGGGACATACGCAGAGGAAATATTGGCTTTTATAAAATGACGAAGGTCTGAAAGGTCCTGGCTCCCTCTGTATAATCTTTAAAATGGATTGGGACTGAATTCAGTCAATAAAATTTTGTAGACAGTAGAGACAATATTAACTTGTCACTGTGATTTGTCAGATGTCCAGTAAAATATTCAGTTTCGCAAGTTAGGCGCACGTTACACGGGCTAAAAGATTTGCAAATAAATATCCATTTAACAATGACGGACTAATCATTAACTATGGCAGAAAAACTTCCTCGGTAGTACCATCCGGTTCACGATCGCATCGTGATATTTCTATGCATACCTGTATTATATTATACTTCTCTACCTCTCAGCAGAAGTTTTGACCAGATGATTCACGTGGTGTTCACTACCTACCTCTAAAGTAATGGTGGGTATGGTGCGTCCACATTTTTTATTTTCTTCTTTTTCTAGCCCTACACTTCGTCTATCGATGGACATAGGCCCATATGTGGTGATGATATCGTCGGACCAACGAGCGGGATGGTTGCCTTCCAACATTTCTCTTACAGTCATGTTTCGCCCTACAAACATGCAGAAGCAATGAGTGGAGACGTAGTACGGACACTTATCTTTCATAAGATTTCGAAAGCGCTTTGCTCACATCTAGGATTCCCTATTGTCAAGTCTTGTCACTTTCTGCCCGTCTCCAACACGCGCCTAAAGTCTCCAGTGTGATATGCGTATGAATCACAGTCAACGGACCTTATTTAATAAATCAATTAAATCGGCATGTTTAATTGATTCCCACGATAGACATCATAATTTAAATTACGATTAAAATAGGCAAATGTATGTATAAGTCATTTGCACGTTCTGCAACAAGCAGTATACGTTGCATTATTCAAACGTATAGCTACAATAGGTGCTACATAAATATATATCGCTGGTGCTTTAAAAAATTATATTAAGGGCTTACGGGCGACTCTTTTAAGAAGACAGGTAAAGAAAATCTTGATTTTGTTACACTCTACATACCTACTTTTACCTCTCTCATAGGTTACTGAGGGTTTTAACTCCTACCGTTACGCTAGGGATTTTTTCGGGAAAGTATAATGCAATGGACTGCCAGATACTTCCGCGTATGACACAACTGGGAATAACAGCAGTGTGAATGAGTTTGACGGCTTTGCAGGGTGACGGAGCAGGTACCTACGCGGTACGCTCGAGCAGATTTAGTTGAATTTCGGAAAAAAAAAATTACTTTACACGGATGTAAGATGGAGTAAAAATTAAATCCTCAATTAATAAAAATTCTTTTCAAAAAACCGACTTCTAACGCCACTACAAAGTATAAAAATAATTTTAGTTTGTCCACGTTTGTTGAAGTCGGGCGGGCCTATATACAAACTATGAAACCGATGCGCGACGCTACAGAATATGATAGACTCGTTTGTAGAAGTCGAGCGAGCATCGCGAGTCGGTTTCATAGGTTGTATTTTAGGCCCGCCCGACTTCAACAAACGTGGACAAACTAAAATTATTTTTATACTTTGTAGTGGCGTTAGAAGTCGGTTTTTTGAAAAGAATTTTTATTTTAAGCTTTTAAGTGTAGTATCCTATGATTGAGGAGCTAGGACCTGGAGCTCCATGATGTAGTCCATACTTGTTACCTACAATATCAATTCGTAATCGAAATTTCCTAAATCGCCATAGTTTTAGCCTGCAGCATCAGGCTTGAGGAGTTGAAGGTTAAAATTTTTATGGGACCATTTCGCAAACATCCTCTGTCGATTAAAAAAAAAATCACGCGAATCGGTCCAGTAATCCCGGAGAAATCGGTGGACATACATAGAAAAAAAAAAAAAGAAAAAAAAAAAAAAAGATACCGGCCGAATTGAGAACCTCCTCCTTTTTGGAAGTCGGTTAAAAATATTAACATTTTTAAGATATTTTTTATGTGCAAGAACTAATTAAAAAGCTTGCGCCTTTTTGCGCTTTGCAAATTATGAAGAAAAAAGGTACTTTTTTGGGGAATTTTTTATATGAGCGGGTTGATAAAAATACAACTAGGTAGGTATGTTGCATTAAACACATGTATTGAATCTTTGTCTTTTATTCTATATTTTTTTATCACGGCTTTGATATTTTGAATTAAATTTAGGAATTTCACACCTCTTGTAGTAAATTCGGACCACCAAAATCTTTCCCATCCAAGATTACGTTGCTAGACCAGCACAATCGATCAAAATTCAAAACCATTGTGATCTCAATCACAGACTATATAATAGTACTTGTCTCAATCGACATAATCAACAACAAACAAGTTCGGTGTTTATTTGGACCGTTTCCTGAAGTAAAAAATATTATTTTCGGAGTTTATTGCTCCCCAGTGTCAAATTAATTGCATTATGCATGATTTATTCCCATGCCTTTTATGTAATTTATGTGACATGTCTGTAACTGTTATTATGAATAATTGTATCACAAAATTTAGTGTAGGTACTTGTACGTATGTAAATCAAAATAGAAACAAATTGCTTTCCTATTATTATTATTATGATGTAGTTTTATTTATGGTTAGGTATCTACATACTCGTATCTAAATCATCTGTCTAGTGAACAAAGTCCACTGTAAGAACAAAATATTAAATACACAAAATAAGATTGTATAATTGTATGAACTGGCAACCGAGAGTAAATCTTACCTACCGAGTAAAACAAACTTAATGAGTAATGACGATCGTGGTGGAAAAACCAATAAAAGTAAGACACTAGAGTCTAGACGGTGAATCGCTACAATAATAATATGTTAACTGGGATGGTAGACATATATCTACCAAAGCGGCACAGGTGAAGTAGGAGATAAAAGTGGACGGGCCAATAGTTGAAAGACATCATAGAGAAGTGTATAATTTTTATAGTGGCAAATGTAAATAGGGTGAACAACACAGAAGTTAGAAGTTAGAAGTTAGAAGAATGACCTGAAAATTCATCATCTGGCATCTGGTCCATACTGCAAGAGGGTGCGCAAATACTGACGAGAAGTGGAGGCCTTTGCCAGAAGACACTTAAGAGAGTTGTAGAGAGTACTATAATTAATCTATACTTACTCATAATAAAACTGGAACTGGAAGATTTCTGTACATTTAATATAGTTTGAAAATTTTAACCGGGGGATACTTTATTATCGATACTGAGCCCAAAACAGATTTTTATTTAGTTTTTGTCTGTCTGTCTATTTTTCTTTTTATCTGCATGTCTGTCTGTTTTTTGTCCGTCTGTCTGTTCGTCCGTCCGTCTGTCTGTCTCTCTGAGTGTCCGCGCATCACACGAAAACTACTAAACCGATTTAAATAACATTTGTTATACTGGTAGCTGATATTTTGGATCTACATATAGGATAGTTTTATCCCGATAAAACAAGGTTTCTCCAGGATGAAAGTTTCTGTTGATTTTACTCCATAACTCCGTCAAATATGAACCAATTTTTATAGTTCTTATTTTATTTAAAAAAGTATACTATAAGGCATGTTTTGTCTAATTTTGATGAAGATCTGATAAATACAGCAGCAACTCACTCGCATATAGGATAACGATCGAATACATGCATACCATATTATGAGGGTTTTAGCCATAGGCATACTAAATCATTAACCTCCTTCCTTAGTGTTTGTTTTTGTAGCCTACCCTTGCGAAGCCGTGGCGGATCAACTAGTATTAAATAAAAAGCTTTATTTTATTCACCTATTTTTTTTTGCTGTCTAATTAAGTAGGTATGTATATACATATACATACTGTGATGAAACATCATGTAAATATTGACAGCACGCTGATTCATGATTGATAAAAACATATCCGGGGAGACAATACAGTGTGTACTCTGTTGCCCAATAATAAAATTCTCTAGTATACCATTATACCTTGTACCTAATACCTACTATACAAATAGGTGGACATTGGCACGTTCAGAAACATCACAGCAGTCCACTACGCTACGGTATCTGTGATTATAAAATATGGCCAACGGTTTTTTATCAATTAGACGTCGGTTTTTTATCGATTATCTGTTATTTATTATTGGAAGAACGCTGCACATCATCATCACCAATGATTAGACGAAATTAAAATATCGAAGAAACAAAACAATTTGTGCAAATTACAACAGATTATTTTAATAATGGAAACGATTTTCTTACCTAAAAAACTTGGGTAATTTAAAGTTAAACCGATGACCGGCATCAGGTGATATAAAATCTTGAAATCGCTACGGCGTTGACATCATCATCAGGTAAATACTAACCGACATCCGGTTTCTGATCTCGCGGCATAATTTGCTAGGGTTCCATGAGTTTAATGTGACGTTATCTTACTAACTAACTGTGCTGTCTGGTCTGGTTCAATATCATGGAATGGAATTGTAAGCTCCATGTTCTATAAAAAAATTAATTCTACGAATTATCCTAATAAGTATCGTAGTATTTTGAGAAAATAGTCTTTAATATGTCCGCAAAAATTACGAGTTAGATACTAGTATTTTATACAAAGTTAATACAAAATCGATTAATTAAAAGTTACAAAGACAAATTAATAACGAACAAAATTTTCTGAACAACATTCGCTGAAATTTACTCTATAAAATTTTCCCCATGAATGAACTTCTATTTATTTTCGCTTCTTGTGGAGAACTAAAGGTCTTAATATACCTACACTACAATACGTTTTAAAGTGAGTTAATGAAAAGAATTTTATAAAATCGATGAAAATTTTCTTATCTTCAAAAGTCTTGTCCGATTTTTTACAAAGTTATATCGGTGAATCGTGCGTTAGTTCGGGGCGAGTTAGCTCATCCGCCAAACATTTGGGTGGTTTTTGTGATGATGATGCCGTGCAAGGAAGGCCGCTGTGGACACGATTTTGTATACAGGGTGGAAACGATAAGTGTTCAAGATTAGGTGATTATTTTCAGATAGGTATATACATGAGACATTCAATAACTTTACCCACTGAACAAAATGACACCCCATGAAACTCCATATTATTCAAGTATTTTGCTGTATCTTATACAGCAGATAACGCAGTTTTAGTTCCCTTTTCGAGTGTTTTGTTATCTTTTATAATGACTAATTAAGAACTTGTGCCAGACATTTTTTTAGGAGGACCTCTTCATAATATGAATACCTACCTATTTCAAACGATTTCGTCAATTTTAAAGATGGAACTTTATGTGACTTCGTTCACCTTGTGACACAATTTTTAATACTACTACAGCTAAGTATATATTAAGTTTTGAATATCTATTATTTTTATTTTAATAATAATAATCGCCTGATCACACGTCTTAATATCCTTTCCACCCTGTACCTAGCCGTTTAAACTTTTAAAGGATGATATACGAGTATTGGATAGTGACGGAAAACTACTTTAATTATTATTAATGAAGCATGGCGTCAATTTAAAAAGAAAAGCTAAGTAGATAGGTAGGTATTAGGATATTAAAAAATAACAAAAAATTGATTTGGAAAGCCGAACAGAATCTAATTTCTTAAAAAAAATGTCCTGTAGGTGTTTGGGAATTAAAAGAGCAAATTGTAAGAAATGGATTGAAAAATTTCATTTTATTAATTAGATATTAAATTCAAATCAATTTAGGTAACGTTTAACCGATGACTTTTAATGTTTTGACAGATTTTCAACACATAAGTAACACAAAATTAATGCGGCAACGGGGTCTTACTGGGGGTTACGGGGAGTTACTGGTTTATCTACCACTATAGTAAAATAATTTTAAAATGTAAATCCCACTATATTTACCCACTACGTGTCTTACAAAAAAAAAATTGAAATAATAAATAAGGTACAGGGTGCATTATACTATAACAAGAGTTGTTGTAGGTATACGTCACCCATTGAGAAGCTTTTTGTCACAGTGATGAGTGAATATTCATTCATAAGAGTGAACGACGGTCACGCGCTCGCGCAACGCGCGTTACATTAGACATCAACGCTCCGCACAACGCTAATTACCAAGAAAACAAAACTGACGATTCTCATTGCCAGTATGAATAGTTATAATTTCCTGAGAAATTTTTTACCAGACTACGGCAAAGACGAAGAAAAGGGTTATATTTTTAGCAGTATGTACCAGGTACCTATGTATGTTTGTGTCTATTGTGATTTGGTCTATTTACATATGTTATAAAGGAGCGCCTAAACCAGGTATTTTGATAAATGAGGTGTCAATCGATTCGATATTCATGGTCCGGGTTACATAACCTACATCTCGTAGTTTTTAATAAAGTTTAGCTAACAAATACACGACACCGGTATAAAGTTTATAGCATATATATAGCAGCTAATTAGCATTGTAATAACCGAACAAAGTTTGCGATGTTAACAATGTTCTCTTATATAACCTTATGTATTACAGGCGCAATATTAAGTAATGAATAACAAAGTCTTCGAGACAACGCAACGCAGGGGCCCAAAGGGAAAAGGCTCTAGAGCTTTAGTGGCTAGGTGCGTTTTTCCGACATCGGTTACCGGATTCATTAATGAACTTTGTTATAAAATAAGCTGAGGACCCTTAACTGCCACCCGGCGAGATTGCTTTTCGTGGTCAGCGTCTATTAATAGTTATTTATAGGCGAAAGAAGTACGGAACACAAAGTGCAGGCAGCCGTGACAGATGCTCGCTTACAGTAAGTGCGTGGGCCGTGTAGGCACATCAAATTTACATGTTGTCAGAAAGAACTTTCAGCAGGCAACAAATATTTTTTTTTAATGTGAAGAGAATAGAGAGAGAATTGTTAAAGTGAACCCAATTAGGTATTAGGATAAATAATTTACTAATAAAATGAATGAATCAAATTACTAATTGATTACTAAAATGTTTGTTTGTATTTAACCAGAATTGCCAAAAACTTGACTCTTACCTGCTCGTACCTATCTCAACCGGTAGACGTCCACTGCTGGATATAGGTAGGTCCACAAAATAAGATGTTGATCGCACTCTAACTCCAATCGAAAAATATATTTTTCTACGTCAGTTTCGTAGTTTAGTTTTACTTTATGAAAGAAACGGTATAAATAAAGATTGTATCCGGTTGGGGTTCTTTATTTTGTGTAAGCCAAGGCTTCGAAATCATAGTTAAAAAGACACAGTACTTATTCACGTAGTGATAAAAGTTTTACAACAACGTTTAGTTGGTAAAATGCATATATATCTAGTGCATGTCAACTACATACGTACTTACTACGTATCTACTACATACTATTATACATAATATTCTACTAACTTTAGAACTGGAATAATCTTTATAGAACTGCTTTAACGATTCCGAATCACCTAACAAAATTGGAATGTTGACAGGTTGGGTAAACAACTGTTAAAATGACTGTCGTGTAATTAACATATTTTAATTTGCAATAACAAATATTGATGTCAATAATTAAGATAAAAACTATCCTATCTTTTAAGTTGGACCAAATTACAGATAGTTACGAAGTTTGATCAAAATCGGTTCAGTAGTTTTCGAGTTTATCCCGAACATACATCGTGACACGAGATTTTTATAAATATAGATAGATATTACAACGATATAAGAAAATTACTATAATCATGCTAGTATGTATTATAAATGCGAAAGTGTGTTTGCTGGTTTGTTGGTTTGTCCTTCAATCACGCTGCAACAAAGCTACGGATCGACGTGATTTTTTGCATGGGCATAGTTGAGAACCCGGAGAGTGACATAGGGTACTTTTTATCCCGGAAAATCAAAGAGTTCCCGAGGGATTTAAAAAACTAAATCCACGCGGACGAAGTCGCGAGCATCAGCTAGTATTATTTAAATAGAACTTGTCGCGAACAGCAATTATAATGTATTTATTATTTGTCTTTTAATGTCTCTGGATAAATATAATGTTTTAAAATATTCTTATAGGTCTGTTGATTTCAAATATTGTTTTTACGATAGTATAGGGTGTAAAATAATGTGATGGGATACCACCTTAAGTGATGACAAAATAGCTAATGCACTAGACGTGAGAACGCGCTAATGACAAAGAACTGCGAAATCGTGGCTGGCTTACATGGCGCTCGAATAATTTTGTACCTAAATGCTATTTGTAGTAAAATAAAGCTTCTGTCTGCAACATAGTATTAGCTGCTCTTTAAATTACAAGCTTTTATTATGGTTATTCATAAGTTATGAGAATTCGAACATTCGTTTTTGATAATTTTTGTACGTCTTTTTGGCAGACAATTTTTTAAAGCTATGGAACTGATTTTGACGTGCATCTTGCAGACAGATTGAAGAATATGCAAAGCGTAGTTTTGACTACTTTTTATATCGGACGAAAAGGATTCCTATGCATTATTATTATTGGATTTAGAAAAAAATGTAAATTAACCCTGTCCAAGTCACGAGCAATATTGTAGAAGAAATGTGTAGATATTCGTAAACGATACAAATACTGCGGAGAGTTATCGTGAATTATAAATATGAATTACTATAATATTTTCAAGTTGGTAATACATATCTTGATATAGAAGTTTTGAACTGGTGCATCGCCTGCACGGAATTGAATAGGTATGAGTAATGTGACAAATACCAAGCGATGATTTATAAATCTGCGATCAGACAACAAAGGTTGATCGATCTGACGGACGTCCCCTTTTCCCAATTATGTTCAGGTCAATTGAAATGTTTTCGTACTAAAATAATATTTTGTGTGGTTTCTGGTATAATTATGTTTATCTTATTGTGTATTATGTAGCTGCCAAATTTTATTTTTTTTATACGCTTTTTATTAGCTTCACTTGTATGTTTGTAACAATGTTTGTAACCGACTTCTTTGGGCGCGATTTTGACTCACTTTAAACGGCCAGATTTCTTTCAAACTTTGTAGATTTATCGAGGACCGATGACAATACACTAATTTGATAAAAAAACAAAAAAAAAAACTTGTATGTTTGTAACCGACTTCTTTGGGCGCGATTTCACTTGTATGTTTGTAACTTGTAACCGACTTCTTTGGGCGCGATTTTGACCCACTTTAAACGGCCAGATTTCGTTCAAACTTTGTAGATTTATCGAGGACCGATGACAATACACTAATTTGATAAAAAAACAAAAAAAATCTTGTATGTTTGTAACCGACTTCTTTGGGCGCGATTTCACTTGTATGTTTGTAACTTGTAACCGACTTCTTTGGGCGCGATTTTGACCCACTTTAAACGGCCAGATTTCGTTCAAACTTTGTAGATTTATCGAGGACCGATGACAATACACTAATTTGAAAAAAAAAACCAAACTAAAAAGTAGAAAATAAATAATAGTTTAAAAAAACTAAAAACACGCTTTTTATAGAAAACCAAACTAAAAAATAGAAAATAAATTTTAATAAATTTAAATTAAGAATAGGGTCCAAAATTTTCAATAAATATAAATTAATAATAGTGTAAATAAAAAAATGTATTTTATTTTAAAAAAAGCGTGGGGTGCATGGTGTCAATAGTTATAAATATTTTATTGACAGATATGAGTAGAGTGATTATCATTTTGATAATACATATCTTAAAAAGCACCCCAAGCTTTTTTTAAAATAAAATATTTTTTTTTTATTTACACTATTATTAAAAATATTTATTGAAAATTTTGGACCCTATTCTTAATTTAAATTTATTAAAATTTATTTTCTATTTTTTAGTTTGGTTTTCTATAAAAAGCGTGTTTTTAGTTTTTTTAAACTATTATTTTTTATTCTCTTAGTCATAGTTAGTAAAGAACAACCTATTATTTACTAACTATGACTAAGAGAATAACCTATTCTTTAATTTTAAGTAGGTACATTCTGTATTTTAAATTACGAGTTACCTTTTTTCTAGCCAATAATTTTTTAAATTTATTTATTACTTATTCGTAGAAGTTTTATAATACAAATCGCTCTGTTTTTGAAACGTGTTACTTGCATTGTGATGTATAATATTATGTATAAACGAATGATAGGTCTACGCCTCATAGGTGCAGATAGCGGTCAAGCGCTTGCATGTAGTCCTAGCCGAGGTACCCTTGAACCTAAGTGGCAGCTTGCGGCGCGTTGCCAATGACCCCGCGCACGGCCGCGGCTCCCGCGCTCCCCCCCTCCCCTCGCTAATTGTTATGTAACAGTGAATATTGCAGCATCCAAATATTCGATACACGAACACGACTGCCGAATTAATGCTCGCCGAAATAAACACAACCTCTCTTGATACGGCGACACTTATAGAGCTAACTGTATTCCGTACCATTCTGACCGAAAGCTTGCTTTAAAATACTGCGGCTCTTGAGAAATCCGGATTGTTGAAATTTTTGCATGAGACTTTTCGCTTCGGCTATAATAACATTTATTTATTTGAGGTCTTTATTGTGTTCGTATGAGTATGGTGACTCAGTCGTCGTTGTAACCAAAAAATTTCTATGTGCAGGTAGCATTAGGGTGCACAAACAGGTTCTGCAAAGCGAATATAAACTTCCTGCCAAGTGAGAGACGAAGGTGAAGTCACTGAACTTACAAGTCGCGTGATTCTTCTTATTCTTACGATTGCTTAAGATATTACTTGCCACTGTATAGATCCTAATCATTACATTTATAAAACATTATTGTAAAAGTGAAGATGACTAAGATCGGTTAGCTTATTAATTATGAAAGATTTTAGGCAAAACGAATTTCGAACAGGTAAGCTTAGCATAGGTATCTAATTTTATTATTTTGAATATCTATCAATCTTTTCCAACTTGTACAATGTACATATTCGTTACGCGCAAGTAAAGTTATTAAAAGTTGTAGGCGTATTTGTTTATGGCAAAATAAATCCCTAGTAATTATTTATGAAATTATGCGAAAGTCATTTTATTGGTTTGTTGGTTTGCTCTTCATCACGCAGGAACACACTAACCGATCCAGTGAATTTTTTTGGATAGGTATAGTCTGGAAGATTATCTACATTATTCTGAATTCCAGAAAATCAAACGTTAAGTTTTAAAAAGCCTAACTCAAAAGGTTTGTTTTGATATCTCTTAGGTATGACCTACGATATGGCACTACATAGACATTTTGGTTAACTTTCATCCTAAGGTACCCTCTCACAGAACGTTGTTCATGCAAGAGCAAAGGCGATCGGCGATCGCCCCAGGCGCATCATGTGCTAGAATTTTGATTGATATTTTTTGTCAGTCATTCGGCCACAATAAAATGACAGCGGCAACAAGAGAAGTGCGAAATAGACATCGTAACTGAAAGTACATATCAAGGTTAGTTGTTGGCAAGCCGCCGAAACTCGGCTAACAGTAACCGTACACCCACAAGAGCGGCAAAAACCAGGCATCCGCTCGACACCAAATACGCTGTCACTTTTGTGCTCTACCATTCAAATTAATTACTTGAAACTTGTGAATGGACAACCAAACTGACGACACGTTTTGTACCCTCGTCGTGATAAGGATTTAATTAGATATGTATGCTACATCGTGCCAGAAAGCCGTTCACTCCTTCACGATGACACATAAACGTAGTTTCTATAGTCGATAATAGCGGAGAGAGTTTGCCGTTACTGAAACTGAGGTGTGAGCGGCTTTGATATTCCATCTAAAATTCTC
The DNA here is from genome assembly GCA_029955525.1 of Oeneis ivallda. NCBI lineage: Eukaryota > Metazoa > Arthropoda > Insecta > Lepidoptera > Nymphalidae > Oeneis > Oeneis ivallda. The sequence goes on along the minus strand of JARPMR010000006.1, from coordinate 15,399,753 downwards.
AAGTGATTTTATTTTGAAAGTCTTTATTGAAAATAAATACCATGTATTATTTGATTTCGTCGGATGATGCGTCTCATTCCGAGGCTACGTATTAAGTTTGTTGATGAGCTCCTACATAGCGAGCACTTTCGCGGCCTCGATCTTGGCCCGGTGAGGCCGCCATGTTCTCATAGTCGAAAAACGAATGTATCTATGTCGAATGGCTGTAGGCGGCCTTGAGCCGTAGCCATTAATTTGTGTGCAAAGCTGTCAGCGAAGTCCCGTTACAGCGAGGGCCTGAATCTTGTAAGTACTCAGAGACTTAAGAGCAGTGGGATCACATGTGATCCTTTCCGGTTATACGGTTGAATATATTATAATGTAGGTATGTGTTACATTTGTGTTTTTTAATGTTTTTATCAGTAGTTTACGTTACTTCATCTCTCTATCTTTAATTCGCTTTAAAATAAACTTAGAAGGCTTTTAATTCGTATGGTAGGGGTACTTGACAAATTACAGAAAAAGGAAATTACGTACACACAATGACGTCTACGCCATAGCTACGCTTGCGTACGCGCCACTTTTCCTCATCCCTTATTTTAAAATAATTATCGTCTCATTCCACTATCATTTTGATTCTATTTTCACAGAATAATTACTTTGTAATTGAATTTAATGTTGCGTTGCGTTAAATAATGGTCAAAATCGATCATAGTTGCGTTCAAATAATCATAATATAAAATTTATTTTAAGTAAGCTTAATTTATCGCAGGCATCGATTATGTCTGTTAGCGGTTACTTCTCTGCCGATTCGGGCTGTATTTTAATGAGAAGAAGTCAGCGAGAAATATTATTAACACTTTATAAGTAATTACTCGTAAGTCATCTAGGTACTACTCGAATTAAGACAACTCATTTCCCTAAGAACTTAGAAGCCAGGTTGTAAAATTTGTAGTTGTAAAGTCTTTGAAAATTATGGGCTTTAAAAGCGAATCATTTGAGGTAGGTAATAGCCCATACTGTTAGCAATCACGAGTTTTCATTATAGGCGTAACTAGATAGAGATTAAAGGAATCCATATAAGTGCATAGTGATTATTACTTCCGCTATAGTCTGTTTTAAATTATTTAAGAAAAATTGTGGAAACTTTCTAAGTTTTATATAAATGCAATTTAGTTTCGTCAGCACCTCCACCCATACGTCTCAAAACAATTAAAACAATAATTAAAAATGTAAATTCTCAGCAAACTGACTTTTATGAAATGAAAATTGTGAATGTGGTGTACTTTGTAAACATTAGTTCTTTAAAATAATTCCTGTAATGCTGGGAGTATTGACCGCTAGCTACTTCGCTGTCCGTGTGGGCCAGTAACGTCTCAACAGCCCATTCCATCGATCAGAAAATTCCACATTGGGAAGGTTGTTACTAGCAATGAATAAAATATCGAGTGTAAACAATATTTATTTGCAGCAACAGACTACGAGAGGGTTATGTTACCTAATCATTATTAATCAATTATGTGGAACAGTGAACCTGTGTATGTTAGTCGGTTCATTGGTTTCCTCATAATTGCAAACTACTTAGTAGATTTTGATAAATGAGGCTGTCATAGGCTATATTATTATAACGTCATAAATAGAATATGGCGGTTTGCCCAACAAAAATATATACTTACGTCAAGGAATAAATGACACCGAGATATACTCGTATATATTGAATACTAGCTGATGCCCGCGACTTCGTCCGCGTGGATGTAGTTTTTAAAATCCCTCGGGAACTCTTTGATTTTCCGGGATAAAAAGGAGCCTATGTTACTCTCCAGGTCTCAACTATACCCATGCAAAAAATCACGTCGATTTATAGCTCTGTTGCGGCGTGATTGAAGGACAAACCAACAAACCAACAAACACTTTCGCATTTATAATATTAGTATGACGTATTAGGTATTAGTAAGGAAGAATTACCTAATACCACGATAATAAAGGCGATCTAATTAAATTTTCGAACACAAAAGCTACTTATTGTGACTTAAATATTATGATAGATACTCGGGGACCTCGGGGACTTTTTTGTAGAGAATAATGAGTACTTTAATCGTAATAATAAATGTGTACTTTATGATTTACATCATCATGTACATCATTTTTATGAATCATCAATAGTTTTCTCAGCACACGCCAAATAATGCATTTTATAGGCAAAATTTTCCTACTTTGGGTTTCATTATTACAATTGTCTTAAGGATCTCTAATTTTTTTGACAATTATTTATAGCCTATGTTACTTCCTGATAACTTAACTTTCTATTGGTGAAAAAATGGTTAAAATCGGTCCAGTAGTTACAGAGCCTATTCGGTACAAACAAACAAACAAACAAACAAACAAAAAATCTTTCCTCTTTATAATATTAGTATGGATAATGGGAATATATTTGCTGAAAATCGAGTGAAGACTGTACGCGTACGAAGTACATACTTACGAGTTGATTGTACAAGCAAGCAACTGTGCAAGCACACCTGATGGCAGCGATTAGTGAAGATGCAGCCTAAGATGTGAGTAAGATAATAAATGAATTATACAGCTAATAAACGGATCACCCGATTATATTACACAGACAAAGTATATCTAATCATGCTTTAAAGTGGAGTACGTATTTAAGTGAGACGCCATTACCAGACGCCTCACCGTCCATGACCAGAATTTGTATAGGTTGCCTGGGAATAGCTCGCTCTGGTAGTGTTCTTGTTCGGCCAGGTAAAACCTTTGCGTTTTTACGCGGAACGCTTTGCAAATACAAATAAAGCTGTGAATTTAAAGCCGCTGCTAAATTTACATGGATAGGAATAAAATTACTTTGCAAACATTTATTTTTGGTGCGTAAGCAGCAATAGAGATGTAGAGACGTTTTGTTAACTACTTATTTGGGTTTAACGTTTTTTAATCAAACATAAATTGAATTCTTTTCCGGGAAAAACAGGATAAAATAATCTACAAAAGGCTTCCAGTTTTGTTATACCACGTTTTATAGTGACTTGACGGAAACGCGGTCGAACGGGATAAAAAGTATCCTATGTCCGTCTCCTGGTTCTAAGCTACCTCTCCACCAATTTTCAGCCAAATCGGTTCATCCGTTCTTGAGTTATAAATAGTGTAACTAACACCACTTTCTTTTATATATTTCTTTTATATATGTACTATATAGATTAACCTAGTATGAAAATCATATTAAAGTAAACACGACATGCGCTATTTTAATAATTAATTTTAATTTTCATGCAAATCGAATTTGAATTATTTATTTATTTATTTTTCAGTGAATTGTTTTGGATACCAATTTAGTTTACAATTATAAAACGAACATACAAGAGCATTAACCAACTAGAAAAAAGCTATTGTGGACGCAGACGCGTTTCTGAGACGCTGAGAAAATACCGCGTGGCGCTGCCCGCGCTCCCTCTGACCATTTCCCGCCCATTCGTCACCTGTGCATGCGCATGCGTACTACGAATATTAAAAAAAACCCCAATTATTTTCAAATTGTAAATAGTTATTAGTACTTTTATGGGACGTCACAATAATATTAAAAACAGACCCACGTCTGTTGGGGGGTGGGGAGACAGTGCCCATACAATTTTTGCAATACCAATCTAATTTCCACAGTGGCTGACAAAAATATAAGAAAACGAATGGAAGATACTAGTGGTTCGCCCCGAACTGAGACCTCGCGGTAACGGTATCCCATGATTATTCATTCAATCGATACATGACGACCAAACCTGACATTATTATTATGCCCGTTTTCACCAAACATACCTATATCATCCCCTAAGTAGGAGTCTCTTTACGTAGGTAGCTCCTAAATACAATCCTAAGTCCTAACATCCGTCCCAATGTCCTTTTAGGTGTCCCGTACAGGATCGTGATAAAGAAGTTGACAGAAATCATCACCTAACTTATCATAGCCCGTAAGGTTAGGCAACGTTAATGAAAACATTGAATTAATAAGTACTAACCAGTGAAAACGGGTTACGGGCATCTGTACAAATCTATCATCTATCGTGGCGAATAGAAAATATACAAAATGCAGTAATTAATAGTTTATTGAAGTTTGATATTTAACTAAACAATAATTTTAATTGAATAATAAGTTATTATTTTATGTAACTAAATAATAATGTTCGACGCAAAACTGTTTTTGGGATAGTCGTAACTCCCTAGTTCCATGGAATAGTTAATGACTGCGCCATCTATTAGCATTATTGTGAAGCTATGTTGATGCTATATGAATTACTGATGCCCATTAAAAATTAAATAATCTCATTTTTTTATAATATTCATATAATTTTAGTATTTGTTGTTCAAGTACAGGATACAAGTGAAACAAAAAAACTAAAATCAGCTTGAAAATACAAAGTCAATTCTCCTAGAGAGCGTCTTCAAGAGAGCGTATTAAATCTCCACTTTGAAAGCCCCCCATGTCGTCAATTTTAAGGGAAAAATTAAAAAAAAAATATTTTTGTACTCGGTTCGAAATTATCTTTAACATGATATATTACAATTTTATATAACGCGATAAAATTTTTTTTACTTCGTATTCACTTCTATGAGAGCCCCCCTGAAATAAAGGTTTTTATAATTTTTTATGCAATATTCGGCTGAAGGCCATCAGTTTACATATTATATCTAAATTTGAAGTAATTACGTTCAGTAATTCAAAAGTTATAAGGCTCTGACAGACGGACGGACGGACGGACGGACAAGAGCAAATCCACCTAGTAGACTCAGAGACCTCGCTTCGCTCGGTCAATTATTGGAATACATATCATAATAATATTATAAATGCGAAAGTGTGTTTGTTGGTTTGTCCTTCAATCACACCGCAACAGAGCCACGGATCGACGTGATATTTTGCATGGGTATAGTTGGGGAAAATAAAAGAGTTCCCGAGGGATTATAAAAACTAAATCCACGCGAAAAAAGTCGCGGGCATCAGCTAAGAAAATATATACATATACTGGAAAGAATGACTCGTACTCGTACGTCGTAAAGTTGACCCAACTTTAACAGTTCGAGTAAAACAAACCAGAATATTGGGTGATTATTTTAGGGGTATTCTGGGAGTAGGATGGCTGGCTGTCAGCTTCTATTTTAACATCGTTGCTTTCAGCCATGTTTTTACGCTCCTTACGAGTAGATTATCATAATTGAATATATTAACACTCTTACCGTTAGTTTAGTCGAGTTAGGGATTGTGATTAAAATATGTGAGTCATCTGTCAAAGTTAGGAGTTAGATACCTATCAACTTTTTGAAAACTTTTATTTCTTGTTGGGTTTAGTTCAGAGTGTAAGTCAAGTTGAAACGCTAATTTGTCAAGATTTAAAAATTACATCGCCGCACTGTCCAAAATAAAGTTTTATGAATTTTTTACATAGAGCAAATTGACAATGATGAATGTTGTTTATTCATAAGATAAATTATAAATACGATTTTCTTATCTAAGTCTTCAAAAAGGTACTAAGAGATAGTAAAATTAGCAAGATTTGTACTTCATACAATGTCTTTGGATGTTAGAGTTATTAGAAAATTAAATACCTAACCTGTCTTTTACTTGTTGAAAGTGAACAGTTCTAGGTAATGTTGACTAAAGAACTTGTATACTAAATATTCGATTTATTGTATATCTTGTACGACAGACGAGTGTAAGACATAATGTTTCTTGGAGAAATTTTATCTTTAACATTGACTGTACCGACTAGTGCAATAAAATAGCGGGTGTTTATTTTTTGAATTTTTAGCTGGTTCGAATCCCGGAGGAGACAAGCGAATTTTTGAAAAACTTTGAATGCAGTTTTGTTTCTTTTTAAAAATAAGGGAATGTTTCCTTTAAGTAAAATGATCTAACTTAAGGATTTAAGGTAGTTCCCCTCCAGGGCCCATAATTTATTTCCAACCTGTATAATCAATGCATGTCATAAGGTTAAAAGCCAGCGTTAGCAATGTCAGCGCACGAAACCTAAAATTTTTCTCTACTTTCTTTTTTCTCAACTGCATCAAGTTGAGCAGTGGGTAATACCAACGGCTCAACTGGTAATTGCTTAACTATTCAATTATTCATAGTTGAGCAATGGGTTATACCCTCTGATCTATTCATTGCTCAACTAGGGTCCTAAACTATTTAGTTGAGCAGTACCTAGGCCATAGTTTGTATTACCGAACAGTAATAAAACAATAATTGGCCAGTTTTTAATAAATAAATGGCCAGTAAAAATGTACGAATGGGCAGTTCGATAAATAGTTCGGCGGTTCACAGTTTAATAAGTACTATATTTGTCAAAATCTTAGGTTAGGTTAGGGTTGGACACATGGAACTAGGAAAACGACTACGGTTGGACATAATTAATATTCAGGTATAATTACCTAACTTAACCTTAAAAAAATGACTAGGACTGATAAAATTAAGGATCACCTACTGATCAACTAAGTTGAGCAAACAATAGTTGAGCTATAGAGCATAAAATGTTTTGTAATACAAACTATGTTCTAGCTCAACTAGTTGACCAATGGGTAACACAATATGAAAGTTCTTTAAATCATAGTGAAAATCTTATAAAAATCAGTATCGTAGTATTGAAGAACTAAGGGCATAAATAGACAGACGCGGATAGCGATTTTGTTTTGAGAAGAGTAACAGATTCAGTGGTACGGGCGTCCACTGCGCAACGAAGGCTCGCGTGGCACGCAGAGCGCCGCCGCCCGTACCGCGGACGTGAGACCATTGTTGCCGCTAATAGATAATTAGCTCGATGCCGTTATTTATCCAACGATCGACGGCCCACATCCACAGATTGCCTCTAGTGAGCCACGAAATTATTTCGTGTAGACCAAATGTAGGTGACCAGTTGCAAAGCTCATTGTGTAACTGGAATAAGGAAAAGTTACAGCTTGTACCTTTTGTAGACCACGTAGGTTGTGTTACGCTACGCACAGGTACTTGAGGGGTTACAATTATTATGAAATAGTTGCTCAAATGAAAAGAAAATGCTCTGCTGAATTATTTTGTCGACAATATCGTCGATTAAAGGGTTTATTTGACCTAATAAAATAAAAATTGTTTTGGGTTTTGCTTAATTTGTAATAACAAATTATTAAATTACGCAGTACCTACTATTTTTATTATTTTTTGAATAGTATTGAGCACGCTGCACGATCAACATGATTTTTTGTTCTTTGTTTATTGGCGAATTCGATTGTAATCAAATTAAATAATAAAATAATCCTTACTAATATTATTACAAATGTGAAAGTGTGTTTATTTGTTGGTTTGTCTTTCAATCATACAGCAACGGAGCAACCGATCGACTTGATTCTTGGCCTGGGTATATTTGATGACTTACAGAGTGACAAGCTAGGTGTAAGGTAACTATTATCCCGGAAAAAGAGATAGTTCCCACGGGATTTTAAAAAAATGATACCACGAAGTATCATACGCGGACGAAGTCGCTGGTGACAGAAGAGCTCATTTTTCGCGCAATGAATCAGCCTGGGGCTATGTAGGGCGGAAATGCAGCCAGTGTTCAATGCGGGCTTGATTTGTAAATTATACTAGTGGTTCGCCCCGAACCGAGACTTCGCGCTAACGGTATCCCATAATTATTTAATCAATCGATACATGACGACCAAAACTGACATTATTATTATGCTCGTTTTCACCAAACATTCCTAAATCATCCCCTAAGTAAGAGTCTCTTTACGTAGGTAGCCCCTAAATACAATCCTAAGTCCTAACATCCGTCCCAATGTCCTTTTAGGTGCTCCGTACAGGTTCGTGATAACGAAGTTGACAGAAAGCATCACCTAACTTATCATAGGTAGCCCGGTAAGGTGTAGGAACGTTAGTGAAAACATTGAATTATTATGTACTAACGAGTGAAAACGAGCATCCGTACAAATCGTCATCTATCGACATGAATAGAAAATATACAAAATGTAGTAATTAATAGTTTATTGAAGTTTGATATTTAACTAAAGAATAATTTTAATTGATTAATATGTTATTATATGTACCTATTATTACTTGTTATACAAAATAATAATGGTCGACGCAAAACTGTTTTTTGGGATAGATAGACGTACTTAGTCGTAATTCCTAGTTCCATGGAATAGAGTAGTGACAGCGCCATCTATTAACATTATTGTGAAGCTATGTTGAAAATTACTGATGCCCATTAAAAATTAAATAATTTCGTTTCTTTATATTATTCATAATATAATTTTAGTATTTGTTGTTCAAGTACAGGATATAAGTGAAATAAAAAAAATAGGTTCAGCTACAAAATACATAGCCGATTTTCCCAGAGAGCGTCTTCAAGCGAGCGTATTAAATCTCCACTTTGAAAGCCCCCAATTTCGTCAGATTTAAGGGAAAAATTAAAAAAATATTTTTATAATTTGTTCAAAATTGTCTTTAAAAAGATATATCGCAAGCCTATGTAAGGCAACAAAAAATATTTTACTTCGCATTCACTTCTATGAGAGCTCCCCTGAAATAAAGATTTTTATAATTTTTTATGCAATATTCGGCTAAAGGCCATCAGTTTACATATTATATCTAAATTTGAAGTAATAACTTTCAGTAATTCAAAAGTTATAAGGCTCTGACAGACAGACGGACAGACGGACAGACGGACAGACGGACGGACGGACAAGTGCAAATTCACTCAAGTAGACTCAGAGACCTCGCTTCGCTCGGTCAATTATGTAGTAGCTATACCTAAGTTTTATTGTAATCAATATCTGCAACATTTTATTTAAAAAAAACCGGCCAAGTGCGTGTCGGGCCACGCGCAGTATAGGGTTCCGTAACTGAAAGTCTGAAATATTATTGCTGACCTAGGATAGTGCTTTTGTTTTATTTATGAATATTGAATAAATTTTGAGTTCCATGGTTTAAATACTATAGTATTCTACAAAATATGCAACTTACACTACGTGTAATACCTATCTTAGAGAAAACAGATATAACTCCTTAACTAATGAACCCTACTTAGCCGTGATAGTTTTCCTTTAAAATTCATTATATATACTACTGGTGTGAATTTTTTCTTGTATCCTATATACAACTATTTAGCTGGCAGAGGGGGGGGACACTTGACTCTAATATTTAGCACTTTAAAATATCATATTTCACAAACGGATCCCTGAATTGAAAAATGATGTTCCCACACTCACAATATTTTTGAAAGAACTATTCAACGACACCCCACACTATGGGATAGACATAGAGGAGAAAAAAAAAAATTCATCCCCACTTTACATGTAGGGGAGGTACCCTAAAAAAAATTATTTTTCACAATTTTATTTCACGACTTTGTCGGCGTGATTGATATTTATACCCTTGTCAAATTACAGATTTCTAGTACCAATAGTCTCTGAGCTAAACCGCGGACGGACAGACGGACGGACATGGCGAAACTATAAGGGTTCCTTGTTTACTACGGAACCCTAAAAATATCATTAGAATATAATAGAATAGAAGAGAAATATCTTTTATTCAAATAAACTTTTTACAAGAGCTTTTGAATCGTCAGACTCTACCACTGGTTCGGAATGCCCTTCCTGCCGAGATGAACCAGCAATAAACTCGGCGGTTGCTCTTTTCAAAACAAGTTTACAAAACAATAAATACTATGCTATGTATGCAGTGATTCCACAATGTGGGAATATCCAAAAATGCATACCTACTAACAATGCAATATATCTTAAGATGGGCAGACATAAAGTAGCCCCATTCCCGCCAGTGGTACCCGCTCACGAGCATGACGCATGACTCAGCAGTTGCTTCGCTCAACCATATTTGAGGGAACGTAACAACCCGCATCACACGAGACCACCAGAGAAATGTTTAAAGAGTGCGTGACATACTTATGCTACCCATGTTAAGGCATCGAATTGAATACTAATATTAAAATACTCATTTTAAGACGTCACTTAGACACAAATAAAATAGAAACACTGAATAGCATAGAATTATTTTGTTACGCGGGTTAATAATTACTGTCTCATGAATCGCTGGAGCGAATTATATCCACGCTTTTTTGTCATTTATATAGTCTTCAATTGTATAATAAGCTTTTTCCATGAGAGTAGTTTTAACTGATTTCTTAAACTTGTGTAAAGACAAGTCTAAGATCGACTGTGGAATTTTATTATAGAACGTCACGCCCATTCCCACAAATGTCTTTCGGACCCTCTTGAGGCGCAGTCGAGGAATCACAAGCCTATTTGGATCTCTAATTTGCCTATCGTGTAAATCACCCTTTTTTTGTAACTCAAAATATTTTGTCTGACAAATATTTTGTTGTTATAAATATATTGTGAAGCTACTGTAAGAATGCCTATTTCTTTAAATTTTTCTCGAAGGGAATGCCGCGGTTTTAAATTATAGATTGCGCGAATTGCACTCTTCTGCAATACAAAATTTTTTCCAATATCGTCTGCTTTACCTCATAGTAAGATTCCGTTATCCGTATGACATAATATTATGGAAATATGCAAAATAAACAATTTTCGCAGTTTCTATGTCAGTTAGTCATTAGTTAAGTAAGTCCAGCTATTTTCTGAAATATCAGAAATCAAAATCTCTAAACAATAGATAGTTGTAACTTATTTTTTAGGTTCCTAGGTAATTTAGATATAGAATTCAAAATAGAAAAATAATCTCATCTGCATTCGTTCAAATATATTATTATCTATTATAGGTATTATAAAAGCTGAAATTTCAAAGAAATCTCTGAAGCCTAGTTCTCACGATTAGGTTATTTGCCGCTAACTATTGGTATGTGAGGCGAGTGGACGCCTCATTATTTATTGAACACGATATACTTACGGCCAAAGAGGTGCCATGTACTAGAGGTGGCGTCTTACAAAATGGGCTCGACCTAACTGGAAAGAAACACTGTACAAGAGATACTTGTTCAGTAAAGAACGGAAACATTTTTCGCTACGAAAATATGTAGGTGGTTTCAAAAACTAACCGGAATCAAGGTACTTATTCACAAAAGTACAAATGCCAATTAGCGGAGACAACTGTAGGTAATTATGCAGCGCGGATTTTTTCGATTGCATTACAAAATTGTATACAAAACTAGCCAACACCTGTACGCAATTGCTCATATAAAGCAACCCGTATGATATTGTAATACTTAAACAAGATATTATCTTATCTTTTTTCATACAATACATAATATTGTATGAAAAGAGATAAGTATAATAGTTATTTGTTATACAAGAGTGCAAAGTTGCTTTTTAACCGCGTGCTCAGTTTTGATGACCGAGCAAGCGAAGGATTCTAAAATTGAATCACGAGCGCAGCGAGTGATTCAAAAATTAGAATCCTGAGCGTTAGCGAGGGAATCAAAAGAGCACGAGGTGAAAAATCTTTGCACTCGAGTGCAACACGTAATTTTTCATCTCCCCATTCAAACAATATGACGTGAAAAGAAAATGGCGCGGGCAAAGCAAATTAAAAAAAATTACACCAAGAAGGTAACAAATTAAAAAAGGTTGTATGATAAATTCGGTACCATGGAGGTAGAAGTAAATAGGTTTAATGATGTTTTGAATTCAAAAACTTAGTGCACACGATGTTCTAAATTCAATTTACTTTATCCTCTAGAGGATAAAAACGGCTTTTACACTCCGATATCGAAGAGCAAAAATACTCTTTCCGAGATGGGGAGATGAAAAAAATATTTCAAATTAATATTGATCAGTTTTAGTAGTTCTTTGTACGAGTAATTTTATTTGGTGGGGGTGCATTTTTGATGCCTCCTGCTTCTCTAAGGTTGACATAGCTCAATGCTTACGGTGTTACCCGAACGCAACAGTGTGAAACGAAAGCAATGCTCATCGATTCGGCTTAACTATTACATCATCAGCTCCTGGGGTTTTATACGCGTTAAATAAGCCATTAACCTTTTAAAAATAATTTATAAAATAATAGGTATCTGGCATTATAGGGGTTATTTTTGAATAAGATTTTTTGAAAATCTTATTCAAAAATCACAAGGATGGCCACCTAACACGATTTTGCGTCGCTTGCAACCATTGGATCTAAGCAACTAGCTTCAGATCGTCCGTTCATCTATAGTGTGGGCTCTTCCCCGGCGGGGCTCGGACCTCAGCATTCAACCACCCTTGGACCTCAGCTTTTAACGGTTCTTCAATCTATGTGCCCCGCTCATTGTCACTTCAGCTTCGCGACTCGATCAGCTGTGTGGATGACTTTAGCTCTATTACGAATGTCCTAATTTCTGATACCATCAGGCTACGCCTAGCTAAATCTAGCAAAGCTCTCTCCATTGCCAGCTGAGTGACCGTGAGTCTTCTTATAAGGCCTTTAGCCCTAGCGATCATATCAGTTCACTACTCAGCTTATACCCCACAGTAATTCAGATATTAATAAATTATTATTTACTGTAGCTTTGTTAAGTTTGTATTACTATTACTGATTACTTAAATCAGTATTACTGATTGCTAATACAAACTTTTATAGGCTATTAGTTTTTTTACGTTTGGTACGAGACATCATGTAGATCGTAAAATTTTATTAATATCCCAATCGTAGATTGAAAGTTTTTTATTTAAAGACGTTTGTTGGTGTTGCTCTAATGTAGGTAGGGTCTTGACTTAGTCATAAGAGCCACAAGTTGGCCTACATGGAATAAATAATTTTGAATTTTATGGTCTTAACCAAGAGATCCGGTGTTTGATTTGTTTTGAGTGAATTTTCATTGTTGTTGTTTTTACTAAATTTGTAGAAAAAACCTATTTTATTTACGTATTTCATTCATAACAAAAATGTTAGTTACATTTTTGTTATAAGTAAAATACGTTAATTATGTGCTTGTTTGTTGCTTAATTTATATTATTTACAGTATAGTAAATTAACAACAAGTCTTTTCAAGAAAAAATGTGAGGCGTGATCATCCTTAAATAGAAGCGGATAAAAAATCTATAAAAATTACACGGAATGAACAAAACGACTATTATATCTTGTAAGATGTTCAGCCGGATGCTCTTAAGATTATTATTTGCGTTTAGCTTATAGGTAAAGTAGTTTAGCATTATGCACGTAAGTAAGATGAATTTTTGCACGTCTATTTAATATTATATTATTAATCTTTAGGCATAGAATATAATATTATATAATGAAAATTAAAAGGGATCGCTACTAGGTATACTAGTAATTATAATGTTTTAAACTCTTTCTAAACTAGTAAGTAAATAAGATCAAGCATCTTTAAAATTCCAGTCTGCCATTTGTGGTATTTCGATTTCAATTCCTCTATTGCGAATTTTGGAATATTGACAGTTATTTAACGATTAAAAAAGCACAACAAAACTTTGCATAAAATACTCATACCTACAGCAACCTACAGAATGTTAAAAAGTGACTATCTCAATTATATAATATTAAATTAAATAATGTCAAAATCCAAATTAAAAATCAGAACTCTTCTATGAAATAGTGGGTACTACATTTATATCGTTGGAAATAATCAATATGCCATAATAAGTATGGTCTTTCCAATACATTTTTGTTAGCTTTTATTACAAAATAATGGAAATTGCTACGTTGGTAGGAGGAGTAGGTACCTACCTACCATCCTTCTGTAGTAAAGATGATGAAGAGAGTATCTGTTGCCATGCCGAGTATCGTTTGACTAGATTAGTTATTGTTGAAAGTGGTATTTTTAAGCTATTGCACAGCTTTTATCGCGGGCTTTGAGCGCGGCGCGGCGACCGAATCAAGAAATTCCGTAACGAAAATAAACCTAACACCCCGTCGTTTCAGTTCGGCAGACTTCGGTACGGTGTTTGTGTGCGTGCGACTAGAAAATGCTATGCAATAGCTTTACCGCGGCAGTCCCCGAGTGCGACATTTAATTTTTTTTTATATTAATATATTATATGAATATTAACAGCTTAAATTAAGAGAAGTCTACCTTGAGCGCGCCCTATACAAACGAAGTTTAATTCTTATTTCAATATTAATAATTATAATATTAATAATAATTACAGGGACTAAAACTGGATGAAATTTTGTAGTTTTTTATAGTTGTCTAGAGTCTAGACATATGATACCTATCTGTGTCTATGGTTTGCCAGAATTACTTAAAAAATATAAACTGTTTAAAATGAAACACGTAATTTTTGAATATATTTTTTTCAGAATTTCATTGACATTTCATCAATGAATCAAACTTCATTTGAATGGGGCACGCTCGGGTTATTTCGAGGGTGACTTCTCATAGAGATATTTTAAGAGATCATGATTTTTAATAGCCTTGATGTTTGTAAGAAATGGTTTTTACATATTTAATTAATGTTGTAATTTCTAAGTAGTAATGATTACTAATAAATATGGCGTTACTCATCCCGAAGATTAGTCGAGGCCACAAAACAAAATCCGCACTTTTTGGGTCACGAACTCGGCGGAGGTGAGTCATTGTACAAGGAAGAAGCACTTCATCTAGGAGCTATGGCGTCACCAGACCGCCGCAGCGACGCTGCTCCTCACGTTTCGCCGTTTAGCATCCCATCTACGAGATAAAAGATAATAAACTTACTTTTAAGATTATGAATGATTCGCAAAGCCAAACGTATAATTATTAGTTTTCAACAGATAATTTTATGCAGATAGAGTTAGCGTTTTATTAATATTTCCTTATTGCTTGCAATATAAATGTTATAATTGTATAGGATTCACCCATACATATTATTTAAAAAGTAGCCCTTATAAAAAAACCTGATTCACTTGATGACTCGAAAGCACTTTGTAAAAGTTTATTTGAATAAAAAAATATTCTATTCTATTCTGCCAAAGTTCTATTTTGAGCTGGTTTAGCCTATGAGTATATATTGGTTACTAGCTGATGCCCGCGACTTCGTCCGCATGGATTTAGTTTTTAAAAATCCCTCGGGAACTCTTTCATTATCCGAGATAAAAAGTAGCTCTCCCGGTCTGAGGAACCACTACTACATCCATTACTATACCCATGCAAATATCGCATCAATCCGCTGTTCTGTTGCGACGTGATTGAAGGACAAACCAACAAACAAACACACTTTCGCATTTATAATATCAGTAGGTAATGCTTTATTATAACACTTTTTATAATTGTCAAATTTTTTACCATACTTAACCAAAGACAAAATTACGTTTAGCTGTCATTTACGTTTTGTTATTCCACTGTCATTTGCTTTTTGTTATTCCATGTCAGATGTGTTTTTGTTATACCACGTTTTATAGTGACTTGACGGAAACGCGGTCGAACGGGATAAAAAGTATCCTATGTCCGTCTCCTGGTTCTAAGCTACCTCTCCACCAATTTTCAGCCAAATCGGTTCATCCGTTCTTGAGTTATAAATAGTGTAACTAACACCACTTTCTTTTATATATATAGATATATAGATATACTTACTCAAAGGGTTTAGCCGTTCCAAAAACAAAGAGATAGATAAAATATTTAAAAAAATCGGCCAAGTGCGAGTCGGGGCTCGCTCTTTTAGGGTTCCGTTAAAAAATAGTAGTTTATGCAACTGTCATATAATGAAGGGTATTAAAACACGAGTGTGAGTTTATGAAACGAGCACAGCGAGTTTCATAATAGTAACGAGTGTTTTAATACCCGTGTTATATGCAGTTGCATACACTACTTTATCTTCACTAATGCAATTTATCAAACAACAAGAGTAACAATCGGTCCAATAACAAAGAATTTCAATATGGCGGTGACTTTTTATAATATTGCCAATCATTTCCTCTTATTTGACCCCAGGGAAGCCCAAATATCGATTTTGAACGAAATCGGTCCAATAACAAAGAATTTCAATATGGCGGTCACTTTTTATAATTTTGCCAATCATTTCCTCTTATTTGACCCCAGGTAAGCCCAAATATCGATTTTGAACGAAATCGGTCCAATAACAAAGAATTTCAATATGGCGGTCACTTTTTATAATTTTGCCAATCATTTCCTCTTATTTGACCCCAGGGAAGCCCAAATATCGATTTTGAACGAAATCGGTCCAATAACAAAGAATTTCAATATGGCGGTCACTTTTTATAATTTTGCCAATCATTTCCTCTTATTTGACCCCAGGGAAGCCCAAATATCGATTTTGAACGAAATCGGTCCAATAACAAAGAATTTCAATATGGCGGTCACTTTTTATAATTTTGCCAATCATTTCCTCTTATTTGACCCCAGGGAAGCCCAAATATCGATTTTGAACGAAATCGGTCCAATAACAAAGAATTTCAATATGGCGGTGACTTTTTATAATATTGCCAAAAGATCTTACCAAAGAGTTTTGTGTATGTAAGTTTAGTAGTTTCGACGAAGTTTTCACGTATAACCCAACTGTTTTCAAAAGCCAGCCTAATATCAAAATTTTATACAACTTGTATGAGGATTTTGACATAAGGCTCGCCAGGTTAATTGGTCGCGTTTTATTGATGTTATAATGAGATTTTACGATATCGATGTGGATATTATACCATCATGTGAAATTGCTTAAATTGAGTGTTTTGTTATCTGCGCTATAACAGTAGTAATTATATGTCAAGTATTGGAAACATAAGTAGAATGTTATAACATTAGTGTAGATAAAATATTTTTTTTTATTATTGTTGTTGTTATAGCGGCAATAGAAATACATAATATGTGAAAATTTCATCCGTCTATCTATTACGGTTTACGAGATACAGCCCGCTGACGGACGGACGGACAGCGTAGGCTTAGTAATAGTGTCCCGTTGGTACCCTTTGGGTACGGAACCCTAAAAACGTCTTTTGTGCTATGCTATCATTCAAACAATCTTCTCCTTCTTCTTTTTTTCAACTGATAGACGTCCAGTCTGGACAAAGGTCTCTTGCATGGATTTGGATTTGATTGGTTTTGTTCAGGCCTCGATCTTGCGCCGCCTGATTCCAGCGACTCCCTGCGACTCGTTTGATGTCGTCGGTCCACCTAGGAGGGATCGCCAATACTGCGCTTCCCGGTGCGAGGTCGCACTCCAGCACCTTAGGACCCCAACGACCATCAGCACTTTGAACTATGTGCCCTGCCCATTGCCACTTCAGTTTTGCGACTCGCTGAGCTATGTCAGTGACTTTGGTTCTCCTACGGATCTCCTCATTTCTGATTTGATCTCGCAGGGAAACTCCGAGTGTAGCTCTCTCCATCGCTCGCTCAGTGACCCTGAGCCTTCTTATGAAGCCCATAGCTGTTAGCGACTATGTCAACTCAAGCAATCATAATATTACATTGTATAAGTTGAATAAACAAAAAAAGTTCTTTAACATTAGTAGGAAGGTAAGCTCTTTAATTAACATAGATTCGTAAGGTACAGAACTAAAAAACTGTATGTTAATCGACTTCCTTTGAATGCTTTATCAGATACGTTTGGGAGACAACAATTGTAATATCATTCTTTCACTTTCTATTTACCATCAATCACTTATTGCTTTGTATTGTCGAATCCCACTCTTACTTTTGGCATTATATTACAGTAATAATAAGATTTGTTCTTTACTGACAACACAAATTATTTATTTATTATTCCGTATTAAAATACAAGAGTACCTTAGGAGGATAGGATGCAAAAAATAGTGTTAAACCATTTTGATGAGAGTATGTATGTATATTATATATTTTTCATGCCTAGAACAACTGCGCTTTTGGGTGCCGGGATCATGTTTGTTGTTTTAATCTTCTTTATCATGTATCATTGTATTAATCTTCTTAATATATATAAATTACGTGTCACGATTTTTATCAAACTTCGTAACTATCTGTAATTTGGTCCAACTTAAAAGATAGGATAGTTTTTTTTGGATTGGGATAGTTTATTTATTTTATTTATATATAGATAAGTTGGCGGTACGAAGTTCGCTGGGTCAGCTAGTTTGTATATAAGTTTTACAACTTATTTAAAAATCGAAAAAATTAAATTCAGGCTTATCTTGTCAAGCGCACTAGTAAATTATGTTACTTTTTACCCGACTACGGCAGAGCCAAAAGGAAGGGTTATGTTTTTAGCAGTCTATGTATGTATGTACCTATGTATGTGACTATTTACGAATGTTCCAACGTAGCGTAGCAAATAAACTGCTGAGACGATTTTGATAAATTATGTGTCAATCGATTAGTTATGATATGATGGTCCGGGAGACACATTATGTGAACAAAATCAATAATATGACAGATGTGACATCCAATTTTCCGCAGTTCCGTTTACAGTTTTTAAAGTAGTATCCTTGTTGGTGTTTATTTTCACATATTATTATGTAAGTACATTCTTCTTGAGTGCTATTTTTATTGTTTTTAAACCGACATAATACTTTATCATCAGGTAGGTACCTATACAGTATCTATATTTTTTATTGTAAAGGATGTGCATTTAATTTTGAACTGAAGACATGAACGACGAACGTGGAGCCGGGGATAACAAAAAACAGACTCTGTTCTGCAATGTGACATCATAATGGGGATAATTTATTATTAATAATTTATTAGTGAAACAATATTATATTCTCAGAAACGAAGTGTTTGAAATAACTCCGCTTGCAGAAACGCCGAGTTATCCTTTTAACCCAGAGTTAGCAGCTAACTCTGGGTTAAAAGGACTAATTTGACAAATTTCTTATAAAGCTTCTGTTAAAATTACAAATTTATTCCTGGGTTAACTAACCCGGCGCCTGCAAGCGGGTTTATGCAATTAGGGCAGACTACAAAATATTTTTCCACGCTATGCTACAGACAACATAATTGTAATCATTTATCACACGCTTAACAAGAGTGTGATATGTTTACACCTACTAGTGTGGTAAAGAAGCGACATAAACAGCTTCTATTCGTGTTTTCTGTTATTTATTATAGTTCTGTTCGTTTTGAAGTAACAGTAAGAAAGAGCCTAGGGCCTGTAAAACTTTAGAAAAGAAAATCAGAAAGGGCACGATGACCGATTTTGAAAAACTTGGATGATGTTCGGAAGTAGGTATGTACTATTTCGAAAAAATATCTTATTTCAGGGAAAAAAGGAAAAAAACGTTCGCCATGACACCGTTGAACGTGAAACGTTCAACGGTGTCATGGCGTCGTTCGTGACGTAATCTCAATGTTTTTTCATAGAAATTTGTCAAAGTTTGAAGATAGATGTGACGAATCGCTCTGATTGGTCTTCAATCCAATATGGCGGATTATTCTGTATGTCATAGTTTTTATCTTATCAAAATAAATATCTTTTATATTACATTAATATTACTTATACTTTACTGTGTGCTTTAACTTACTAACCATCGTCGTCACTGCTGGTGTAGGTTTTGTTTACATTTAATTTTTTTTATTGTTTTTGTTCTTGGAATTATTACTGCAATTTTTAGTGTCGATTTCACCAAATTCGAGTGACGTTTATCCGAGGAATAAATTAGGCATTCTGACAGTTTTTGCATTGAAAAATCTGTCAAAATATCTTATTTACTCTCGGATAAGACTTATTTTACGTTGGTGAAATCGGCCCTTAGTGATACTTACCTGAAAAAGGAGGTGGACATTGGTGGACGAAATGCGAATCGATGCGCACAGATGTGATTACAGCCTAAGGCTGAGATGTACCTGTAGAGCGTGCTCTGACTTTGCTTGGGCCCACAAATATACAGGGCTACCAAAAATAAATTATGTCCTGACTTCAATCTATACCGTATATAAGACAGTTAGACAATGCGATCTTCAGATTTAAAACGAGTCTGGAGAACTCTGCCAAACAACATTTTATGAATTTGATATGGGTAATTTTTTCAACTTACTGTATCAAGTTTTGGGTGGCAATTTTCGATACAGGTACATTGTAAATACGAATGTACATACCGGTTTCATTGTAAGAAAGAAGGTGTAAGTTAGATCTTTTCTCCGTTATGACGAAAATTACTGTGGTTCCGATAATTTACACTTGCTTGCGGTCTTCACTCTTGCCCGAATTTAAATGTTCACATTGTTTTGAGGAATATCACAGCCACTTCACACGCCAGTTAACGAAGTCGTTCAACTTACATTTTGCAATTAAATAGGTAGGTAGGTGGTACACTTTAGTACATTTTTTGTGTGGTCCCTTTTGTGTCATGACTTTATAAGACCGTTTAGTTTGTATGTATATTTAGCTGTTTCTCGTGAACCTTAATAGGTATTATAGTAAAAATAATTTAAACAACAGTTTACTAGTGCTCGAGTAACGTATTGTTTACAGATGTAATTTTTCTCGAACTCGATTTTGCAACCCCCTTAGTTAAATTTGGATTTTTCCTTTCCAGACAAGCGTTGGCTGTATGAGATTGCTTCTGCAATAAGCCGCTTTTGCACGCTTTAGGTCCTTTTTTTGATAATTTTATTCTTGTTTCTTATTTTTCTTGGTGTAATAAAGAATTTTCTATTCTATTCTTTCCAATATGTACCTACCAATAATGTATGAAATAAATAAAACCAAAACGATGTATCTAATGAATATCCTCGACCTAGACATAGATTGTGTAAAATATATTATAATCCAGCATAATTTCGTTCATTATAAACTCATTAGCATAGCGGCCAACGGCACTCTAGCTGGGCGCCAAATTACCAACATTATCAATTCATACTCGCCCGTACACAGACAAAAACCGAATGTAGATGACCGGTTCCGTTAACACATTCGTGTTGTGCAATGTGAGGAGAACAATTATAACGCGTGCTCCCAGCTTGTAGTGATAGAATTTGATAGTTCGGCGACAAAGAGTGATGAACAAAATACCTCTTCAATTTAATCGTCTTTAGGGTTCCTCACCCAAAGGGTGCCAACGGGACCTTCTCACTCCGCTGTCCGTCCGTCCGCGTCCGTCCGTCAGCGGGCTGTATCTTATGAACTGTAATAGGTACCTAGAAAGTCGAAATTTTCACAGAATGTGTATTAATTTCTATTTCCACTATAACAACAAATAAAAAAAAAAAGTAAAAAAATTGGTTGTCTGTAAAGTCGGTTTACGGACGATAGTTTTACGTTATAACGTCATAAGAAACATTGATGACTGGCGGGCGCTCTCTATAAACGCTTGGGCCGATCGTGCCTCTCTATCGCTTGTTCCGCGCTCTCACTTGCACGCTCAGGTCAGGCGGAACGTGACACTTTTTCGTGCAGCCGGTGTTCATCGATTTATAAGACGTTATCACGTCAAAATTAAAGAAGGTCTCCACTTTCCATACAATAAACTTTTGTTTTTGCCCGATCTTAATAATAGCTGATGTTAAACCTTATACGATGGTAGTTGGTACTATCCCGGAAAACAGACGGACCAAGATAAATAACCATATTCTAATTAAGGGCCAGTTACATAAAAATCTCATGATAGATATTTGTATAGATTACAAATTAAAAAAAGATTAAGTAGAGAAATCCTGCGACGTCACTAGCACTTTCAGCCCTGAAAAATCGTTTATTGCAGCAAATAAGTAACCATTTAACCTCTTCAACAATATTTCGTGGTAGTATCTCTACTTAACTTAATAATGTATCCTTGTTAATATTTTCGATTAATCGCTTAATTCAATAAAATCGTGCATGGCTAATACTCAAATACTAATATTTGTGTTTATTTGTACACGGTGTCAGGAGTTAAAGGTTACTTCCTTAAACATCGTGCTGGTAGTTTGCGTAATAGCGCGTCTCGTCACGTCTCTACGGTTTAGAATTTATACGGTGATCACCACTTATACTATAAATAATAGGCAAATGGGTGGCCTTCGCAAGGACGCCGGTGTAAAGGTTGTTAGCAATCATTTCATGTACACGTATAAGTTGAGTTGAAAGCGTTAGAAACGAACAAAACCTGTCAGAGTTAGTTGATAAACTAGTCGATGATAGCACACATTATTGAAGATTGAAGATAAATTCTGTCTGTGCTAAGAGAATTAAAGGTAACAGTGGTAAATGATATGTACCTACCCTGTACCTAAAGATAATATTACCTTTGAGATATTTCTGAGATTATCCCGCGTTTATCTCTGCTGATGCACTTATAGATGATTATGATAAGTGCATCAGTACGATCAATATAACCATTTGTGGCTTATATATTTTACCTTACCTTTATTACCTTGCTAATAAAACTAATAAAAATCACTATTACATTTCAATTGTTTGGCCATTACATTCCGCTTTTAATATACTTGTAAAAAAGTAAAGGTGAAGTAACAGAACCAGCAGATTAAGTACATTGCAGCATTAGCATTCTGGGTCTCTTCTCTTAGAAGACAGATGCAATTAACTTTATCATATAAAGAGGATTACATAACAAGAATATCTTAACCGATACAATTAATCACCGCATTAAGGATCACTTCAAATAATGAAATAATTACGGAAAACCAATGAATAGTACAAAATGCTTGGATAGGTACCTAACTACCTATATTAGGTATTCTTATAGATTCTAAGTTATTAAATAGAATATCTATGAATACTTATATGTCTTATACTTATATGTCATAGTCAATAGTTTAAATTATAAAATAGAGAGTTGAAAAACTTGACCAAATAAAATGTTGGGGTATACAATATTATATACAAAAACTTCCGAACTTTTCTTGAGACAATGTATTGAAGAAATGCCAATACACAACGTTCTAAATTCAAAACATTTTTTTCACTGGGTGAGCAAAAACGACTTTTGCTCACTGGTTTTGAGCAGCAAAGGCGCCCTTTTTGAGCTAGAGAGGTGAATTTTTTTCTTCACCTCGCTGCCCAAAACTAGTGAGCAAAAGTCGTTTCTGCTCACTCAGTGAGAAAAAGTGTTTTGAATTTAGAACGCTTTGGCTTGTCATTTAGGGTATGTTCCAAAAAACACTGGACTACTTTAAGGTGTAACGTCAATCCAGTGATACTGTGAAGTCGTTCCTTATTAGTTCATACATTTCCCTAGGGTACTGCGACAGTGTACTGTCCACGAAAAACGGAACGAATTTTTCACCACTAAGAGCATTGAGCAGCGTTCTCAGTGTATTTCGGAACACACCCTTATTCAATTCATCGCCTCAAAAAAGTTATATTGCATATATTTTATTATTTTTATTTCATCAAAATTTTCTAATTTATTATTTAAACTATTAATTTTTTGTTTATATGTGTTTTAGAATTTATAAATCTGTTAAATTGCTGTTAAACAACATAAAACGTAAAAAATTTAAGAAGAATTAAAATTAATTAGTTTCTTATTTTTTTTTATGAATGACACAATTCCAAACAAAAGAGGAAATCTGTCAACAGCTGTCAGCTGCAAAAATTGTGATTTATTTACTGTTTATTTCCATAATATTTTGATGCCAATACGTTTGCCTGTGATTTGTGGACTTAATTTCATATGATATTAAATATGTCGTGGCTCAATCTGAACCAGAGGATAAATAGCTTGAAAGGGCTGATAACGAACTTTACTACAGAAGTTTTATTTGAAGGATCCACGCAGGACAATGAGGCAGCATCTTCAGTAACGGAATCCTCGGTACAAAGAAGCTCGAAGACAAATAAATGCCAATAAATTAACCAAGTGCTTGAGGTAGTTTACGCTGTTAAATTGTGAAGTGTGAAGTGTGGATTGTATTTTGTGATTGTATTTTTTCTTATTTTTAGATTTTATTTGTATATATAAATCATATGTGTTATTGTGGCGCCAAGCCACTTGTTCTAGGTTGAGACAGCCGGGGTTTTTATGTCGCAGGATAGCCTGCGTTGTGATCAGTGTTCCCAGCCTCGTTATATTAAAAATAGTAAAGGTTTAAAAATTCATGTAGGTAGAGTTCACAAATCGTCATTTGCGCCATCGATACCTCCCATTTCATTTTCTTCCCTTCCAATTAATGGATGTGTTGATAACCTCTGCGAATCATTAAGTACTTTTAAGAATTCCATCCCATTAATCAGACGCATTCCTCGAGGATCACGCCATTCAGTTTCATGTTCGTTAAAAAAAACCATAGATAATGTCATCACTCATAACACCTATCGAAGCTGGGAGCTGCTGCTCACTTTCGCGTACCGCACGCTACACGCGGATAAGAGTCAAAACTTCTCCCTTACACAGAAAATAAAAAATAACTGCACATTAAATGACAGCAACATTTATAATACTACCATACAGTCAAATCCACTACACGTGACACATACACAATCTCATCTATATTTGAAACACAATTATGATTAAAAAAAAATATTGAAAACAAAATAAGCGACGGCGACCTTAAGGGAGCGGCTCGACTTTTATTCTCCAGTGACACAATTGCCCCTGATACAGCGGAGACTCTGGAAGCACTGCGTTCTAAACACCCATCTCCTTCTCCTGATTCCTCTTTTCCAGACACACCGACAAATAACGATTTTATTTTTCAGGCCACTACAAATGACGTGCTGGGAGCTCTGATGTCTTTCAGAAGTGGTTCCGCTGCAGGGCTCGATGGTTTGTCACCACAGCACTTTAAAGACTTAGTTTGTGGTGCAAACGTTGACGTAGGTGGTACCCTTCTGAAATCGATCACTGATCTAGTGAACCTGATGCTATCTGGACGAGTACCCCATGAAATAACTAAAACCTTATATGGAGCAAATTTATGTGCCCTAAAAAAAAGGATGGTGGTATTCGTCCCATAGCAGTGGGTTCAACGATTCGGCGCGTCGTTTCCAAAATTTGCTGTAAAAAAATTCTTCCTTTAATATCTTCTAATTTTGTCCCAATTCAGTTAGGCTTTGGAGTAAAGGGGGGATGCGAAGCAGCTGTTCACGCTGCTCGCACATTCCTCCTTAACTCCCGGGAGGAGGTACTCCTTAAAATTGATGTGAAGAATGCCTTCAATTCAGTGGATCGGGGGGTCCTCCTCTCAGAAGTAAAAAATAAATTTCCACAGTTTTTCCCATTCTTGGCGCAGTGCTACCGGGAACCTTCAAAGCTCGTACACAAAAAGAATGTTCTGAGCTCCGCTGTCGGCTGTCAGCAGGGGGATCCGCTTGGACCAGTTATTTTTAGTTTGGCCATACACCCTATAATTTCGGTTCTAAATTCCAAATTCAATGTTTGGTATTTGGATGATGGAACCTTGGGCGGCGAAGTGAGTTCAGTTTTGGAGGATTTAGAAATAATTATATCAAAATTTAAAACTATTGGCTTGGAACTTAACTTTGGTAAATGTGAAATTTATATTCTACATTCTTTTTCGGCCGAATCCAAACTAACATATTAAATAAATTCAATATTTTAGCTCCGGGTATTAAAATTTTAAACGATGAGTCACTTCGCCTCTTAGGAGCATCTGTTCTAGAGGCCTCAGTTCCTCAATTTTTTACTGACTTAATTTCTAAATTCAAAAACACTTCCCATCATCTGTTCGACATTAATCCTCATATGGCAATGACCATCATTCGATTCTGCTTATTTGTTCCAAAATTTACTTATTTCGTAAGATGTTCACCTCTTTGGAAATTTAATAATTTATTGGAAAATTTGGATAATTTTATACAAAATATTCTATCTGACATCTTAAATTGTCCGATAGATGATCAAGTATGGGCCCAGGCTTCTCTTCCGATCAGGTATGGAGGTCTGGGAATCCGCAAAATTTCTAGTGTCTCTCTGCCAGCTTTTCTTTCCTCTGCTTATAGTACACACACTCTCTTTGAAAAAATTATATCCCAGTCTTTGGGATCAATTGAGGTGTCGTACTTGGCAGAGGCAAGAAATGGATGGTCAGCGATTAGCCTAAATCAATTGTCGGTTTCTCTTCCTTCCCAGAGACAGTGGGATGCCATTATTTGTAAAAAAACTTTTGACGCAATGTTAATGCAAGCAAATTCTAAAGACTGTGCTCGTCTTCTCGCTGTCTCTGCGAAAGAATCCGGACACTGGCTCCATGCTATCCCTTCTGCTAATCTGGGCACTCTTTTAAACCACGCCACTCTTGCAGTGGTAGTTGGTCTTAGGCTTGGCGCCAAAATAACCCAGCCTCACCGTTGCCACTGCGGTGACCACGTCGACGCTTACGGTCATCACGGGCTCTCCTGTTCGAAGAGCGCTGGTCGTTTCTCCCGCCACAATGCCCTCAACGACATCATCCGCAGGTCTCTTGCTACTGCTCACGTGCCAGCTGTATTAGAACCTATTGGTTTGGCACGTAGTGATGGCAAGAGACCTGATGGTATGACGCTTGTTCCTTGGAGGACAGGGAGGTCGCTTGTGTGGGATGCCACCTGTGTAGATACTCTAGCTGCTTCCCACATCCATGCGACCTCCTCTGTGGCGGGTGCAGCGGCTACTAGCGCCGAACAGGCTAAGAGGCGCAAATATGAAAAACTTGACAGTGGTTTCATATTTGCGCCTTTTGGTGTAGAGACCCTGGGGCCGTGGGGCCCGGAGGCTCGCGCACTTTTTTTAGAGATATCAAAAAGAGTGATCGAGTCTACCGGGGATCCAAGAGCTGGCAGCTACCTTGGCCAAAGGATTAGCTTGGCCATCCAAAGATGTAATGCTGCCAGCATCTTGGGTACTATGCCACACTGCGGTGGCTTGGATGGGGTTTTAGATTTTAATTAGTTTTTATTTTAGTTTTAATTTTAGAATTAAATTTAGGTTTAATATAGTATTGTATATTTTTGTATTCTAAACTTTAATTAGATCGCCTTTAAAATTCCAAACTCAGACAAATAAGGAATAAAACATGGCGGGAAAACAAAAGAAAAATTGTTTACTATCATAATAATACGTACCTACTTTAATTATTATTATTAAAAGAGTTTTAATAGCAAAATGAGTGATTGTAGGGATAATTTAACACCATCAGAATTAAAGGAAACAGTATTTAACGCTGAATTAAACTTTGTTCCAGAAAAGTCGCGTAAAAAATACTTGAAAGCCTGTGAATTATTTAACGATTGCAGACTTGCTAAAGCTGTGAACATATACACTGTAGTCTTTGGCTGTGATGACCTGCTCAGAAATTGTGGTTTTATTTAAATAGGTACGTAATATACATGAATGTAAAAATTCCTTAGTGTTTTAATAAATATTTTTCTTTCATCTTGTATTTTTTCGCTATTGAGGTGAAAAGTTGTATATATCACACGATAGCAAAGATTTTTGTTTCTTGTGCCTTTGAATCCCTCACTACACTCAGGATTCTAAATAAGAATTAGATTCCTAAATCTAAATTAGATTCCTAAACCTAAATTAGATTCTAATCTAATTCTAAATTAGATTCCTTCGGTCGCTCGGGATTCAAACTAGGCACTCGCAACAAAAAAATACTTTGCTATCTTGTTAAATGAGTAACTATTTTCCATATTCGTACATTCATTTTGTCATTCTTTCATTCAATTTTATTTGTTATTCAGACTAATACCTATTTATTCATGGCCCATATATGATGGGGATGGGGTCCATAAAATTTTCCATTGTTCTTTCCTTTGCCTAAGGCCAGCCCTTAGCATAATAAGAATAAGAAAATCGGTCAATAAACGAAAGAGATTTAACATCAGAAGTACCTAACGGCTAACCTATTAGAAATATCTCACACGTTCTATGCACCGCTAATTAAGCTCCAATAAATTTCACTAACGAGAAAGTTTAGTATGATTGGCGTTATTTGAGTATTTCCTTTTCAATAAATTCTGTATCTCTCGACATTGATTTATCTTAACGTAACGGACTTCAGCGCTCTTCTCGAGACCAACAATATTTATAAACACAAATACGTAAGCAAGTTCTATACATATTGAAACTGTAAATATAATTGAGTGTATATTGTATCAACTGATACGAGTTTTAGTATGAATCAAAAGTATAATCTAATCTCTATCTTAATGTTCGTATACAGACAGAAACAAATACAAACTTGATAAATGACCTCGTTGTTATAACGGTCGCCAGTGCTGCAAGATTTTCATTTCGAGGTCAACGTGTGTATGTCTTCAAAAAACTTATTGCTTGATTTTAAAACTTTGAAAATACATATTTTCAAAATAAATGATGAATTATAAAGATCTATTAAGTATTTTATTCTATTGAAAAGTGTATAATGAATAGGACTATAAATGATTTTGTTAAATGTTTTGATTTGAATAAACTTTGATTGCTTAATGCGACCAATAAATAATAATCTATATCTAAATAAAATCAATGTGTGTATGTTTGTCCTCTTTGCGTTGCGAAACCATTGATCAGATTGAGATGAAACTTTGGTGGGGTGTCCTGGCGATGCCCGCGGAGGTTCCTGGCCCAAAAAATCTATAATATAATTTCTATACACTTTACGTGGCATTACAACGCATGCCGGGTATAGCTTACTACTAGCTATAGTCGGCACTTTATACTATTTTACACTTGGCACTACACTTTGGCACCTTATATTATATACCTATATAAAAATCAATTACTGTTCGTTAGTCTGGCTAAAACACGAAAACCGACCTTATTATTATATTTAGAATATTTTTAGGGTTCCGTACCTCAAAAGGTAAAAAAAGGAACCCTTAATTATAAAATCACTCTCTTGTCCGAAGTGGCAAGTTGAAATTTATACCAGATACTGAGGTCTATAGTCCCTATTAGGTGTATAAAAATCAAGATCCTGAGTCAACACGATAAAAAGATATGGGCAAATTTAGATTTTCGCGAAAACTTGTAAGTACCAAAATTTACCTTAATTTTCAATTTGTTTTTCGGAATTTTCCCTTTACTTGAGCTGTAAGACCTTGCTTTTAACCAAAATTGACAATTCTAGGTCAACCGGAAGTACCCTATAGGTTTTGGGTCGGTGGTAGTTCAGGTTGACCTAGAATCACGAAATTTGACAAAAAGCAAGCAGCACAAATAAAAAATTCCAAAAAATAAAAAGTTGAAAATTATATATAATATGTAATAATAATATAATGGCGGTATAATGGGTAGGTACGGAACCCTCGGCGCACGAGTTTGACTCGCACTTGACCGGTTTTTTTTATTTTGTTTTGTTCGCTCCAATACAGGGGTGCTATAAAAATAAATATAATTAGGGAAAACACAAAAGAAAAAGCGAAAAATCAAAAGTGGTAATTTCGTATAGGAATCACCACTTCGGATTACTTTTTTCAATAATCTTTTAATAGACGGCGGGAACGAAGACGCGGGTAAAAGCTAGGAGCTTATAAAAGTACAAAAAGCTCATCTCTATCATTGTGTGAGTGTGACGCGTATATACTCGTAAGTCAAGCCAACGCGACGGCCAGGCGGGGATGATTTTCATTTGACCTTAGACCCTCACGAGTCTTCGCAATATAGAGACCGTATCATTAAGGCAACATAATGTGTTTTTATATTATCTGTGTCCGTTTAAATTATCCGCCACAAAGGGTTCGCGCGTTTTGCATGCGATGTGACTCAGTCCCTGACGTTCCCACAAAGGTATTCGCAGGAAAGACTTATTAAGCCATTGTGATAATGTCACCGTGAGATCGGAGAGTATTTTTAAAATATACGTACAACTGTGTTCTAAAGAACATGAAGTGGATATCATAATTACGACTAATTTCACGTGCAATAAGACGTGTTCACGCGTGAGTAAAATGTACCAAATCGGCTAGTACAATTTAAGTTTAACCAGATTTCTCATCGACACAGAAACGCGACCTACATCAGACACGAAAGCCCGTATAACTGTTGGTGCTTCGATATAAACACAGGGTGTTCGGAGTAGATAGTCGCTGATGGCCCGTCCGTCCGCCGAAAGAAGGCCGCGCAGCGACCTTCCAAATGGTGGCCGGCGTTCGTTGACCGCTACTTGGGGACTGAGCCGCCGCCACGCCGCCGGCCGCCCGCCCGACATTACCAATTAAGCTCCCCGTACGCGTATTTTATTCGCTTTGTATATTCGATATTTTGATTTTGATGTTTAGACTCTACTGGGTAGATAATATTAAAGATTTATACTCATAGCAAGCAATCAGTTTACCATACAAAAGTGATCATTGGTGTCAATCATCGTTCGGATTCTCGGTCGTAGCTTAGAAGGCGGCGGCGCACTAAAATATTGAATCAACTGATCGAGTTCGCTTTGTCCAGTTTTGAGTTGGGACACTTCTAGGGGCGTAGGAAGGACACTTCTAGAACAAAAGAATTGTTGACATTTTCGTGCGGCCGACGCGTCGCATCACATTCGCGTTTAGAACATGCATTTTACGCGTTTACGACATGCATTAGAACATATTGTGAAGTTTTCTTACCAATGACTTGAATTTTTAATCGAGGATGAAAAGGACTCACACTCTCAAAATATTTAAAATGATTCTTCAATCTTCGATTAAGATAAATAGAATTGAGGCTCGATGCTAGTTTATCATGGTAAATCAAAAATTGCTTTGATGAAATCGCTTGATCCGCTTTAGCAATTCAAAAAGCAGAGGCATCCATAGCATGATATCATCTCCAACAACAGGTTTATATAGGATATTCGTGATGCAGGCCATGAATTTGCGCCTTATTATTCCAACAATTGCAGAGCACTAATCTTATTAAAATTGACTTCTGACTCACTTTGTTAAACTGTATTGGGATTTCCTTAATAATGTAAGTACTGTGCATCTGTAGTTAACTAAACACTTTGTTGTTGTAAACACTCAGGTATTAGGTAGGTATGACAAATTCCATTCGAGTGAGAATTAATTTCCAGGAACTACTACCTATAGGTCTATACTCTATACCGATCTACATATCTGGCATAGAAGAGTTTTTCCTGTAAGTATGTTTTTATCAATCAAGGTATTGACGCCTTCAGGGATATTATAGCAGTTTGAAGATAGAAAAACTGCTTTATTATAATTCGTACCTAATTGACCGAGCGAAGCGAAGGTCTCTGAGTATACTTGAGTGAATTTGCACTTGTCCGTCCGTCCGTCCGTCTGTCTGTCAGAGCCTTATAACTTCTGAATTACTGAACGTAATTACTTCAATTTAAGATATAATATGTAAACCGATGGCCTCCAGCCAAAAATGGCTTAATAAGTTATAAAAATCTTTATTTCAGAGGGGCTCTCATAGAAGCGAATGCGAAGTAAAATATTTTTATAGCGCTACATAGGATTGCGGTATATTATTTTAAAGATAATTTAGAACAAAAGTTTTTTTTTTTAATTTTTTCCCTAAAATTGACGAAATTCAAAGTGGAGATTATATTTGACCTCAGAACGGATTATCGATTATTTACTATTGATAATTACAACATTCATCACATTTACCGCAACAGATACAGAGTTTCTCGTAGAAAGAAGTATATCGGGTCCTACGATTTCTGAACGAAAATTCTAAAGTCATTAAGCGAGTATAACCGTTGGGGCACTCTCTTAGTTTAAAAACTTTAAAAGTTAGTCATAGATTTAGGATCGGTAGTCGATTCGCACGGCGACAGCTACCAATACTATATCTATGGTTTAAAGTCTATGGAGCAGATTCTGCCGTTACAATCTAAAATAAAATTGAATTTCAAGTATGCATTTTTGGAACTTCCCCTCATTGTGGCAACACTGCATAGATAGCATAATACCTATTACGTAAAATGTATTGAAAAACCACCATTGAGCAACCACTGAGTTTCTTGCTGGTTCTTCTCGGTACGAAGGGCATTCTGAACCATTGCAGTGATTAGAAAGCACTTATAAAAGTTTATTTGACTAAAAAATATTCGACCGAGCGAAGCGAAGGTCTTTGAGTCTACTTGAGTGAATTTGCACTTGTCCGTCCGTCCGTCCGTCCGTCTGTCAGAGCCTTATAACTTCTTAATTACTGAACGTAATTACTTCAATTTTAGATATAATATGTAAACCGATGGCCTCCAGCCGAAAATGGCTTAAAAAGTTATAAAAATCTTTATTTCAGGGGGGCTCTCATAGAAGCGAATGCGAAGAAATAAAAATTTTTTTGCATTTCATAGGGTAACAGTACCTCATTTTAAAGATAATTTGGAACAAAGTATAAAAGTATTTTTTTTTTAATTTTTTTCCTAAAATTGACGAAATGGGGGGCTTTCAAAGTGGAGATTATATTTGACCTCACAACGGAATAACCATCGAAAGCTGGGGCTTGAAAGTTTTATAATTTTAGCGTAATATCATGTACTTGAACAACAAATACTAAAATTAGATAAATGTAATAAGGAAACTAAATTATTTAACTTTTAATGAGCAGCAACAACAGAACTTTACAATGATGTCAATAGATGGCGCTCTCATCTCATATAGGTAGCAAATGCAGCTATATGTAACATATTATTCAATTAAAATTATTATTTAGTCATTTAGCAAACATCAATAAAACTTCACGTTGCAGTTTGTTTTTACATGTCTTCTGATCGTGTCGATAGTTGACGCTGTGTACAAGTAATTTAATTTGAATGTTCCAAAAAACTATACCTAAGTTTGATTGAGGCCTTGAGGATTTCACTATAACAGTTCCCTAACCTTTACGGGATACCTATGTTAAGTTAGTTGACACTTTCTGTCAACTTTGTTATTACGAACCTCTACGGGACAACTAAAGGTGAAAATGACATTGGGATGTTAGGATTGTATTTAGGGGCTACCTACGTATCTAAAGAGAATTCTACAAAGGGGATGATTTAGGTATGGTTGGTGAAAACGGGCATAATAATAATGTCAATTTTGATCGTCATGTATCTTTTGAATGAATAAGTAATTATGGGAAACCGTTATCGCGAGGTCTCAGTTCGGGGCGAACCACTAGTTATATTCTAATCTATTCTACAAGGTTATAAACTGCGAAGAAAATCCTGGAATCTTCTTTGATTCACGAGACAGGATCCACACATTAGCATAAGCTAGAAGTAAAACCTTATCAGGTCGAATATAGATTATACTAGTAGATTATAATATATCTAATTAAAAGCAGATTTGTGTCAGTTCGCTTATGTTAATCAACCAAGGTGTCAGCGATTATTATCGTCAGATAATTACGGTAATAGAATTTAATCAAACCGTCTGCTTAATGTACTTTAAGCCTTTTTTAAGCGGAAAAAAGAACAGAAGCAGAGAAATATATAAATAACAATTTTCTCTATATGGGTTGGTATTCCGTTACATAAATAATTACAACTTTCAGTTTGATTTCGAGCATGCATTACCTTGCTGACTACCGTTATTCAATCTTTAATTTTGAACATTTTTGTATCTGAAATTATTTTAATTTTC
Organism: Oeneis ivallda; assembly: GCA_029955525.1. Classification (NCBI taxonomy): domain Eukaryota; kingdom Metazoa; phylum Arthropoda; class Insecta; order Lepidoptera; family Nymphalidae; genus Oeneis; species Oeneis ivallda. The sequence continues at coordinate 15,366,465 of JARPMR010000006.1, read as the reverse complement.
AGTTAATATCCTTCATTAATCCTACTAATATTATAAATGCGAAAGTTTGTGAGGATAGATGGATGGATGTTTGTTACTTTTTCACGCCACAACGAATGCACCGATTAGGCTGAAATTTTAATAGTGATAGCTCACATCCAGGATTAACATATAGTATACAAGTTACTAAACGAAGAGAAGTCTTTTAGCAATGCGTAAAAGTAAAATCAATAAGATGAATTTGGAAAATTCGATTTAAGTTTTCGAGTTCCATGGGAACTATTTTACTATGTAAAATAATAGTCCTAAATAGGTTTTAATGTCTAGCCTAGATAACGACATTAAAATAGCTATTTATGCAACTCTGCACCGTAATGTAATCAATAATCATCATTCATTCAAGTAATTGTAATTCGAGAGCTGTTTTTTGATACGAGGCCGAGTATCAAAATAGGATAGTACGAGAATTAAAATGACTAATCACGTACAGTTGCATATAAGATTTTATCTACGCCAAGGAAAATAAAATCATTAACAAAATTACCTAGTCTTTATAATTTTTTACTTTCCATTACAATTAATAAAAAAGTCAAATCAATACAAATAGCACAAGTTGCAAAAGTTACGTTTGCCACTTTGTTTGTTTTTTTTAGGTTTGATATTAATATTGAGTGGCAGTACCAACCATAGAGTGGGTTGGGTACCAACTTTAACACATTTATATGAACGATACAAAAATGCCAGAACTCAGACCCTCTTAGCTTTAGGTATCCTATTTTATGAAGATAACCGTTTCGATGCAGGTCCCATACAACGAGCTGCATCGAAATGAGAAGCAAAACCGAAAGAGGGTTCATTTAGATTCAGCTGCCAAATTCGAAATTGGAACTTTTCGATGCTGGAGTAGATAAAAAGGAGATTGGCAAATTCCATAGAGTTTCTGAACCTAGACGAACTGAACCGTGGGCCTCAAGCCCACGTTCACGAATCAAACTTCTCATGCTTCTTCTAGTAAACCAGTCTAACAAAAAAGTTCATCAAAGTCTATCAAATAAAGTTGGGAGAAAAAAGATATTAACTTGTATTGCCATGTAACGGTTATTTATAATGTGTACTTGTGAATAATTATATTTTTGATCCCTATCTTCTAAAAATATCGGGTTTGCACAGAAAAATACTCTGAAAAATATTAATTAAAATTAAAAAAATGAATCTGAATGGTTTATAAAAATGCTGGGCCAAAATTCGCCAACCTCCTTTAAAAGCGTGTATTTGGGTTAAGGTAATGCTTAATAACCCTGAGGCAGTTATTTCGAAATTACAAACGCACTTCTTTATTTAATAGTATTGATAATAACTATTATGATTATTATTATCAGCCCAAACTGCCCCAATGCTGGGCAAAGGCCTCCCTTTCTTCCTTCCATCTGTCTCGGTCTAGATAATAAGAAAAAGATTTTCCGGTTGTTGAACTACTACTATGTAATTACTTATTTTTCTGAACAATAGGTACAACACCTATTTGTACCTAGCGATAAAATGAGCGTGTGAAAACAAAGGAAAAAATAGTCGTCATAAACTTTTTTAACCGCAAAATAATTTTTTCGCACATTTAAGGCGTTAATAACCGCACGATGATCTTTACATATTAATAAAAGAATTACAAACATTTTGTAAAAATATTACGTTTGATTCTGATTACGCAGTTAATAATAATTGTTTTGCATTTATTGATGATAATAATCACACCAAAATACCTATTACCATTTAGGTAATCATTTGAAATGAAAACATTTCTCTGAGCTTGCTTCACTACTTAGTTATGTCGCTATAAAATAAACAGCTAAGTAAAGATCGAAAAAAAGATGCCTGCCTACCTACTTAGTGTACTACCAAAAACCCATAGTTTTGTTTGCTTAAAATATGTTTGCAGGTTGCATATACTTAGGTGGAGAGTGTAGAGTACTAGGTGGACGGACGATCTCAGGCGAGTAGCTGGCAGCCGCTGGATAGAGCGGCACAAGATCGGGTTATGTGACGATCCTTTCAAGAGAATTATGTCCAGCTGTGGACATCTATTGGTTAAGATGATGATGACGATTACAGTTTTGTTTTATGAGTAAGTAATAGGTATCCATAGATTTAGAATTGGTACTTGGTAGTCGCTACGCTCGCGACCAATCCTATATCTATGTAGGTATGTAGGGTAGGAATCGGCAAAAGGTGGATAAAATATAACAAATTCAGTGAGACTAGTTGTTAAATATTAACAAACTTAAAATTACTGTTAGATTCTGAGTCACTGTGTAAATAAATCAATTGGTGCCATTTCATTGAACTACGGCTTCCTACTTAGAGTAAGTAGTAGGTACCTATTCTATTTGATAAAATCTTTTAGCGGCCTCAATAATTAAGATAATTAATTCTGTATGATAAATTATTATTTCACTCTTGTGTATGGTGGTGCCTTTATTTTAATTTTGATGAAAGAACATAATTATAGAGATAATTTATTATTCATTTTTTTTTGTATTCTAAAATTTAATAGTGCTTTTATTTTATGTATGAATATAAACCTAAACCTAAATGAATATACCTAATACTACATTAAAACTAAATTTATTCTAAAATTAAAACTAAAATAAAAATTAAATAAAATCTAAAACCCCATCGAAGTCACTGCAGTGTGGCATGCTACCCAAATTATATCCCAGTCTTTGGGATCAATTGAGGTGTCGTACTTGACAGAGGCAAGAAATAGATGGTCAGCGATTAGCCCAAATCAATTGCCGGTTTCTCTTCCTTCCCAGAGACAGTGGGATGACATTATTTGTAAAAAAACTTTTGACGCAATGTTAATGCAAGCAAATTCTAAAGACCGTGCTAGTCTTCTCGCTGTCTCTGCGAAAGAATCCGGCCACTGGCTCCATGCTCTCCCTTCTGCTAATCTGGGCACTCTTTTAAACCACGCCACTCTTGCAATGGTAGTTGGTCTTAGGCTCGGCGCCAAAATAGCCCAGCCTCACCGTTGCCACTGCGGTGACCACGTCGACGCTTACGGTCATCACGGACTCTCCTGTTCGAAGAGCGCTGGTCGTTTCTCCCGCCACAATGCCCTCAACGACATCATCCGCAGATCTCTTGCTACTGCTCACGTGGCAGCTGTATTAGAACCTATTGGTTTGGCACGTAGTGATGGCAGGAGACCTGATGGTATGACGCTTGTTCCTTGGAGGACAGGGAGGTCGCTTGTGTGGGATGCCACCTGTGTAGATACTCTAGCTGCATCCCACATCCAGGCGACCTCCTCTGTGGCGGGTGCAGCGGCTACTAGCGCCGAACAGGCTAAGAGGCGCAAATATGAAAAACTTGACAGTGGTTTTATATTTGTGCCTTTTGGTGTAGAGACCCTGGGGCCGTGGGGCCCGGAGGCTCGAGCGCTTTTTGTAGAGCTATCTAAAAAGGTGATCGAGTCAAGTCGATCGATCCAAGAGCTGGCAGCTACCTTGGCCAAAGGATTAGCTTGGCCATTCAAAGGGGTAATGCTGCCAGCATCTTGGGTACCATGCCACACTGCAGTGACTTCGATGGGGTTTTAGATTATTTTTTTGAGAAGAATTAAAAAAAACTTGCTCCATTTTAATGCTTGCTTGATGAAAATCTGTAGCTCTCAAAACGCAGAACTGTCGTAGTAGATAATTATTAACGCAAATTCGATGTGGTGTCCCTTACCGTGTCCCTCGATGGCGAATTAAATCTATAGCTAGTTTGCCATTCGAGAAGGAGTCTTCTTGTGCTTTTGTAAATAAAATAAACCGGCCAACTATGAATACATATATGTCTAGAAGGAGTATCGCGCTACTAAAGAACGAAAAAAAACAGGCCAATAGGTATATGCTAGTGTGCGTGACGTGAGTGCCGCGCATGCGCGGCGTGGATTACTGAGCGTGCGTAGTGATACCAGGTACGCAGGTGATTCCAATAAAATGGGGAGAATTATGTCATTAAAATTTTTAAACTTTAAAAATAAAATTAATATCTACTTTTTTTTTAATTTTTATCATAAAACAATAATTTTATTAATACCTTTAACTATAGTGGGTTATTGTATTTAGTATTTTGTATTAGATAAATGGTTTCCAAAATTTTTAAAAGTCAGCTCCATACTGAAATTCTTTGTTATTGCACCGATGTCGTTCAAAATCGATATTTAGGGTTCCCTGGGGTCAAGAAAGACGAATTGGTGGCCAAAATTTTAAAAAGTCAGCGCCATATTGAAATTCTTTGTTATTGCACCGATGTAGTTCAAAATCGATATTTAGGGTTCACTAGCATCAAAAAAGACGAATTGGTTGCCAAAATTTTAAAAAGTCAGCGCCATATTGAAATTCTTTGTTATTGTACCGATGTCGTTGAGAATCGATATTTAGGGTTCCCTGGGGTCAAGAAAGACGAATTGGTCGCCAAAATTTTAAAAAGTCAGCGCCATATTGAAATTCTTTGTTATTGTACCGATGTCTTGCAAAATCGATATTTAGGGTTCCCTGGGGTCAAGAAAGACGAATTGGTGGCCAAAATTTTAAAAAGTCAGCGCCATATTGAAATTCTTTGTTATTGCACCGATGTAGTTCAAAATCGATATTTAGGGTTCACTAGCATCAAAAAAGACGAATTGGTTGCCAAAATTTTAAAAAGTCAGCGCCATATTGAAGTTCTTTGTTATTGTACCGATGTCGTTGAGAATCGATATTTAGGATTCCCTGGGGTCAAGAAAGACGAATTGGTCGCCAAAATTTTTAAAAGTCAGCGCCATATTGAAATTCTTTGTTATTGCACCGATGTCGTTCAAAATCGATATTTAGGGTCCCCTGGGGTCAAAAAAGACGAATTGGTTGCCAAAATTTTAAAAAGTCAGCGCAATACTGATAATCTATATTTAGGGTCCCCAAGCGTCAATAACAATGCATATGAGCATGTTGGAACAATTAGAAATAATAAAACACAATAATAATAAGCAGTTTAAATTACTTAATGAACAAGTGAACGTCTCAAGTTCACCACTGCTTCGTTTGTTTGAAAAAAGAGAGGGGGAATCCGGGGGTAGTGGGGGGATCTGGGGGTAGTGGGGGGTCCGGGGGGTAGTGGGCGGGGCAACAGTAGTGGGGGTAGGAAAAAGGTATATAATACCGCGCATTTGACACAAGCTTCACTAGACAATACAGCATTGTAAAGTCGACATCTCCTGAGGATGCTCCGGTGTCGGGGCGAAACGTGCGTCGAGAGTAGTGTAAAAATCTTGTGTGGTGGTGCATGTGAGTGGTGGTGGCATTGCTTGCTTGGGAACTTGGCTTTTTTGCTTGGCTGGGTAGGTGAGTGGTGCTTAGCTTTTAATTGCATGTTTGACCATACAGATTTTTTCTGTTGGCGGATTATAGCAAAATAATTCTAACCTTTTCTTGCTAGTGCTTTTGTATTATTTATGAATATTGAATAAATTTTGAGTTCCATGGTTTAAATACTATAATATTCTACAAAATATGCAACTTACACTACGTGTAATACCTAACTTGGAAAAAACAGATATAACTCCTTAACTAATGAACCCTACTTAGCCGTGATAGTTTTCTTTTAAAATTCATTATATATACTACTGCTGTGAATTTTTTCTTGTATCCTCTATTCAACCATTTAGCTGGCAGAGGGGGGGGACACTTGACTCTAGTAAAATTTAGCATTTTAAAATATCATATTTCACAAACGGCTTCCTGAATTGAAAAATGATGTTCCCACACCCACAATATTTTTGAAAGACCTATTCAACGACACCCTATGGGATAGACGAGAAAAAAAAATTCATCCCCACATTACATGTAGGGGAGGTACCCTAAAAAAAATATTTTTCACAATTTTATTTCACGACTTTGTCGGCGTGATTGATATTTGACGCTTGTCAAATTACAGATTTCTAGTACTAATAGTCTCTGAGCTAAACCGCGGACAGACAGACAGACAGACAGACAGACGGACGGACATGGCGAAACTATAAGGGTTCCTTGTTTACTACGGAACCCTAAAAAAAGGTAGTTGGGACTGCCGATAGAAGTGAAAACTAGATTTGCTAATAATTTAAAACAAATATAAAAATAAATAAATTAATTAAAATAAAATAAATTAAAATACTTAAATTAAAATAAATATAAAAATAAATAAAAATAATTAAAAAAAGCGCACGTTTCGTGAGTGAGATTCGAACCTGCGACGTGCTTTAGTACATAATAATTCAATGCCTGCGACATCATACATTGAACGGTAAGGAAGGCGGCTGCTTGCCGACTGCGCTGTACAAGAACTCTAAAATATTGCTTGCTTGAGAACCTCTGAAATATTGAACGGTTACTGAAATCTCCAGGACGATTGTGAAGGTGACGATGAAGCGAAATCCAAATTTTTTTCTCACCCAAAAACGTTCAAAAATTTCCGAACTACAAAGCTCATAACCATACGTCATAACGATTTGCAACACAGACAGATGACTCTTATAATAGCTTTAAACGGAACCTGGTTCCGTTGCGGTGGTATGACATAGCCGCATGTAAATTTTATAAACATATAGTACCTATTCCTTACTAAACTAGCGGCACGCTATGATGGCCGGTTTGACACATTACAATAGTGATGTGGAATGTCAATTTATTCTCGAACAAAAAACAATTAAGTTTTGTTTTTGTACCTGATTAAATAGGTTTAATAAAACAAAAATGTATATGTTTATTTAATTTATTTGAACGAACTGAATATTTGAATGAAAATGAATATACATACTTTATATGCACACAAGAAACATATGAATACAAAAGATACCAAAAAAGGTGCCACAAAAGGCCATAATTAATCAGATTCGTCCATACTACTATTTTCACTGTCGTCACTGCTATCATCACCTACATTAATAATTATATGTTCGTTTTCTATAATATTATCTATTTTCACATCTCTTTCATAATCTTCCCTTATTAATTTAACAGTTCTATTCACAACCTTTTCCCAGTCTCCTTTAGTCACATGTTCACAAGCTTCTTCTAATAATTTTAGCATTTTTTTTGTGGTAAATGGGGGTTCTGTATTGTGTCTTGCAGCATATCCCTTAATTTGAGCCCACACCAACTCAATCGCATTATACTCACAATGGTAAGGCGGTAACCGTATAACTCTGTGCCCATGTTCTAATGCTATTTCGTCAATGACGTATCGGATCTTGGTTGGTTTGTTTTCTTTTAAAAGACGTACTAATTCCGCTTTTAACATATTCATGTTTGCATCTACGCCATTTTTACGAAGCCATGCGACGATATCAGCTTTCTTTTGGGATTGGGCAGGTGGCTTGTCAATTTGCATCGAGTGGTATGGGGCGTTGTCCATAATTATAATAGATGGTTCAGGGAGGCTACACAACATTGAGGTAAACCATTCAGTAAACTTTTCTCCATTCATGTCTTCATGATAGTCTCCAGTGGTTTTTGACGCAAAAGCCATGAGAGAACCTTCGACAAACCCGTTGATGGTTCCGGCGTGACAAATTATAAGTCGCGATCCTTTTCCTACAGGAACTTTGGAAGTAGATGCTGCTGTGTCATCGTTCCAAGAACGGTCTACAGTATGGTTAGCATTAAGCCATGTTTCATCCAAGAACACAACATTTTGCCAATTTTTGATTTCTTTCACTTGCCGTAAAAAAGTATACCTTGCCATCGCTATATCAAATCTTTCCATCAATATTTTGCGTTTGTTACATTTTTTGTATCGAAATCCAATGGTCTTCAAAATCTTCGTTAAAGAACTTTCCCCACCGAAGAATAATCCAGCTTCCTTCAGTGAATGCACCAACTTTTTTCTTGTTGGATACTCCTTCTGTAAATAGTAGCCGTAAACATGTCTTCGGATAGCATCGGCATCAAAGCTATCGATGCCTACGACTGGTTTTGCTCGTTTTCTCTTTTTTGGTGTGTGAAGTTTATTTTCTTCTGTGCCAGTCTCGCCATATTTTTTTTTAGTTATCCGTCTAACAGTTCGTTGTCCAATATTAAGCGCATCAGCTACGCGTTCAACCACTGACGTTATAGGTAAAATTGGCCCTCCATTTTGAGCTTCACGATCGAAATAGTTACGAAGGCGTATTACGAACTCACGTGTCTGACTATTTAGAACAGTTCTCTGCGTACGTTCGGTCATATCGACGAAATCCACAACAAAGGGCTTGAACAGAGTCCAAATTAACGAGCAAGGGTCAACAGTAATGCAGTATCAATATTTGAAATCCAAAGCCAGGTCAAAACTATATCACAATCGCATTACACTGACAGTTTATACTTTTCGAAGCAACGTCAATTCGAAACTGCTTTGTTTTGCATTGAGCATTGACGCGAGTTTGCCGGAGGTAGTAGTTGTGCTAGCCAGCGATCCTATGTGACGATCGTATTAGATTCCATTTTTAAAAATTTTCAATTTAGAAAACCAAATGCCGAGTTGTGGTATATATCATATAAAAATAAAAATTTTACCTTTTGTATGAAACAGCTGATATTTTTTTGCGATTTCAGAGGTTTGTCCACATAGTGAAAATTGTTCATATTCACAAGTACATTCACCCCTTAAATGGTGCAAACTGATTTTTCTACACTTGTATACATTTTAGAAATCAATTTAATAAATAAATTTTGAGTCCTAAACCTAAAACTACATTCGATAAAATTTATGAATCTCTGCACATCACTATCGTCAATAAAGTAATACAATTATTTCCTTCAAAGTCGTTATCAATTAATACGGAACTTCATGAGCGGACAAACGTCAAACCGGCCATCATAACGTGCCGCTAGTTTACATTATATTATGTCATTGCATAACTCAAAAATTCACACTTCAGTCGATATATTTCAATGTTCAGTAAAATAAATAAAATTGAAGAGTGTGTCTGTGACTTCGAAAGAACTGTCTGTAATTTTTTTATATTGTTAGGATCAAGGATGACGACAAACCCAAGCTCAAAACGTGTTTCAAAAAATTTCGTCTGTCTGTTTGTACGGGACAATCTTTGGGATGGCTGAACCTAGGTATTTTGAAGAGACTTGTAAAAGCAGGTAGAGGAATAAACATAATAATATGCTACTTTATCTTTTGGGGACATTTAGGGTCCCTGCGTAAAATAATAAAAACCGTTGGTATAGGTACAAACCTATGAAAATCAATACATTTTCATAGCAAGGTTGAATCGATCTTGATGTTTGACACAATATCTTAGATAGATACACCCATAGTTTTCCGTAAATGGACATAGACTACATTTTATCGTGGTTAATTATAGAGTTTCCATGGAATTTTTAAAAACCCAAATCCACGGACGAAGTTGCGGACATCAACTAGTTGATCGATAAACTTCGACATTTTTTGTCAACTCGTTAGCTCTGCTTAGCATGTTTCCTTACGTCTGTGTGGTCGTGTATTGTGATAATTTGATGATCGGAAAGCAGCGAGGCACGCGTCGCCAAAGCTGCATCTATCGCCCTCAATGTTTACTCATAGAGTGTATTGCTCTTTGTGTCCCTTGTTTTGTTACAAAATATTGAACACCGTTTTATTTAACACCAACGTACAAATTACGTGTATATTGACTTGTAACGACACCGAGAGCAGATAGAGTTTAAAACGAATTGTTACGAAATGCAAAGAAAACGATGCAAACTGTTGCGTTAATATAGTAAATAACGATACCCGTCAATGTGTGTTGACACAAAGTTTATGGTAATGGTGTGTTTTTATTTTATCCTATATAGAATTCTTGTCCAATGACTAATCAAAAAAGTTCATTATTGTTGTGTAAAGAAAACTCCTTCATCAATATCTATCTGTATTTATTTAGGTTGTTCAGTATAGATCCATTTATTATAAAAATGACTCTACTGCCCGCCCGTGCCCCAAGGTGCTATAGCCGTGGAGAAGAAAAGGCAAAGAAACCCACGACAGCACATCTTTTAGACTATAAACGTAAATATCGAAAACACTTATGGAGCCACAGTCGGCTCCAACGCTCAACGAGAACTAACTTTAAACTAGTCAGCTGCTTGGAACGTCACGATTTCCAATAAAGATTGTGTTTTGACTCAAACGATAAATCATTCAAGTCAAACCACACACCCTTAATTTTTAAAAGTCAAATAATATCATATTTAATTGAAAATCATGGCACTCGATCAACAAAAATCAAAACAATATCTTATTAATAAATTAAAATCATGACAGTTGTGTGTACACTTTTAATAGGTGCTAAGATTGGGCATGACGTTATTAACTATCGAATAAAAAAAAACATCGACTTTTTTGCTTTGCGAGGTCAAATGGGTAAACACGTGCATACTGTTTATTCATATACCCTTAGATTTCGCATCACTGTCAGTTAAGTCGATATTACATTTAGGAATTTATTATATCTTCACGACATAGACTTATTATATTTGCTACGAGATTGAATAGTCAAAACTTCTCGATGACGCGAATGGTAACTGTTTTACTGTCGCGTCTTCGCATTGTTATATACCTACGAAGAAGGAAAAACTGCGTTGACGACGTTAAAACCACGTACTTAAAGTACTTCATACATTTGTCTTGAAATAGCGTCAGTATTTTCGCAAATGTAATTGTAACTCGACTGATTTAGGTGTCATTTTTAGGGTTCCGTACTCCGTACTAAAAACGGAACGGTTATAGGATCACTTCGTTGTCCGTCTGTCTGTCCGTCTGTCAAGACCCTTTTTCTCAAGAACGCGTGGAGGTATCAAGTTGATATTAATATCAAATACTCAGGTCTGCAAGCACTTGCAGCAGTGAAAAATCAAACTTCTAAGTCTACGCAATCAAAGATACGGCCTTATACGCTCCGTTTATGCCGCATATTTTGATACTCGTAAGGGAATCAAAACCTATAATATGGTATTTCCCGTTGACCTAGGTCCTAGACTCATAAAAGGCATGAAGCAATGTCATGTAGCTCAAGTAAAGAAAAAAATTTTGAAACCCGTTTTGTAGTAGCATCACAAAAAAATTGTTTTTGTTAAGCTATTGCATAGCTTTTATCGCGGGCTTTGAACAAGGACAAACAGTTTGACGACCGAATCAAGAAATTCCGTAACGAAAATAAACCTAGCACCGTCGTTCAGTAAGCATTCAACCTTTTAGAGGTTTACAAGTAGCTCTGTTTGGCTCTGTGGGCGAGTGGCCGCTTACTTTACCGTATGGTGTACGATGTCGCAGGTTCGAATCTCACTCGCGAAGTAGTGACAGTGCGCTTTTCTTGTTTGTTTGTTTTTTAATAATTTTTTTGCATAATTTTATCAAAAAAAAAAAACATTGCAATATTATAATTGCACTAGCTTTTGCCCGCGGCTTCGCTCACCTTAAGTTCGATTTTTCAAACCCCTATTTTACCCCCTTAGAGGTTGAATTTTCAAAAATGGTTTCTTAGCGGTTGGTTATCTCACGTTAAGTTAGATTTTTATTGGTAATTAAAATCCAATTTAACGCGATTCGTATCTCCGTAAAAAGCCAACATACCAAGTTTCATGGTTATACCTAAGTTGAAAAACGACAGACTTAATAACAATCATTAACCCTCTATTTAACTCCATTGGGAGTTGAACATTTAAAATAATAGTTTAAAAAAACTAAAAACACGCTTTTTATAGAAAACCAAACTAAAAAATAGAAAATAAATTTTAATAGATTTAAATTAAGAATAGGGTCCAAAAATTTCAATAAATATAAATTAATAATAGTTTAAATAAAAAAAGCATTTTATTTTAAAAAAAGCGTGGGGTGCATGGTGTCAATAGTTATAAATATTTTATTGACAGATATGAGTAGAGTGATTATCATTTTGATAATATCTTAAAAAGCACCCCACGCTTTTTTTAAAATAAAATACATTTTTTTATTTACACTATTATTAATTTACATTTATTGAAATTTTTGGACCCTATTCTTAATTTAAATTTATTAAAATTTATTTTCTATTTTTTAGTTTGGTTTTCTATAAAAAGCATGTTTTTAGTTTTTTTAAACTATTATTTATTTTTTTGTTTTTTTATCAAATTAGTGTATTGTCAACGGTCCTCGATAAATCTACAAAGTTTGAACGAAATCTGGCCGTTTAAAGTGGGTCAAAATCGCGCCCAAAAAAGTCGGTTACAAGTTACAAACATACAAGTGAAATCGCGTCCAAAGAAGTCGGTTACAAACATACAAGTTTTTTTTTGTTTTTTTATCAAATTAGTGTATTGTCATCGGTCCTCGATAAATCTACAAAGTTTGAACAAAATCTGGCCGTTTAAAGTGGGTCAAAATCGCGCCCAAAGAAGTCGGTTACAAGTTACAAACATTGTTACAAACATACAAGTGAAGCTAATAAAAAGCTTATAAAAACTGTCAAACGCGTACTTCTTTATTTTCAATTGAAAGACAAAATACCAAGTTTGATGGATATTACTTGAAAATTAACTTGAAAATCTGGACTTTTATACAACTTTTCATCCCCTATTTGAAGTCTTTGGGGGTGGAATTTTCAAAATTTGCGAAACACGTATTTCTTATTTTTTATCGAAAGCCCACAAAATTAAAGTTTCATGGATATTACATGAAAAATAATTTGATAAATGACGGACTTTTATACAAACCTTCAACCCCCATTTAACCCTCTTGGGGGTGGAATTTTCAAAAATCCTTTCTTAGCGGACGTCTACGTCATACGATCCCTCCAGTGGTTAGAGTTGTGCGTTGATAGACCAGTCAGTCAGTCAGTCAGTCAGTCACCTTTGCCTTTTATATATTTAGATAAGTTGATAAAAAATGCTATGCAATAGCTTTACCGCGGCAGTCCTCGAGTGTCACTTATTTTTTTTTACTTATTACTATATAATCTTAATATATATAAATTACGTGTCACGTTGTTTGTCCGCGATGGACTCCCAAACTACTGAACCGATTTAGATCAAACTTCGTAACTATCTGTAATTTGGTCCAACTTGAAAGATAGGATAGTTTTTTTTGATTATGATAGTTTTTTTGTTATATTTATATAGATAAGTTGGCGGTACGAAGTTCGCCGGGTCAGCTAGTATATTTTATAAAGTAGGTATATCTAACAAAAAAATGAATAAGCAAATTAATATAATATTATTGTTTTACTTGAATACTTTTACTTCTGGAGTAGGGAACCCTCGGTGCGCGAGTCCAACTCGCGCTTGGCCGGTATATATTTTTTTCAACTGAAAACACTGAAACACTTAAATTAACTTATAATCACATTCGCGACGATAATATGCGTGATTGTAAATAGTCTTTAAATGAAGTGATGGGAGAAATACAGTTATCAGCAAGTACATGAGGTTAATTTGTGGAAGCTACTGTTGGAGATGAAATTAAACTCTGCTGATTGTAGGTAAGCCGCTGGTTAAGTATAATTATTTCGTGTTTAATGCGTCAACAAGCTAATGGCATACCAAAGATCATGTTACGAAGCTGAGTACCAGTTTGGTGGGTTCGTATTGAACGCACATTGGTGTAGACGGTGTAGACGGACTGCATAATTCTACGCAATGCATGCGCCAAAGTGGGAATGCCAATGAACTTAGGACGGCTATTGACAGGTATTGCGTTAAGACAAATAGTCGTTCCGGCGGCTAAGACAGACCTCCGTTCACTTGACCTGCCTACTTCATACATGTGCAGATGCCACGTACACCAAAAGCCTGCCGAGAACGTCTACGTAAATATACGCTAAGGGTAAATACGAGGTTCTATGTGAGCAAGAACCTAGTTTTCTTGAGTACAATCGTATAGATTGACAAATCGGTGAAACTCTATTGGATTTAAATGCCTTGTCAACCTTTTTAAATTTTTGATCCCTTCTTAAAATAATATCCTTTGAATACCTATGATTTTTATTTTTTACATCTTCGGAATACAAGATATCTCTGCTATGTGTCGTAACAATCGATCAACGTTAGTTTGTGAAAATGGATTATTAACATTTATATTGTCCCATCTTATATCATAAGTTTTTCTTTTTATGTGGAAATTCGAAATATTTCTGTTGAAAAGAAGACACTTCTTGTAAAATCCTCTACTTGATCTTAAAAGCACCTAAAAGATCCGAAAAAATCGGTTCCGTCATTCCTAAGATTAGCCCCGACAAACATACAAAAATCATATTATCAGCTTAATAAGAGGTCAGTTAGGTATCGAAAGCAGCATCAATTTCATTTATCTCAGCATTAGCATAGGTATATACCTATTATATTTATGTATGTATCTGGCATAATAGTTTTTGTGTATTTTTTGCTATTAGAGTTGCCCAATAATATATTTTCTGATGAGCAACCACATAACTACAAAGTGAATCTGATAAAGTTGATGTTATCAGGCGTCACGGATCAAACCTGATTTAGCCACTTTAAATGGGAAGATTGACACGACATCTTACGTTGTGCAAGTAGTAAAAAAGGGTTTCGTAAAACATTACCCGTCCAATATTTATCGATATTGAGATTAGAATGACGTCGATCGTGCAGAATGTCTTATCTATTTGATGGTTATTTCCGAATGATGATATGATGTACAAAGAGTAGCTGAACCATGGAATTATAAATACATATTATAAAACATATAATAAGTATTCATGAAAACTTGCCGGAATTTCCTAATAGTTTATCAGATATTCCTCTCTCACATTTTGTAATATGTTTTCCTCAATTATTATTTTCTTGAAGCCTCAGGAGCTTTACCATACCCTACTCGTAGATAATAGTTAAGGCTCTACTGTTTAGGTTATCATCCTATCCATTGAATTTTTTTTGTATCTACTTCTTGCCAAAGCTTTAATATTACTTGAATTGCTGACAGTCATGGTAAATCTTTTAAATTATTTATTTTTAAACGCAAACTTATAAACAAAATATCCTATTATAATGTAGGTAAAAAAATAGTCAATGAACCAAAAACATTGAGATTTATTTCTAATATTATACATAGTTATCTGGGGGTGTCTTTCATACGGTTGCCCTAAGACCCTTTAAGTACTAGGTATCAAATCAAGTTGGTCAACTGACGATTGGTAAATCTCGAGGTAAATATAGGAAACGACGTTTTCTAATGAATATACTTTCTAATGCCAAGGTGTATGAGGTATTTATTGTGCAGTCCATCGTAAATCAAGATTTGAAAAATATGCACAAACCTGCTCGACTCGGGTAAAAATATTTTCTTCATTTAAGTTAATGGTCTCACACTAGGTGCGAGCTAATGGCATGGAGGAGTAAATGGGTTTTCATCAGTGTGCGAGCGGCGTGGCGGTTATTGATTGTGACGCTGTCATAGCTCAGCCCATACGTAGCGATAAATCACCTGCTTCGGAGATTGAAAGATGAGCGAATTACCGACATCCTACACATTTATACGTTAGATGCCCATCGCATGCGATATTTAACCTTATTATTAGTTATTCGACCCAGCTATATTTTCCCGTTATTTACTTTAAACTACCTAACCAAACATATTCTGAAGGATAATATAACATTGTAGGCATAATTTTATCTAACCCAGATTTGAAGACTGCTTTGATACGTGGTCTGCATTGCATCGAAGTTTCATAAACAGTTCTGCTTGTGTAAACGCGTGTAAATTGAGTATGTTGCGTGATAAAAAGAGCAAGGGATCAGGGCAGAAAGATCGACGTTCAAATCCCACCCGTTGCACTATTGTCGTGCCCACGCTTAACAAAAGCTTTACGCTTACTTTATAAGCGTACACGTAAGGGAAATACTCGCATTAGTCATGTTTAACATCAGGGATGTTATGGATATGAAATTTCGGATCTGGATACGGAAATGGATATAGGAATCAAACTATATCGGTTTCGGATACGGTTATGGATATGTAATTATTTCGGATTATCCGTTAGTTTCGGATAGTTTCGGTTACGGATATTAGATTAACGTAAAATAAAAATAGTATGTAATAATTTTGTTTTATTTCTTGGTTCTATCTAGTCTAGGTTATCATTTGGTATTGGTTTTTTTTGGATAATTTGTTCCAGCAACAAAAGTTCTTTGTATTTATCACCGTTTTGATTTGAGATGAAGTTTCACGATAGTAAATATAATTCTTGTATGAGTTTCAGTCAAGTAGTGCCACCTCCTTTCCGTGAAAAGTTTTTATCACATTGTTTACATTTTGTAGAATCTACATTAACTTGATCAAAAAATGTCTAAATTAAACTCGACTTTGGACGCATTTTGTCCAAAATTGACTAAATATGAATAAGGTTATGTTATGACTAGAAATAACAAGCAATGCAAGATTCACGTGGCGCGCGAGCGGTGAAACAAAAACCTATCGTAACATGTTTTATTTAAACTCCGTTCTTATCCGAAACTATCCGAAACTTTAATAACGGATACGGTTACGGATACGGATATATTTTTATTTCGGATATCCGATAGTTTCGGTTACGGTTACGGAGCTCCATAACATCCCTGTTTAACATGGCAATTTAAAAAAAAAAAATAACGTATCTCACTGTTGAGTTTTTGGCTCTTCTCAGTAGAATCTGCCTTTCGAAATGGTGGTGGAGGTGGTAGAGTTATAATAACAGACAGATGGACACGACTTTCCTTAAACAAAATAATATTATAATTTTTCCTTGAGTGGTATCAGGTGTTACCGATTAGACCCAGAACGACGCGTCAAGTTTCCGAGTCACCAAGGGAAAGTAAACGGCCGTCTTGATAATGACATCAGAGTACGGTCGTCCAGATAAGGATGTGTAGTTGATGTAAAGCTTTGAGATGTGTTGTTGCAAGTTCCAACTGAGCCTCACCCGTATCTCCCTATTGATTCAAAAGTAATAGGTTTCAAGTGAATATAATACCCACCTAGCTATTCAAAATCGATTGATAGCATATGAGTTGATACAAATCATGATCACCATCATCGGAACAACTAAAACATTATATCTACTTACCACAATAAACCAGATTTCTCATTCAAATGTCTTGCCCGTGTCGTGTGTTTAATTGAATAAAATTATGGATAATCGAAGAAGAATTCCAGTATGTAGCATGTCTAGAGGAAAATTTATAGGAGAAGGGAGGTCAAATCCGCTTTGTAGCGGTTGCTAAGTCGCTATTCGGGAGGCGCTTGCGGTACTTGAGCATTGTTCGCGGTCGGTCGGCAGCTATTCGCTAACATGCTGTAATGCAATGCAAAATTAGTGCCGTAGCCCCCAGTAAAGTTATGACTTATGGCGTACCTTAATACAAGCAATTAATAAATAGAATGAATATAATAAACGAATTACATTTTGAGAAAGCATACTTTACGCTTTATTTTAACTTTTCTGAAACGAACCGCCAAGGTGTGTGGAACACCCTTTCAGCATCCGTGTTTACTGCCACCTGTAATTTGAGTACCTTCAAGGCAAGAGTGAATAGGCATCTTCTAGGCAAGCGCGATCCAACCTAGACTTTATCAATGCTTCCCAGCGTTGATTGTCGTCAAGCGTCAATTTGCTACAGTGTGAGGATCGCAATCCTCTCTAATTGGCCGACACTGTCTTGCTATTGGATAAAATGCATTATTGCAGCAAGATTACCGTAAATTCAACCAATGGCCACAATTGAGAGTTGAGACTGAAGCAATGATTGATGCAGCTTTTCTGCCGATAAAAATATAAGTAGGACGTTGAGTAAAATACAAGATTCTTCTGTTTGTTGGTATGTCTACATATAAGGGGATTTGTTTGCTATGTAAGCAGACAACAATAAGTTCATAAGTGCCTACCCAGAAGATCTAACTGAGAAAATATGAATAAATAAATAATTTTTATTTGAAACGAACATTACCTACCTATCCATTACTTAGACATAACTACGAAGCTAAAATATTTACAAAAAAATAATATTATCAATATAATATATTATACAATGTTAACAAATAAATAAATAAATAAGTAGATAAATGTAAGAAAAACCTAGCATAAAAATATTTACAAAATATATATATTACTGCCCCATGAATACGGGAGTTGGCGCTATTGCCTCTTTGGCTTGGTATTAACTTAATAAGCACCAGCCCTCGGTTCTGAAGACACATGGTTAAGCTTTTGAAATACGACGGTTATAAACCCTATGAAATAATGATGGCTATGTTTATGAGAAACTTGATGGACATAATCAGCATCTATCTACCTATACTTTCTCCATAAAAACCGTGATAAAATTGGGATGTTAGTCATGATAAAGTTTATGCACTTTGCCGTTAATAGTACAGAAAAATTGCCTTAGTTTATAGTTTTATTTGAGCATGCCTTTGAAGTCATTTCTTACGTTATGGTAACTGTAAGTTTTCAAATAGACGATGTCGCGTTAAAAGGTAGCTGCCAGGCGAAAGGTATTAACGTAAAAAATAATGACCACACGCTTTATTGATGTTTTTGAGCACCTATAATATTTATAACTTTCAAAGATCTTCATGAGCCGATGACCCGAAGGCGATTACGGTACTTCCTATGCGAGTATGCGCTATTTACATTCCCACCTCGTTGTTTGTCTTCGTGAAGTGGAAGGATGAGAAATATCAGAAATGTAATCAAAGACGACACGACAAGTAGACAACGCATCTGTGTATTAGTGATTGATATTCGCAAGGAGTTATCAAATCTCATATTTTGCAGATCTGTTCATTAATTTTGACGTGATAACATTTTATGAATCGATGAACACCGGCTGCACGCACGAAAAAGTGTCACGTTCCGCCTAAGCCTGAGCGTGCAAGCGAGAGCGCGGAACAAGCGATAGAGAGGCACGATCGGCCCAAGCGCTGGCTTGTAACCGCGTGGCCGGCCGCTCGCCAGTCATCGTCAATGTTTCTTTATGACATTATCACGTAAAACTATCGTCCGTAAACCGACTTTACAGACAACTTTTTTTTTTAATGTGTTGCTTACTATAACAAGTGTAACTTGAAAATTTAAAACACTCCGACCTATGACTCTAGGCGGGACTATGTACGATTTACCCACTGATTTTATTTATTCCGTGGATTTACCTTCCATCCTATTACCCAGTTTTCTGCTCCATCATCAGATCCTCCTCCTCGATCCTTTATCATCATCTATCTGCCATCTACTCATTGAGACCATTCTGGGAGAGCCCAAACACACTATATCAGGTGTGCTGTTGTTGAGTAGTTAGGTATCCCGCAGACTACGTGACCGCTGCAGCATCAGCTCAAGGTTACAATGCCTTGGAAATAATCCGAAGTAACAGTATACCAAATTTCAAATCAATCGCTCCAGTGAAAGCTTGTAGGACATTTTAATCAAGTAGGACATTTCCTACTTCTCTACTCCTTCAGCTGACGATCTTCAAACGCCTAAGCAGATTTTCAAAAATTATGGCTAAGTTCCACCTCGATTACGTTAGCTTTCAAACAGAAAAAAACCGCATCAAAATCGGTCCATTGGGTAGGCTACTATGAGGGAACAGACAGACACGCAGATAGAATCATACACAGATACACATCAGACGCGCACGTCAAACTTATAACACGCCTCTTTTTTGACACGGGTTAATAATAATTACTAAAGTATTCAAACCTCTTAGAAAACTTTGTACCAATTTCAGTAACGTCGAGTAACTAACGTCTAACCGTTTAGTTGTTTTGACAGATTTTCAGTACAAAAACTGTCAAAACGTCGAATTTTGATGGTTCAATTGAATTGTTCAAATGTTCAATTGGCAAGTAATAATATTATTTAGTTTTATAATTTTATAAGTAATTTTTATATTTAAAAAAAATTGTGAGCCGTCGTGGGACGCCTGGCAGATGTGAAACAACGACATTATTTTGTAAAAGTAATATGCAGAAAAGAACAGATTGTGATAGGAACTAAATATGTCACTAAGTATACATATAATAATACTACTACTACCCTACCCCTACCCCTACCCCTACCCCTACCCCTACCCCTACCCCTACCCCTACCCCTACCCCTACCCCTACCCCTACCCCTACCCCTACCCCTACCCCTACCCCTACCCCTACCCCTACCCCTACCCCGACCCGTAACCCGACCCCTACCCCTACCCCCAACCCTACCCCTACCCCTACCCCTAACCCTACCCCTACCCCTACCATTACCCCTACCCCTACCACTACCACTACCCCTACCACTACCACTACCCCTACCACTACCACTACTACTAGTACTACTACTACTACTAAACAGATTGTGATAGGAACTAAATATAATAAGTATACATATAACATCGCATGCCGTGGCAAGGCGTCGCCACGCGAGAAATCTGTTTTACGTGCCGCTATAGATGTTTCACATCAATAAATTATAGTTTTAACCTTAGTGCTCAAGCAAGCGAAGAATAAAATATATTTTTCATCAAAGCGATAGTTCTATGATATTTTCCTTCTTCTTAACAAATGAGTCTGTTTTGGTAACTGTAGAGCAGACAGTGATCATATAATATACGTATATTATGTATATAGATGATATATGTAAGAATATAATTGGATTGTAGCAAACTTGTTATCGTGTTAACTCACTCGTTTTAATAACGCCCCCTCACTCTCACACTCTTTATCCTCTCTTAATACCTCGGAATACTATGGGGGAAAAGAAACATCGGAAACTTAAATAATTTTTCTATGAATGTTTTTGTGGAAGCATAATAAAATAGTATTATTATACTTTAGATTATGTACTACATGAGAACCCAATTTGATTAATCGGTTGGCTAAAGATACCGTACCATATACAGACAAAGTTTGATTGATTAATCATCAAACTCAATTACCTTTTGTAGACACGCTCTATATACTAATATTTGTGGTTTATAAGATTTCCATAAAGATATAATAGTTTTTTTCTAAAAAATATGGTCTCAAAGATTTTTAGGTAGTTTATTGGGCGTGTCTACTTAATTTCAATATAATTGAAGCCAAATTAGTTTGTAATAGGGTTCTTGTTTGCCTTGAAGTAGGAACTTAATTTTTGTTAAGTAACTGTTTTGTTAATATAGAGCAAATAGGTCGACTTCACTATCACTTCAAAAACAAATCCCCCCCCCCCCCCCCCGGCGTCTGTCTGTCTGTCTGTTCACGATAAACTCAAAAAATACTGAACGGATTTTCATGCAGTTTTCACCAATGGATAGGGCGATTGATGAGGAAGGTTTTAGTGTATAATCTGTTAAGATTTTGTGTAAATTGGTTGAAATATGCCGTTAATTTTTGACGATGTCGGAAAAATTCAAGCCCCCCGGGAGCTTTCATCAAAAACGCTGCCTACTCCCTTTGAGATATAACAAAATAATGTATGGTGGGATAACTCCCTACAGAAAAGTCCGCAATGGCATATATCTATCTTTTAAGGATAGCTTACTATACCCATTTTAACTTCTAAAAAAATGGTCACGTAGATACCAAGAGGTAATTGGAAAACTGTTTACACAGACACAGTATTAATCCTTATCAACTTAAATACGTTAATAACCATATGCATTTCATGCACACTATAACAATCCTTTACACCATACAATTTTAATGAATATCTTAGGAGTTTCCGCAAAATAAAAACGATCGCGCGCCAAAATAAATTCAAGCGCGCTCCGCAGGTTATGTAAGCCGAGTTATTCCGAGCGATAGGTACATCTTTTATAAGCCTACGTACTGTTCAATATGCTGTTCAAGGTATAACTTACGGAACATTCCAAGGAGTTTGCAAAGCATAGGTGTAACATATTCTACTACTCGTGCGAAGCCGGGGCGGGTCGCTAGTAAAAAAGTGTGTGTGTCAGCTCCGGCGCACGACTGGAGTTTACTCCTTACAACGTCGTAATGCATTCGCGACGCTCGCTGCGTCTAGGCGCCGCTCGGACCCGATCGGTACGCGCTCGGCTTCCCGAAGCTCTTTCGCACGAAAACCAACCTTATTTACTCAACATTAGGGTAGAAATTTGCATCGTTGTGAAAAACGTAACGAGGTCATGGCTTCCCTCGGAAATCTCTTTCGCACGAAAACCAACCTTATTTACTCAACGTTAGGGTAGAAATTTGCATCGTTGTGAAAAACGTAACGAGGTCATTGATAAGTAGATTTTACTCCTCGAATTTTTCTCATACCGGGCGCCTAAAATCGATTCTTACGGAGTAAACTTCAATAAACTCCAATAATATTTTGGAAATGTAGCACAGTAAATTCATTTAAGCAGGCACTCAAACATTTAGTACATTTTAATTGAAACTTCCCTGTAATGACTTTTTCCAGTAAGTACCTTTAGATTAATTAATTTTGCAATTTTGAAAACACGTTAAATGCGTTTCGTTCGCATTGGTAACGTTTTAATTAAATTAATTCTTTGAATCGCAGTCAAGACTGACGGGAATAACAAGTTTTTAAACTGAAAGGAAGCTCAAACCATTACCAAATGTGGTCCGCATGTGAGCATAAATGAGGCTCTGTTTGTTCACATTAACGCGGTCACAATTTTCCGCATATCATACCACTATAATTGCTTTATACATCCTAAAGTAGAAAGTATTTTCAAATAACTGTGATGCTTCGATGAGGTTTAAGATTTATAGAAGTTTTAATTTTAGATGTAGATAATTTAATATTAATTATTTACTTTTTTAATTAATATTATTTTACTTTCGATAAAAAAAGACACATTATTAAGTTTTTTAATTTTTTTATTTGAGATCTCACTTGCTGGTTAGTGACAATGCAGTCTAAGATCGTAAACGGTATGATAGTGATAAGTCATACTCCTAATCGGTTTCTACCTTTGGTTTCTACATGTCATCGACGTATCCCGACGTATGAAACCCGTCATCATCAACCCATCGTCGATCAAATGGGCACAGGCCTCTCCTCAGAATGAGAAAAGCTTAGAGCCCGCTTCGCCGGTCACACACCTTGGAGAACATTATGGAGAACTCTCAAACATGCAGGTTTTCTCAATAATCACGATGTTTTCCTTCCACAAATCCGAAAAGTTAGAGATGCGTGCCCGGGATTCAAACCCAAGACAACCCGAAAAGCAGGCCGAAGTCTTAACCACTAGACTATCACCGGTCTTCTTAATTCGCCATACATTTATCATGTACCTATTAGTACCTACATTGCTATTAGGAAATAATATTCTTTGAATTATCAGTGGTGTAGACCGTGAAATTGGGTATGGCGGTACTTAAGCCGGGGCTATAAGGAGCCTACGGCTATGAGATAGATTCAGGATTTTGTAAACTTCAATGAACACTTAAAAGTTATCTACCTTAAAACATAGCAAGGTTTTAAGGTAGATAACTTTTTCCAGGTTTTTTCAATTTTAATTGTTAAGAATTAAAATAGTTTACACATATACTTTTATAAAAGTTAGGTGTAGTATAATTTTACATTGTAGGTTAATATATAATTAAAAACCGGCCAAGTGTGAGTCGGACTCGCGCACCGAGGGTTCCGTACTCCAAAAGTAAAAGTAAAACGATAATATTATATTATTTGCTTATTTATCGTTAACTGTGTTTGTAGAGGTTTATTGTTAATATAAAAAAAACTATGCTAGTTAGAGCGTTGGTTTTATTTTTCCTGCAAAATATACATAAGCCTCTATTGACCATAATTATTTCAGATTTTCGATTGGTAAAAACGGCCGATTACTCAAAAACTATTATATATAGAAATAAATAAAAAACTGTTTTAGAATGCACAAGTAAAGGCCTTTTATATGATACCCCACTCGGTATAAATATCTTACTTTGAAATTTCAAACCCCTGATTTTCCCCCTTTTTTAAATAAACTAAAATAATTTTCGCGTTGATTTTATTTTCCTGTAAAATATACATAAACCTCTATTGACCATAATTATTTCAGATTTTTCGATTGGTAAACTTCGGAGATAAGGGGGGAACGGTATTTTTTTCGACATTTTGGCCGATTACTCAAAAATTATTATATATAGAAATAAATAAAAAACTGTTTTAGAATGCACAAGTAAAGATCTTTCATATGATACCCCACTCGGTATAGTTATCTTACTTTGAAATTTCAAACCCCCGATTTTCCCCCTTTTTTAATAAAACTAAAAATATTTTTCGATTTTTCTTTATTCCAATGATGTTGGGCCACTATTATACACAACTATGCCAAATTTCATGACGATAGCTTTAATAGTTACTGAAATAATCGACTGTGACAGACGGACGGACGGACGGAGAAAGTCTCACCATAAGGGTTCCATTTATACCATTTTGGTACGGAACCATGACGGAACCCTAAAAAAAAACTAGCTACGGCCAATGCCTCCCACAGCTCCCACCGGATAAAATGGTACACGTTTTTATTAAAGGTTTTATTTTTCTCAATGATTTACGGCCTGGATTCTGGGATGCTATTTTTTTATGTACTTACATACTATGAATAATTATACATAATAAACTACGGGTTCGATGAAATGTACCAAACGGTCGGTATCTATTCATACCTATTCATAGTTTCCTAATTTGGAAAATAGGACCCAAGTAAGGAAAACAGGTTTTACTAACGCAGATTGTTTAAAATTTTATGGTAGGTAATACCTAATGGTATCGGGAATATTAGTATTGAATGCCAATCTAGAAATACCCATTATATTATCATATAGAATGCTAAGATGCAACAGTAAGAATTCCCTGTATCCTTGAACTGCTCTCTAAGGGAAACTTGTATGTAGGCTATAAATAGAATGTACTTACAGCGCTTTTTGCAGCATAAAAATAGAATGAGTAGTACCTATCATTGGATATCTAGTAGGCAGCCACTGGTTACTGCATAAAAGATACCTGTCTAGGTAAATGTAATGGACACACTGTAGTAGGTAGTAGAATAATTACTAATAAATATAAATGCGAAAATGTGTTTGTTTCGAAGTGGGCTTTTTAAAAACGTAACTCCATGCGGACGAAGTTGCGGTCAAAAACTACTAGATAATATTATGATGTTTATGAGTATCCTTTCAGCCGATTACAGTAATCTCATTCATTTTGTAATATCGATAATGATACGAATAGATCAGATCATCATCACGTTAATTCTTTAATAAGACAGACATCGTAGATCGCATATTTTTTGTAGAAGAGCAGAAATTTCTGTTGCGGAAAAAGTCATGATCAAGAAGGATTGACGTGTACCTGAATTGTCTATTCTGTCTGTTTATTCGTTCTATTTATTTTTGCACTATACGAACAAACAATATTTGTTATTTATATTCAACTAGCTGATGCCCGCGACTTCGTCCGCATGGATTTATTTAAAAATCCCGCGGGAACTCTTTCATTATCCGAGATAAAATGTAGCTCTCCCGGTCTGAGGAACCACTACTACATCCATTACTATACCCATGCAAAAAATCGCATCAATCCGCTGTTCTGTTGCGACGTGATTGAAGGGACAAACCAACAAACAAACACACTTTCGCATTTATAATATCAGTAATGCTTTATTATAACACTTTTTATAACTGTCAAATTTTTTAGCATATTTAACCAAAGACAAAATTACGTTTAGCTGTCATTTACGTTTTGTTATTCCACTGTCATTTGCGTTTTGTTATTCCATGTCAGATGCGTTTTTGTTATACCACGTTTTATAGTGACTTGACGGAAACGCGGTCGAACGGGATAAAAAGTATCCTATGTCCGTCTCCTGGTTCTAAGCTACCTCTCCACCAATTTTCAGCCAAATCGGTTCATCCGTTCTTGAGTTATAAATAGTGTAACTAACACCACTTTCTTTTATATATATAGATTCTATGCTTTACTTAGTGCTACCATGCTACTTTAAAAAACTTTATGTAGGAATTCGCAGTTTCAATGTCGTAATTAAGTGTTATTATTGCTGATGAGCAGAATACCACTTTTAGTATTATGTGCAGCGTGCTAGTTAAAAAGCCCAAGTGCCTGTCTGTTACGTGGCTCTACGGTTGAACCAATCTTGAGTAAATTTGCCACAGAGATAGCTTGCATCCAGAGGTTCTAGTGTAACTTTTCAAGTTAACTGTGTTGTTTTGTCATTTATACAATTGATGTCTTCTGCTGGACTTTTAGGTTTCTCGCAAGGATTTCCACAGAAGCAGATCTTTTGCCAGTGACTCACTTGAGTCACTGTCATCGTCCATCCTTTGAAGTTTGATTTGATTTTTCATTTCTACTGATCGATGATGATCGATCAGTGGGAATGAAATGTCAAATCAAATATCAATAGGTATTAAATAAGATATTTATCATTAACTTGGCCCATTTTTTTCCCAGGCTACATGTCTTAGGTATATACAATACTAGCTGATGCCCGCGACTTCGTCTGCGTGGATTTAGTTCATAACATCCCGCGGGAAATCTTTGTCACCCTCCAGGTTCTCAACTATACCTATATCCAATAAATCACGTCAATCCGTAGCTTTGTAGCAGGAAACATTTGATCGTCTTGCTCGCGGCATTGTTAATGATGATTCAAACAGAAAACATAAATTACTGATGATATTATCAATTACGTTTAGCTATCATTTTTATAATTGTCAAATTTTTTAACATACTTAACCAAAGACAAAATTACGTTTAGCTGTCATTTACGTTTTGTTATTCCACTGTCATTTGCGTTTTGTAATTCCATGTCAGATGAGTTTTTGTTATACCACGTTTTATAGTGACTTGACGGAAACGCGGTCGAACGGGATAAAAAGTATCCTATGTCCGTCTCCTGGTTCTAAGCTACCTCTCCACCAATTTTCAGCCTAATCAGTTCATCCGTTCTTGAGTTATAAATAGTGTAACTAACACCACTTTCTTTTATATATATAGATATCCACTTGCTCACCCAACTATTATCGAAGCGTTAAACTTGTACTAGGAGTGTTGGTATGACAATAGTGCCATGGGTGGGATTGCCGTTGCTCTATTGGGGCTTGAGTGGTAAAGGCATTATTACAGCCAATTGGTTGCTGGCAAGATTTTCTTTTATAGATATGTAACCTACATAATAATATAGTCTAAAAATGTGGTATGACTTATATAGTATCCTGAACATCTTAAACCTCTAAAATGGATTTATTTAAATGTTTATTAATTACCGCTGTTATCCGGCTTACATTATTAAATAAAAATTCGGTATTTCAAAGCGCTACCGACCGACGAAGCCGAAACATTTCGCCGTAATTATAGTTAATTAATGAAGAATGAACAGAAAGACGCCTTTGACACGACGTAACATAATCCTCCGCTGCCGCCACCCACAAACATTAGACACTCTTTTATTTACAATTCGCGGAATAGCAAATATTGTGTTGTCTTGTGTGTTCGGACCATCTTTATGCAAAGTCGATTTGAACAACAATGTCCTGTCTCAGTTTATGAACCATCGATAGACGTCACATTCTCAATTGTTGCAAGCAAAATAGTATATTTTTCACAACACTCCATCGTTATCAAAACCACATTACTAAACACTTATTCAACTTTTTAAGAAGTCGAGTGACGTATAACCTAGGAATAAAATGGTCAAAACGCTCGGATAAAACTTATTTTAACGTTGTGTTGGTGAAATCGGCCCTTAGAGATCTTAAATGCTTAATTTCACCATTGCGATGATTAACCGAGGATTAAAGTCAGTTTTTGCAACCTTATTAACCAAAGTATAAATTTTCTCAGCAATGGTTCACCATAAAGTGGCCCTGAATGCCAATATCATAACAATATACCATTAGCATTGATTACTTAAAACTTGGTTGCAGTGTTTAAATCATTAAATGCCTGCCGCTGTGGTCCACAAACTAAACACCGTTGGACTGTTGGCGAATCCACTTCTACACCTGGCATAAGCTTTCGCCTTAGTTGGCGGAGAAAGGAGACTATTATTCTTTGAAAGAGTGGAGGGACATGTAAACAGATCTCGAGGATCGCGGAATTTTGCTCAGGAAGCTTCGTGAAGAGCAACATATGATCGAAGCTTTTTGGGGAGTGAAGCAAAAATGTATACAATCAGGTTATCTGCTACATAAATTACTCCTCCATGCATGCTCCTTTCCATGCATGAGATGTGAGTGAATAATTAAGAATGAATTTCAATACTTCCAATCATTTGTCGATTCCGTCTAGACGGAGCTTTTTAAGCTCATTTCTTTTGCAATAACTCCTTTAGAATTCATCCTCTAATACAGACTCATTTTACTCAGGTATTCAAATAGCAAATTTTCGCTGCGCGCTTTGTTATAAAATATCCCTTCATTTAGAGTAAGAGCCGACGAAGTGATTTGTTATAACAGACCTTCGACTTCATTTTGTTTTGAGCAAAAAGATGGGATGAATTATCTATTCATTTTTAGGGTTCCGTACCCAAAGGGTACCAATGGAATCCTAGCTATTACTAAGCCTCCGCTGTCCGTCCGTCGGTCCGTCTGTCTGTCTGTCTGTGAGCGGGCTGTATCTAGTAAACCGTAATAGGTTGATAGTTGAACTTTTCACAGAGCGTGTATTTCTATTGCCGCTATAACAACAAATAATAAAAAAATAAAGGGGGCCCCCCAATACTTACATACAAAAGGAGTGAAAATAAAATTTTATTTTTTCACCCTGGCATGTGGGATATCATTATCTAGAGCTCATTAAGTAGAGTTCAAATATATTTCTTATTATTTTAATCAACTTAGTAATTTCTGACGACACCGATTTATAATGCAGTTTGTAAGTTGTGACCAAAACAAACGAGCAATTTTTCCTCATATGCTAATTTAGTACTATTTAAGTACGGTCATATGTACGGAACCCTAAAAGAGCGAGGCTCGACTCGCACTTGACTGATTTTTGTTTTTCAAAATATTTCTTCGAAAATTAAATGTTATAGGTAGATACTCATACTGATCATTATGGTATCTATCGTGATGTGGAAATGAGTAGAATCAGTTGGATATATTATATAGTATTAAAAGACTGATGATATTCCAGTGTTAGATTTGTTACGAGGATCAAAAAGAGTTTAACGCTTTTTGGATGAATGATCCTACTAATATTATAAATGCGAAAGTTTGTGAGGATGTATGGATGGATGTTTGTTACTCTATAATTCCACAACGAGTGAACCGATTTGGCTGAAATTTGGAATGGAGATAGCTCATACCCAGGATTAGCACATAGGCTACATTTTATCCCGGAAAATTAAAGAATTCCCGGGGGAATTTAAAGACCTTAATCCCCGCGGACGAAATCGCGGGCATCATATTCTGGTAATTTCATAAGTGGCTCCGGGACTATTATTCTGTTACGTGATTTCCAAACAGTTATGCTCGTTATCTTGTCGATGGGCTCTCTTTGTTTGTTTTCTGATGCTGTACTCTCAAGTAGCAGGCAAACAGGATCGCTTCACTCTTTTTGTTTAAATTAATCTGTTGCAATGACCGCCGAACTGTAAACAAGACTGATTTCCACTTTTAAAATTTAACTAATTTGGCTAGCTGCGTACCTGCGAGTTTTATTGCAATTAATTAAGTATTCCAAATTAAGTTTGCCCATTCAACGGTTGAATGAAATTCTGAACAATAGATTCTTCTGAAATTCTGAATTATGTATGTAATTATGCGCTAACTCTAATCAACTTAATTGACCTACCTAACTGATCTTATACGTGCTGTATTGAACGATATTCTTCCCCTATCGATTTCTCTTGTAACTAAAGCAAAATTCTATTGTATTGTATAAATCCCGCTGACTGTGCATCTAATACAACAGATGGGACATCCTGACGATTAGAATTAAAAGCCAATACCGCTCATTGTTATTATTAATGACAGTCCCCCGGTGACGTGCCCTTCGGAAATATTTACAAAGGAACAGCGTAATCTGGCGCGCAAATGTTCACGGAGCTCTGCCGTTTGAATCTATAGAAATGAAAATTGCGGAAACTTAATATAAATCGCATAATCTAGTATGGTGCAGGGGACGTTTCGGGATGAATCTCAATCGGGGGTGAGGTAGCGGCGAGGGTCGCAGACGGCGGTCGGCCCAGGCCGGCCATCTGCTGCAAGATAATCGATATTATTTAGGAAATTTTATTACTTCATCGAAATGATGGTTTGAGTTCCTTGAATGTAATACACGAGCTGATTTTGTTATTAAGTATTATATGTATTAAGTATTATATGTATTGTAATAAGTAAATTATTAGGTATTATATTGTATTGTCTTTTCTTTTTAAATAAAATATCATAAAAGATTTATCAATATGAATAACAGTTTTTCAGTAGTTTTACGTCACGCTCGACACTTTTGTCATAGCGGTTTTTTCATTCCGAAGTGTATTTGGGTTATGCCATTGGGTAATTGCTACTTTATGCTATGGTTAAAATACTTAATCATAATATGAGTTTAATAAGCGGCATCTGTTCCGTAGTGACTTTAATTATATTATTTACTTTCTAAATTCTAGCTGTTCCTCGCAGCTTGTTCAAAGTAGTCTACGATTTTCCGAGATAAAATTAGTACTTTATGTTCTTTTTCCGGATGAAAGCTATCTCCTTGGCCTTTATCAAAATCGGTTAAGCGGTTTAGGCCTGAAAGGTGTTAGATACAGAGTTTCTTTCTCATTTATAGTACTTTAGTATGAATTTTCACGGACAGGTAGACTAGTTACTCGAGATGACTGTAGGGGCACCTGTCAAAACAGTCTAGGCAAAATTAAAAAAAAAAACATTTCAGATCTATATCATGATATATAAATACTATACAATTAGATAGAAAATCTTAAGTTACTGTACTCTATAAACCTGCGAATAATAAAGTTATACTGCCAATATGAATTGCCTTCCGCTTGTTACCAACGCTCACTAGAAGTTCAGATTGGTAAAGTTATTTGGAATCGCTATAATAATATCTAAAAAATATCAATCACTTAGCTCCGGCCTACCTGATCCTCGTAAATTTCTTTGATTAACTTCTGGGAGCAAGTTGGGTCGTGACGTGTTTGAGAATTGGACGAGTACCTGGGTAGCCAAAGTGAAATAAGTTATTTCACATCTTAAATTATTAGTTCCTAATCTTATAATATTGATATCACACGAAACACTCAGAAAATCAAATCCACTTTTAGTCACTTTACCTAGTAGGTATTGTTTTATGGGAAAGTAACTTTGTCTGTACTTTTTATATGCCTATATCGCTGAACTGATATTGAGTTAATGCTAGGAGACATCGTAAATTCTGAAGAAGGGAAGGATTTTATTTCTTCTGGTTTTCAGGGTTCCGTCCCCAAAGGGTGCAAACGGGACCCTATTACGAGGCTTCCGCTGTCGGTCCGTCCGTCCGTCTGTCAGCGGGCTGTATCTCGTAAATCGTAACGTATGGCTCCTATAGCGCGCCGAAGTCCCATCCTAAATCTATGGTAAAATAAATAAAATCTATGATTTCATATGAATTGATAGGTATAGTCAAAGGAAATGATAGAAAGTGTAGAGGTCGGTGCGCCATTTGCAATTTTCTTAGTTCCAGAGACACTCGTATGTCAAATGTGGCGCTTCAGATTAATCCTAATAATTAAGCTATCTTTTGTACAGGGAAAGCTAATCCAGTGTTAATCATACATTAATTAATTATTATTTTAGAAATCAGTGTACTCGAGACAGCAAAGTAAATGAGTCCAAACCTGTATAATACTGTCTATTGTGTGTGTGTATTCTGGGTCCAATTCTAGGTCGATTGTCCTTCCACCTAACATTTATTTCTTAATTTATTTCCATAGAATATAATATAATATTAGAAATAGAGAGTTCCATTACCCACCTTTCATCTTCAACATATTGCTTTCGTTTTATAATATCTAATGTGTATTAAAAAGGCGTGCTCATGAAATTATAACATTTGAGTTCAAACTCAACTATTATAGCATAATATTAAGGAATTAATGCTACTTAGGAGTTCCAGTGACGAGTGCCAACCTTCAACCTCAGTGAGGCTCAATGGTAACATTTATTGGCTTTTGAGTTTTTATTGCTGTAAATTTTTTGGACCAACGTGGAAGTGGTCGAAAATTCAGTTACTTATTTCGACGGAATAATACTTATACGAGCTAATAAAAAGCTTGTCAATTGCCATTAAGAGTCAAAGCACATACGTTACGTTTCAGTGATCAGCAATTTTGCGACGAGGTACATCGATTAAGTATGCATCGTGTTTTGACGACTTACTACTTACTTTTGTAACATTGAACCTTTGTTATAAATATATATCGGATGCAAAAATAGGTGATATATTTATCAAAAATATCATATAATAATTATTTTGAACCTACATAATATTATTTTTTATACTGATGGTACCTCTTAGTTGTCACTTCATATAGTTTGTTTTTGTATAAATTATTTATTTTTGCCATTAGCATTTAATTTTATTCATGCAGGCGATTTCTTACCACTTAACCTAAATTTATGCGAATGATAAGAAAATAGAGGTTAGCAGACTCAAAATAAGACTATTTCGATCGCTTGTCCCTTTAGAGCACTTTAAAACAATATCTAATTCAATAATATCGATCTAAACACCCAAAAACTGGTATTTAAGTTATGGAGCTACTTTTATAATCTTTAAAACTGCATATCATTTGGATATATTTATATTGGACGCAAGCTAGATCACTTAGCGGCAATCCTTACCATTCGATAAAATCGCGGTCACTAAGTAACTTGACATTGGATAAAACAAAAATACGCTTTCATAAAATTTTGCCGGTGATGAATTAAGATAATAAGTATTGTTAGTTGCAACATAACATGAAAACTTTTAGATTTGTATTGCCCGTGTAAGAAGGTTTTAATTTTATTATCTACTTCAAAGCCTTCTTAAGCTAAGGGCTACAGGCAAAGCTACACGAGCGTTCTGGCGTTATTGCATTGCTCTTGCGCTGCCGTTGCGGTTTACTGCACAGAAAAATTCGTGGCACCTATAGTAGAAATGTATGTGGTGCGCTGCGGCATCGCATCGCACTGCGGCGTCTTTTCGGTGCTTCTCCTGCACTTTTGTAGCGTTCTATGTAAAAAAATCTGTGGCAAAGCGCTGATTTGCAACTACCAGTCGTGTTTAATGTACATAGGTACCTACCTAAAATCCTAATAAAAGCCTCAATAGGCCAGCAGTTAAAGGTGCGGACTGAAAACTAAAAGTGAAAATTCAACGGTTCGATCTCCAGCCGTTGCACTATTGTACACAATTATACACACAAGCTTTCCACTTACTTTGAGGGGAGAAGAGAATAAATTAATCGAGTTCAGCTCGGCTTATATTCTAATAAATCCGACAAAATCA
Organism: Oeneis ivallda; assembly: GCA_029955525.1. Classification (NCBI taxonomy): domain Eukaryota; kingdom Metazoa; phylum Arthropoda; class Insecta; order Lepidoptera; family Nymphalidae; genus Oeneis; species Oeneis ivallda. The sequence continues at coordinate 15,333,044 of JARPMR010000006.1, read as the reverse complement.
CTATATTGTGGCGCCGCAACGCACCATGTGGCATTGCCGTAAGGCACGAACATATCTGTCAAATATGCGATACTACTGCCAAGTTATATATAATATAAAGAAGTATGCTCAAACTTCACAACGATAAGAAAGGAAAATTGGCAAAATGCACAAAGTATTTTCACGTACAAGCGTAACACAATGATTTATTTCGACAAACATGAGATCCCATATTTTTCTTTACATTACTGAATTTACTTGTCTGTACTACCTAACAAAGTAAAATTAATATACTCATAAAGGGTAAATACAATTTAAAATTATCCAAACATCAAACAAATTCAAAATTTATCCAACAAACAGATTTTCATCTAGAGATTTCATCGAGGTATGTATTGTTTCTGAGAAATTCCAATAAAAACAAGAAATCTTTTATCCAAATCAGCAAAGCCTATATTGACAAGCCTACATGACCTACATCTTAACATATATTTAGGATTGGTAAATCAATCCAATCAACAGAACTTAATAATATTATGTCATGTGTGGCACAACCCGAAAAAAAAAGCCGGCCAAGTGCGAGTCGGACTCGCGCACCGAGGGTTCCATACTCCAAAAGTAAAAGTAAAACGATAATATTATATTAATTTGCTTATTTATCGTTAACTTTGTTTGTAGAGGTTTATTGTTAATATAAAAAAAAGTATGCTAGTTATCGCGTTGGTTTTATTTTTCCTGTAAAATATACATAAACCTCTATTGACCATAATTATTTCAGATTTTTCGATTGGTAAACTTCGGAGATAAGGGGGGGGGGGGAACGGTATTTTTTTCGACATTTTGGCCGATTAATCAGAAACTATTATATCTAGAAATAAATAAAAACTGTTTTAGAATGCACAAGTAAAGGCCTTTCATATGATACCCCACTCGGTATAATTATCTTACTTTGAAATTTCAAACCCCTGATTTTCCCCCTTTTTTAATTAAACTAAAATAATTTTCGCGTTCATTTTATTTTTCCTGTAAAATATACATAAACCTCTATTGACAATAATTATTTCAGATTTTTCGATTGGTAAACTTCGGAGATAAGGGGGGGGGGGGGGGAACGGTATTTTTTTCGACATTTTGGCCGATTACTCAAAAACTATTATATATAGAAATAAATAAAAAACTGTTTTAGAATGCACAAGTTAAGGCCTTTCATATGATACCCCACTTGGTATAGTTATCTTACTTTGAAATTTCAAACCCCCGATTTTCCCCCTTTTTTAATCAAACTAAAATAATTTTCGCGTTGCTTTTATTTTTCCTGAAAAATATACATAAACCTCTATTGACCATAATTATTTCAGATTTTTCGATTGGTAAACTTCGGAGATAAGGGGGGGGCGGAACGGTATTTTTTTCGACATTTTGGCCAATTAATCAAAAACTATAATATATAGAAATAAATAAAAAACTGTTTTAGAATGCACAAGTAAAGGCCTTTCATATGATACCCCACTCGATATTGTTATTTTACTTTGAAATTTCAACCCCCCGATTTTCCCCCTTTTTTTATCAAAACTAAAAATAATTTTCGATTTTTCTTTATTCCAATGATTTTTGGCCACTATTATACACAACTATGCCAAATTTCATGTCTATAGCTTTAATAGTTACTGAAATAATCGACTGTGACAGACGGACGGAGAAAGTCTCACCATAAGGGTTCCATTTTTACCATTTTGGTATGGAACCCTAAAAAGGTCCAAGGTCAGCAAAAAGCTACATTATACAGTTAACTAAATTATTAGTACATATACGTATACAAGACCAGCGGTCGCCCGCGACTTCGTCCGCGTAGAATTTCTGATTTTCTATGAGATTATAAAAAGATAAATTTTCCCGCTGCAAAAAGCCTATCGAAAAAAGTACTACCGCTAATAAAAACCGCGATACCCACGGATATCGCAATTTCAATGTATTTTTATTTTTGAAAATTTCGTCCTCTATTTTACCACACTCAAGAGGTGATTTTCTAAAATAACTTATAGGTAGAGTATATTTTTATTACTTAAAAACCAAGTTTCCGAAAGTTCACGAAAAAACGTTTTTCATGTCTTTGACTTCAAAAACATAGGATTTTCATATTCCCCATTTCAATCCTTTTAGGATGGATTTTCTCAAACCTTTTCTTTGCTGATGTCTTCCCCATTCCCATTCAAATTTCATCTCCTATTTTACCACCCATACGGGGGAATTTTTCATAATAACTTATATAAGTACAGATTTTTATTATTTAAAACTAGTTACCTAAATCCCGATTTTCAAACCTCAAATTTTAAAAACATTTTCATCAATAGCCTATAACAGTCCACTGCTGGACTAAAGGCCTCTCCCAAGGGGAGGGTTTGCCCATAATCACCACGCGGGGCAGACGGATTGGTGATCGCAGTAGATGGTAGTAGTAGCACAGAGGACGCTGCTGCCCGTTCTCCGCTATATTCCCTTAGTCGCCTCATATGACACCCGCGGGAAGAGCAGGGGTGGTGACAACTGTATTCTGATCTGCCGTCACCACACGGCACATAAACATAGGACTTTCATATAACCTTCCAACCCCCATTTCACCCCCTTAGGAGGGGATTTTCGTAAAAATTCTTAGCTGACACCTACCCTCTAGAAAGAACTTATGTTCCAAAGGAGACGTTTCAAATCTGGCCAACTCTTGTACGGTACCTTAAAAAATTCAGGAAAATCTATTATTCTCGGGAAAAATAAAATTATTGAGTTTAAACAAATACTTTAGTTGTACAAAAATATTTTCTATTAATTATTATTATGATCGATTTTCAATATGGCGTCGCTGGCGTCGTATGGAAACGCATGGAACTAGGAATTACGGTTTGACGTAAACTGACCGCTTGTCAATTAATCGATCAACATGGAACTAATAAGAACTAATAAGTATTAGATCCATGTCGATCAATGATTACAGTCGATCGATTTTATTCTCTTTGGATTCGTAAGCTTGAGGTAAGCAAGCTAAAAGCTTGCAGTAAATAAAGCCGATTTTGTACATACTACACTACTACACCCACAATTGACATTTCTGTCAAAGTTAAAACGAAATGAATGACATGCTACCGCCATGATGAATTTTCGTTAGGTGTTGCAATTCTAAGCAGAAATACTTGTTTTGTACAAACAAGAAAAGCCATTTTAAAGAAAATATATACTTAAAAACTGTTTTATGTTTTCTGGACTATATTTAGGTATACCGTACAAGGTCCTAGCCCAGGGCTCATATAATGATAAAACATCTCCTTTCAAGTTAACAATAACAATAATTAAAACTTTCCTATAAAAACTTTCATCCCCTATTTTACCAACCTTAAGGGAGGATTTTCCAAAATAACTTATACAAATCTTTATTGACCGAGCGAAGCGAGGTCTCTGAGTCTACTAGAGCAAATTTGCACTTGTCCGTCCGTCCGTCTGTCAGAGCCTTATAACTTTTGAATTACTGAACGTAATTACTTCAAATTTAGATAGGTATGATATGTAAACTGATGGCCTTCAGCCGAATATTGCATAAAAAATTATAAAAATCTTTATTTCAGGGGGGCTCTCATAGAAGTGAATGCGAAGGAAAATATTTTTGTTGCCTTTCATAGACTTGCAATATATCTTTTTAAAGACAATTTTGAACAGAGTACAAAAATATATTTTTTTTAATTTTTCCCTTAAAATCCACGAAATGGGGGGGCTTTCAAAATGGAGATTTAATACGCTCGCTTGAAAACGCTCTCTAGCAAAATCAGCTATGTATTTTCTAGCTGAACTTATTTTTTTATCACTTCACTTTCACTTGTATCCTGTACTTGAACAACAAATACTAAAATTATATGAATATTATAAAGAAACGAGATTATTTAATTTTTAATGGGCATTAGTAATTTTCACATAGCTTCACAATAATGCTAATAGATGGCGCAGTCATTAACTATTCCATGGAACTAGGAGTTACGACTACGATCTATCCCAAAAACAGTTTTGCGTCGACCATTATTATTTAGGTATATAATATATTATCATATTACTCAATTAAAATTATTATTTAATTAAATATCAAACTTCAATTAATTATTAATTACTACACTAGCTGATGCCCGCGACTTCGTCCGCGTAGATTTAGTTTTTAAAATCCCTCTTCAGTAGTTTTCAAGTTTGTCCCGAACATACATCGTGACACGAGATTTTTATATAATTAAGTATACAGATAAGAACAGGGATTATTTTCGTTATTGCGATGAACAAGAAGCTGTATGTATACTTCTTGGAGATGAACGTTACGATCGCCTGCATCTTAAGCATCTTTACTTGGGACACTTAAATGGTTCGTATAGCGCCATCTAGTTTCATCGTTGTGAAACTTGCTTGATATGGGCACAGAGTAACGAAGGTAAGGTTCATACAGAGGTTCGACGAAGCCGTCTAGACAGGGCAATCGTGCGGTGGGTGCGGTAAGTGCGGAGCGAGGTACGCTCCCATGTAAGTCTCAGTTACCTGGGAGCTATAGTAAAGGGTTGACATATTATTAAGCTTGCGTAAAATTTTTAATAATCCTTCCTTACTCTGCCATAATATTATAGTTAATTAATTGAAGTGCACATTATTATGTATTATAATTATATTATTACTTATGAAACGAACTCACTATGGTACATACAACGTGTGCTGTTGCAAATTGTACTTCATCTTCATACATAAACTAGCTGATGCCCGCGACTTCGTCTGCGTGAATTTAGTTTTTAAATTGCCTCGGGATCTCTTTGATTTTGCGGGATAAAAAGTAGCCTGTCACTCTTCAGGTCAACTATAGGTATCCTTGCAAAAATCACGTCGATCCGTAGTTCTGTTCGGGCGTGATTGAAGGAGAAACCATCACACTATATATAATATTTCACATATAAAGTGCAAGTGCATATAGTTGACGTGGTTTTTTACACAGGTAATGTTGAGGACCTGGAAAATAACACAGGCTACTTTTTGTCCCGGGAACATAGGTACATTTAAACGACGGCGCCACTACAAAGTCTATAATTTATTGTTGATTTTTCGATAAAATTTAAATGGGACCACCTGGGACCCTTTGAAACAAAAAAGAATTTTTCAAATCGGTTCAGGTGTCGTCGAGTAATCGGTGAGCATACATAAAAAAGATTCCGTTAAATTGAGATCCTCCTCCTTTTTTGAAGTCGGTTAAAATAATAATAAAAATTAGTTTAAATTCAACGAAGTTATGGAGTAAAACAGTCAAAATAGTTCAACCCCTATCTCAGAGAACATCCATCCATCCATCCATACATCCCTATACTACAACTACACAAACATACATCCGTATACAATATACATCCATCCTCACAAACTTAACACTAACTTAACAACATTAATAATATTAGTGGGATAAGTAGGATCGAATATAGTTAATGTAGTTATTGGAGGGGGAGGATACAAACATACATACATACATACACATAGATATGTACATACATGCATGCGTACATACATACATACAATATACATACATACACACACACACACACATACATACATACATGCATACTTGCATACATACATGCATACACACATAGATATGTACATACATGCATGCGTACATACATACATACATACATATATACATACATACATACATACAATATACATACATACACACACACACACATACACATACATACATACATGCATGCATACATACAAACATGCATGCATGCATATTACCGCATAATTTAAGGATAAATATGTGAAAAGTAGGGAGCGGGTATCCCGCGGGAACTGTTTGTTTTCCCGGGATAAAAAGTAGCCGTTGTTACTTTTCAGTTCCTCAACTATGCCTATCCCAAAAATCACGTCAATATGTAACTCCCTTAGCACATAATTGATAAAAATGTGAAAGTATCATACGAATATCCCGCGGGAACTGTTTCTTTTCCCGGGATAAAAAGTAGCCTTTTCACTTTTCAGGTCCTCAACTATGCCTATCAAAAAAACTATGTCAATCTATAACTCCGTTGGCGCATAATTGAAGGATAAATATGTGAAAAGTAACAAACGAATAACCTGCGGGAACTGTTTGTTTACCCGAAATAAAAAGTAGCCTTTTCACTTTTCAGGTCCTCAACTATGCCTATTCAAAAAACAACGTCAATCTGTAACTCCGTTGGCGCATATTGAAGGATTAATATGTAAAAAGTAGCATACGAATATCCCGCGGGAATTGTTTGTTTTTCCGGGATAAAAGTAGCTTTTTCTCTTTTCAGGTCCTCAAATATACCCATACAAAAAACCACGTCAATCTGTAACTCCGTTGGCGCATAATTGAAGGAGAAATATGTGAAAAGTAGCATACTAATATCCCGCGCGAACTGTTTGTTTTCCCGGGTTTAAAAGTAGCCTTTATCACTATTCAAGTCTTCAACTATGCCTATCCAATAAACCACGTCAATCTGTAACTCCGTTGGCGCATAATTGAAGGATAAATATGTGAAAAGTAGAATACTAATATCCTGCAGGAACTGTTTGTTTTCCCGGGATAAAAAGTAGCCTTTGTCACTTTTCAGGCCCTTAACTTTGCCTATACAAAAAAAACACGTTAATATAAAACTCCATTGCGCGAATTTTGAAGGACAAATGCGTAAAAAATAGCGATGCTATCCCGCAGGAACTGTTTACTTTTCCGGGATAAAAAGTAGCCTATGTGCTATTCCAGACTATAATCTATGTCTGTGCCAAATTTCAGCAAAATCGGTTCATTAGTTGTCGCGTTAAAGAGTAAGAAACATCCATCCATCCATCCATCCATCCATCCATCCAAACATCCATACATCCATCCTCACAAACTTTCGCATTTATAATATTAATAGGATTTTGTATATTTTTTATTCGCGTCGATAGATGACGATTTGTACAGATGCCCTTAACCCGTTTTCACTCGTTAGTACCTACATAATAATTCAATGTTTTCACTAAAGTTCCCTAACCTTTACGGGCTACCTATGAAGTTAGGTGATGATTTCTGTCAACTTCTTTATCACGATCCTGTACGGGTCACCTAAAAGGACATTGGGACGGATGTTAGGACTTAGGAATGTATTTAGGAGCTACCTTCGTAAAGAGACTCCTACATAGGGGATGATTTAGGTATGTTTGGTGAAAACGGGCATAATAATAATGTCAGTTTTGGTCGTCATGTATCGATTGAATGAATAATCATGGGATACCGTTACCGCGAGGTCTCACTTCGGGGCGAACCACTAGTTATTTTAAGTTAATAATCTAAATGCCGATTTTCTTATGTCTAACTTCACAAACATAGGACTTTCATATAACCTTCGAAACCCCATTTCACCCACTTAGGAGCGGGTTTTCTCAAATCCGTTTCTTAGCTGACATCTACGTCCTAGAAGGAATCTACCTTCCAATTTTCAAGTTTGTAGGTTTTATAGTTCCTGAGATCTCGTGATTATCAATCAGTGAGTGACCTTTCGCTTTTATATCTTAATATATATAAATTACGTGTCACGTTGTTTGTCCGCGATGGACTCCTAAACTACTTAACCGATTTTGATCAAACTTCGTAACTATCTGTAATTTGGTGCAACTTGAAAGATAGGATAGTTTTAGTAGTTATTTGTTTTTAACCCCCGACGCAAAAAGAGGGGTGTTATAAGTTTAACGTGTCTGTCTGTGTATCTGTGTATCTGTGTATCTGTCTGTGGTAGCGTAGCTGCCAAACGGATGAACCGATTTTCGTTTAGTTTTTTTTGTGTCATAGATAATTTTTATTTATATAGGTAAGTTGGCGGTACGAAGTTCGCCGAGTCAGCTAGTAATATATTATATAGATTGATACATTGCTTTATGATAACAGAAAAAAATCAACACAGTGACAGATCAAGAAAAAAACTTGTTGAAAAGGAAACGGTCAATAAACATCTACGTGAACAAAACTTGACTAATCATGCTAACTGATATTGTGTGACGTGCGAAAGCAATAAATTTGCCATTTGAGTCATTTCACGGTAAATACAGTTACCTACAGCAAAGAAGGTAATATCCCCTTAAGGTTAAAAAGTTAATTTAAAGTTAATAGATACATGATGATTTTTAACCGACTTCAAAAAAGGAGGAGGTTCTCAATTCGTCGGAATCTTTTTTTTTAATGTATATTCACCGATTCATAATATCAGCAGTGATAGCCTAGTGGTTAGGACTGTGATCTCCTATTCGGGGGGTCGCAGGTTCGATCCCGGGTGCGCTCTGACCTCGTACAGTACCTCTGACTTTTCGGAGCTTTTAAGCAATTAAATATCACTTGCTTTAACGGTGAAAGAAAACATCAAGAGGAAACCTGCACACCTAAGAGTTCTTCATAATGTTCTTGAAGGTGTGTGAAGTCCGCCAATTCGCATTGGGCCAGCGTGGTAGACTATGGCCTATAACCTCTCTCCCCTCCTCTCCTCCTCTCTAACCCTTTTCTGAGAGGAGACCTGCGCTCAGTAGTGAGCTGTTGATGGGTTGCTAATGATGATGATGAATGATGATTCACCGATTATTACTCGAAGACGCCTGAACCGATTTGGAAAATTCTTTTTTGTTTCAAAGACTATACTTCCCAGGTGGTGCCATATAATTTTATCGAAATCGGTAGAGCGGTTTTTAAAATATCAACAATAAATTATATACTTTGTTTAGTGTTTTTTAAAATGAATAGTTATAAGATTTATAAAATGAATTTTTATATTAAATTATACTTACTTAAACTTACTATAAATTGAACATAATTACATACTTATCATATTTACATATTTATCTGTCTAATTTACTCTATTTTTGTTCCGCAGGCTATAAGGGCTCCGAACACACCTCTAATTTTCGGAGTTTTGTCCAATTAAATATCACTTGTCAAACGTGTGAAGAAAAACATCGTGAGGAAACCTGCATGCCTGAGTTCTCTATAGTGCTCTCAAAGGTGTGTGAATCTTCCAAGTGGTTGACCAAGGAAGATGAGGGCCTAATGCTCATCCTCCTTATTCGGAGAAGGCATGTGAGATGGGTTGATTGATGATATTAAGATTTAGGTGGTACGAATTTCACAAAAGCTGGTATGGTATTGGGTGGGTGCCTATAACTACTGACGTCAATGCCTCCAGCCAGTGGTTATTTTCGAGAAGCGAACAGGCTCGTAATTAGATACCTATACGTATTTCCCCAATCGGTGCGTGTTGCGATGTCTGAATGGTGAATCACAGGCGGGCGCGAGCGCGGGCGCGAGCGCGGGCGCGATCGTGGACGCGGGTGGGGGTGACTGAGCGGGTGCGGAGGCTGTGCGGACGCAAAGCGCGACGCGACGCGATAGCAGCTTGCAGAGCTCCAACATTCCATGCGATCGTTGCCTCCACACACTCGCAACCGCTCTGATGCAATATTCAACTTTACTTCGTCCTTGCAATGCCGTAATTCGTTACAACAAGTTTAATCGCCGCGTATCGTCTTTATCTTTTTCTTCGCTACAGGTTCTATATCGCTGGACTCAAACCCAAGGCCATTTTGGCGCCCTTAATTGTGTTAAGTCTGGATATGACGGATGACGCTATTAAATAAGTTGGGGCTGTGTGGCAGTGACTGCTGGGAATCAACTTTTTGTGACGCATATTCTCGTCGTGTACATAATGTATTGGGAACAAAAAGGAGCAAAATTTTTAATGTTTAGTGGAGTATGTTAACGTTATACAAATAAAGTGGCGAGCGTCTGTCATGTTGAGTGGCAAATTGGCGTCGTCTCCGCATTTGTTCCACGCCGCCGCGCCGGTCGCCGCTCGCCGGCCGCGCCTTGCTTACCACTGTCTATGTCAATGCCGTTCGTTCTCCTAACTAAGAAAACAAACTAAGTTTAAACGAAACATGCTCATAATACAATATTATTTATTTATTTTTATCATTATTTTATCTTCTGTGAAACAGTATCGGGGTTCGGTACTGACTGACATACGACGCTTAGTCTAAACCTTTGGATCTGGTAGGAACTGAAATAGTTATATTATACTATGCGTAGATTATGTAATTTGTAAAGCTGCCCACATCGTTAAAAATTAAAAGTTATTAAAAATCTGAAAATCTGGTTACCTGAGTTCGTGAGTTCGTTTTCGGGTATGAAAGGTAGCCTAATATCACTCTCCTAGTCCTCAACTATGCCCGCATGCAAAATCAAGTTGATCCGTAGCTGTGCTGCAGTTTGATTAAAAGACAAACAAATAAACGCACTTTCGCAATATAATATTATAGAAGGGATATAGCAGGGATACACGTCATATCTATTGTTAAAAAAGCAGACGTCAGAGAGATATTAAACGCCACATGCGATGAAGATTAGCGTCATACCTTGAAATCGCAATTTTCGCGTACGTATTTGCATATGAATCCGTAAGGCACTTGTGCGCTCAGCTCGTGATCACGATCTAGATCACGCCATTTGTAAAAAAATCTATGTGCGTTGCATAGTAAGTGAGCGTAGACGGCTCGATAACCGATAACCCCTAACGTGACCGTATGTATTCGCGCGATAGCTTAGTTTAGAACTGCCGTTACTTGCAAAATTGCGCACATAATCCTCCTTGCTTCGGAGTACGGCAGCTTACCGCTTTATAATATCTAACTTGAATCTATTTCTAATTTTAGATGCCAATGAAATTCTGATTGTAATAGCTGTGGAAATCGCTTGTTTCAAATCAAAGCTAATACGGTTACAACTCTATTCGTATTGCTGTCAAAAAACATCATCCCTACATTCGGAACGTGATATGATGATGAAGCAGTGATAGCCTAGTGGTTAGGACTGTCGTCTCCTATTCGGGGGGTCGCAGGTTCGACCTGGTTACGCACGTCTGACTTTTCGGAGTCAAGTGCGTTTAAGCAATTAAATATCACTTGCTTCGACGGTGAAGAAAAACATCGTGAGGAAACATGCACATCTGAGAGTTCTTCATAATGTTCTCGAAGGTGTGTGAAGTCCACCAATTCGCATTGGGCCAGCTTGGTGGACTATGGCCTTTAACCCTTCTCTGAGAGGAGACCGTTGATGGGTTGCTAATGATGATGAATGATGAATAAAACTACAAGAATTTATAGTTTCGCCAAGTCCATCCGTCTTCTGTCCGTCCGTCCGTCTGTCCGCGGTCTAGTGCAGAGACTATTGGTACTAAAGAGCTGCAATTTACTAATTTGGCATTTATACAATATATTAATATCGCCGACAGAGTTGTACAATAAAATGTTGAAAAAAGCTATTATTTTGGGTACCTAATCCCTACACGTATTAGGAGGGATGATATTTTTATTACTTATCTATTCCAGTGTGTTTGTGTGGGGTGTCGTTGGATAGGTCTTTCAAAAACATTGAAGGTACGAAAAAAGAACATTTTTTCGATTGATGGATCCGTTTGCGAATCCGTTACTATAGGGCATTAAGAACCAGTGGTAAACTCATCGAAGATTCAAAAGCATTGTAAAAAAGTTTATTTAAATTAAAAACATTTGTATTCTATTCTAAAAACCATTGATTTTAGATATGTGAAAAGTATCCACGATAGTAGTACATAATATATAAATACATATATAACGAAGTTTAAAGGAAAACTATCACGGGTAAGTAGACCATTTACTTAGTAACTTTTAAAAGTAAAAAATCCATAATAAATGACTAAATGGCCACTTTTTGAATAGAAGCATTCTCTAGTTTGCGGAATCCTTTAATAATAATACATATAATCAAGGACATACTGCATTTGTGGTTACAAATGGTTGGTTTTCATACAGTTAATAGTTTTATCGTAACTTAGTAACATTGAGCTGTCATAAAATATTTTTCGTACCACTTGCTCAAAAAAGTGACATTCTGTGCCACAAAAAGCGAACATAACAATAGTCATTTTTAATCCGTTAAAAACAGGGAAAGAAAATTGTACTGAATTTCATTCATCCTCTAGGGGGAGAATGTGATTTAAATTTGGAATACTTACCGAAATTTATACTGAACTACATCTGTGTTTACACCATTGAGTTTGTATATAAAGCATTATACATCTTTTTGAAAAAGGACGTGCATTTATTATGCAGTTATGATTATTAAATAAAATTACGAAAACCGACGAGGCCGTATGAGCTTGATGCCTTTGCTTTTCCGACAAAAAAATATTAGTCTAGGAATTTGCCGCGTTTTTGTTTTCTTCAAATACATAAGGTAAGGCGCATACATACAACTTTTACATCGACTAAACTATTTAGTCGAGTTGTGTACTTTTCGTGAATTCCATACAATCAAAAGCAAATCGTAAGGCTTTTTGATTTTTTTGTCGAGCAACTATCGTGTTGATAGTTTGCGCACATTCTATGATCGCAGTACATTTCCATAAACTTATGAAACACAACTAAATAGTTGTTCAACTAAAAGTTGTATGTTTGCGCTAGGCCTAAACGTTAAGTTTATTTTATAATATAATAAGTTAATGTTCTAAAAATACGTTACGATGTTAAATCAAAGCGACAGTGACAGTGAATTGTCAGATTCCATCAGTGCAAATGGTCAGACGCAAGAACAGAGAAATACTCAAATCAACTCATCAACAATAAATGTACCAAACAAAAATGTAACTCTCTCTATCAATAACTGGACCAATGTTTCGAATGTTAACTTTTACTTTTAATTATTGTCATTATTTTTAATAAATGCTTATCTCATATTATTATTGTGTTAATTTTTTCGCAAATGGTACGAAAAGTAGAGTATTTTCCTCGGCGATAAAGCTGTCTTAGTCTTGGGTGAACTTAAATCCCTCACTACACTCAGGACTCGTCTTAAATACCTCGCTTCGCTCGTGATTTAAGTTTTTAACACCCTCGCTACGCTCGGGAGTAAACCTCGAGTCCTTCGTTACGCTCGCGATTTAAATCGTCACCCGCGACAGAAGACACTGCTTTATCCCCTTGGTTAATAATCTACTATTTCATCATACCTATTTGAAAAACGAATATTGGCTTCAGAGGATAGCGGGAGCAAAATTTAATTTTAACCCCATGGGAGCAAAATTTAATTTGAACCCCATGGGAGCAAAATTTAATTTAACCCCATGGGACTTTTCATTTCTCTCTTCTGATTGGTCCGCGTTCATGCTTTAGTATGTGTATTGGTACTGCGTTCGTTGCAGAAACCTGCGTCGATCGCTCATTCCGTTCGAAATTCAAAAAATGTTTGAGAAGCTGTTGTCTTCGATAAGTCACGTGATCAATTTGTCCCGTTGTTGTTGTGCCCGCTGACGGACGGACGGACGGACGGACGGACAGCGGAGGCTTAGTAATAGGGTTCCGTTGGTATGGAACCCTAAAAAGAGACGCAAGTATTATATCCTAACATAAATCTCGTTCTAACTCTCTTTAATCTCGTTTAAACTCAGTCTTGAGTACGTAGTACTATTATATATTCTGTGGTCTTGAGTTAGAGCTGAGTGAGAGTGCCATCTATAAATCTCACACGTGTCGGTAACTCGGTAGAGTCAGTAGCGCCGCGCTTCGCAAGGGCTGCAGGGCGGCGGGGCGGCGCGGGCGGAGGGCGGCGGGGCGAGGGATGAGGAGGAAGCGGCGGCGCGGCGGGCACCGGGCGAGGCTGCTGCGAGTGTCCGGTGCCGGACTAACCCGTCGCTCCAGGTCAGCGCTCCAGCGGGCTATTTATAGAGGTGCCCCTTAAACAGAGTAATTATTTATTGATTAGCACTGCGAGGAATAGGGGATTGCGTTTCTGATAGCAATCGCGCAAACAAGAATCGTAGCTGGCGCCGCGAGTCCTCGCGCCTGCCAGCCTCGCGCATACTGAGCTCGCGTATGCCTTACCTGACTAGCTATTAGTCTAAGTAGGTACCTATTTTACAATTAGGAATGGTATCTTTTTGAGATGGGAGCCTTCTTTATTGGACATTGTACTAGAATGGCGCTGTTCAGCTGTGCATATTCTCTAAACAAAACTTAAACTTGTCTAAAAACAATGTTTTCCTTTTTGAAGGCAACATTCCAAAAGTGATAGCGCCATCTTGTCAATTCAGTTTAGTTTAAAGATTGTGTAGGTACAAGTTATACAACCCAATTAGCTCGATTTAAAGATATATTTCCATAAAAAGAGAAAATGATTTAAAGATTGGCTTTAATCTTCAAAAATGTTTTATTACTCTATTACAAGTTTATCTATTGTCTTAAATTCAGGTATATTAAGTAGTTAAGTTGCTGCTACAATGTTATTTTTTTTTGTTTACCTACTGCATAAACGGACACCGATAAAAAACCATGGATGCAACCATACGTGTCGAGGCTCACGTTTCGTACATGCGTCTGTTAGAAACTCCACTCATTATAGGCAACTCTTTATTTTAAAGTATTAGGATCTGAAAGAATTGTTTATTTTTTTATCCTTGGCTGATATAATAATGACCCTAACCTAAAGGCAGGATGGTAATTATATAGCCGATGCGTCCAAACAAGGGAAAAACCCAGACCTCAGTCGATTTAGGATAGATCGTTTCCCAAATTAAGCCAGTCATTTGAACCGACTAAGACTGGCTCGCGAAGTGGTCGTTGACACCGCTACGCCAAACAGGTCAAGTGTACTTGGCCTATTGTATCTCAATTCATAGTGAACAACTTTTTTATTGACTTTTCTGTGCCACTCTAGCATTGAAAGTAAATGTAAACTTCCTTCTCCATCCATAAATCATGCGCAAAGCCATGTCAAAAATTGTGACCAATCTAGGAAGTAGGAGGTACCTACTTATGGGTATAATCAGTAACTTCTAATTCTGTATAAATCTTTGCATGATATGCCTACTAATATTATAAAAGAGAAAGCGTTTGCTTGTTGGTTTGTCCTACAATCATGCAACAACAGAGCTGCGGATCTACGCGTTTGAACTTTGATTAATTTTACTATCCGCCTTTGTAGCAATAACAAGTTTCCATGCCTGTACGTTTCAACTTTTAATTTCTGAATAGGTAAAATGGAGAGTTCCTTGGTTTAAAAGATACCCTTAAAACAGCATGTTGGTAACACATTCGGGTAGAATTTCAGATAAGTAGTGTGAATTAGGGAGCCTAGATGCTTTAGACTAGCCTTTATGTCAAGAGCCTTTATGTTGCCGGAGGCAATTTTTTTGCAAAACCAAAATCGTCACAATATTTCGAAGTTTTATTCTGAATCACTTTGATAAACTTCATGACGCGTAAAATCATAACGAGCTTGAGAATTACTAAACACAGAGAATAAATTAAACAGTTTAATGTGCGGAAATGTGAAAACCCGTTATAAGTATCTACCTCTAAAATTTATGTCTATTTAGGCATAAAATTAAGCAAGCGTAAGCGATTATTCGCTCAGTACAAGAGCGAGTTCAAAAGAGTTCATTCTTGCAATTTATATATACATAGTTACTAATAATAATCAACCTTAATGCAAACACGTAATAAAAATAAATTGCAGAAATAAGATACAAATTAACTATCACATTATTACCTCGGTAGATTATGTAGATGTTAACTGCAGTTTTACTGGACTTGACCGGTTCTTAATAGGTAAATTCGTGGAAGGTGCAAGGTATTAGGTATCTCTTGGTCCCTATAAACGTAACATCCTTAAAGAACCTTCAAGAAAGTTGACTAATAAATATAAAATGCGTCTACCTCTGGCTGAACTCTTTTTATTTTAAACTTCGTTGAGTCACAACGCGTACCTACTTAGGTAAAACGAAATATCTACCGTAGTATTTCAAAAGCCGATCATACTAAAAACTTATTCCACGAACATAATATTTTAATGACGTCGGTAAATAATATTAGTCTCATAATGATCTGTTACAGGAATTTCGATATCATAGCTAAGGTAGATGAAATGGTTTTGTACGTTCAGTTCAGGTATTTGGTTTCTCCAAACTTGCCCGCAATTTCGATCGTTTTAAAAGAACCTTTGATCTTTCGGGATTAAAAGTATTCTAAGTCCGTTCCTAGGATACAAGTCATCTCTGTGCCTTTCGTCAAGGTGTTTAATTATACGTCAAAAACTGAAGACATAGATTTAGGATTGTTAGTTGCTACGAGGAACGTAGAGACTACCCATCCTAAATATACCTATGACTGAAGATTTGGGGGCTATTAAAGTCGCCGCTTTAAAACTTTTTTGTCCCGGAGTCTATCTCAAAAACGCATTAACATTAAAAGCTGTAATTTTAAGCTGTTTAATTTCATATGCTGTAGTTAAAAAAATACATACTAGTTTCATCACTCAATTTTCAAAAAGAATGATCAATCAAAAAGAAAATAAATTCATTTTTCCACTCAAACCTTCCACTATTTGACAACATTCTGCTCTCCTGTTCATAATAATCTTAAAGTTGTTAGTAAGTATACAGAATCAAAAGCAAATATTATTAAAAAAAGTCTTTTAGGTAAGTATAGTTACTTACCTACATATGCTAAAGCAATTTGAGACGAATTTTGCAAGCAGTAACCACTCAATAAATTGATATTAATAGATGTGCAATCGAGTTCGGCTGGTTAAAGGTATTCGTGGGCCGGGTGTACGCGTTCTGGGGTGGACAAAATCAATAGTCCGTACCTACGAATAAGCTACCACTACATTCACAATTTGCACACATTGCAAATCTTTATTTGGCTTATATCCGATCTCGTTTACCCAAAGTTATTGTCTTTTGAGCAGGTGGCGCTTTCAGCAAATTTTAGGTGCTTTCTCGTAAGAATATTGAGGGGTGAATATCGTATTTTTTATATTCTTTTTTCGCTGTTTCAAGGGACGATGTTGATGCGGGGTGGTTTCATTAATCATGATTTATTGAGTGGTTTTCTGGGGGACTAGGTAAATACACGCGCAGGGATCCATTGTTTGATATTTAAAATGAGACATTTGGTCCTTGGTTAAAAAGAATAAAGAAAAAGAAATAAACCTTAAAAAAATAATCTAAGAAGTGAGTTTGCTTCTTTTCCTTTAACAAAATGCAGACTCTTAACTCCTCCTTGCTTGTTTGCCTCTTTCTTTTATCTAAATGTAAGTACTAAGATGGATGATGTATCCAGTATATTAAGTATTAGTATTAGTAGTAAGCTCGTAACTTCGTTAGCGTTGAATGTGAGGGTGTTGTTCACATGAATGAAGTTCTAAATTATGGTGATTACCACATTGAATTCCACATGGAAATTATAAGCAAAATACAAAGACCTTTTTTACACAAAGGCTTTTTAGACAAAGGCTTTTACCAGTTTCAAAATATGAACGTGGAAATAATAACCAACTTTATTTCGAGTAAAAACATATCGATGATCAAGCCTGAATTGTGAAAGTGCACGGCAGCAAAACAGCTTTGTATTACAAAGACATCACTCTCGCAAACTTATTTGATTTTGTTTCATTGGATGGCTTGTGTTTGAGCCACAATTGAAGTTGGTAGTTCTTTCCAAGTTCATTTGGAACATTAGAGAAGAAAAGAAAATATAGTTCCTGAAATGATAGTAAGTATTTTGATTTTGTTCTTTTCAGAGTGAATTATTCTGTCTACATTGATATTTGGTATAGTAAAATTATTAACTTAGACATGATTGATAAATGTTTTGAATTATTCTGTTATTAGCATAAAGAGTGACGGGTAGCTCAGGTCACGACTGCTTTTTTCTCTAACTCAATCAACCAAAGATCTACATTTATTTGAATCTTTAGCTCTACTTAGTGTAACTCTTTATTTAGATAGACTAACTTCTGCCCACGACTCTGACGCTTGGCTTTATGTTTTTTTCTAACCTAACCTGGATTACTGAGCTCCGGGCCGCTCCCGCCACAGCCTTCTAACCTTATTAACATATGAGGATTTCCGGGTGTATGTATTTCTTGGATGGTTATAAATAATGACCAACCAAGTGAAAACTAGATTTGCTAATGATTAAAAACAAATAAGAAAAGCGCACTGTCACGATTTCGTGAGTGAGATTCGAACCTGCGACATCATACATTTTCCGGCAAGGAAGGCTGCTTGCTCGCTGCGCTGTACAAGGTTGCTTGGGAAATTCTAAAATGTTGAACGCTTACTGAAATATGACGTGAAATCCATGTTTTTGCTCACTCAAAAAAGCGCGCAACGCGCCTAAAGAAGTTTTCACATCAAAAAAGAAACCATGAAGGCTGCAAAGAAAAGGATTTCCGGGTGCAAATATTATATTTAAATTTGCACCCAGAAATAAATGCAAATGCAAAAAAATTTTGGAATCCGAACCACACATAAGCAACGAAAGTTATATATATCTAATTTTGCAATCAGCTTTTTAACAAAGTGTTAGCTTGCTAACTAACTATTGGCCGTGGTGTAATCTGGTCAACACACCGAAGGCGCGATTCGTGAGAGGGGACCGAACCCCGCTGTTCTCAGAATTTTTGGTATGTGCTTAAAAATTTATGCATTAATTTATTTTTATTTTATTTATTTATTTTATTTACAATTAGTACATATTTTCTTTGTTTCCTTAGCGCCCTTAAGCGTTGACGGCTTGTGACGGTTTGTTTGTTTAATTGTACCGAATAGGCTCTGTAACTACTGGACCGATTTTAACCATTTATTCACCAATAGAAAGCGGGATTATCGGGAAGTAACATAGGCTACAAAAAAGTCCCCGAGGGAATAAATCTAACTATCGTCTTTAAATCACAATAGTAGCTTTTGTGTTCTAAAATTTAAATAGATCGCCTTTATTATCGTAGTATTGATTCTTCCTTACCAATAGATATTATTATAAATGCGAAAGTGTGTTTGTATGTTGGTTTGTCCGTCAATCACACTGCAACAAAGCTACGTATTGACGTGATTTTTTGGATAGATATAGTTGAGAACCTGGAGGGTGACATAGGTATCCCGGAAAATCAAAAAAATTCCCGCGGAATTTTAAAAACTAAACGAGACGAAGTCGCGGGCATCAGCTAGTTCCTCTATATTATACATAAACATATACTGTGGCTGTGACAAAATAACCTTATCGCGTAATAGACAGACACTTCAATTTTATTCATCTGTATGTATAGATTTAGCACAGATTATTTATACACGATCATAGATCATGCTAGTGATTCTGAGATCGCATTTATCGTGGCTTGCACACAGACAGGATCACTAGACCCAATGTAGGTATGACTTGGTATGACTTGCTAGAGATTGGACGCACGCGAATCTCAAGCATATTTCAACGGTTAACTATCAATCATATTTCTGCTACAGTTATCTAAGTCTTGAAAAAATTGTGTCACATTGCGGATGGTTAGAAAATACCCTAATAATGAATTAGCATAGTAATGTTTTGGCCGTTATGTTGGGATTGAGACCACTTTAATTATTAATGTAAGCAAGTATTGCATGAGTATGTTATATTATCTTTGGTTCGGTAGGTATATGTTATTATAATTAGCTGTGGGATTCTCATTTAAACGGGATTTTCACGGGCAGGTAGAGGATACGGTGAGTAAGTTGGGCTATATTGTATCGGAAATATCAAGCACTAGATGATGCCCGCGACTTCGTCCGCGTGGATTAAGGTTTTTTAATTCCCGCGGGAACTCCTTAATTTTCCGGGATAAAATGTAGCCTATGTGTTAATCACTATTTCAAACAGCCAAATCGGTTCATTCGTTGTGGCGTCAAAGAGTAACAAACATCCATCCATCTATACATCCATCCATCCATCCACGCATCCTCACAAACTTTCGCATTTATAATATTAGTAGGAAGAAGGACATACATCCAGCGATCCATACATCCGTCCTCACAAAGTTTCGCATTTATAATATTAGTAAGATAGTAGGATTCCTTCATTAATAAAACTTTTATATCTATCTATTGCCCGCGGCTTCACTATTTTAACCCCTTAGGGGTTGAATTTTCAAAAATCCTTTCGTAGCGGATGCCTACGCCATTAGCTATCTGTATGCATAGCTCGATCCGTCCAGTGATTTGAGCTGTGCGGTGATAGATCTGTCAGTAATTAATCATTCATTCAATTAGTCAGTTATTCACCTTTTCTTGAGACAGATATAGAAAACTTTTTGTCCCGGAAAACCTAAGTAGGTATTCTCAACGGATTATAAAAACTAATCCGCACGAATGAAGTCGCGGGCATTAGCTAGTATAATTCAGATAAGAATTAAACTTCTATTCTATTGTATGGAAAGCGATTGGGAGAAACTTAAGATACACGAGCAAACAAATAAATGAACAGTGGTACCGGAAGCGGCGTTCAGACTCGTTTGCGCGGCACTCTAAAAATGCGGCGCCTGCCAGTGTCACTGGCCTTAGATGACCACCGCGAGTCACAAGCATTGAAAAAAATTATGAAAATGTTCGCCTTCTAAAGTTTATATTATTAGCTATTACATTTCATCAGTCACTTAACTATGATTGATGATTGCTAAATATTTATTACCATCACTACTTGAATTAATTGATTAATGTTTGCAATTACGTACTAATTTTTTTATTACCAGTAATATAATTATATGTGGCCACTATTTACAATAAAAAACCGGCCAAGTGCGAGTCGGACTCGCGCAACGAGGATTCCGTACTCTAGAAGTAAAAGTAAAACGATAATATTATATTAATTTGCTTATTAATCGTTAACTTTGTTTGTAGAGGTTTATTGTCAATATAAAAAAAACTATGCTAGTTAGAGCGTTGGTTTTATTTTTCCTGTAAAATATACATAAACCTCTATTGACCATAATTACGTAATCGATCAACTACTAGTAAAAGTGTAAAACACCCTCGACATGTGAACCTATGGTAGGACTATGTATGATATTCCCAACATCCTGTAATCCAGTTTTCTGCTCCATCATCAGATTCTCCTCCTCGATCCTCGATTATCACCTATCTAACACCTACTCATTGAGACCATTCTAATAAGCCCAAACACCCTACATCTGCTATAAATTGCTGAGGAGTTGGGATCCCGCAGACTAAAGTCTTGGAAATAATCCGAAGTAACAGTAAACCAAATTTCAAATCATCGCACCTGTATATAATCTAGTAAGAAATGAGCTGAATATCTTCAAATACAGATCCTCATATAGAAACACTTTCAAATAGAAAAACTGTATCAAAATCGGTCCATTTGTTGAGGAGCTATGAGGGATCAGACACACACAGATACACACGCTAAACTTATAACACCCCACTTTATTTTTCGGGGGTTTAAAACTCATAAAAAGGCTGTTAAGCATAATGCAGAAAACTGATGTGTTAGGCGGCCCTATTACTATATCAAAAACAACTGGTCAAATTGCGGAACAGCTGCATCGATCATTGCTACTTTAATTAATTATTATTAATAACCGACTTCGTCGGAATCTTTTTTAGGGTTCCGTAGTAAACAAGGAACCCTTATAGTTTCGCCAAGTCCGACCGTCTGTCCGTCCGTCCGCGGTTTAGCTCAGAGACTATTGGTACTAGAAATCTGTAAATTGACAAGGGTATAAATATCAATCACGCCGACAAAGTTGTGAAATAAAATTATGAAAAATAATTTTTTTTAGGGTACCTCCCCTACATGTAAAGTGGGGATGAATTTTTTTTTTCAAGTCTATCCCATAGTGTGGGGTGTCGTTGAATAGGTCTTTCAAAAATATTGTGGGTGTGGGAACATCATTTTTCAATTCAGGGATCTGTTTGTGAAATATGATATTTTAAAGTGCTAAATTTTATTAGAGTCAAGTGTCCCCCCCCCCCCCCTCTGCCAGCTAAATGGTTGTATATAGGATACAAGAAAAAATTCACAGCAGTAGTATATATAATGAATTTTAAAGGAAAACTATCTCGGCTAAGGAGGGTTCATTAGTTAAGGAGTTATATCTGTTTTTTCTAAGATAGGTATTACACGTAGTGTAAGTTGCATATTTTGTAGAATATTATAGTATTTAAACCATGGAACTCAAAATTTATTCAATATTCATAAATAAAACAAAAGCACTATCCTAGGTCAGCAATAATATTTGAGACTTTCAGCTACGGAACACTACACTGCGCGTGGCCCGACACGCACTTGGCCGGTTTTTTTACGTATGTCCACCGATTACTCGAAGACGCCTGAAGCGATTCGGGAAATTCATTTTTTGATTGAAAGGATTCCCAGGTATTCATATAAATTTCATCGAAATCGGCCGAGCGGTTTTTTAAATATCAACAATAAATTATATATTTTGCATAGTGGCGCGGGAGTTTGAAGTCGATTTTTTTTTTTAATATTTTTTTATAGGTATTAAATTATCTCAATTACGGTGATTAGCTGAATTTGTGGTATTCTTGGTATGAGCAGCAGTGATAGCTTAGTGGTTAGGTCTGTGGTCTCCTATTCGAGGGGTCGCGGGTTCGGTGCCTGGCACGCACCTCTGAATTCTTGGAGTAATGTGCTTTATATCCTTCAATCCGCTTGAGAGTTCTCCATAATGTTCTCAAAGTCTGCCAATTTGCATTGGGCCAGTGTGCTGGACACCCTTCTCTGCGAGGAGACCTGTGCTCAGCACTGCGCCGTTGACGGGTTTCTAATGATGATGATGGTATTCTTGCTGCAAACTGCAGCAGCAATGCATTGTAGTTAATAAATATCAAGAGAGTGCTGGCCAATCAGAGGTAATTGCGTTAGTCACACTATAGCAATCATTTATAAACAATCCCACGGCAGTACCGTGACTGACGTGTAGAACTATCACAAACAGAAACTATCAGAAAAATTTCGGACGCGCGCCTGCCGGAACTGTAGGTGTATTTATTTTATTGAACAGAGCACCATAAACACCTTCAAAATTTTACGGGAACTTCGACCTCTTCTACCGCTCAGAAAACTGATGAGATTCACCGGTTATGGGAGACCGCAACTTGAAAATTTGTGGGAAATATCTGTAGTCTAGGTAGACTATCCTAGAGGTGCACCAAGGAGGGATTATTTCAATTCATACTTAAAGGGGTGAAATGGAGCGATGAGGTTTATGTAGATATGTAAAAAAAAATTTTTTATCCACGCAGAGACGAAGTCTTAGTTATTGGTATGGAATGTTTTCCATGAATGTTATCATTAAAAGTTATTTGAACATAAAATATCATGTAGCAAAAAGAACTTCTTGTATGTAGAAGGGTCGTATACATTTAATACTTCATCTTCGAGCTATGTCAGGCTAGCACTATAGTTACGCTAGCGTTCTATTATATAATAATTAAATCAGAGTAGTAATTACGCTCAGACAATGTCATTACTGTCAAATGGCATAACATTTAATGTCAGCCACATGTTGTTGCTGTTGTGCTTTGACTAATTAAATTCAGCTTAAACTGGTGTTCACGCATGATGACTGATGGACATACGTCATGTGGTTTAAGTTAAAATTAATTCGATGTTAATATTAGAGTGAATGTGGTAAGTGTGTAGTTAATTCTACGAATTTAATTGTTGCGGTTATGCAGTTCAATTTTGAAAGAGATCAAACGTCGAATCCAACTGGGCTGGGCAGCGTTTAGGAAGCTTGGTGATCTTTTCTCGCCCAAAATACCTCAGTGCCCGAAAATTAAACGCTTCAAACAGTGCATGTTGCCAGTGTGACTTGTAGATCCGAAACATGGTCGCTAACTATGGGTCTCCTAAGAAGGCTCAGGGTCACTCAGCGGTCGATAGAGAGAGCTATGCTTGAAGTAATCCTACCAGAAGTCCGCTACCATAGCATACGCTGTGGCGTCACCTAACATTAAGTGAGACCGCTGTCAAGGACTATCTATGGAATAAAAAAGGTCTGCGTCCGTTATTCTTGCAAAGTACCGAGTACTCAAGGCCACCGAACTCACTTTTCCCGCCTTAATAATATATCAAATCTTTGGTATGATCCTTTCCGGTTTTCATTCATTCCTTTTTTGGTCGCGAGAGGTTACTGAGAGCGTTGCACTGAGGGATACTGAGAATTAGCTAATTGCTTAGTTAACATCAAACGGTAGTATGGAGTGTTCGGTCGAAAATTTGGCACTTCGGTTTCAGACTGTATCTTTACGTTTATGGTTTTAGCCTCCTTTCCCTTATTAATCTCGTTGCTCTTCAAATAATCTCAATATACCTACTTATCTCCTGGTGGGAGTTTTCTTAGATCAATGCGATGATCTCGAATTCTTTCTAGTAAAGTACGATTTCAACTCATTATTAAAATTAATTAACCTTGACGCGATGAACCTAATATAAATCTCGGAGGACTTCAGTTCAATTAATGATGACCTCATAATGGTATTTGTTATCCTAAGCTTTTTTGGATCCACAAGTCTTTGGAGTCTTTGTCACCAAGAAGTTGTGATAATCTTGGTAGTTAAGTTACAATATTAAGTAATGTCTAAAATCTTCGAAAAAGCCATGCATAAACGCATTATGGACTTCCTACTAATATTATAAATGTGGAAGTTTGTAAGGATGTTTGGATGGATGGATGGAGGTTTGTTACTCTTTCACGCCACAACGAATGAAGCGATTTGGCTGAAATTTGGAATTGAGATAGCTCACACTTACCTTAGGATTTACACATAGGCGTTTTATCCCGGAAAATTACAGAGTTCCCACGGAAATCAAAAAACCTTAATCAATGCGGAAGGCGCGGGCATCATCTAGTCACAAATAAATTTAAAATATTTAAAAACGAAAAATATCGATTTTAACCTAAAAAATCAACAACGCAGGTCTGCTATAATTTGGTAAGCAAAAAGTATTGATGAAAAATCGGCCAAGTGCGAGTCGGGCCTCGCTCTTTTAGGGTTCCGTTAAAAAAAATTAAATTAAAATATTGTCATGTACCCATGGAAATATTTTAATTTAATTTTTTTAATTTAATTTAATTTTTATTATTTGTTGTTAATGGCAATAGAAATACATAATATGTGAAAATTTCATCTGTCTATCTATTACAGTTTACGAGATACAGCCCGCTGACAGACGGACGGACGGACGGACAGCGTAGGCTTGGTAATAGGGTCCCGTTGGTACCCTTTGGGTACGGAACCCTAAAAAGAAACAGTGATATCGATTTTTATTGACATCGCTTGGCGCTTGACAAGGCGCTTGATTTTGTCTCACACGATATCTTAATCATTGCAGTACGTAAAGAATGAAGAATTCTTGGAAAGCAATACGGAAAATGCGTCTAAAATAAGTGCAGATACTTTATTAATTCATATGTACTTACAGCTATTCTATGCCTACGGACTACGGTAAATCCCGTAGGTAGATTCATCATCATCTCAATCGATAGAAGTCCACTGCTGGTCATAGGTCTCTTGAAATGATCGCCAAGAGGAGACTACCCGTGCCCACTAGCGGTTCGCGATGGGTTGAGACAGCGATGATGAAGGGCTAAATATTATATTATTAAAGAAATAATATAATTATAAGGTATTAAAGAAAGATATGAATAAGGCAGGTATAGGTCCATGGGACTTTCATACTTACTTGTTTCCTTAGATTAATTACTCTTGTTTCTGTATATATTACCTACATGCCTTAACTACACTGCCACCGAGGAAAAATTCGATGCTGTAGTTATCAAGCAAAAATCTCAAAAATAATAACAAATAAATGTTTGTATCACTGAACTTGGAGCCAGCATAATGAAAAACCGGTCATGTGCGAGTCGAAATCGTGCGCCGAGGGTTCCGTACCTACAAATTATACCGCCATTCTATTATTATTAATAAATAATATATTTTTCAACTTTTTTGGAATTTTCCCTTTATTTGTGCTGTAAGACCTTGCTTTTTGCCAAATTTCGAGATTCTAAATCTAGGTCAACGGGTACTACCATATAGGTTTTCGACCCAAAACCTATAGGGTACTTCCGGTTGACCTAGAATTGTCAATTTTGGTTAAAAGCTAGGTTTTACAGCACAAGTAAAGGGATAATTTATTCCGAAAAATTAAAAAAGTTGAAAATTAAGGTAAAGGAGGATGGCGAATTTTGACCCAGTACTTTTAAAAACAGTTCAGATTCAGAAATCATTTAATTTTAATTAATATTTTTCAAAGGATTTTTCTGTGCAAACCCCATATTTTTAGAAGATGGGGATCAAAAATATAATTATTCACAATTACACAATATATTTAACCGTTCTAATGGCAATACTTATCATTTTACGGAATAAAGAGTAAAAACTAACTTAACAAATTATTTGTTAATGTCAATTGTCAACTCATTCAAATGTCCATGGAACTAGGAAGATGAGTCGTAATTCCTAGTTCCAAGTTCGTAGTCGTAAATCGTTATTCCTAGTTCCATGATAACACCATTGGCCGAATTACATGACAGTACTATTCGAATTACACATTTTAGGTTAGGTTGGTATAACTGTTTTAATGTTTAAAAGGAAGTGTGATCTCTTTGGTATATTCAGACAATATCTTCTATGCCTATTAGATTGTTCAGAGCTTTAGTAGTAATTTGCCTTAAATATATTAAATGGAAACATAACCTCATTTTTAACAATTTACTACTGAATATCTATTTTCTCCCAACTTTGTTTGATTGACTTTGATTAACTTTTTTGTTAGTCTGGTTTACTAGAACAAGTATCAGAAGTTTGATTCTCACGAACGTAGGCCCCAACTCTGGGTCAGAAACTCTATGGGGTCTCGCCAATCTCCTTGTGGTACTCACGAGTTTTCGCGAAAATCTAAATTTCTTTCTCTTCCCATATCTTTTTATCGTGTTGACTCAGGACCTTGATTATTATACACCTATTATGGACTATATACCTTAGTATCTGAGTCCACCCGTTCCTGAGAAAAGCGGTGGTGACAGACGGACAAGAGAGTGATCTTATAAGATTTCCTTTTTTATCTTTTGAGGTACGGAACCCTAAAAATTACATTTTACAATCAAACACGGCAACTTTGGAAAAAACGCATGAAAGCGAACATCTATTGTTTATTTTACTATTGAAAGATTTTACTAACTTCACTTTTAAAATTGATTATTATTCATCGATAATATAGGTAGTTTATATCAATACCAAAAATATAATTGATATGGATTATTGCAAACGATTATATTGCAATAATGGAATACGGTATTGGAGTCGAATGAAATGAATTTTTCATGAAAAATTTTTGAGAAAGAGGAAGTAACTAAGAAATTATATCATGGTGTTCAATTATGCTTAAGAGGTCATATTACGCGTATACTGCAGACATAACCGCATCATGCCTATTGCCTTACGAGTAACGAATGGATGTCCCTTGAATACCAACCATTCATGAGTACGTTAAGTTTCATGCAATTCTTAAAAGTCTTGTTTATTCAAATTGAATTAACACAACTTGAATAGAGGTAGCGTACTAACAAGAATTAAGTTTGTATGTGTTCCTCTTATTACGCAAGTGGCGTTAACATTACAGTTGCTGAATAGATTTCAATGAAACTTTAAGTACTCTGTACTTACCATGATGTTTATTATTACTTTTTGGTGTGAATTGTTGTATTATGTACTTATTAAGATGGGATATTATGAATAACATTAAAAATTGAGTACATTAAGCAGTGATAGCCTAGTGGTTACGACTGTGGTCTCCTATTCGGGGGGTCGCAGGTTCGATCCCTGGTACGTCTGGTACCTCTGACTTTTCGAAGTTAAGGGCATTTAAGAAATTAAATATCACATGCTTTAACGGTGAAGGAAAACATCGTGAGATCCTGCACACCTGAGAGTTCTGTATAATGTTCTCGAAGGTGTGTGAAGTCCGCCAATTCGCATTGGGCCAGCGTGGTGGACTAGTGGACTATGCAGGCCTATAACCCTTCTCTGAGAGGAGACCTCGCTCAGTAGTGAGCCGATGATGAGTCGATAATGATGATGATGATGATTAAAAATTGAAAGAAAAGTTTGCCACATGCCGCGTTGCGGGTCGTTGCGGTGTCGCTGCGTAATTTGTGAAGCGCTGATATTATATCCTAGGTATACATAGGCAACTGTGCTATGCCACAGGATGTGATGTGGCACCGGCCACCGCAGCTCCAAATAGTGATAAAGCAAACTCAGTGTTATTTGCGGCGCTATCCGCTAATATGCCACTGTTTTTCATGGCCTATTTATTTTATTATTATCTTTGGCTGCGGTGACTTGGCTTCATAAGAGTCCTACTCTTTACAAGTATTCTTCAATGGACCTCCGTCATGTGTTAGTTGGATGACCAGCTCCCCGAGCGTCTAAAAGGTGCCGATCAAAATCAAAGTAAAATATTCCTTGAATGTATTGTTTAAAAGTCACAAATTATCGATCGGCTTCTTTTAGACAATCGGGGGGCAGATCTTCGACGACCAGAGGACTTACATTTCCAACTCTCTTCACAAACTATGTCATGAGCCTATAGTTCCAAGGAAATCGTACGCTATTATACTCATAATAGTTAAGTACACACATATTATATAAAACATATCAAATCTTTATACCTATAACTACACTTATTTATGTACTATCCAACTTTATATCCAACTTCAATTAGAGGCAATAAACTGTTCCTGTACTGTACCTATTGGATATATCTAAGGAATATATTTTATTGCTATACTACTACGATAACAAACCGCCTATTTGCAAACAAAATATTCTTACTTAAGAGTGTGTAGGTATTGTGTGGTATATTAGTAAGTTCGTATTTATCACATTGCTTTGTCTCTCCCGTGTCTCATATTATAATATACGAAGAAAGAGTGTTATCGTCGGTCCATTGCGTAGGCTGTCTATGCAATTCAATGTGCGTACTGGTCAGACAAGTCACTGGGGCTAGACGAGAGCTCTTAGACAGCATCTATATTGGGACACCGCAGTTACATCCTTACTGTTCCTTGTTAGGGCTCCTATCAACTACTCCTGCAATTTACTGCGACTCCAGTAAAATTCCTAATGCTAAGATAGTCTATTTCGTTAAAGGCCGTATGCGACGACGAACTTTTGTTAAGGGCGTATACATGCTTGCGACTGAGTCTCAGTTCCCTAACAAACGCGCCATAATATTCGCGGCGAGTATACGGAAGTCGTGACAGGGTTCGGGAAGCGAGCTTTTGCTAATTGGCTGTAACTGATAGATAAGCTATAAAATCAATTGGGAGGACACCGGCTGCATCTTCAATTTATGTCGATGTGGATTCGCGATGCGTCGTGGTCAGGCGCCGACCCCCGCCACCGGGCCTCATATTTATACGCTAAAGCGGACACTGCGCCGAGTTCAAACGTGCGACGGGCGCTCGGAACAGTAGACGATAAAGAAGAATCGCAACGCGTGGGTAGACGAGGGCGAGTGCAGTGTGCAGTGCGTGCGGTTCGTGTTCGCTGAAAGCTCGGGCTGCGAAGCCTCCGAGAGCGGCGGCGACGAGCGCCCGCCTCGCGTGACGCGTCAGTGCCGGCCCGGCCGTGCCATAGGCATCACGCTCCGCTATATCGACTACTGTTTACTGCTGGACAGTGACAAACGCTAACGAAGACTGCCCTCCAGTACTGCCTGCGAGCCGCCTACAGAAGTGACCGAGGAATTCTTGCATATAAGAGTGAGGTGAGTTTATGTACATTTTCAATCAATTTGTCATTTTTATAAAACTTATTAATAAAACATTTAATAGTAAAATGCATAATTTACAAACAAACCAATATGAATATAATTAAATATGTATTAACAAATAACAAAAGCTTCTGAAAAGCTAGTTCAGGAGCTTGTGTAGCGCTGCCGAATGAAATCTTGTTTTTCGTGTCACGAGAAGTTCAGTGCTACGAGATCCTAAAGGCGCATAATAAGTTCGTTTTTGTTCAATATATTACATGTATAATTAAGGTATGCCGCTACAAGAGTCTTAATTAGGCTTTTATTATAATAATTAATTAATTGTTTTACATATTAATAATTTATTAATTTTTTTAATCCAGAAAAGACATTGAATTCAATATTATATTCACGAGAAACAATTAGCACTGCCTTCCTTATTTAGGTGCAGATTTACTATTTTCATTCACACGTTTTAATGTTTATAGTATATATATTATATGTTCGATATAACTAGGCTTTTTTATAAATATGTGTTTCATTTGTAATTTTTTAACATTTTAATTAATTTACCATTTGAAATGCCTTCTCAAGTTTCATAAAAAACCTTAGTGATTTATTTCTGTTGAAAAGAATGATTTTTCTGTTTAGTTAATTAAATTATACAGTAAATATTTTAAAAAGTTGATAATCAAATAACAGCATTGAATTGAATATTGGTATGAAACGCGTGCCGAGAACTAGCGTGACGGATCCAATATTTTACAGTCGGCACCTCATTTAATATTGTAGCTGCAAACTATTCATACGTCCAAACTGCATTATGTATTCAAACTATCATTTACACTACTCACTACTAAGAACTTAATTTATAATATTTAGTACGCATACCAAGTAAAATTGCAACTTGTACCTATGTCCTATTGCTCGACAAAAGCATTCCATTGGAATCTATCCTTTAGATAATAATAATCATCGTCGTTTTAACAACGAGACTTTCGCTACTGTTCTTTTGCAAGTATCTCCACAGGACGAGGACTTATGTCACTTGTATCCAGCGGCTACGGCTAACACGCTTAACTTCGTTGATCTACCAAGTTGGGTGTTCTAACTCTGCGCATTATATATTTTCATAAATATGTGATAAAATTTTCGTCAGCAGAATTCAGAAGTCAGAACCTGTCTTAAGTTATTAAAGTTTTCTAATTTTGTATCATAAAATCCTTTCGTCACGTTTTAGATTAGAGCTTTCAAAAACGAAACTGACACTGTAACACAGTTTAACTATGTAGAGAACATGATTGAAATAATACAAGCTAAAATACAAGTTTTGCGTAGTCATTGCATAAAAAAATATACGTGACGAATTTAGGACCTCCTCCTTTTTTTTCGTCGGTTGAAAATAATGGAAATATGAGAATGTACGAGCAATAAACAATAAAATAAGAACAAAAGAAAAAATTAAAATCCAAGGAATCATGTCACATCGACGTTATGTTGAAGTAAGGCTTTCTGCTAACAGACATTAAAGTACCTCAGGTGTGAACGACACGTAAATTACTGCCCAACGTTTTGTGATTCCGAAATGGAGCAGAGGTATACCTAACTAAGAATAATCACCTGTGCCTGGTTATTTTAACCATAATATGATAATAGCCAGGTCTACAGTTTATTCTCATTCCTTTGTTATTCACTTGTTAGCAAAAGCTTCAGAAGTTCGAATATTGTGGTAGGTACTTGTGAAGCTGTGACTCTATGACTTCTATTAATTTAAATAAATCTGATATTTATTGAGAACAGAATATTATATGAATTCAAAATATAGATTAAACCTTCAGCTAACCACACAATTAGCTTATCGGCTTTGGATATATATCTTAAACTCGTAGAGCTTATTGCTGCTCTTGATTTTCATGTAATTATGTAATTTCGATAATGCAAAAAGGTATGCTATGTTTTTACACAATAAAACCTCCGCGTATCGAATGCACATCCTGTCATTGATTTTTTCCCCTATTTAATAGTTTTTGTCTACAGCTCTACCTAAACATTTTGCAACGCAATAAGATAATAAGACAAACTACTAAAATAAACTAGCAAAGCTATTAGTATGATATTATAGTAACAAAACTTACGCAATTATACAATTAACTTAAAAAACTAACAGTTTTTTATAATTTATAAATTATATGAGTTACAAATTATAATTATAAAAAATGAATAAATTAAAAAATAAACACGGTCAGTTTTTGTAAGCAATATTTAATTGTAAATTAAAAGGTGAATGATGCTAAAAAAGCTAAGCTAATCATTGGCACCTCAGCTATTTTCCAGTTTTTTGTTAAGCTCTCGTGTTATCGTGTATAGCCATCATAATAACAGGTATTTTCTATAATATAGAGAAGCCTTTGACAGCCTTTGTTGTTTGCGTCTGAAGTTTTGGGTTTAAAATTAACAGAGTTCCAACAAAAGAAGAGTTTTCAAAACGATGTGTTTTTCTTTGTGGATATAGAGTTCCAAACTTTAAAATTACACATCGGATATCTAGTAGATAAGAGCAGATACCAATCATAAAACAAGACTTTTGAATCGACTTCCGGAGTGGAGGCGGTTGTCAGTTCTAGTTGTTTGTTTATTATTTAATTTTTTGGCGTTCTGACTCTTTTGTAACCTATTTGAATCCTAGTTAAAAGAGTAATAATGAAATTTACAATTTAAACCAACTAAATAATTTATAAAATAAACTAAAACTAAATTACTACATACTGAAATTAAAACTCAATTATTAAATCCTCATCGATAAAACCTCATCGATTTCATCGCAGCGCGGCATAGTCAGTTCCTACTCAAGATTCTTGCAGTATTGTACCTTTGGATGGCCAAACTAATTCTTTGGTCAAGGTTACTGCCGTGTCCCCATTCCCAAGTAAGCTCGGTTACCCTTTTTCAAAGTTCTATGGATATAATTTACTTGATTATAAAAAATATTTAGAAACTTAAAAAAATATTGTTTATAAAATCAAGGAGCGCGGCCACTGCGAGTGCGAAACGACGCGAATGCTTTCGAGTCGCTTGATTGCGCAAAGCTCGCGGCCGCGACGGTGCGAGTTCAAGTGCGGGTGAAGGTTCCGTTGATGCCCTTCAACGCTACCAGCCCACCCCAAGATGCTTTTAGGCAATGAGATAACATTAGCTATGGAGGAGCAAACCATCATACATAAAAAATATGGACTCACGGTTCTATAGTGCCCGTTGCACAAAGAAGTAAAAGTATCTACCCACTACAGTAAAACCTCTTTGGGCTTCAGAAGTCAGGGTGCTTTAACTATTTTACATAATTTGACTCTTAACTTTAACAAAGAAGTACGAAGTAAAGTACCTACAAGTTGAGTAAGCCTTAGGGGTTACCCAACTGGCTCAGGCTTACTGGCTTGGGAAAACCAATTTACTTGTGTTTTGGTTACTTGCTAACTTACACTATCTGATGCGCTACTGGACCAAGAAGTAGTAAGCTTTTGTAAGTAAACAAGAATAAAAATAATAATAAATTTTACACTGCGTATAAATGGCTACAGGAAAAAATTAGCCTAGCGCAAAGTTCAATTTAAATAATAATTTATGACAGAAAGCACGACTGGTGTTTTTAGCATCAGTCGGGTCTCGGTAATTTTGCGGAATCGCTCGCATTGCACGCTCTAGTAATAAAACATCTCATTGCTTTTAGGGTGCTACGGCACGTCTTTGTGATGCCGCGATTTTAGAAACAAGCTTCAGTTTTCCGCTTATACTTCTACGAGATTTTTTGCATCGTAGTTAAAGTTGATTATATTATGATTTGGTATATTATGTCTGTCTGCAATTCCTATAAAAAAACTCAAGTATACTTAAATCTTCATCGTTTGATTTCTTACTGAAAAGCTTTCAATGTTTTTTAATATTTATGATATTTATTCTAATAAAGGAATAACCTGCAAAACAGTCTATAGCAACAATAAAACCGTAACGTTATAGTAATATTTTAAATTTATTTAACTTGCTGTAGTTTATAAATTAATAAAGCCTTTCAATTCAGCATCTGGTTACTAAAAGATGTATTCACTGGTAGGTGGTCCCATATATTTGGTAAACAAATTGGTAATCTTAGAAAAAAGTTTAATATTTTATGAATACCAATAGCTAGTTAGTGAAACAAATAAATAAAATATTATCATGTAAAACCTAACATCTTCGTCTACGTGTAACGTTGACGATGTTAATCTAGCAAGGCCGATGAGCTTCCGATTCCTTTGTTTTAAGATTTAAGGTAAACGCTTGGCACTTAGGCCACGGAATTACGCTCAGTTGACGGGAGCTAAATGGCTGGATGACGGTATTTTCTTAACGGCCCTGATGAGTACAAGCATTTTTTAGTCCAGTGCAAAAACACAAGGCCAATAGCATCAGCTCTTATTATATACAATGAAATACAATATAAATGGCCGATCGTATACCAGCGCTGATCGGCGATGATTAGCTTCATCACGTTGTTACAAAATGAAGAACAAAAAATGATGGAACTTAACCGTTACATTTATATCGCGCAGTTTTATATGACTAATACCTAGATTACAAGAAAAAATAAGTTTCAAAACTGTAACGCAACTACGGAAAATTTGTGTAACATCCGTCATAGTTATTTTGTTCCTTTAATAATGTAGCCTATGTCACCCGGACCATAACAAAGACTCGATTGATACCATATTCATCGAAATCGGCTCAGTAGTTGAGGCACTACGGTGGAACATACGTATAGTTTAATATATTGTATATTTTAGTACTTATATAGGCCAGAGCGTGGTGGACTATCACCCTTCTCTGAGAGGAGACTTGCACTCAGTTGTGAGCCGTTCATGGGTTTAATGAAGATGATACATGTATACATACATCATCATCATCATCTCCCTCTCCTTTTCCCACGCTATATGGGTTGTAAGTGGTTCGGCTTGACATTTGACGACCGGCCGCCTGCCTGACGTCAACCCTCCTTGGGAATACATATATACATACATATACTGCTAAAATCATAAGCCTTCCTTTTAGTTATGCAGCAGTCGGGAAAAAATGATGGAACGTAAATTTTACCGTTAACTTAAATCGCGCTGATTTGTATGACTAACTATATTAAAAATAGAGAGAAATGCATAGCTTAAAAGTTAGAGCCAACTAAAGTGACTTTGCATTAATGTAACGTGTCAATATGCACGCGCATAGTCCTGGCGTGACTGAATGCGCGCGGCGAGCGGGCGGCGCCGTCGTCGTCGGTTCCTGAGAAAATGGCAACATACGGGTAACTGAATCTGGGCCTCGCAGGTGCCACTGACCTGTGCAACACATCATATTCGATTCTTATAAAAGTTGGCGTTGTACAAAACTAAACCAACCACCTTATCAAACGATGTCTATGAACTTCTGAAATCTTCTACCTAGCTGTCTAAGGCCCGCTTGCAGAGACGCCGGGTTAGATTTAACCCAGGAATAAATTTGTAATTTTGACTGAAGCTTTATACGAAATCTGTCAAAGCAGCAGCTAACTCTGGGTTAAAAGGATAATCCTGCGTTTCTGCAAGCCGGCCTAAAGGCTTTACATGAGGAAATATTTATAAAGTGATTTAAGTATTTTCTTTACGCCGAGTGTATTAAAAAAATAAAAGAATAATCGATGTATTTTTAATTTTTATAAAGCAACTTCGCTTGAGTTTTTAACCGACTTCAAAAAACACAAAAAGAAGAGGTTCTCAATTCGACGCGTTTTTTTTTGTCGATGTTACTCCATATCTCCGTCAAATCTTAACCGATTTCAATAATTATTTTTTATTTGAAAGGGCGTATCTGCAGGTAGGTCCCATTTAAATTTGGTGAAGATTTTGATGAATATCTTTGGAGATGGAGGACGGAACTCCTCAATAATGAGAGGAAATCGCTCGCGATTTATTTAGGCCCGCCCGACTTAAACATACGTGTACAAACTGAAATTATTTTATACTTTTCAGTGCAGTCTGAAGTCGGTTTTTTTAAAAGAATTTTTATATATTATTATTCTTTGTTGTGTTGTGAGTTCTTAAAATAAAGTGTGGTAAAAAAACCGGCCAAGTGCGAGTCGCTCGTGCACCGAGGGTTCTGTACTCCAAAAGTATTTTTAAAGTTGCTTATTTATCGTTAACTTTGTTTGTAGAGGTTTATTGTTAATATAAAAAAAACTATGCTAGTTAGAGCATTTGTTTTATTTTTCCTGTAAAATATACTATAAACCTCTATTGACCATAATTATTTCTGATTTTTCGATTGGTAAACTTCGGAGATAAGGGGGGGCGTATTTTTTTGAAATTTTGGCCGATTAATCAAAAAACTCCATTAACAACATAATGGAGAAATAAACAAAAAACTGTTTTAGAATTTACAGGTAAAGGCCTTTCATATGATACCCCACTCGGTATAGTTATCTTACTTTGAAATTTCAAACTCCCGATTTTCCCCCTTTTTTCATACAACTAAAAATAATTTTCGATTTTTTTGTATCCCAATGATGTTGGGCCACTATTATACACAACTATTCCAAATTTCATGTCGATAGCTTTAATAGTTACTGAAATAATCGACTGTGACAGACGGACGGACGGACGGAGAAAGTCTCACCATAAGGGTTCCTTTTTCACCATTTTGGTACGGAACCCTAAAAATGTCAAAAATGTATTGTTAAGGTATTGGCGCTATTCGTAAGTGCCGATTTCAGCAATATCGAGTGAATTTTATTTAACCGAGGAATTTTTCGTTTTGACAGTTTTTGTATTGAAAATCTGCCAAAATATTTTTACGATCAGAGAAGACTTATTTTATGTTGGTGAAATCAGCCCTTGTTGTCTTTTTTACCTAGTTGTCTTTTTATAATTAAACAGGTGGGCAAGGCTACAACTGACCATAGTGTCAGAGAAAAATTGCAGAAATGCAAGTATTTTTAAACTCAAGTTCTAGAACTATGAATTTGTGATAACTTCTTTTTGCGACAATATCTAGACATCGCGAGGAACCAAAACTGTTAGTTTGCTATAAAAATAACGCAAAAAACCAATAAACCGTTTCTATTTCACCAGAAATTACGTAGGTATAGCATAACTACGTAATTTCAAAACGTGACTTTTGATTTCATGGATTCAATGAGATTTATCAACGGTCAACACTCTAACGATTAAATAATTCGTGATACACTCACAAGTAGGTATGCTTATTTCATAGATTTGTTATAACTACTACCGTATTTACATAAAATATTGCTCTTTATTTTAATTTTTAATCGACTTCAAAAAAGGAGGAGGCTCTCAATTCGTCGGAATCTCTATTTTTATGTATGTTCACCGATTACTTACTAGAAGACGCCTGCACCAATTTGGAAAATTCTTTTTTTGTTTCAAAGGGTTTACTTCCCATGTAGTCTCATTGAAATTTTACCGAAATCGGTCAAGCGGTTTTTAAAATATCAACAATAAATTATATATTTTGTAGTGGCGCGGGCATTTTAAGTCGGTTTTTTAATAATTTAATATAAAAAAAAGCCGGCCAAGTGCGAGTTGGACTCGCGCACCGAGGGTTCCGTACTCCAAAAATAAAAGTAAAACGATAATATTATATTAATTTGCTTATTTATCGTTAACTTTGTTTGTAGAGTTTATTGTTAATATAAAAAAAAAACTATGCTAGTTAGCGCATTGCTTTTATTTTTCCTGTAAAACATACATAAACCTCTATTGACCATAATTATTTCAGATTTTTCGGTTGGTAAACTTCGGAGATAAGGGGGGGGGGGGGCGGTATTTTTTTCGACATTTTGGCCGATTAATCGAAAACTATTATATATAGAAATAAATAAAAAGCTGTTTTAGAATGCACAAGTAAAAGCCTTTCATATGATACCCCACTCGGTATAGTTCTTACTTTGAAATTTCAAACCCCCGATTTTCCCCCTTTTTTAATCAAACTAAAATAATTTTCGCATTGCTTTTATTTTTCCTGTAAAACATACATAAACCTCTATTGACCATAATTATTTCAGATTTTTCGGTTGGTAAACTTCGGAGAAAAAAGGGGGGGGGGGGACGGAATTTTTTTCGACATTTTGGCCGATTAATCGAAAACTATTATATATAGAAATAAATAAAAAACTGTTTTAGAATGCACAAGTAAAAGCCTTTCATATGATATCCCACTCGGTATAGTTATTTTACTTTGAAATTTCAAACCCCCGATTTTCCCCCTAGATTTTTCTTTATTCCAATGATGTTGGGCCACTATTATACATAACTATGCCAAATTTCATGTCGATAGCTTTAATAGTTACTGAAATAATCGACTGTGACAGACGGACGGACGGACGGACGGACAGAGAAAGTCTCACCATAAGGGTTCCATTTTTACCATTTTGGTACGGAACCCTAAAAATATTTTTAAAAAACTGACTTCAAACGCCCGCACCACTACAAAGTATATAATTTAAAACCGCTCAACCGATTTCATAAAAAAAGATTCCGACGAATTGATAACCTCCTCCTTTTTTGAAGTCGGTTAAAATTATTTTTTGTAACACCGTAGGTATAAGTACACGACAATAATGAAGAAAAGATGATGGAAACACTTATCTCTATAGGAGGCGCTTTTCAGTGACCCTAAGCCTTCTAAGCAAAAGGAAAAAGGAAAAGAATATGTACAACATGGATGAGACTTGAGATTCATGAAAAAGCTTTAAAAAGTAATCTTTACTAAACTAATCTATATTAATTAGAAATGCAAAAGTGTGTTTGTTTGTTGGTTTGTGCTTCAATTGCGCAGCAACGGAACAGCGAATCGACTTGATTTCATTCCGGGAAAAACAGAGGGTTCCCGCGGGATGCTTAAAACCTAACTCCACGCAGACGAAGTCGTGGACAAAAGCTATTGTATAAGTTAATTATCAAACGATGTATGGAATAAAATAAATATATACTTATAATTTTTATTAGATCTGACGTCATTCCTACTAACGTAAGACGTAAAATTCATTTCTATAGAAAGGGCAATGGAACGCTCGTTGGCAAAATATACTGTTTCACGGTTGCCTGGCTATCGGTCGGCAATGAAGGGAATTCAGACAGCGTGTGCGGCTGTGCGTAAGAAACTTCGGAGCAGACCGCCACATGAATATCAATACCAGTATATAGTGAGTCGCGATGCCGGTCACAATGACCGATAAAAGAGAACCACACTAATATGGGCTACTTCAACTTCGTTTACAATTCACATTCAATAGCACCAACGCGCTTGGTACGCGATGCCACCAAAAGGAATGTAGGTTATGATGTTATTTAGTGTGTCTTTTTGCCGGTGCCGGTCTTAGTTTTTTGTTAGTTACTTTTTTCTCGTCAATTTGTATAGGCGTGAAAGTACTGACGTCACTGTGCCAAATCTCGCCAAGTAGTCATTTGATATTTCGTCTGCAGATCTGAAAAGAGGTTTAACTGTATCAAAATTATATGCGCCTGTAATGTTGCCTGCTGTTATATTAATTTATATTTATACTATTTATTTTTGGTGACGCTTATGACTTAGTCCGCGTGGATTGAGGTTTTTTAAAATCCCGAGGGAACTCTTTGATTTTCCAGAAAAGATGCCCTTGTCATCCTATGTTTGCTGCAAGCTTTCTCCTGCGAGTTGTCAATCGTCGTTCGTCGATTAGGCGATCCTGAACAAACAGGCAGACACAAAAAATTTAAACGTCTCATAATTATCGGGCTTATAAGGGAGGCATTTATTATAAATTCATCAGATAGCATTTCAATTTTATTTATTTGTGTATATTAAGTACTCTTTTTTCTCTGCCCCAACATAAAGCGAAATTGTTAATTTGGATGTGATATCGTACTACGGCAGTCATGATTTACTATGACATGAAGCTGGTAACATACTTTGTTCGCTTTATATGGAGAATCAAGCATAACAACGCCCACGTAAAGTGAGCTTTCCTGCCACATACCCACGGGCTGGCTAATATTACGAGCAGTTTGATAGTGTAAATATTGTCGCCACTCTGTCTAGCACCGTTACGTCTGATATTAAATGTAGTGTAACTCACAGCAACGAGCATTTATCACTCTAACACCGTAAATGAAGCTCGAACCCTGTATTTCCTGCCTTGTACTAAAGAGCCCTCGACTGCCCAGGCGCATGGCACCCACACTCTAAATAACAGGGCAAATAGACATGTCCACTTTACCATTTACAAAGTAAAAATTCTCATGTTGTGTGTGCATAGGTCTTTTACCAATTAGTATTTGTACCGATATATATATATAACTTTGTGTTAGTGGTTTGTCTGTTGCACTCACTTCAAACTTTGTCTAGGACCTCGCACGCCGAGTCGAGAGGGAGGCGTGAGAGAATAAGGAGACTACTTAGCAGTGAGCATCCATTGTTTGTGTTCAAATAGAAGCGGTTTTGAGTCTTTATTCCGGCTTTTTAGAGTATCGCTTCGGCGTCATGAAACGCGAGTGATTTAGTAAACAGCATTGACCCGACGATGGCGAATGACAAAGACCTCGAGGGGATTTCACTTCAAAATATTGGCTCTGGTTTACGACGCATTGTGAAGGAAAAGTCTTTGCCTGCTTTCGTGACAAAAAAACAAAGTAGATGCTATTATCGCGAAAGAGCCTTGTGTATAAAAGATTGGCAATTTATTTTATTTTTAAATCCTTGAAAAGAACAAACAATAAAATTATAGATACAAGGTGTAAATTAAAGATTTAAAACACTCCCGACATAATATGAATCTATCCATGATATACCCTGCGACATCCTGTTACCCAGTTTGCTGCTCCGTCATTAGATCCTCCTCCTCGATCCTCGATCATCCACTATCGAACACCTACCATTGAGATCATCCTAATGAGCCCAACTTGAGTTGGGATCCCGTAGACTACTTGATGCTGCAGCATCAGCTCAAAGTTACATTGTCTTGGAAATAATCCTAAGTAACACAAATCAATCGCACCTGTGGATATTTTTAAGACCCTTTAAATAAGTAAGAAATGAGCTGATGATCTTCGACGGCTTAAACTCACTAGATTTTATTATAGCTCAGATTCGTCTCAAACAGAAAAAATCGGCCAAGTGCGAGTCGGTCCTCGCTCTTATAGGGTTCCGTTAAAAAAATTTGATTAAAATATTTTAGTTTAATTTATTAATTTAATTTAATTTTTATTATTTGTTGTTATAGCGGCAATAGAAATACAAATTATGTGAAAATTTCAACTGTCTATCGGTTATATTATATATATTACGGTTTACGAGATACAGGTCGCTGACAGACGGACGGACGGACGGACGGACAGCGGAGGCTTAGTAATAGGGTCCCGTTGGCACCTTTTGGGTACGGAACCCTAAAAAAGCATCAAAATAAGGAAACAGATAGACATAAAGATACCTACATATATACATTAGTTAAGTTCGACGGGTAATCGTCCACACATTGTGAAACAAGCGCAATTACAAAATCACTTGGTATAACCAAGTAAAATCTTCTATTACATTTCTTTCGCAATCGGGTTGGTTTGTTTTGTGACACCAAATATTTGGCAAATGTTAAGAATTGTTTTGAATTTTGAATGAAGGAAAAGGTTTACGCAAGTCAGTTGATGGTGGTACGATACCCTAATACCAGTCATCACCTAAATCATCACTTAAATCTTTTATATTTATGATGTTAGGAAAGGAAGTAAGAACTTCATTATTTCTTAAGGTATACTTACCCTTACGGTATATCTACCTATTCTGTGTTAAAAAAGTGTGTGTGTCAGCTCCGACGCACGACTGGAGTTTACTCCTTAAGTACGATTGTCTAAACATCGGTCGTAATGCATTCGCGGCGCTCGCTGCGTCTCGGCGCCGCTCGGACCCGATCGGTACGCGCTCGGCTTCCCTCGGAAAGCTCTTTCGCATTCGGACCATAGACATGACATATCTTTTACAACAACTCCAGCGAAAACCAACCCTAACGTTGAGTAAATAATACTCAACGTTAGGGTAGAAATTTGCATCGTTGTGAAAAACGTAACGAGGTCATTCATAAGTAGATTTTACTCCTCGAATTTTTCTCATACCGGGCGCCTTATATATGAAAATCGATTCTTAAGGAGTAAACTCCAAAAAACACAAACAATTCCAAACAAAGGAGAACGCTAGAAATGGATAACAGCTTGGCGGCGCTAATTAATGTTTGCGTCTATAGTATTATATTACGTTATAAAAGGCTCGCTACGTAGTGTCCAGGTTGTTTTATCGTGCGGAACGCGCGATGTCATTGTCCTACGAGTGGATGAGCTTGCGCCTCGCCATTGCGCCTCCGCGCCACCAGCGTCGTCTCACAATTCACGCGGCTGACGACTAACGACCACTCTACTGAAGAGTATATTACACTCAAACCTATCGTACTCGCACGTCTGTTCGCGTTGTGCTACATGTAAATACACATGTGATACGTCTACGATCAATGATAATAACCAAATATGTCACAATAAAAATTTAAAGTAGGTGATCATTATTTTGAATTGTGTTAGTGTCTAATGGATCAAATATTACAATTAGGTACAATTAACATCTTTTCTAAAAAAGGCCGTCGAGTTTACTGTAAACTAATCCAAGAGGTGGCAGCCACCTCGCTCAAGAAAACCGCTGTATCGGTGACATCATTTATCAATGAGGTTTTATCAAGATATTAGATTATTTTATTTAAGTACAATGTATTTGATTGTATATTTCTTCTTTATCAACCTAAAGACGTCCACCAAAGGTCTCCTGCATGGACTTCCACAGGCTTCGGTCGTCTCGTCGATCCACCTAGTCTAGGGGTCTGCCAACACAGCGCTTCCCGGGGTCGGGAACTTCGAACTATGTGCTCCGCCCATTTCCACTTCTGTTTCGCGTCTCGCTGAGTGAGTTTGTCACTTTCAGAGTCGTGACTCTGAAAGCGACCA
Source organism: Oeneis ivallda (assembly GCA_029955525.1). NCBI lineage: Eukaryota > Metazoa > Arthropoda > Insecta > Lepidoptera > Nymphalidae > Oeneis > Oeneis ivallda. The sequence continues at coordinate 15,290,340 of JARPMR010000006.1, read as the reverse complement.
ACAAAAACGCTTCCTTAGTACATATAAATGACAGGTCATTAAGCTATTTGATATATACATTATACATATAATAAGCAAGGGACAGCATATAGGTATGAATATTTAATGAACAATTCAGTACGGTATTATTTAAAAAGTTAGCCACTTTTTATCTCGGGGAAAACATGGGGTAGTTACGGGATCTAAAAAATATAAAGTCAAGCGTGAGAGTCGTCTAAATAAGGCTAAGTAGAGCTATTCTACATTTTCAGAGTTAGTAAAATTTGCAATAGGGACATGTACCTATGGGGAAAAGAATTGTAAAAGGAAAATGAATGCGAAAGCACGAAAGGTTATCAGTTTCATGACAAAATTATACAAAAGGCCAAATACAGAGCATAAGAAGTAACTAAAATCAAACAGGACATATTATACAAACGAACCTGCAAATATTTGAGAAAAATGTTTGTGAAGTTCAAACCTACTGATTAGATATCCAATTAGAGATTATTTTCATTGCCCTCGACGGCCTAGGGTAATAATTAATTATATGCCTCCCAATGCAATCTAATAGCAAGTTGCATGCTGTTTAATTCACTTCTACTCGGTAGCTTTATTACATCAATCTAAGCAAGTCGAATGCTAGTTGGATACCTGCATTAATTTATAGTCACTTCCCGATTCGAGGCGTTTCCCTGAATTGCTTTTAAATCTTTGTATTTCACATCTTCACCTTGGAAGAATACACAGGCGTTTTTACGGCCTTTTTTTTCAACAGTAATAACGATATTTACAATCATATTGTTCATGTTTAGTGTTTTGATGCTCGAGCTAATCACGACTGTTCAAAAACTTGACTATTGAAAAAAAAACCCGATTATGGTTTTGATATCTTTAGAAATGACGTAACATTTAACGTTTTACTTATTTTGTTTTCAGGATGACTCATAGCATGATAGGTAGGTATTACCTACCTACCTTTAACAAAAAAGTTTTTCCATTTTATTGATCTTAATCACTGCTGTGCACAGGTCGCTTCTCGAAAGAGAAGGTTTTAGGCATCACTATCATAGTCCGCAACACAGGGCAAGTGAGGAGAAGCCATTCAGGTTTCCTCACGATCGATGTTTTCCTTCAAAGTGATATTTTATAAAAATGAAGTAAAAACTTAGATGTTTTAAAAAGCGCACCTTCCTGTATTAATAAGGTTGGTACTCGTATCTTATTAGTTATTTAATATTTTACTAGTTAGACTACGCGATCGATCAGTGTTAAAAAGCTATGCGATAATTGCACGTCCTCCTACATTTGCGCGACCGCGATGCGAATGCCAATTAGAACACTTATTCGACACTATAATAATATTATGTATTACAAAAAAAAACCGCAATCGGGGTAGTACAAAAAAAAACTTGCATAATTGCGTTCTATTAGGACGAGGTCTAACGCTATTCGATAACTATCTATCTACCTTTAATTTGTTTGAGAAAATTAATGACCATTGCGTTTATTTAATCAAAGCACAAATCTGTGCAACGGTACTCAGGCCACAACCACAAGAAGTCAGCACTCTGTGGACGCACGCAAGCATTCTTAAATATACGGTTCAAGAGCCCGTAGGAAGTTTTAGGGAGGTGCTTGATAAGTGCTGAAATTGTGTAAGGTACTTCTGAGTTACCGCTGTATGCCGGTCTGCCCTCGGTGGGTTCAAGAATCAAGATTATAAGAATTTTAAAAATAATTATTTTTATTACCTAAACGAGTCAAATCTGTAACGGTGAATATTAAAACATTACCGAATGGTATTAAGAGGTGAAAAACGTGCGTAAAATTCACGGCATATTTGAGCTATCTTAATTTCTTGTGTTTAAAAATAAAGAACTCCAGGTGGCAGGTAGGTATAGATTACGATACTTAGGCTTGGGCAATGAAAAACTGACAACTTTCAGCTGAAATTAAACATCTCAAAATTTTCTACATGCTCTCGGGCTTGGACAAAGACATTAAAGCAATTTAATCCCGACTTGTAATCTTTCACACTTGATCCCAGAGAAGTTATATTCCGATAGCAACTTAAAATATCTTTCAAAATAAAATTAAATGTCATATTTTCAAAGACAGCCTACTCACTAAGACCGCCAGCCGCCTTATCTTATTCATGGATCTGAATCGATTTAAGCATCTTATATGCTTTAGGTTACGAATGCAATACTAAATTATGTTTCGATTCGTAAATAAAAACCGACTTTTAGTATTCATAATTCATATTCTCCTTAGTCTTGTAATTCAACAATAGTGACCCTTATTGAATTATTACATTACTTTGAAAAAAATTCATGAATTATGCGTATTTATTTGTACTCACTTTTTACTCAGCTGCCTCAAAAATAATGAATACGTATAATTATGAGGAAAATGGCCTTGCTATCTTTAGAAAGTCTTTTCATTAATTTGTGCCTTAAATCTGCATAATTACGCTCACGTTCCGATCTTGTAAATGGCTCAGGCTGCATCTTCATAACGGGACAAAACCGCCTATAATACGTCTTGTTGCATAAAGCGAGTATGAGTGAAACAAGTTAATTTCCGGTCTCAGGCCCTCTTTTTATGATTATTGGATATTAAACTCGTCATGACTCGAAATCATGCTACGAGGAACGAAACATTTCGGTACTTTTGTTACGGGGTCAATCTTGCTCAACGTTTTAACTCTTTAATGCGTTTTGCTTTCCTGTTTATCATCTACTTTTAAGATCGTTTAATTTCTCATTTAGATATTAAAGGGATATTTAACCGACCGGATCATGTTTTGCTACGCTATAAAGATTTCGGCAATAACTATTAGACGTGCCAACTTTTGGCTATAGACCCTTGCTTTGTTGATTAGTAGAGCTTTTGAGTGATAATAATAAATAAGTAATAATGTACAAGATTACAAAATCTAATTGAAAAAGTGTCCGTTTAAAATAAGTTCTCATGTAGGCACAAGAAATATGAAAAAAACATCAAAAAATACATTTTCTTTAAAAAAAAATTAAACCAAAGTTTAGTAATTTTCCAAATTTTAAAAGCATACTGTGGACATAGTGTTATTGTAACCACATTCTTTTGAGAGAATTTCGCAGGAGGGAACTTATTTTTCAGATTTTTTTTGACGACCGACAAAACATTAGAAAAGTAGAGCAGATATATTTCAGCATACTCAAAATGTTGGAAGTTGGTGCACCTAGTTTAAATTATGCCACAAGTACCTTCAACAAAACTCTTCTTTATTAGATACGCTTCTCTTTCTACAAAATGCTTATTAAAGATGCATTGTAAATTAGAATAAACTTTATAATTGCTCTTTATATATAAACGAAATCTTACACACGTCGAAAACTTTCGAACGAATGTAAATATTTGTCTATCCTCAATATGCTATAGACTCGTTACTAGCATATTAAGTACCGGTTGATTCGGCTATAGGCAATAGAAAGAACGTCGATGTTGACGGGCCATCGATGGCCCTCTCGATCACAATGCCGGATTGCGCGGGCGCATGCGACCGTCACTATTGTCGCTCCGACTTACTAAATCAATATTTGCGCAGATGTCGGCGTAAGAGCATACTATACTTGTAGAGACCTAAAATTCATACAGCTTATATGGCAATGTTAGCGGTAAATTTACTCGGCAGCTACTTGTGATCCTTCAAATGTGGGTCGGTGTTGCGCGCAACTTGACCCGGTCGGGGTGGGCTCAAGATAATTTGTCGAGATCGAACCTAGATAGCGGCACAGATAATACGGATCATATGAGGATGTAGGTGCGCCGCCCTTCTAACGACACTAAGAGCCTTTATTACCACCTTCTGATAAGTGTCGGATAGCCTAACCGTAAATTTTGTCACTTTCTTACTTTATGTCAAGTGACAAAGACAAAATATGCGAATAAGCTATCCAACACTTATCAGAAGGTGGTGAAAATGGCCCTAACTAGCCTAACTCGCTAGCATTCTCAACACATACACTAGCCTGAAATTACAAAGCCAGCATGACTAGTATAGCTTGCTAGCTTATACTATCACTATTGCTTGAAAAAATAGCCTCGTGTCTTCCGGGCATAAGGCTGAAATCTAGGATAACCTAACTCAAAACTAAAAAGTTATTACGTAAGCACGCAAAATTGTGTCGGTATACCTATTTGTTTAAAAACGCTGAATTTTCTTCACTCACTGCTATTCCGGTATCTTCTCTGCCGTTTTTGAGGACATTTAAATCAATAATGTAACTCTTGGCTACAACCAGAAAAAAAGCAAGAACATTTTCGTACGTTCGTGTTTAACTTGTTCTTAATCGTTTAACACTAGGTACTGAAAATTTTTGAAAACCGCAGCTGTTTATTATGAAATTCTCATCATCTACATAAAGCTCTCGAAGTGTGTTGTTACTTTGGTAAAACTTTGTGCTATAATGCGAAATTTTATGCCTATCTTAACTTTTCGTAATAGCTAATTAAAAGCAATTTTTATAGTTCATAGCCTGGGCTATAAAGCTCGTAAGCGCATTCCTTGATAATGATTGTGGGGTGCATCGAAGTAATATTACTCGAAGTAGTAATTACCTCATGTTAGCGGCGAACCCCGATACAATAAATCATGAGTTTCGCGGGAGTTAACATCTCCCTGTCTACTAGATGTGTAAGTTTTGTTAAACATTTTTTGCTGGTGCGGTTTCTAAGTGAAAACAAAGTGCATAATTTTCAGAGAGACCACGATTCCCGTGTAATATGATAATGCATCGTATAAATATTTCATGTCTAGTCGCTTTATCGTTTTTGCGCTAGAACCAGTTTCTTGAACTTATAGCAGTTTTATGCAAAAAACAAAGCTTTTACAGCCCATTGTTTTTTTTGTGTGCTACGGTCAGGGAACCGAGAAAATTTTGTTATTTTTAATGCTAAATCAATTTCAAAACATTTCTGATAGCTTCAAGTACCTAGTCTTTGTGGCGTTTTTATTGCCGCAATTCAAAATAGTACCTATTTACCTAAAGCTTTTCGTTAGAATATTGAGCGCTCGTAGCGTCGGCCGGGTTCAATCCTGAACAAATATGACCACAGGTTCCAGAATCAATAGAAAGTTGAATGTATTTAAACTTCAGTTGTGTAGTCCTACGTGTAAGTCATGTTTGAGGTAATAAAACGGTTAACGGAAAATGCTTGTGAAGTCGAGTCTCCTACGTGCCCGCGCTCAGCCATTTAAAGCTCAGTTCTGACATTCGTGTGTAAGTACTTGCCATTCATTCCTTACATAGAGATATGGCCGGTAATGACTGGCCGGCCGGTTAGTTATCGGCTAGGTGCTCGTAAACACTGTTCGACACGAAGCATTAGTACATGGCTGCGAAATGCGAATGCCACTCAATGGGCATCACGCCGAGCATTCACTTCCTGGTGGAGCTAGCTATTCACACAAATGCTAAATCTCTCACTTCCAGTCGCCGCACCGCATGACATTGTACACAAATATTAGATAACAAACAAAGGGGTATCAGATTTAAAGGTCACCATATTTTTAATGCACAAGGACTCATTCGTGGAGTAGAGAGGGTGCACGAGGGCTAGGTCAGAGGGGGTCAGCGACCACCGTAATAACAACTATCAAAGAGCTTTCGTATCCCAACGGATGGGAAAGTGTGAGGGTGGCACGGTTACTATCTAATTACTATAGAGGGGTGGCGAGGAACTGACATTTCCCGGAGATTAAAACTTAGGAAGTTTATATTGTTAGACAGAAAAACGTTGACAGCTACGCAGTTTACACGCAGGGAAGAGCTTTTTTTTGCGAGAACTACATACATACATGACGCATAATCGAGAATACATTATTTATTATTGAGAATAAACATGGGATCGTTTAATTATGTATATCTTATTATGCAACATAATGGGTCGTGAGAGAAGTGTGTTCTCCAGGGCGGGGCGTGCCTGGGTGGCGATGGCGGGGCACGCAGGGCAACGCTCAGCGTGTGAGCCGAGCGCGCAACAATCGCGAATTCAGTAAGCCTAGCAACAGCACTCACACCGACGCCGCTTCTAGCGCCACACAAGCGTAGAGTAGAGCACACGAGCTTAAAGCTGCGGCCAGGAGCGATATAACCACGGGACGCAACTCGAACACGGTTTTCGCCTTTACCCATTTTTGCCACTAACCAGCCTATACTCTACTAAACCAACTAAACTAAACACTATAGGCCTAAGTAAAGAAAACCTTCTTGTCATGGTAACTTATTGAAGTTACAAAATATAAAATTGTTACTGAAAAATAAAAATAAAAAAGTGATTTATGTCCATAAATTATCTCAGTGCAATCATAATTGCAAATAATTTCAAACATATTTTCGATACGAACTTATTTCATGAGAAAAAAACTTGAAAACTGTATGAACAATCATTTTACTTACACAAATCATTACATTACACACATTAATTGTCAAACACGCTTGTGCGATCAGTGGGAATTTAACGATGCGAACGAAATTTTAATGCTCAAAGCGAATTCCGCTAAATTATATCATTGTTTAACTGATATATCGGTTGAATACTGTGGAAATAAGATAATTCGTAAGAATCTCTGAGTGGAATGCTAAGGCGGTATAACGGTGATAGACGTCTAGTGCGGATTTACCTAAATTATTCGGACTACGTTGGCGATACGAGACGCCGACCCCTTGCTGGTCAGACTCGTACGCTACGCGCTCCCGTTGCCTTCACATACCTCGCGAGCTAATGTAGAGCGTGAGACATTTCACTTCAATCCTTACAACATTTTTGTTTAAAACCCCGAATTTAAGTTATCGGAAGAAAATTAAAAAAGATTCTTGTGTACAAGAATCTTTTATGTAAGTTAAGTTGTAACTTAACTTACATTTAAAAAAAAAAGAAAATAAAACTTCCTATCTACCTACTACTAGGTACTACTTATGTTAATACTTAAAAACCTCAGGAAGTGACATAATTACCTAGCCACACAAACAGCAGTTAGATGTTTTGGATTGATAAAGAATACAAAAAGCTAAAAAACCCAAGAACTGTTATATACTCGTACTCTAGATAGTTTTGTATGTATCTTCTGACACAAAATTCGCACGGGTCAACGAACTGCGAATGCGTCGCGAGGGAAACTAATATTTGCTTTTTGTTCCTACCCATTTCTCGGAGAGGCACATAGGTACCCTGCCACGTGAATTTACTTCCACACGACTGCCCTACATCCTTATTTATTCAACAATATAAGGCGTAAGCTACCCCAAGTACATACCTACTTCGTTATTTGTTGACGATATAATGCAACTACGAAGATGATAATAATCAACATAGTTTACACGATGCAATGACGCGATTTAATTAAAAATTCTTTATAAATAATTAGGTATGACTGTTTAATTTAATAAAGCCAATTATAACTATTAGAATTATTATGCAGTGATTATAAAATGATTAAAGTAATTGGATGGGTTCGTAATTACAAGTATACTTACATAGAGCTTGACGCCATGCGCTACGTTAAGTGAAGTTTCCACTTTTCTCAAGTTCATTCAAGCGTAGAACTAAGTTTTACCACCGTCTAATGTGGTTTTAGCTTGTATGCATGAATAGAATATATATAATAATATCTTTTTCTTCTGGGGAGGAAAAATCTGTACGAACCTGCCTTCTTTCATGGAGTATCCGACTTTGGTTAAAATAACTTCTGTGTATCTTCTGTATCAAGAAGAAGAAAGGAACTGCATAGCATTACTTCGTGTTCTACCTTCTTCTTCTCCTTATTTTCCCTCTGTTTTCTTCTTACCATACAAGTATACTTATATTAGCCTTAGGGCTATTCAAGCAAATAATGAGTGTTGACCAGAATGGCAATTGCGTATTATTCATTCGAATTCGAATGTAAAAATGGATTATTCGAAAAATTCGACTGTAAATATAATTGACAAAATTTAAAAATCATTGTAAAAAATCGAATGTTGAACGGCTTTGAGTATATAACTACTCAAAGTTGAACGGTTACTAATTATGTTTTTTTAACGTATTATGTTACGAAAGAAAATAAATATCAACTATATCGAATCGTTTCAATCAATAAATAGACGCGCCGCGCCGCCGCTGATTGAAATCTGCGGAAACAATGTACCTACCTAATGATATATTATTAGTATTATTACACAGTCGAGTACGGCTTTTACGGTATTCTTGTTTTCTTTCATCATTTGGATACTGTATGATTATTCCGAAAAGTTATTGAAATGAAAGTTTCGATAATTGATGGGAAAAAATAATTCGGCAGTAATTTTTTGTTAGAATTAGCCTTTGCTGGCGGCTTCGCTCACTTTAAGTAATTCTGTTTTTCAAACCCCTATTGTACCCTCTTAGGGGTTGAATTTTCAAAAATCCTTTCTTAGCGGATGCCTACGTCGTAATAGCTTTCTGTATGCCTAGCCTAATCCGTCCAGCGGTTTGAGCTGCGCGTTGATAGATCAGTCTGTCAGTCACCTTTTCCTTTTATATATTTAGATTACCTACCCACCTCCAGCACCGCGAATGAGTCCAGTGCTCTGCGAAACTCTTGCCATGGATCCATGATTTTGTGTGGTTACTGTACCGTAAGTGGTACATAAAACACTTAGTATGCACATGTCTGCGCGTTGCCGTTAATCGACCGCTACACTTTAGCGACAATTACCGTCTAATAACGATGTAGTTCGTGTATCTGAATCTAGAATCTAATAACAACGACTTCGCCAAGTCCACGACTGCTATGCTAATCAGTGTAATTTACGGCGGTTGATAATCGCGATGCGAGTACGTGAGTGCATTGTGCGAACGGCAGCCCGCGTGCGTGGATGTTTGAACGTACCGTGGCGAACACGCCCGACGCTCTGCGCTCGACGCCCGCTGCTTTACAATGTGACACCTCGCTGATCGATCTCAAATATTTAAGCGACTTTATTATCTTTATATTTTATACTAACGACAACTTCATTTGCTGGTACCATATGTTCCATGTTTTATGCTTAGAATACGACTTACGTGTAGTTCCTACCTCTGGTTCGTTAACACAGGATGGGATCGAAAAATGTGCGGTCAGCAGACGATTACCTATTTTCTCAAGATAAAAAATTCAAAAATTTATTAAAACTTTTTCGCCTTAATATCAGTATTAAGTTTTTGGATATCTTTTATATTGACAAAGAAATCGCATGAGCACACTTACACGTAGTTTCCAACTTGATCCTATTGATAAAAAATTGTTTGCTATGCAAACTAAAATTTTTCAATAAACATTTTTAAAACGTAAAAATGTGAATACTGAAAAGTTGTAACGTTGTAAGATACCCATTAAATGGGCACAATATCAAATGACTTCTTTCTCATTTCGATGATTCCCAAAATACAAAAATTACATAGAATTAATTTGTAAGTAGGTAATAAATAAAGATTAATCCACACCAGGTAGATACTATTAGAGCAGTTGTTCATATCCGAAATCGGTGTCAATGCTCGCTGCGGTTGCAGTGTTCCTAAATTATGTGTTGGGCAACTTTGGGGCCGCCGACCCAAGCGCAGACCATCGCCCAATGCCCTCCCGATCGCTACCAATCGACTTTTACTGCTAATGTGCCCATTTAAATAACACCATTACGATGTTTTATAGGCTGTAGTCGTGCAACAATAAGTCTTATTCTCACGTTACGGAAGAAACTGATAGTTATACCCACTGATATAAATGTAGTACCTCACAGTTCGTTGGTTATACTTTATTGTGTTATTCTTTACGTTTATTTATGTTGTATAAATTTGGGTATGCAAAAACAAAGGATAAATAAAAATGAAATGTAATTAATTGTTCTGCAATGTCGTGCTAAAATTCAATAAGCAAATCATATTTAGTGTAAAATCAAATATAAAAATAAATCATAGTCTATCTATCTATGGTATAGCCTACGGTCATGACAAAAAATTAATAACTAATTAACTGAACTTCTGATTTTTTAAATAAGCTAAAGCATTCATATGTTATTTTTGTACATTAAAAAGAATTAAGTGAAGAAGACCACTTTCTCAAAGCTTTTCTATTCCAGTAACTGTATGTCTATGCTTTATTGGTAATATCTAAATTGGTTAATATCTAATGTTGTTGTTGTCACAATGCTTGACAGGTTTTATGTAAGTGGTTCCAAAAAAGTAAATTAAGCAGTTGAAAGAAATTTCATGGTAGGTATTGACATAATTTCATTAGTTGTAACAAAATATATGTAAATATGGTGACTTGCTTCAGGGTTAATTCCTTAATAAGTTATGTTTATAGGTTTCGAATTAACTGTATATTTTGAGGCATTGTTCCACCAAACGGTACGCCAAATTAAGCATGGGAAGTGGGCTCCCATTGTATACATTAATAAAAGCGACGTTTCCAAGTTTTGAGGCAGTTATCATTCATGAGATCCCATTAAGCGCCTTTCACTCCAAGTGTCATAACTTTTATAATAAATCTTTTGAACTTCGCGATCTAACCTTATTTGCAAATAAGATACGAATAAAAATATTTGAAATAACTTTATGTACAGTTGAAAATTAAGGTATTTGCTTGCAATTTCGTCCGCATAGAGTTAGATTTTTAAAAATCTTAAAAATCCCGCGGGAGCTCTCTATTTTTTCACGCTCACGCTCCAAGTCCTCCCTATACCCACTCAAAAATCACATCGATCTGTCCTCCGTTACTGCATGATTTAAGAACGCGTATAACACCAAAAAAAAAACAGATTTCGCGATGAAATAAAACATAGCCGCAACCTCATGTGAGGCGCGACAAAAGACAGCGTTTTGCGCGGAATAGGAGTGTAGTAAGCGCCAAATACTTTGTAACTCGTAAAATATTCATTTTCTTTTCAATTCACTAGGCTACTCTCTTGATAATATCAATCGGAATTTAATGTAAAAATTTTGGCTCTGTAATATGCAACACATTGAAAATAAATGAATATTGGTTAAAAATTAGACCTAACTTCGCGATTTTTTATTATCGAACAAATTTCATCATTTTATGTTTTTGCCCAAGCACGTCCCTTGGCAGTATGATGTAATTTTTGCGTGTTTTTTTTCGGATAGTTGAAACTTGATATACTACTGTAAAAATCAAATCTGTTTACTGTTAACGAACGTACACCCACTCTTAAGGACGAACCAACAAAATCACACGTCCACATTTATAATATTAGTATCGTGTACAGCGAACGGTTGTGACACGTCAGGCCCGTTTGGAGAGACGCCGGGTTAGTTAACCCAGGAATACCTAAATTAATTTTGACAGAAGCTATATACGAAATCTGTCAAATCTGTCTTTTTAACCCAGAGTTAGCTAATAATTCTGGGTTAAAAGGATAACTCGACGTTTCTGCAAGCGCGCCTCAATGTGTGAACCTGTTAACGTCCGGAACACTCGCACTTTGACTAAACCAAATAAATAGATAGTATCAGCGTCGCCCTCACCCTCCCGCTGAAGGTGACTTGCGAAGAGTGTCTAGACGGAGGGACCCCCTATCTGCGATTGAACGAGGCTCTATTTATCTAAGATGAACTTAAATTGAGTTAACTCTGAATGGTTTCTTGAGAAAATTCGCTATTTGTAAGAATTCATAAAATTGTTCTTTATGTAGGGGTTTTTTCCGTTTATTTTTCATTTCCCGTAGGTATGAGAGGAAATGTGCGCAGGGAAAAGTACACGGTTGAAGTATAAAGAAGCGCTTAGAAACATAGAACAGTTAGGAGCTCTTTAAGCATCTATACGAGTTTTTAAGCTGCGCATTTTAAAAGCGATATGTTAGAACCGTGCTTGGGGCTTAGTACATAGTTTGTGCTAGTATAAATGTTTCCGTACCCGTATTATTACTGCTGCTGTGTGGTGAAATATTATATTGCTAGTTCTGGGAAAGCTACTGTTCCATTATGCTACGCTTCTATGTTACTTTTTATAAAGATTTATTGATTTTTCTATGCGCTGACAAATTGTTAAAAATTACTAAATCTATATTAAATACATTACATATCTTACTAATATAATATTATAAATTATAAATGCGACTGTGAGTTTGTTTTTTAGTTTTTCCTTCATGTGTGCGACATGGTTGCATAGTTGAGGACCTGAAGAGTGACTATTGATTCCGGAAAGTCAAAGAGTTTGCGCTTGATTTTCAAAACTAAATCCATGCGGACGAAGTCGCGGGCATCAGCTATTTTAATGATAAAATGCTAAACTGTGAATTTTAAAATAAAATGGGATAGAGTCCTTATACCTATAATAAAATAGCAATTGAACGGAATTTATCCTTCATGGTAGTTGGACGTATACGATAAAATCTCGTGTGGCTCTGATGGCCAAATACTGAAACTTTTCTTTAGATGCTTATGAATCTCTAACTTTTGACAACACATTACAAAAACAGGATTTGGAGCATAAAAAGTTTCAACATTTGGTTGTCAAGAAACTTTTCTTTAATATTATACCTACACATACATACTTATAGCGATTAATGATAATACGAGTCAGTACTTTATAGCAAAGAAAATCACGGGCATGTGCCAATATAGGTCCTGTATATTACTCATATGTGCAGTACAGCACGAGCAAAGAGATGCTTTCCCACGGTACGTAACTCTGGGGTTATACCTACGGGTAACAATAATTTGCCCTGTAGTTATTGACTTGAAGTACGAGCCATACTGCGCAACCGACTATAACTTGCATTTGTAAACTTATCATACCTTATGATTCTATAATCTCGCATGTTTACTGCCTAGTTCTTGGAGGCAATTACTAAGAAATACTGTTCGGTGTTTAAAAGCGCTCACACATATTTAAAGCAGTGGCAATACAGTAGGACATTATATTCAGGTGTGATTATATACCTACTCCGTATAACAGGTTAAAATATAAAAAAAACCAAAAAAATAATCCTACTGTATTTACATACATTATTATTATCGACTATAATACCTATCTACTACATATTTTCATGTCGTTTTTAATTCGGTTAAAAATTAATTATAATGTACCTTTTACTAGTAGGGTTGAAATTGTAAATACTGTCACATTAATAAATACGTACATTCTTGGTATCGTTTTTCTCTGGAATGTTCGTGAACTTTTACTCTACATAATATAGGTACTTAACGCGTGATCATTATGGAAAAAATACCGGCCAAGTGCTAGTCGAACTCGCGCACCGAGGGTCAAGTAGAAACTTTTAGGTCGCGGTTAGTTTACCAACTACAAATAAGTTTATAATCGCGATAAATAATTTTTTTTGTGATGAAACTCCAAAACAGTTTTCGGATTTTTTCCTTTACTTGTGCTTCATGACATTGCTTCATGACAAATTTCATGATTCTAGGTCAACGGGAAATACCCTATAGGTTTTGATTCCCTTGCGAGTGTCAAAATACGCAGCATAAAAGGCCGTATCTTTTGATTGCGTCGACTTAGAAGTTTGATTGTTTTTCACTGTTGCAAGGGATTGCAGACCTGAGTATTTGATATTAATTTCAACTTGATACCTACACGCTTTCCTAAGAAAAAGTGTCTTGACAGACAGACGGATGGACAACAAAGTGATACTATAATAGTTCCGTTTTTAGTACGGAGTACGGAACCCTAAAAATAAGAATAATGTGGACGCTTTAACAATGAAGATCAATGTTCGTATCCGGTGTTTATATATAAACATCTCACTGACAGAAATGTGTGCGAATCGGGGTGCACACACACGTGCACGCGCGCCCTCACCTACGCAGTAGGTATACTCCAGAACGCTGTTCCACGACACACATTCCCGCTCTCGAAATGTCGCCCCAACCTCCCGTTTCACAGTATTACGTCTAACCATAAACACCGGCAACGAAGAACACTCGAGTATTCTTACCGACCCCCGTGTAATGTACTAGCTCTTATTAAAACAACAAAAACTTCGCCCACTTGAACTTCGCTCGAAACTCATTTTGTTTCTCGTCGCCTAAGTGAGCTTAATAAGTTCACTTCGCACTGAGCGGCCCGTGCCACAGAATTCATTACAGGTACACCTATGCTACTTACAAATATTATGTACTTTGCGACTTTTATACTTGCCTACTTCTTGAGGTCACTAAGTGGACCTCTTCTTACTAAGAGCAAAATCCATTGATGACTTTAAGAATGACTGACTCAATGACTTTAAGAATATTAAATTAAAATATTTTAAAAATTATTTTAACCTAATTCATTAAACAATTTCAGCGCTACGAAATCGTAGCATCGTAAAATTGTGAGACACACATCGTAAAAATGTGTAGTGAAATTTTATTCAGCATACTAACTAGCCTTCCCTTATTAGCCTATCCTATATTAGCCCTAATTTGGGTCTAACGGACCGAATTTCAATAAACTTATATTTAGTCAAATTTTCTTTTGACCTGCAAAGGTAAAGGTTATGTCCGGATTAATCGACAACGGTCCTGCTGCAGTGATTTTTGGGTGATGTACGCAGAATCAAACATAATTATTCGAATTAAAAATTCAATTAAATATTTAGATTAAATAGCTTAAGCTCTTTGTACGCCCTAGAAACTAAAATAATAATCTGTGTAGGTATAAAAGTCGTTCAAAACTAAGGGTTCAAAGATTTTCATCAAAACCCAGACACATATATTTATTCCTGGAGCGGGTCTACAAAATTTCATTTAGTGTACGTGTGGTTACTAAATAATTAAAATAAACAAAATAAATAAGAATCAAACTTTGTTTGTATGGGATGCGCACGGGAGAACACGGGTGACTTCTCTTACAGACCAACTATTATTGTGTTTATAAATAGTTTGTAATAGTAGAGAAAACTTTTTAAATTAAAAATACGGCAATAAATACGGCAGTATTTTACCATATCATATTCTTGACCAATTTCTCAGGATATTTTCTAAACATAGGTATAAAATTTATTGATCGTTACGACGGTGCATCGAATTTGAAAACTTAAATTATGATTTGTAATAACCATAAGCTCAATTTAGAGCCTCGTAACTAGCAGATAAATCCTATTTAAATATCGGGCTATAAATGTAACGGGATAAGATTACCTACGTGATATGGATAGATACTGGCCCGTATATCTAACAAGGATACAATAAGGGAATCGTAAATAATGTCTCTGAACCGACAGTGACAAAAATGAAGTTTATATGTATACAGCAGTGGGTATTTTATTGCCGCCTGTCGTAAACGGTCTTATACCTACTAAGCCTTTCTATGTGAGATCTATGTACATAACTGCGATACATTTTCAAGAACAGAGGACTCAACTTACTTAAAAAAAATCTAATCTTCCTAAAATAGTGAAGGTATACCATGATTATAAGCATTAACGTACGCGAAGTATTCTATTTTCCATTTTTTGGGATAGGTACATTAATAAAGCAGGTCATCTAAATATATAAAAGGAAAAGGTACGTACAGCTCAAAACACTGGACGGATCGGGCTAAAATTTGGCATAAAGATAGATTTTTGAAAATTCAACCCCTAAGGAGGTGAAATTGTGGCTTGAAAAATAAAACTTAACTTAACTTAACTATATAATTATTATGGTATTCCTCTATGGTTTATGGTGTACAACATGTGGACAAGTGCAAGAAATAATTATTAACCATTTAGGTTATTAATGATGATAAATACGTAGTCCTTACAAGTTTTTATTTAACTTGCAATGTATGTATGTATTTATGTTTAGGTCAAATCTTGCTAGATGAATTACTGATAGATGAAAGAACCACTTCCCAGTTTCCCATTGAACTGCAATTTTGCATGTTTATGTAAATCTGATGAAATGAACTGGTCCAATGATGGAGCTGGAAGGTGGCTATGGGAACTTTGTAATTAAACGACGTAACCTCATCGAGTTTGGGTCCGTTTGATTCGT
This sequence comes from Oeneis ivallda, assembly GCA_029955525.1. Lineage (NCBI taxonomy): Eukaryota > Metazoa > Arthropoda > Insecta > Lepidoptera > Nymphalidae > Oeneis > Oeneis ivallda. The sequence continues at coordinate 15,274,380 of JARPMR010000006.1, read as the reverse complement.
CTTGACAAGTAGTTCTAGATGATATCCAGGGTCTGATGATGTAGCCTAGCTACGAAAAGCTTGTTTTATAAAAATAAAATTTTTAATATACACTTGTTTCCTACTTTAAATTAAACAGTATTTTTTAAAATGTGGCAAAATATTAGCCTGTGCTTTATAATTTACATAATCCTACACATATTATAAATGCGTGTGAAGATGGATTTATGGATGGATGGATGTACAGATGGTTGGATGTTAGTTACTCTTTACGCCACAACGAATAAACCGATTTGGCTGAAATTTTGAATGGAGATAGCTCATACCCAGGATTAACACATAGGCTACACTTTATCCTGGAAAATTAAAGGGTTCCTGCGGGAATCAAAAAACCTTAATCCACGCGGACGAAGTCGCGGGCATCATCTAGTTCCTCAACAAATTAAAGGCGGTTTAATATCAGTGCAACTTTGGATCATCCATTCTGCAGTTGTAGTCGCGTTCTCTGCATGTATTTTTATTCTTGTTTTTCTTTGATCCATGACAACATACTTTATAGATCATACAACCGAGCGTCCTTTGCGTGTAGAATCACACGACTTACAAAATTGAACAGAAGATATGCCTACAGTGGTCCAAAGTTACCCGAATTGACAGTAACGTACTTTCCAATTTCCAAAAAAAGCCTCAATGGCCCAACGGTTAAAGACGTGGTCTTAAAACTGAAAGATCTGGTTCGATCCCCACCCGTTGCTCTATTGCCGTACTCACTCATAACACAAGATTTCCGCTTATTCGGATGGGAGAGGAGAATATTTGTCAAGTCCATCTTGACCAAAATTAAAAAAAATTATCATGCACAAGAAATCAATGTAAACATGCCATGAACGACACGATCCAGTGACGGCGTTCACTGGCAACTGTGACTGTGACAGTTACTGTAATAACAACAACTTCCATTAAAGTGCTTGTGTATTGTTTCAGACGGCAGGCGGCAGATGGATCGCAGGCGCGCGGCAGCGGCGCTGCTCGCGCTAGCCGCTTGCATCGCATGCTCTGCAGCAGGTATATAACATGCACTCTACTACTGCGGCTAATTCCTCTGACACACCTTTGACACAGGCGGCCTATCATAAACTGTCCGCTGGCAAGTAAATTCCACAATTTCTTGCAGACGTCTCTATCAGGCTAGCTGCAGTTCACCCATTTATACGAAACGATTCAGCGTCTGGATCCGTTGCTATTTGGTGTTGGTCACATATATCAACAGCTGAGAAAAGAGCTGAAAATCTGTAAATGGCTGCACAGATTTTCATAAAACAGAGAAATATAGTTAAGAATTATCCTGACAAACGCCTTCGAATAAAAAATCGCATTTATATCCATTTTCTGTCGGTCCATCTTTGATTAGGCCATTGGCATTATAGATAAATCGTCAGGGTATAATATATATATATTATAATATTGTTTTCATCAAGGCAGGAATACCTATAGAAATAAAACATTAATTTTTCACATTTTCTTCACAATCACAATCACACTAATATTATAAATGTGAAAGTGTTTGGTTGTTTTGGTTTGTCCTTCAATCACGCCGCAACAGAGCTACGGATTAACGTGATTTTTTGCATGGGTACAGTTGAGGACCTGGAGAGTGACATAGGCTACTTTAATCCCGGAAAATCAAAGAGTTTTATAATCAATTAATTGTACACTCAAAGGATTTTAAAATCTAAATCCACGCGGACGAAATCGTGGGCATCAGCAAGTCTCTTTTAAATAAAAATTTATTCTAGTTGAAAAATAAGTTTCCATCATTCAATCAGGTGATCACAGTTAGCAATCATTTAGGTATATTGAGCTGTTGCTCGTAAAGTTTATTCGTCTACTCAATTTACCGCTCATCGCCTTTATATATTTCTAACGGAGTATTTATATCGAATTCCAATTTATTACATAAATTATAATAATCCGTATTAAAACTGTATTCATTCGTTACGAGAGAATGCATAACTGTTAAATGAATAAAATTCTTTACCGGTTTTAATGGAGACCGAAAACCCGAAAGCCTCCCGAAAGCCCATTTATACATGCGGACGAGGTCCACGCCTTTGTGTGAAAATTTAATGCCTGCGAATTAAGCGTACGGTAACATAATCTCTCAATAAAGATCTTTTACCCGAGTCCCGACAGAGTTTGTTGACTAAGAGACCAGGGTGCGGAATCCTAGTAACTTTAGTCTTTAGTTTGGTATACCATAGTAAGAACTCAAAAATACTTGCAAATAATTCTTGACAGCCAAAAAGTGTACAGAACTACTTTAAATAATTTGGAAGGTTAGTGATATTTAACCTACCTTGGAGTTCATAAGAATTTTCAAAAACCTAAATCCAAGCGAATATTGTAAGGCATAGTACCTAATAAAATCACTATCGGGCACGGGTAGGTGGTTTATCAATTTTCTTAATACATAATATCAAAGTTCTAGATGGGCACAAACTACAAAGATTTGTATAAAAATCCTATCCTACTAATATTATAAATGCGAAAGTTTGTGAGGATGGATGTATGTATGGATGGATGTATGGATGTATGTATGGATAGATGGATGTAAAAAATTTCAAAATTACATATTTATTTCAAGAAAATTGATGTATGGATAATTGTTACTCTCACGCCACAACGAATAAACCGATTTGGCTGAAATTTGGAATGGAGATAGCTCTACCCAGGATTAACACATAGGATACTTTTTATCCCGGAAAAATACTGAGTTCCCGCAGGAATTAAAAAACTTTAAACCACGCGGACAAAGTCGCGGGTATCATCTAGTATTTAAATAATAATATCAAAATTCATCAGTACAAAACTGGGTGCTCGCGATAAAGCCCCTAAAGCACAAATAAACGCGGTCTCGGTTGCTATCGTAGAGTTGTAAATCATTTATTTGATTTAATATTCACAATCCATTTAATTCTGAAGGAGAACAGGTAGAACCGTTGTGTTGTCTCGTGACCTACAATAGGTCTACCTATTCCCGTGATGTTCGTGCGCGATACCGCCGTCGCCAGTGCCCGCCGCCTGTCGCGAGCGCACTGAGCAGTGAGCATAGCCATTTAAAATTAGTAAATTAGTGGCGCCATTTAAATGTACAATTGATTGTATCGAGAGAAGTTTCTTCCAAGTACGACGACCTATTTTTTTTCTTTTTCTTTATTTATCTACTAGTTTTTGCCCGCGACTTCGTCCGCGTGGAATTAGGTTTTAACTCACACGGAAACCCTCTGATTTTGCGGGATAAAAGATATCCTAGTCACACTTGGTAACACCACATAGTATATAATAGTACGTAACACACACGAAGAAATCTCGTCGATCCGTTGCTTAGGTAAAGCGTGCGAAGCTTAGAAACAAACTATATAATTTACTAAGGGCCTGTATTACCACCTTCTGATAAGTGTCGGATAGCCTAACCGTAAATTTTGTCACTTTCTTACTTTATGTCAAGTGACAAAGACAAAATATGCGAATAAGCTATCCGACACTTATCAGAAGGTGGTGAAAATGGCCCTTAGTGTCTGTTTGTTATACCTTTTTCCATACAACAAAAATCTCAATAAACATTCACAGCGTTTAGGAGTAAGTGACAGCCAGTGAGTACAGGCTTGGACGCTCGTTGCGTGATATGAAACGCATCAGCGTTTCAGTATTCAGCCGTTACAGTATTAACAAACCGATGTTTTTGATAAAGAAAGCTGAAGTTGACTCTTCGATTTTATTATAATTTATTATTAGCTCCCGTTAAAAGCGGTAAAGCTTATGAGAGGGCAATACAAACGGTAATAGAGCTACTGGTGGGGATCGAAATGTCAATCTTTTATTTTTCAGTCCGCTCCTTTAACTTTTAGGTCATTGAGGCTTAAACCTGCAATAAAAAATGCTATTTTTACGAGCAACCAACACATATTACATACGAGTATATTACTATTATACATTACGTAAAGTTAAGTTTACGCTGGCGAGTTAATGACCCAAAATAAAACACTCGACCAGGCCAAGGTCCAGCGACTGAGATGAAACGTGCTGAAGAGGTTGTTGCTCTTTAACCGATTAATTATTCATACAAAACATTTATATCTGACGTAAATTGTTGCCAAGATTTGATAAACGGTATTTTATGAAAGCGAAAATTTAAAAAGAAGTTCCGTAGCAACAAGGATACGAGCTATTAAAATCCGTAACCCGTCTACGGAAAACTAGATATAACATCCATCATAATGACTTTGTTCGTACAAAGTGCAGTCTATGTCACGAAGGCCATAATAACGAATCGATTGATATGTCATTCATCCAAATTGGCTCAGTACTTTAGGTGCTGCGGTGGAATATGCTCCTAAGCAAACGTAAATAGACTGCTAAAATTACCTTCAGCAGTCTGGTAAAAATAAGGTCAATATGTGTGCGCGTAACATAGTCACATCACGAGGCTGTTAACAGGACCGGTTAATTGGCCGGGGTGGTTTGCATGAACGGAATAACTGTTCCCTTGGGCATACCAAGATAATGCTATTTTAGTCCGTTGAGATTTAGTATCCGCAGCACGGTTACTTCAAAGAATTCGTACTGAATTTATGTTATACATAGGAAGTATATTCAAATGCGGCCTACAATGTTTAGGTGTACCCGTGTGAACTTCATCACGAATGGCGACCACGGCGACGGTCATTCATTGAAACAACAATCCATATTAATGTAGTGCAAATTTTAAATTCATGCTGCCTCCTCATTTCGATTGCTTCGAGCCATGTTTCTAAGCGCACTTTGCATAAATTGTTTTTTGTTCGTGCAAAGCCATTTTTAACCACGCACTAACATGCAATAAAATCGTTATCACTAAATGCGAAAGTGTGTTTGTTTTTTGGTTTGTCTTTCAATCACGCAGCTACCGAGCTGTTGCAGTTGAGGACTTTGAGAGTGACATAGGCTACTTTTTACCCTGGAAATAGTATTTCCGAGGAATTTTAAAAACCTTACCCCGCGCGGATAAAGTCCCGGGAAAAGTTAGTATTAATGAACCTCAGAGTTTGCATCTGACAATACAATGATGGTTTGCAAGATTGTCTGCAAGTACGGCCTCAGCAGAAAAACTTTTCCCAGTCCTGTAAAAATCATTCATTATACACTGACAAAAGAGAATATTAGTAGCAAATGGACAGAGGAGCAATCCTCAGTTAATATTGGAATAGAATATTAAACTTCTCCATTACCCGGAAATGATTTGAGGTCTATTATTGATACCAATCTAGAGAATGGAAAAATATTCTAATCAAAATCGCAACGGACAAAAACTGGCACTGACGGCATTCCTAGCGACCGTTAGATGGACCAGCTCGCTGAGAAATCCATATTTTTTTTTTATCCGATGACAAGATAGTCCTTGACTCTCTGATGGTAACTCACTCGTCTGATGGTAAATGACGACGCAGTTTAAGATGGTAGCGGGCTAACTTGGAAAAGGTATGGCAGCGTACATTCAACCTACGAGTATATCCCTAATCTATTTCTACACGCCATCGTGCCGGAACGCTAAATCGCCTAGCGGGCGGCGGCCAAAGCCTTCCGCGGTCCACCAGACCAGATCAGAGACAATTCATAAATTATAAATTCCCAAATTGCCCCCGTCGGGAATCGAAAGGAGCCTGCAGTTGCTCCCTTTTCATTTAAGTCAATTATAAGACCAGGGTACAATATCTCATCATACATACATAAAATTCTCATCTTTACTATGTTAATGACCAAAAGTGACTCTTTCTCACGCCTCTCGTCTTTGAGTCTAGCTACTGGTCGAAGTATATGAGGATCACTCTCCTCATGGCTGCTGGGCTCTACAAGGCAACCATGGGGATAATCTGAATCATCATATTATTTTAATGAAGCTTTTGACGACCTCCCTGGCACAGTGGTGAGAGCTGTGGTCTAATAACTGGGAAGTCTCGGGTTCGATTCCCGGCGGAGTCAATTTGGGAATTTATAATTTCTCTGGTCTAGTCTATTGGGAGGCTTTGGCCGTGTTTAGTTACCACCCTACAGTCAAAGTGGTGCCTAATGCACTACCATCTTAGACTGCATCGTCACTTATCATCACGCGAGATCGCAATCAAAGACTATCTTATCATCGAATTTCGAGCCTAACGCAAAGTAATTTTACCATTGCCCATTTACCCATTTTACCGACATGTCGATCTAACGATAGAAAACAAAGTTCAAAATTACATCCATTGAAATAGGGGCTGAAATTCTTTCTTAAAAGGAAAATAGAACTTATAACGCATAAAATATTATTTGGTTTACCTGCTTATCTAAAATGATTGTACACACGGAATTTACAAGACTAACTTTTTTGAAAAAAATTCAACTTTTACGTTGTCAGTCGATGCACAGGTCATTGCAGGAATATCACCTGTCAACTTTCTCGATAGACCATTGATTGACATTTAAGGATTGTATCCAGAAGTCATTAAAACTTTTAAGTCAAGAACTTTTAAAATTTCATTTTGATAGTTTTTCGGATTTGGTGCAAAGTATCCTCCGCAGGTACAAAGTAACCCCAAAATACCGGTAACTTAGAGAAGTCAGAGATGCGTGCCCGAGATCGTACCCCCGACCCCACGAAAAGGAGGCCGCTTAACCACTGCGCTATCACCGCTTTTCAAGCAATATTTATCTAATAAGTTAAAAACACATAATCCCATTTTCTCTTACTCTAATACATAGTATACAATAGACTAAACAGGCGCCGCGCTGTTGTAAAGTTAATACTAACACCGTTATAATATGTAACTTGCAGCTTCATATATCCGAAAATCGATTACATGCGAGAATTACCTCCGGCCAATATTATGACTTACGCCCTCGGATCGAATCGCGGCAAAGCTGCGGCTCCGACGTTAACGACGCTCTCCGTTACTTTAATTACAGCTTTGTCGCTCCACCACCAGTCTCCACTCTCCAGTAATTATACGCAGTAAAACGGATATGTATAACGACTCAAGACTATGACCGTACGCGACTGTCGGGTGATTTGCGGCTAATATCCTGTCCAGCTGTAACTCGCTTAATAATTGTAACTATAAAAGCAGCAGTAAAATTTTCTCAAAACAACTTTATAAAACGCCCACGACTAGAAATGTGCTCGACAGTACTGTCGTTGCTATCAAGAATCTCGCTGGTCGCCACTAAATATAATATATAAATAATAGCTACACCTCCTACTTAATACCTAAAATACAGGATGTTACCTTAATAGCGGTCTGAGGAAGTTTGGCATCGATTTTAAAGAAAAATAAAAACATAAAAAAGCATTCAAAGATTTACCAAAATTTTAATACTTTTTACTTTTTACTTTTTCAGAAAAAGAAATTGTTAGTGTAGGAAATGGTTGATAATATGTAGTAGGTAATTTATGAAGTAGGTGTGTTTGAAAAAATAAATTTAATAAATTTTGTTATGAATCTAGATACTTAATTAAAAATTAAAGAAATCAGTTGAAATTGCTAATATAAAATATATACTACTTGATTTGCATAAGATATTTCATTTGTAAAGTTTTATACACCAGGTACAAATACTTACCTATGCCTAGCACTATAATTAGGAGCTATAAAAAGTCTTCATCTCTCGTGAACACTGCTATTTCTTTTATTATTATGATCAAGAAAGAGTCCTCAGGAATAGATTTTATGTTTGTAATTTATACACAAATGATACGTTTGGGTTTATAGGTATATAAATAAATGTGTATCCCTATGCATCCCTATGGATTAGCTATAAAATAATACGTCTCTGTTCATAAAAAATCATATTTTATTATTATTTTCAGCACCGATGGCTAGCAATCACACTGCGTTAGAGTTACATGATGGTAAGTAACCAAACCTAAACAAACAATAAATAATAATTATTATTATTGTACATACATATATAGTACCTAATTACATATTCAAAAAGAAATATGTAGTTAGGTACTAACTTTCTTGATTCTTTGGAAAAACTCCATTAATTTTAAAATTAAGTAGGTATGATATTATACAAAAGTGATTTTGGCTGTTTGAAAATTTTAACGAAGTAGAAAAGTCACCATGGTATCGTTGTTTATTTTGAAGATTTTTCATGGATTATAATATTATTGTTTTATGTTTCGTCACGCACAATAAGCCCCGGAATCGTAACAAGTCATGCAAGTAACCTCTCACCCCGCTCAGGTATCACCTTTGAGTATATAACCACACGCACGACACGCACAACGTAATGTGTGGACTGTGGTGCATCGCTTGCAAGGCTTATTAGCGTGTGTGGCAAAATACGCTTATCACTGAAAAGCTATTTATTAGTAGCTGCGGTGCATTTCAGGACTTTATCAATGTAAAGAAAACTGGTGAATATAATAATTATTATTAGAGCTAGATATTCTGTCCAGTGCACAGCGTAAAGCAGAGTTTGTCGCTAGTTGCACTTTAAGTCAAACTTTTTGTAACATAATAAAAAGCTATAATTTTGTTTAAAATTAAATCAAAAATATTTTTTGTCAATTTCAGGTCCTGTAGAGGGATGCTACTACAATTTCCAGCACTACGGCGAGGGCGACCGAATCATGACGAACGAGCCATGTTTAAATTGTACCTGCCATAACCGAATGCTAATGTGTTATTTGAGGGTCTGCCCATTCACAAAGGCCATTGGTCAGGACTGCACGGTGGAGAAGAGAGCTGACCAGTGTTGTCCCATAGTGACATGCCCTGATGGTTTGTACCACTTTTTTATTCTCACATCTCTTGTGTCACGATCCTCGACTGCATCGGCTATGGAATCGTCTAAAACATGTGATTGCTGCAGTGTGACGATCGCAGTTCATTAATCAGCAGGTAGATACACTTGACGAACCGAAAGCACTTCGTAAAAGTTTATATGAATACAAAAATATTCTTTTCTATTATTCTATTCTAATAAAACTAACTTCGAAAGCGAACTGACTTGTTAATTAAGTCAAATAAGGGATAATTTTGTATTTTACTGAATAGAACTGCTGATTGATGAAAATCTCTTAAAATAATAATTAATCAGCCATTAAATACCTACACTTGAGATTGTAGCAATGATTCGACCAGAGATACTACTCATGATATAATTTTCATTATTTAGAATTTCATGTCTATATGCTATACGAGCCAGAATCTAATATAGATCACAATATGAGAAAACATTTTGACTTAGGTATTACTATGAACTTATCTAAGAACTAAACTTAATTGCTTGGATTTATTCTAAATCGTCCAAGCTTAATTGATATAATTAGGATTCATAATAAATCAATTACAATTTATTACTGTGCTGTTAGTAGCCAACTAATAAAACAAGAACCTAATACTTACTATAAACTAGTTTTATTATAAACATGATTGCATGTTCAGTTCCAGTTGACCTGCTCACATCGACTTCAACATCTTCGCCTGCTGAATATGGAGCAACTGGAATTGGCAAACTAGATAAATACGGATGCAGTATTCATGGAAAATATTTCCCAGAAGGTTCTAAAGTTCCACCGACACCAAACAAACCATGTGAACATTGTTACTGCATTCGCAACATGACAACATGTGTAATGCAAGAATGTACACTGCACGTTGATGGATGTACGCCTATTTATCATAAAGATGTCTGTTGCCCGGTTCGCTATTCTTGTGGTAATGAAAGCTCTTTTTAAGAATCATTTTAAATACTATTTACTGATTGACAAGAATATGATCAAAATTCTCTTATTTCAGATCACCCTGAAGACGAAATTCCTCTTTTGGATGATATGACTACGACCGTTCGCCCAACTCAAGGATTTTTACTAACGACCACAACCATGTCGCCAGTAACCCAGATATCACAGGACTGTGTTCACGATGACCAAATATTCGCAGATGGAGCTCTTATAAGAACAGAAAAAGCTTGTGAACATTGTTACTGCATGAAAGGAGATATTGTATGTGTTGTTCAAGAATGCGGTACACCAATGGAAAATGAGGGCAAAAATTGTACATCTTTACCTCCACGCCACGGTCAATGCTGCCCTGATACGTATATTTGTGAGGGCGATGAACGAGTTACCGATACGACCACTGAATTTGGAGAGTTAACTTCTTTACCACCAAGAAGAGTTGGTGTTGAAGGAAGTGGATATAGAAATGAACCTGACGATGCTTATACAGAAATAAGTCCAGTAACAACTGAAATAGAAGGTAGCGGTGAAGACTTTGCAACAAGTTCCCAGATGTATACAGGAGAAAACGTCGCTCCAGAAAAAGAAATTATAGATGAAACGTTATTAACTACAACTGATACTAACCTTCATTTAAGCCAAAGTACAGAACCAGACAAAGGACAAAATACAATCCCTGACTCAGTTACAGATAAAGAGACGGCTCAAGAGCCAATACACAACGAGTTGTCATCTTCTAGTTTTGACGAAACCATGACCACAGGTACAAAGGATTACACAACTGTAAGAGATCTAACTTCACGAAAGGAAGAAATTGGTACTACAGAATCAGTATTCAAAATAGACAGTGAAAGTAATTTCGCTGAAACATTAACACCGGAAGAATATGAAAAGGCAACTTCAGAATCTACACACTTACTAGATACAACAACTTTTTCAGATGAAATTATACCTTATACAAATCCTACAATTACTGAATCAGATCAGAAAGCTACTACCCGTCCATCAACTGAATACACTAAAGCCCAGGAAACATCAAAACAAGAAGAATTAAGCACAGAAATTTATGTACATTCTGATGTAACTGAAAAAAGTACAGATATATTCCACACATCGCCTGAATCAGAAATTTTGATTGAGTCGACAACTTATCCCGTCACAAACATAGTTATTGCAGAAAGTACTTCTATAAACCCTAATATTAACGAAGTAGATGATACTGGTTCACTTTTATCAACACCTAGTAGAATACCCGGCGAAGGCGATTGTCTCTTAAATGGCATCACTTATACTAACAATACCAGTGTGCCAAGTACAAATAATTGTCATACAGGTTGCAAATGTATCAGTAGTATTATTAAATGTGACCCAATTATCTGCAGTCCACCACCAGAATATATGGAAAATATGAATGATTGTCAACCTGTTTACGATACCCCGAACTCGTGCTGTCCAACTTATGTATGCAGCGTACAAGAAACAATACCACCAGAGTCACATAGTCATATGTCTGGAACTGAAAGTCCTAAACCTAATGCAGTAACTGAATGTAGTGGTAATGACTGTAATGATGTTGATGACAATAAACTACCCAGTGAACCAACCATTTCACCAACAACACTGTGTGAAGGTGATAAATGTACAGTGCAACCACCAAAAGAGGCGATCCCTGAAAAAGATTTAAAGCCCGGTTTGCAAGATATACCACCAAAAATATGCAATGAAGAAAACGGATGTGATGATAGTAATATTATTATTGTGCCCGAGGAATGTGTTGGTGAAAGTTGTAGGCGAAAAGATTTCCCAGAAGAAGAAAAAGTACCATCAAAATGTTCAGGGAGTGAGTGTAAGCAACGAGATGAGCCAACTGTTCAGTCTACTGAGCAAGCTACCGAAATAGTAACTGAAGGAAGCACAATAACTGATAAAAATCTTCAAAATGCAGTAACTGTAGAATCACATATCACATCAAGCGATGAACTAGTTACAGAATTAGTAACGAAACGACCTATAAACATCGAATCTCCCGGAATATTATCTACAACTCTTGAGCAGATTGTCACTGAATCTCCTGATAAATATGGTACAGGGAAAGAAACCATCCAAACAGATGGTCCAAGTATTCAGACAATTACAGAAATATCTGAAGAAGTTTTAAAAGAAGCTCTTCCAACAGAACCTTCAAAATTATCAGCTGATGTAAGTACAGAATCACAAGATATTACCAGCCCTACTGATGAACGAATCACTTCAGGAACTGACTTAACCTATACTAAAGAACCGGAATATCTTGAAACTGATACTAAAGTAGCTTTTACTACAGAAATTGAATTCTTATCTACTGATAAACCACACATTTATACTGACTCCCATAGTTTAGATGAAAAACACACGAAATTACCTGAAATTCCAGTAACTGAATCTGAAAAGTCTCCAACTGAAGCACCAGAATTAGTGCTATCTGAAACAGATGGAATAAAAACGGAATTCCTTGCATCAATCACTCAAAAAGAAGAATTTGTTACAAACCCACCAGAAAAATTCAGTACTGAGAAAGAAACGATTCATTCCACAGCCACTGAAACATTAATTGCTGTAACAGAAGCAATCCCAACTACACCTTTTGAAAAAATCATGGAAAAGGAAACGAAACAACCTGAAACACTAGAAGCAGTTACGGAAAAGGAAGTAATGGGAACTAAAGTCACAGATTTAGTAATAACTGAAAAAGAACAAGTTATTGAAACATTTACTGATCAAGCCGATACTCAAACTGCAGTGACAGAAACATATGCTACAGATAAAGAGGTCATTGTAACTGAAACCTCAAAAGTTACAGCTGAAGACAAAGAAATAATTCAAACAGAAATCCCAGAAATAGTAGACGCTATAAAAGTAACAAGTGTAACTGAATCTCCAGGAATAATTGATTCTGAAAAGAAAACAATTCAAACTGTGTACCCAGATATTGCAATCACGACGAAATATCCAAATATAATTGAATCTGAATTACCAACGTTCACTGAAAAAATGCAAACTATGTCTCCAGATTCTAGAATTACTACAATTGATGAAGTTCTTACAGATATTACAGAAATAACAAAAAGAAAAGAAGATATTGATGTGAGCACTCCAGATCTGCATAAAACAAAACTAGAATCAACCACTGAACATGAACTTTACCAAACTTCATTAGAAGAGCAAACTAGCATCAGTTCAAATCTAGGGACCAATGAAGATGAATCAGTTTATGTAACCAAAGAAACTATTTCCAAACCAACAGTAACCGAAATACCGAATAATGGTGAAGATAAGGAGCTCGATAAATCCCACGAACCAAAATCAACAAAACCTGATGAAAAGACTGAAATTTCTACAGAAAGTTTAGTAACCTATACTACATATGAAATTGTAACTGAGCGCAAAGAGTCTGATGTTACGAAACCTGAGAGAATGCCAGAGGATACACTTATAGGAGTCACAGAATCAATTAGCGAAACTACGTTATCGGAAACAGCAGGTGAAATTACAACGAAGAAAACTCAAGTTACTGAAGAACCAGAAATATATACAAAATTACCTCAAGGTACCGAAACTGAAGAAGAAGCAGTCACTGATAAAAACTTGTTCTATACATCAAGACCTGATGTTGACGAAACAAAATCTGATGATTCATCCCAATCCATAGATATGTCTGTCACTGAAAGTCAAGTGACTGTTACAAAAGCACCAGAGATGTTATCAACTCAATATGCTGAAATATCGACAGTACATGATGCAATAGTTACCGATAAATATAAAGAAGTTCCAGATAGAAAACCTGAATCGACATCACTACCTATACATGACATCGCTGAAAAGCAAGATCAGGACACAGAAGCCCCTGAAACATATTCAACAATATTACAAGCCCAAGATAAAACTACAATACTTCCAGAACAATATACAACAGCAGTAGTAGAGGCAATTTTGACCACTGAAAAAGGCCCCCATAAGCAATACGAACCTCCAAGTTCAGACTCAAACTTGGAAGAGGACAAGGAACTACCTGAAAAAATTCATCAAACTACATTAAAAAATATAGAAGAATTAGCAACTACAGAGATTAGTAATTTTGTCACAGAAATTCCAGATATGCATTCAACTGAGCCTCAACAACAAACTTCCATTGATCAGAAAATAGATACGGAATCTTCACTTTTGACTACTAAAATAGGAGATAGCGTGAAAGAACCAGAATCTTCCACAGTGCTTTTGACGGATATTGATATAACTCATGCTCCGGAGTTTATAGAAGAAATAGAGCAAGATTTAACTACAAAGATACCTCAACAAGATATAGCTACGGAAACATTTAAAGAAGAAACAAGTGATAACTTACCTTCACATTCTACATATAAAGATGAACTGCCTACAGAACAGCCTACATCTCAAGAAACTAGTAATACTAAGGCAGAAACGGAGCCTTACGTTGAAACAAGTACAAAAACTATTATGGAGAATGAAAAAGAAATAGAAGACCAATTAACAACATCAAAACCGCAGACCACTCAAAGCAGTGATACGGGTGAATTTGAATCAGCATTGCCATTTACAAATACCCCTGAATCTGAGATTTCTTCTCAAAAAGACACTACAACATATACACCAAAAGACGAAGACAAAACAATTCCACATGATACTGACAAAGATGGCTCAAAACCATTTGTATCCGATAAAAAACCATCCGATACAACAGAAGAATCTGGGTTGCAGGAAGTTCATACTACACAAACATCTTTACCCAATGTAGAAGATGGTAATAAAAATGAACAAGAGTCTAACGAAGGGGCCACTGAGGGACCTGAATCTATCATAACCTATGAGCAAAGTACATTGGCTATTGAAGACAGAATAACGACTGAATCCCACGTATCCTATACTAGTCCAGAAGATAAAATTTCAACAATAGTCTTGGATAATAAAGAAATACAAAAAGAACAACATCCAGATTACAATGACTTCCTAACAACCTCTACAAGTCTTCAACCAGAAGATTATAAGAAAATAACTGAACTGCCAATGTCACAAATTACTCATATTGATCATGCATTATCACCACAAACTACTGTAGTCTATGAAGAAGAAACGACAGAACAATCGTCGAAAACTACTGTTGAACAAAAATTGGAAGAAGAGAAAGGACAAACTTCTGAGTCTGAGTTACAAAACCAATCCACAGAAACGTCTGACTATCATGTCGTGCAACAAGTAAAGGAAACGGAAAGTTCTACCGTAGGCGATGATTTCGGAATTGATCATGCAGAAAAAACAACTATGCCAGTAATGGAAGATGAATATAGCATAGATAGAAAACCAACAACAGTTTCTCAGCAGGAGACTGACTTTTCTAAAGATATTCCTACTCCTGAAATTGTATCACACATATATACGGAAGGTACACCTGTTACAGACACAAAAGAAGTCGTTATAGATACTAAGCCACCAGAGACTACAACTGTATTATTACCAGTAACGGAAATAGAGCCAGATCTTTCTCATAAGCAAGAAACTTCTTTGACAGAATCTATAGGTGAAAGTATAATCAAGTTACCGCAAAATACACAAACTGTTCAAAAAGAAATTACTACGACTCCCTCAATATTGCTGGATGATGAACACTTGAAAGAAACTATTAGTACTGAGTCCGTGCTGTTTGAACAACATGGACTAGCCACGGAATATCCGGAATCAGATGTCCACGATATGCATTCAATTTCACCAGTGAAGGAAACTGTTGAAACCGAAGAAGATATGGGCACTGGGACTCCAGAAATATCGACAGAGAAGGAATTTGAACCAGCCACATCAGTATATGTTCCAACAGAGGCTAAATTTACAGAAAACCCGATGACATTTGTGACAGAAATCAATGAACCTGTCATAAGTGAAAAAGACCACAAACCAAATGAAATCGTGACATATTCAGAAGAGGCAACTCCTACATATGTTAATTTAGAAGAAACAACCGAAAAAGGCAATTCATATACACATAGTAAACCACTTTACACAACTGAAGCACAAAATACAGTTACTCAATCAAAAGAAAGCAATACTGAAGTATTGGATAGAGCTACTACCGCACCTGATCAAACTATTACTAACAATTTAGACAAAGATAAAATAGATGAACATATATCTCCACATAGCTCTACACAGATTCCAGAAATTAGTACGTTTATTACATTAACACAAACAGAAACTACTGGTATTGAAAAAACAACACTTACTATGGAAACTCCCTCTGAAAAAGAAAAACCAACACTTACAGTAAGGGAAAAAGAAGATGAAATCCATCCTGAAAAACTCAGTACCGAATCCACAATTGAAAAAGAAATCTCTTCGACGGAATCAACACCAGACTTAAGTAAAGAAACAGAAAAGGTAGTTACTGATGTACATATACCTACAGAGTTTATGCCAACGACATCAGAAAAATCTTATACTGAAACTCAAACTACACAAACACATAAAGAATTTGATATAATTGAAGAGACAAAACATACGACTGAACAAGGACACGAATTTAGTGAGACAACTCCATTCCTCGTTGAACTTAAGGAACATACACATCAGATAATAGATGAAAGCTCAAGAACGCCAGTTGAAGAAATTCTTACGACTCCACTGTACGAGCCACAGCAAACAGAGCGAGGCGATCAAAATCTTGATGTTACTGATAAATATGAAGATGAATATCAAACTTCTGTGCCCATTAAAGTAGAACTTGACCAAGAAAACAAAGAAAAACCTATTACACATGGTCAAGAACAAGTGGAAGACGAAGTTACAACTATGTCTTCAATTACTGTTAAAGACTACACAGACCGTATAAGTGAAACTGTGACAATTTCTACGTCATCGTCTACGTTGTTTGAAACAGAAATACAAGACAAAGAAAAACTATACACTACTACTGTGCAAGACGTGGTTTTAACAACTTCCGCAACTCCAGAAACAGTTAGCGAAAAGGAAGCGCATGCGACTATATCTACTGATGTACAAAATTTCACATATCCAGTGCCTGAATCCTCAAGTTTGACGACCGAAAAAGATATCCTTTTAGTCACTGAGGAGCCATTGAAATCAGAAGCGTCAATTGGAACTACTTTGATAGACGACGACTTGTTACGAGAAACGTCCAAAACAACAACAAGCAAGATCAAGCAAGAAACTACAACACAATCATTATTGACTGATAAATCTACACAACTTGAAGAAAAACCTTTCAAACCGACGCCTTCCCCTCCTACGCAGGAGTTAACGAAGCCAGAATTTGATGACGAAATTAACGAAGGTATACCGTCCCCTGATTTCCCACCGAGTGGTGCCGGAGGCTATGGACAAGAACCAGACTACATTGAAGAAGATCAAGCCTTTGGACCTGGAACCTGCCGATATGGAGGCAAAGTGTACGTGTCTGCGCAACAAATCCCCAGAGATGATCCCTGTGATTTTTGTTTCTGCTTTAGAAGTGATATTATCTGCCTACAACAAAGTTGCCCACCACCTATTCATGGATGCCACGAAGAACCCATACAAGGCTTCTGTTGTCCCAGATACGAATGTCCTGTATCCATGGCTACTACGCTTAATGTAACAACGACGACGACTACTACTACTACAACGTTACCCCCACACTTCCTCCCACACGCATACAAGGGTGCAGCTCAGAGAAGAGGTTGTCAAATAAAGGGTCATACTTATAAGGTTGGGGAGGTCGTAAGAGCATCATCGGGACCATGTTTACATTGCACGTGAGTATTATCGTCTCTTATTATAGCTATTAATGAGAACCATTAATTTAATGTTCAGTAATCTATAATGAAAAAATATTTTTAAAAAACCGCCTTCAAACGCCCGTGCCACTACAAAGTACATAATAATTTATTGTTGATTTTTAAAAAACTGCTCGACTGATTTCGATAAAAAAAATTGGATCACCTGGGAAGTATACCCTTTGAAACAAAAAAAGAATTTCGGAAAGGTCCGCGTCTTTGAGTGATAATACATAAAAAAAAGATTTCGACGAATTGAGAACCTGCTCCTTTTGTGAAATCGGTTAAAATTATAATCTACTTATTTATTACACCCAGTGATAACAAATTGCTCGCCTGATCGCTTCATAAATCTATAACTAAGAAAATATTTTGAAGAATTACCCTATTGATTAGTTTCCTATAACTTTAATGATATGAACAATAGTTTTTATTCATTTTGTCTTTCTTATTTCAGATGTGGTGGTGATGGCCAAATGAAATGCGACCCTAAAGCGTGTACGCCGGAGCCGATGTTAAGACAAATGATAGCCGCCGCTGTTTCGGCCAAGAGACGGAGGTGAAATACCTTAGCGGTATTAACATGAAGTACGTCATCACAAGAAAAAACACCTTATGTGATAAAGATATTCATGTATTATTTCATGCACAAAAATAATGCTCAAATTTCGCGATGAATTTAGTTTAGGATTTCGTGTCATATGTAGTAATCGCTATATTAATGTGTCTTACTGTCATTTTGTCGTGGCACGCACCATCTTTATTTTCGAAAAACCATGACTGTGATTAAAATAAACTTACATAATTATGTAATTTTCGAAATCTCATATGTATGTCAATTTTGAGTCATATTATAATTTTTTTTTGATGGCTTATTTATTAGAAAATATTTTAACGAACGTCAGTGCCAAACGATAGTGCTAAGTTGTAACGACTACGCCCCTATGTTAAAAAAATTCTAACTTTTTTTTAATATGGCCCGACCTACCGAAGCCTTGCCAATAATAGTAATAATTTGTTCTACTATAAAACGTAAAGCTTCGATGGTCAGCTTAGATCGCCGAAATCTTGACCATTTTTACATAATATAAACAAAAAAAATTACCGATATAAGTTTAGTCAACTCTTTATTTTTACACGATATTGTTGCGGTCTAGAATCGTGTAAATATAAAGTATTTAAGGATCCCAGAAGATGTTGTAAATGCCTTACTTAATTTGTAATAATTTATATATTTTAGGTGTATAGTACTTAAGCCATGTTTCGAGACCAGTGACTACTTATTTTAATTTAGGAGTAAAGCGAGGCCCTTTACGCTGATTATGAAAAGTGCCCGTCGACGCGTCATGCCTTGGCTGACACTTTTCTCCACTTTCATGTCTTGCAGAAAGCAACACGACTTAAAGATCTTGTTTTCTATAATTCGTGAATACTTATACTGGCACTTTCACCGTACAAGTGGCCGAGAATAACGATCGTTTTGTAAAGAACTTTACAATGTAGCTCATTGATAAAGCATATTGTAGGATCTTTTGTAACTTTTGATATAAAAGTGCTGGTAGTTTATTGAATATTTGAAACTCAGATCGAGGCGGGTACGAAAGTTTCTCGACTATTGTAACTGTTATTTACTTGATGGTAAATAAGCAGTTGCATTAATTCGTACCACTCTCCTTCTGTATAATGAGGTTGTAGTTATATCTCCTTATTTATTTAAAGTTATAGTAATAGTGATACCTATTTTATTTGTTTAACTGGTGATATATGCACTGTTTCAAAAGTGACTATGGTTAATTGCAGTTCAATACGAAATATTATGTCAATTATAGAATTATCATAATTTTTGTGGGTTATTGTTTACCGAAATTGAACATCCTCTAGCTAGGATCTAGCTGGCTGTACAACTTGTGCAAACGAATTTTAAATTAAATATTTCAAATCAACTGTCATTCTTTTCTATTTACGAGTCCTACCCATAAACGTAGTATTACTTACTAATACATGATCCTACCTATCTAATATTAAACTTATTTAAAAAGATTTTACCTTCAGCGCGCCCCGTACAAACAAAGTTTTATTCTTATTTGAATATTAATCATTCTTATTCATAATGTTCTCAATGGTGTGTGAAGACTAACAATCCATACTTGGCCAGTACGGTGGACTATTGGCCGCCGATTGATTGAGATGATGATGATGAACTCGACGTGTATTCACGTTCTAGAAACTAACATCTGTGTCAGCTGTTTGTAAGATTTCCGTAAAGGGTGATTCGCATTTTTCAGGCAAATCACACGTCCAGTACAAAAAAAAAACACTAGATCTACATTCTTCATACAGGAAACCAAGCGTAATAAAGTTATGCTTCTACGCATTAAACATTTATAGTCAAAAATAATATAATGAATAAATTATACGCAAAAAACGTGGCAAATCCTCATTCCTTCCGGTGTCCAAATACCACTCTCTTATCTGATATCTTTATTTGCACTTTAATCAAAAACATCAACAACAATTGAAAGAAAATGTAAATTACTATGTCCATATGACTTAGTTGTGGCTATGACCCCCATGCTGCGCTCCGCGCACATCTCAAGCAGCCAGTGAATGTCGTAGCAGGTGCCCACTTATTCTCAATACAGCAATATTTTCGTATAAAGTTTATTTATTTTATATTATTATATATTATATATTATATATTATTTATTTATAGTATATTTTCGTACGTTTTTCCTGGAGGTAATTATTCTGAAATCGTTCTCTTTGCCATCGCTCGTATTATTATCAAATCTTAGAAGTACCTTCGTAGTTTTGACTATGTATGAGGTTCGTTGAGAAAAAATTGGAAAAGCACTCAAATCTCATTACCTTCTTCCTCATTTCTTTCGTTTACCGTCGGTTTTCCCATAGGTTTTCGGTTCATAATTTGTATGTTTTATTAATTTTATTATTATTCACAGCGGGATGGTAAATCACAAAATGTTGAAGGATTATTTAAATATTAATGATATTAGAAAAAAAAACTTTCGTCGAATTTGCCTGAAATATCACCGTATCACCCACCGTAAAATATTTAGTTTCAAAGTAACACTTTCAACTAAAATTTAATATCAACGATAAGCAATACTGACCTTTCCACTTCCATCTACATGTAGAGGTTTTGGCTAGGAGTAGGCAAGAAAGCAAAGAATGAGTTTGAACTTTAAGCCCGCTTCTTGACGCTATAAAATGTCATAAATTCAGGTACATTCTAAGGTCTTATCTTGCCTACCAGATTCATAATATTTCAAACTTGTTTTTTTTTATATACTTTATAGGCACACGCTTGACCACTATCACACCTGATGGAAAGCGATGATGTGGCCTAAGGTGGAACGCGTTTGCCTAGAATAACAGAATATACAGAATAGAATAATTGACCGAGCGAAGCGAGGTCTCTGAGTTAACTAGAGCGATTTGCACTTGTCCGTCCGTCCGTCCGTCCGTCTGTCAGAGCCTTATAACTTTTGAATTACTGAACGTAATTACTTCAAATTTAGATATAATATGTAAACCTATGGCCTCCAGCCGAAAATGGCTTAAAAAGTTATAAAAATCTTTATTTCAGGGGGGCTCTCATAGAAGCGAATGCGAAGTAAAAAAAAAAATATCGCGTTACATAAAATTGTTACGTATCATTTTAAAGATAATTTTGAACTGAGTACAAAAATATTTTTTTTTTAATTTTTCCCTTAAAATTGACGAAATGGGGCTTTCAAAGTGGCGATTTTATACGCTCGCTTGAAGACGCTCTCTAGGAAAATCCGCTATGGATTTTCAAACTGATTTTATTTTTTTAGGTCACTTATATCCTGTACTTGAACAACAAATACTAAAATTATATGAATATTATAAAGAAACGAGATTATTTAATTTTTAATGGGCATCAGTAATTCATATAGCATCAACATAGCTTCACAATAATGCTAATAGATGGCGCAGTCAGTAACTATTCCCATGGAACTACGAGTTACGACTACGACCTATCCCAAAAACAGTTTTGCGTCGACCATTATTATTTAGTTACTTATTATAATACAATAATTGTATTGTAATTTTTTTTGTACCATATTATTCAATTAAAATTATTTTTTAGTTAAATTTTAGTTAAATATTGTATATTTTCTATTCGCGTCGATAGATGACGATTTGTACAGATGCCCGTAACCCGGTTTCACTCGTTAGTACCTACATAATAATTCAATGTTTTCACTAACGTTCCCTAACCTTTACGGGCTACCTATAAGTTAGGTGATTGATGTTTTCTGTCAACTTATTTATCACGATCCTGTACGGGACACCTAAAAGGATATTGGGACGGATGTTAGGACTTAGGATTGTATTTAGGAACTACCTACGTTAAGAGACTCCTACTTAGGGGATGATTTAGGTATGTTTGGTGAAAACGGGCATAATAATAATGTCAGTTTTGGTTATCATGTATCGATTGAATGAATAATCATGGGATACCGTTACCGCGAGGTCTCAGTTCGGGGCGAACTAATAGAATTTATATCTAAAAGAGAATGAAAATGAGGACGAAATCAGCTCTTAAGCGTTCTGGAGGACACACCGGAAACTCGGTTGTACTAAAAAGTTTACTGCAAATGGGTTTCTGCAAGTGTAAGCATAAAGCATTTGATCTTAATAAGCTTCAGAAAACAGTACGTACTATCATCACAGAGTAAGGATTCTATCATCTTTTTAAGTTACAACGATTCACTTGCCCAGATTAATTTAAGACGTCTGATAGCAGAGGGCGTACTCGTACTTATATTAACACTTAATCCAATAACAACGCATCACATATTATACATCACTAGCTGATGCCCACGACTTCATCCGCGTAGATTTAGTTTTTAAAATCCCTCGGGAACTCTTGATTTTCCGGGATAAAAAGTAGCCTATACCACTCTCCAGGTCCTCAACTATACCCATGCAAAAAGTCACGTAGATACGTAGCTCTATTGCGGCGTGATCGAAGGACCAACCAACAAACTCAATTTCGCATTTATAATATTAGTATGATTACCTACGCGCGAAAAATTTCATCTACGCGTCATATTGACATAAAAAGCCATGGGTTTCATGGGTTCTTACGATTGGTTTTAGTTGTAGCCTGCGATTACAGTTGTCTTTCAGCGCTAACGAATATTGTGGATAATAATATCAAAATATTAAATCGCATGACGCTTATTCTTTGCTCTATTTTTTTTTTACTATATTTTAGCACTACGCGCCACTACGCGACGTTCGTACGACGTGACGTTCGACGTAGCGCAGCTACGAGAACTTGATTTGATCATTCTACGTCCATCTACCTCGAACGCGACGAAGCTTTTAAGCCGGAATGATGCGAGAGCTTACACAGAATCATAGAAACCTTCGTATTTTCGTATTAATTCAAACTGACACTACGAGATGGCGCTATTACATAAATATTACGAGCGAAGAAATTAAAGTAGGTACGTGATTAACATTTTGGTAATAGATTTAAAAAATGACTAAACAAAAGCTAGGACCTACTCGTAGTTATTGGTCTTTGGTTTTTATCATTGTCGATTTCCATTGGATATATAAATCTTTTGCAAGGATCGCCACAGGATACGATCTTTTGTCACCTGTAAAATGTAGGGGATCGTCCAATGCTGCGCTTCATGGTGCCAGGTCATACATTACACCTTGAGATTCCAAGGTTAATTCTTTTTCATAAACCAAAAAATAATAAAAATAACCATTAGTTATAACTTAAAAATAAAAATTTCTATTGAAAATAATATCAATTTTTTGCGTATGGTTGCATAATATCTTTATGGTGACTAAGATATTATTACATTATTTATTTATTACAATATGTAACTCATAAAAAGTTATCTAAAACTGCCTGCACAACCTACATATTCAAACATTGTAAATACCTGTTCTTGAAGTTGCTCCTGCAACTCTCTTCAACTTTTCTACTTTTTGTTCAATAATCATAACATGGGAATACCATTTCTCGAATTGTTCTCGAAGCAAATAAAAACGTATAGGTGCCCCTACATAATAATATGAATATAACGACTCAAATTAGGAACCTAGTGTACTGAGAATTATATAAAAGAAACTCTAAAATATGAATTAAATACTAACAGCTGAACATTTAAATTTACCTCATTAATATTATTTGATCCTTACAACAGAACAATCAGTTTAGAACACTTCGTTTCAATATTCAGTTAAAAGTATTATTTTAGTTAAAATAGGTGCTTGTCAAACGCCAATATTTTCATAAATAAAATTAACTATGCTCGTTTATTTCTATCCATTTATTTGAAAAAAAAAAAATTACAATCCCTATAAAAGGTTCGTTACAAGTCAATTCAGTACAAGTCAATAGAGTCAGTAAAATCATGATACAAACATTTATAAAAAAAAGGTTTAAGGCTTGTCCATATTTTGATAACTAGCTATTCGGTACCTATGTAGAAATATGTACCCTCAATTTGAATAACTTCATCTCTTTCACACTAAGGTTAGCTCCTGTCTACCATTTCACTCTATCCCATTACTTTTATATTGTTCGCTAACTTTCTTGTTTGTATAAGCAAATACACGTACCTATTTGAAAGTTTGTATAAGTATTTGTAGGTTGTGTTTTTGATAAGTAGTTACTTATACCTTCTTTGTACACAGTTTTACCTACGTAGTAACTAGTAATATTATAACTAACTAGCTAATGCCCGCGACTTCATTTGCGTGAGCAAAACCGCTGTAGCATCAGGATTGAGGAGTTGGGTCCTGGAATTTAACTGTGTAGTCTTTGCTTGGTACCTACAACAACTATTCATAATCGACATTCGACAGTAAAATAAATCACCACATTTTAGGTGGGCAGTAAAGCTGCAGCATCAGGATTGAGAATTTAGAACCAACCCGAAGTTTTTATGGGACGATCTCGCAAAGTTTCTGTATCGATTAACAAAAATTCACGCAAATCGGTTTAGAAATCAAGGAGATATCGATATACAAAGGTAGAAAACACAACTCCTTTTTTGAAAGTCGGTTAAAAAAGTAGCCTATGTTACATAGTCGTACTAATTTTATTAAAAGTAAGTGAAAAAAACATAAGTAAATAACCTAACCTAACCGAAAAGTCAGAGATGCAAGCCTGGGTTCGAAACTCAGACTTTTCAAATAGGATTAGGAGGTCCTTACCGCAAGGCTATCATCGCCAAACCAAACTACTGTGAGTTGTGACTGAAAACTCAACTCAAAGCTTTTTGAAAACATAGACTTTTTATATTTCCTAGAACTAGAAATTACGACTAATACCGTAAGTTTCAAATTACTGGCAACTGAAAATTTCAAAAACAATTCAAAAATACGAAGTAAATTGCAGTAGTAATGTTAATATAACAGGTCTCAGGAAGTAAGTAGGTATTGTAAGTGGAAGTAAGTAGGTAGGAATCTTGTGGAGTTGATGAAATGAGATGTAAGTTACCTACTATTTTTAAAATTAGTCCCTTTATTTCTAAAGAAACTTAGTTAAATTATATTTTCATCTTTATTTTATTTCTGTACATTTTCACTCATAGAAACATGCTTTTCAAATTAAGCACTAAGATTCAAGAAAGAAAGTACCTACTCCAATACTGTTTTAGACTGAGACATGAATAAAAACAACGCACCAGATGTTTCTTTTCCCGTGCAAGTCGTAAACGTCGACGAAGAAAAATATAGGTTATAATATTATTGTACTCAAATTCTTATTGTAATATGTTCGTAGGCAATGGCAATTCGACTTTCATAGGCCTGTTTAAGAATGAATTATGTCTATATAAAAAGGCCTTTTAGCTATAATTTTTGTAAGATAATTTATGATACCTGAAAAATTTAAAATACAGAATTTTTATTAATATTTTACATTAATATTATTTTATAAATTTGTCATTTTTGTACGTATTAGATTACAAAAGCAATGTATCTGTTTCAGCTAAAACACGGAGTTGGTTAATGTCAGCATCTCTGTAGTTATCATCATCGCTAGTTAACCGGATAAAACCGGGGTCTAGGAGTGTAAATTTTTTTAAAAGACCTACAGCAAAATATTCGGTTTGGGATCCATTCAGCTTCAGCTATACCTTCGTATACTACTGATATAGAGCGGCGCGCGGCGGCTCGCTTCGCTCGTCAGCTGTTCCTTCCGCTTTGTCCAACCACTTCATGAGGACATCCATCGCTTCCCAGGATTTCAAAAACACTAGAATATCTACTACAACACTAAACAACATTACATATTAGACACTATTCATTAGCATTGAATCATGAATGTATCTTAGAACGTTAATCTGTAGATTAACTTTCGTTTAATTTCCGTTTGTATCTAATAGTGCGAATTTTTACATTATCCCTTTATCCCATATAAGCTTGCCTGTAGAAACAATAGTTCATGGTTAACTCTTTTATGATTTCATAATTTTCATACCAGGAATTCTTTTGTTCCTATATTGACACTTGTATTTCTATTCGTCCGTTTGTATGCCACAGCTGTTTTATTTCAACGGATATAAATAATTATTATATTTCGGCGCGCTGGCATCTGGGAGTTTCCCAATAGGAATCATTATTATTTTTATTCGATTTGAAAAGCGCTTAAGACTACTTATTTGCTAATGAGGAAGACAAAAAAAACAAACACCATTAAATAATTATAGTAGTTACTTCTGTCTACTCATTTGCTTTTGATTGTCACCAACTTTAAGGGCCTGTTTCACTTGCTGATAAAGGTCTGATAGCCTACCCACAACTTATCTTACGGATAGCGTTTAAATTTCTGTTTCATAAGTATCTGATAAGTCAATCTGGCTGTTAAACTCAAAAGATATCACACAGACTTATCCAGCAGATATCTTATCTGTTAGATATATATCAGATACTTTATCAGCAAATGGTGAAACAGGCAATAAGTATATTACTAAAATAATCGTAACTATAAACTTCTGGAATCCACTTCTGGGATCATCTTCTGGTAGGTGGGAAAACATCAACTGCCTGTATTATTACAGAAGCTATTGTCAAAAAGATTGCATCGAAGCGTGCCCCTTGAAAACCTAAAAAGCAACAACCACCATAAACTTTACATTATTTGCCAGTTTTTAACCGACTTCCAAAAAGGAGGAGGTTCTCAATTCGGCCGGTATCTTTTTTTTTTTCTATGTATGTCCACTGATTTCTCCGGGATTACTGGACCGAATCGCGTGATTTTTTTTAATCGACAGAGGATGTTTGCGAAATGGTCCCATAAAAATGTTCACCTTCAACTCTTCAAGCCTGATGCTGCAGGGATATTGCTTACCTAAGCTAAAGAGATTTAGGAAATGTCGATTACGAATTATCATTGTAAGTAACAAGTATGGACTACATCATAAAGCTTCAGGTCCTAGCTCCTCAATCCTGATGCTGCAGGGTACTGCCTACCTAAAACTATGGCGATTTAGGAAATTTTGATTACGAATTGATATTGTAGGTAACAAGTATGGACTACATCATGGAGCTCCAGGTCCAAGCTCCTCAATCCTGATGCTGCAGGGTACATACAGCCCACCTAAAACTATGGGGATTTAGGAAATTCTTTGTAGGTACCTATCTAAGAGGTGATTTGGATCTTATGAATATACTACACTTAAAAGCTTAAAATAAAAATTCTTTTCAAAAAACCGACTTCTAACGCCACTACAAAGTATAAAAATAATTTTAGTTTGTCCACGTTTGTTGAAGTCGGGCGGGCCTAAAATACAAACTATGAAACCTACTCGACTCGCTCGACTTCTACAAACAAGTCTCTCATATTGTGTAGCGTCCCGCATCGGTTTCATAGTTTGTATTTAGGCCCGCCCGACTTCAACAAACGTGGACAAACTAAAATTATTTTTATACTTTGTAGTGGCGTTAGAAGTCGGTTTTTTGAAAAGAATTTTTTAAAATTAATCTTTGGCCTGCTTTTAGGATTCCGTACCCAAAGGATGCTAACGGGTCCCTAACCCTATTCTAAGCCTCCGCTGTCCTCCTCTCCTTATTACAATATACTTTTGCTTTTTGCTCTATCTTAATGGTATCTGGTGTTAAATCTTGTACGATGTTACGGAACCCTTCGTTTGCGGGCCCAACTCTCACTTGGCCGGTTTTTTTCAGTTTTTTTAAATATAGTTTTATAATATTATATATTTTATTATAGTAAATTATACGTATATTTAAGAATGATAAGTTTTTTAACTGTTATTTTAAGCATGCTTAACAATTCCCCTTTGCCCTCCAAATACCTATACCTAAAGCTTGTGGGAGTGGATACGACAATAGTGCAGCGGATGGGAATTGAGCCGTCGACCTTTCAGTTTACAGTCCACGCCTTAACCAATGCGCTACTAAGGCTTGAGTGTGTGTCTATTAGACTGTATGAGTCCACTCAACTTTAACAACAATCCTAAGGCGGTATATGTCATGTAAAGTAAAGGGATATGCCCCGTTTGGGTTTTACGAGTGCGTGGAGAGCCGCGCGCCGCGGTCCCGCGGAGTCGGAGGCCCATGCACCATCCCGGCAGCAGCGCGGCGCTCAGACCGCGGCGCCGCCCCGCTCCGTTCGCGGTCTCCATGGCGACCAGCTCGAATGACGTATCGATCCCGCGTGGGGGCGGGGGGCTCCACTCGCGGGGTGGCGCCGCTCCACCCGCTCCCCCTTGCACCCCTGCCACCGACACTCGACCGTTGGCCCATGCAAAATGACGGATGTAAAGTTTGGATATACCTCCTTGGAAGGAAATGATATTTTCATTAAAATGAAAATGAGCCCATGTTTTATGATTTATCCCTTCCCATACATTCGGAACCGTAACAGCACAAATCTTACCTCCCGCTCGTACTTACCCACAGAAATAACACAGAAATTTACTATTTTAAGGGAATTGAATTTCCAGCGATCTACTTTCTTTTTATGGACCATAAATCGTATTTATTGTTACTTATAATATTATTTTGGGATGGAGTAGGAACGTAATTTGATAACGTTCAGTTTCAATATTAAATGTCAAAATCATTCTTTGATTTTCAGACAAACTACCCAATGTAGATTACATAAGAAAAATGTAAGTTTGAACCATATCTTTTGGTAAATAATCTATAATTACCTACCTGCTTATACCTACTTACTGTTAGAAAATTGGTCGAATGAAGGCTCCGATTAAATCACTATCTGCAAGATAGGATTTCATTCTTCATCAGGATAGTCTATTTAAATATTACCTAATGAAATAAAGTTGTTTTTGTTTCCATTTCGCAATTTTCTCACAGTCAGTTTATTTTATACCCTATTACATTACTATCTACTGCCTATCTCTATTTATTAATTATTTATTATATTACATAATATAATTATTATTTTAAGTGGTGTTTAACTTAAGTTAAAACACTATTTTGTTGCAAAATCACTACGTCTGAAACTAAACCGAACACTTGTTAGACTTCATAATATATTTCCGTTACGATTTTACGAGACAAGTGCACGTTTTTATATGAAGAGCCTAGCCATAGAGCCAGACAATGTTTACTCATAATGATTATAAGACGTGACAGTTTTGTCAAGTCGAATAGTTAGTTCCAGCTATACAATCTATTTTTCCTTTGCTGATTTATAGGGTAAAAAAGTTGATGTTGTAAATATAGGTAGATGGTATTTAGAACGTACCTAGTAAGCACGAACAAGTAACGACGCCGACGCCGTGATCTTTTCTTCATCATCATCAACCGATAGACATCCAGCGCTGGACATAGGACTCTTGCATAGACTTTCACATGACTCGGTCTCGCGCCGCACATACCCAGAAGATCCAGCAAGGTGCAAGTGATGCTGGAGTGGTGAACGCCACTTAAGACCACAACGACCATCAGTTCTTGGGACTATGGTACGGTATGATAGGTATGGTACACGTTGTTCACATAGTTCGAAAGGACACCGTGATAAAAGAAGTGCAATATGGTACCTAGTACATTTTCACTTTGAAACCTCTAAAGCGTCTATAGCGCCATGAAAATGTGTCGCTTCTGTCCTCCAAGACGCGTTTTATAAGAAGCTTTACCATTTAAGTCAATTAAGGAAATACCTTGGGCACATCTACCAACGTACAGGAACACGCTATTAAAACTAATAGTATGCGGCTTCAGAAACATCGGCAAAACTTTAATTAGTTTGCAGTATTAATTTACCGAATCTAATTTACTGATGCAATTAGATCTCTGTAATTCAGCGAGGAGTTTCAAATTCATTTCTTGCTTTGAACTGAGAATCTAATTATATAAAAAATGCCTACATACTTCATACTTGTAGTATTAATGTAAAAGTAACTGCCTGTTTGTCTGTTGCCTTTTCACATCTAAACACCTGAACTGATTTCAACAAAATTTTCTCTTCTTTATCAATCTTTAGACGTCCACTCCTGGACAAAAGTCTTGTATGGATTTTCACATGCCTCGGTCTCGATGTGTACCTACGTATCTACCTTTACGTCAATCCACGCGGAGGAAATCGCATGAATCATCTAACAGTAGGTACTTAGTAGTAGTAGTTAATCGTAGCTAATTTCAATCAATAACCAATTAATAAAAAAAAACCGGCCAAGTGCGAGTCGGACTCGCGCACCGAGGGTTCGGTACTCTAGAAGTAAAAGTAAAACGATAAATTAATATTATATTAATTTGCTTAATTATCGTTAACTTTGTTTGTAGAGGTTTATTGGTAATATAAAAAAAGCTATGCTAGTTAGAGCGTTGGTTTTATTTTTTCTGTAAAATATACATAAACTTCTATTGACCATAATTATTTCTGATTTATCGATTGGTAAACTTCTGAGATAAGGGGGAGGGTGGGGTGGTATTTTTTTCGACATTTTGCCCGATTAATCAAAAACTATTAAATATAAAAATAAATAAAAATCTCTTTTAGAATGTAAATGTAAAGAAGCCCTTTCATATGATACCCCACTCGGTAGGTATAGTTATCTTACTTTGAAATTTCAAACTCCCAATTTTCCCCCTTTTTTAATTAAACTAAAATAATTTTCGCGTTGGTTTTATTTTTCCTGTAAAATATACGTAAACTTCTATTGACCATAATTATTTCTGATTTTTCGATTGGTAAACTTTGGAGATAAGGGGGGGAACTGTATTTTTTTCAACATTTTGCCCGATTAATCAAAAACTATTTATTATATTTAAAAATAAATAAAAATATGTTTTAGAATGTAAAGGTTAAAGCCCTTTCACATAATATCCCACTCGGTATAGTTATCTTACTTTGAAATTTCAAACTCCCAATTTTTCCCTTTTTTAATTAAACTAAAAATAATTTTTGATTTTTTTGAATTCCAATTATGTTGGACTACTATTATACACAACTATTCCAAATTTCATGTCGATATCTTTAATAGTTCCTAAAATAATCGACTGTGACAGACGGACGGACGGACGGAGAAAGTCTCACCATGGGTTCCATTTTTACCATTTTGGTACGGAACCCTAATAAAATGTAAGTGCAGCTTCAAAGGGCCAGTTGGTCAGGCAGTTAGCAAATTAGGTAGCACAAGTCAAAA
Organism: Oeneis ivallda; assembly: GCA_029955525.1. Classification (NCBI taxonomy): domain Eukaryota; kingdom Metazoa; phylum Arthropoda; class Insecta; order Lepidoptera; family Nymphalidae; genus Oeneis; species Oeneis ivallda. Next base: position 15,243,163 of record JARPMR010000006.1, on the reverse strand, counting down.
CCTATAAGTACCTTCATGGCTAAGGATCATTTGGCAAAAAGTAAAAAAAACTCATACTCATAACCCAAAGCATGTTAAGTAACCAAACGAAAGTAAAGTAAACCTACCTACCTAACATTTTCTCAACTCATCTTATCAGTGGGTATAAGTAATAAGTAGGTACATATACTTGTTACACGAATGAATATTCAAATATTTTTAAATTATGTCATTGCCGTGTTTAAACGTCTCTTCTAAAATTTTGTTTCAAACATTAACATAATTAAGTGGTTCTCAAAGTTTTCCCATTATAAACTTAGCGAGAAATTTTATTTTTCCCTCAAGTCACGCGTAGCTGTGTGCGCGCGTGTAGACGACACGGCGAATTGGATTTTCTCTTGTGTGAGTAAACCTACTTTTGTCGAACGAACAGGAAAACCTTAGAGATTCATGAAATATTAATACCAACAACGTCTCAAAAACGAACACAGACAAGTGACAATATCATTCTAGTCATACAATAGTAATATGAAATATTTAGTAAGAAGTATTATTATGGTCACAACTTCCTTGGTTCGATTCAATAGAAAGGGTTGTATTTAACATAATATTAACTAACAGAGAAATTGCCTCAATAATATTTATGTCAACGATTAATTGCAATAGTCGTTAGTTCACTAGTATTACAGTATATCTTACCTGAATCGCTCTAGCCCAATAGTAACATATATGTTAAGGGACAATGAGCTCTTTAGCTTTACCCAGGCCAAACAACTTCTTCCTAAAATCGTTTTTCAAGTAAGTAGGTAGGTAGAGATCGGAAAAACTAAATCCAAGGATCCGTAATATCAAGCCGTATACACTGTCTTGTTTGTCTCCCCCAAGAATTTTTTGAAAACGCAAAGCATTTAGCCATATCGTAAAACTTAAAACAGCATTAAGCTTGAAACTATTTCAAGTCGATAGCATTATAGTAGTTACTGAAATAAGCAATGTGACGAACAGACAGACAGACAGACAGATAGACTGGCAAAATAACACCGCAGTTCTCTTATTTTATCCGATCACAACAGATTTGATTTTTACAATTCCTTAGTTATACTTTAAAAAGAATTAATATTGAGAAAAAGCTATTCTATAGATTTGAGTTTCAGTCATAACGTCTTCTCTCGATGCGAACCAAGAAATATAGATCCGCGCGGGTAAAACCTGTAGTAAATCACTAGTCTACATTATTACATACACATCAATACATTAATATTACTTATGTTTTATAAATGATCAAATTGTAGGTAGGTACTACGTCATATGAATTTTCAATTTTGATGGTACGGGAGATTTTGGTGGATACGGGAGAGCAACGTTGGTAAAGCAACGATAAAATTGAAGCTCCTTTTGAATGCATCCTATTTCGCTGATCGTTTGTTTGTGACCTTTCAGATCTAGTTAATATTTTTATCAGGCTGTGGTCTTACTCATAAATGGATCCGATTCCCGGGGGCTTAGGTACAGTTTGGAAATTTATAAAATCGCTGAATCATCTCAGGTCTATTCTGCAGTCTTAGCCAAATTACATTAGATCGTTTCTATTCTCTTTCTATGATCGTTAATGCTTAAAGGTTTGCTATTTGCGATTGCGACTAGCTTGCGATTTTGAAACTCGAACAAGTACGTACAATAATAAAAATATTTTTTGTTGGTTATTTTTGGAAAAAGTAAATGTTGTTGGGATCATCAGCTCTGATGGGACGTGGTTGGGAGTCCATGCCCTCTATCGAGACATGAAGGCATCTGCCTTCGAGGAATGACACCAGCACTCGCACAATTGCTGGCGTCGTAGTGGTGTTGATGAACTTGGCCAGCCGCCCAGCGTGCCACACTCGGTCTAAAGCCTTCTCGATATCAAGGAAGACCCCGACGGTGCAGTGCTGGTTGTTGAGTTGGCTGGCCAAGAGGTTGGTCACTCTTGCCAGCTGGAGCATTGTTGAGTGGCTGTTGTGGAACCCGTACTGCTCTTTGCGCAGGGACAGATGAGGCTTCAGTCTTCGCAGCAGCTTGGCGATGTGCGAGAGCAGCGTGATGGGCCGATAACTCGCAGGCAGGCGGCGATCCTTGCCAGGTTAAGGAAGGACAATGACATTCCCTCTCTTCCATGCCTCGGGGAAATGAACGGTGCGGAGAGTCCCATTGACGAGTCTGGTGAGCGCTAGCAGACCTCGTCTAGGCAGCTGTTGCAATGCAATGTTAGGTATCTTGTTGGGGCCTGGAGGATTCGCCATCTTTAACCCAATTTTAATAAGCGCTTACGATTCGAAGTCGAAAAAAATGAATGATTTAAGAAGAATTATTATTAATTAGTTACTGTAAAGCTCTCTCTCTCAATGGATAGAGCTTGGTGAGGGTGGCGCCAGGCGAGACAGATGAAAGACTGATCGGTCACAAAGTGCAAATGGTTATTTACACACACAGCTTAGTTACAGAGGTTTTACATATACAATTACAATGTAGAGATCACTAATTCATTAAAAGTCTTATTGGTTTCACTTGCTACCAAAAGTCCTATTGGTTTCACTTTCTACATGTAAATGTCACGACTAAGAGTCTTATTGGTTTCACTTTCACACACGGTGCACGGTGGCGGGGTCCTCTGAAGTAGCTCTTGCTCGCCGTTCTGTTATCCTTCGGAGTCCGGTAGCTGGTTCTCCGAGGTGTGCTAGCCGGGTGGCTGCCTCCTCTGGTACGGGTTGGTCTTCTCACGAGGGTTTTTACTTCCTGCCCTCTGAAGGGATATGATGATTCCTCCTTGGTAAGGTTGGCACTATACCATATAGGAGTTTGATGAGTACTTCTTGCTTGGAGACGCGGTGGTCCCTTGCTGGCGCTATACCACTTGGGGGGGGGGGGGGGGGCGTAGTTTTTTTATAATGAGCCGCGCTACATTACTTATTATTTTTTTTATGAATGACACAATTCCATATTCAACAAATAAGGAATAAAACATGGCGGGAAAACAAAAGAAAAATTGTCTATTATCCACACGGTAACAGTGTATATTACGCTAATTAAACTTTGTTCCGGAAAAGTCGCGTAAAAAATACTTGAAATCCTGTGAATTATTTGACCTGCTCAGAAACTGTGGTTTTATCCTAAAATTCCTTAGTGTTTCAATTAATATTTTTTCTTTTATCTTGTATTTTTTCGCTATTGAGGTGAAAAGTTGTATACATCACACGATAGCAAAGATATTTGTTTCTTGTGCCTTTGAATCCCGAGCGAGCGAAGGATTGCAATTTGAGAATCCTGAGTGCAGTGAGGTGAGTGAAACAAAATGAGTGATTCTTAGTGATAATTTAACACTATCAGAATTGAAGGAATCAGCGTCTAAAGCTGAATTAAACTTTCTTCTAGAAATACTAAATACTTATGTGAAAATTTTAACTGTCTATCTATTACGGTTTACGAGATACAGGCCGCTGACATACGGACGGACGGACAGCGGAGGCTTAGTAATAGTAACACTTACACTTTATATGGTGAAATATTATAACTGCGAAAGTGCGTTGGTTTGTCCTTCAATCACGCCCCAACAGAGCTACGGATCGACGTGATTTTTTGCATGGGTACCTATAGTTGAGGACCTGGAGAGTGACAGGCTACTTTTTATCCCGCAAAGTCAGAGTTCCCAAGGCATTTTAAAGGCTAAGTTCACGCAGACGAAGTCGCGGGCATCAGCTAGTTTTAAATACGCCTATGAATGGTAACATGCAACATGGTGTGAATTCCTGCTCAGAAACTGTGGTTTTATCATATTTTAGGACGTAATATACATGAATGCAAAAGTTCCTTAGTGTATCAATAATTATTTTTCTTGTATTTTTTCGCTATTGAGGTGAAATTTGTATGTATCACACGATAGTAAAGTTTTTTGTTTCTTGTGCCTTTGAATCCCTCACTACACTCAGGATTCTAAATAAGAATCACTCGCTACGCTCGTGATTTTAAATTAGGATCCTTCGCTCGCTCGGGATTCAAACTATGCATGCGCAACAAAAAAATCTTTGCTATCTTGTTGAACAAGTAACTATTATCAGTGTGACGATCACAATCACCTCTGACTGGCTGTTTATGGTATTCTTATTTAGGGGTCAGGATTCCAATGTTATATAGAATAGAATAGAATAGAAATATTTTTTATTCAAATAAACTTTTACAAGTGCTTTTGAATAGTCAATGAATCTACCACTATATATATATGACACTGTACCGAGTTTCTCAAATAAAGATTTCTTATTCTATATTTATTCTTGCTGCATAATAAACATTTCAATAAAGAGAGAGTACCAGCCAATCAGAGGTACAATTGTCTAAAAGTTGCCGATCGAAATCGTATTCATTTGATGGCATTAGCGTCAAAGTTAAATATTCATTGACTGTATTGATTTAAAGTTACAAATTCAGTACAACGGATTTTAACATGGAGCGTTATGGAGCGTATCGTACATACCTAAACGTATAAGAATGCATACACGAAATTGCTCTAAGCTCTAATTCAATGCTGTTATGGTTTATTTTGCTTTGACGCTTATACCATCAAATGAATACGATTTTGATCGACAACTTTTAGACAATCGGTGGCAGAGATATTTGCAATCGTCACACAGTTGCATTAGTTTTTATACAATCCTACAGCAAATTAATTATGTACTTAACGTAATTTTATTAAACTGTATAGTACCATCATAATCACTGTACGAGCTTTACAATAGAGATACGAGTAATTGCATAATTGACCATCGACATAAGCTCTGTTTTATATTCTGTAATATTTGTGTTTAGTCAAGTTACGTTACGACGTCGTTAAGTACAGTTAATAATTACTTCCCAACCGGTTTCGTAGTTTAAACAAACCCACAATGTAAGCTTTATGATTCGGAACAGGTTATTTCATAAGATAATAGCGACATCAAAATTATATCTCAGATAGATAGAGTAACTAGGTACTTACCAAGTATTTAATATGAAATATTTTATTTATTACAAACAGTGAAATTTCGAGCATCGGCCCTATTATTTATATTATTTTAATAATATTATAGCCTTGGCTAGGACTTGAGCCTGAGTTAAAACGAGACACAAATATGTCCCGACATAAATCTATCTCGTTTTAACTTTGTCTTGAGTCTGAGCAGAGTGGTATTGCGCACTGACCTTATAAGCGATGCCATACGAGGTACGACGCGTTGCGGCGCCGCAAGTAAGAATTTTAAGATTTTTTGGGACATGTTTGTAAGTCTAATGGCTACTATGGCCGGCACGGCGTCGCAAGTGAGAATTATATTGCGAAAGTAGCTGATGCCGACGACTATGTCCGCGTTTCCCGTTTTCCATAATCAAGCAACACAGAGGAATCCTCGAGCATAGAAATACTAACTTTCACCTTTATCAAATACCAATTAAACAAAATTTTCCGGGCATCATACCTAATACCCTGTAGGCAAGTAGGTATGCAATTAATTCAAACTGTTAGGAAACCTATCTACCAATCTAAATTATTATTATATTAAATGTCACTTGCCTCTTCAAGGTCCCTACAGTCGACAAACAACATGGTATTAAACGATCTGGTAATGAATAGAAAGGGATCTTTGTTTCAATAACGATGCAACGTTAAGCAAGATTTTTCTTGTCTCCCAACTTAGTTCCGTTACAACAAGACAGGTTCCAAAATAATCAAACATTCAAAATCATTGGATAGTAGTAATTAGTATATTGAGTTATTAAAATGACATGAGACATGGTCGCTAACTATGGGCCTCATAAGAAGGCTCAGGGTCACTCAGCGAGCGATGGAGAGAGCTATGCTCGGTATATCCCTGCGAGATCAAATCAGAAATGAGGAGATCCGTAGGAGAACCAAAGTCACCGACATAGCTCAGCGTGTCGCGAAACTGAAGTGGAAATGGGCGGAGCACATAGTTCGAAGAGCTGATGGTCGTTGGGGTCCCAAGGTGCTGGAGTAGCGACCCCGCACCGGGAAGCGCAGTGTTGGCAGACCCCCCACTAGGTGGACCGACGACATCAAACGAGTCGCAGGGAGCCGCTGGATTCGCAGGCGGCGCAAGGCCGAAGCCTGTGGAAGTCCATGCAGGAGACCTTTATCCAGCAGTGGACGTCTATAGGTTGATGAAGAAGAAGAAGACTACGTCATATGAATTTTGATGGACAGAGAACTTCAACTTGAACAACGCAAAGCGCTCTAGGTTTGCCACATGTCCAAGAATTCGTAAGAGGTTGGTAGTAGGCACTACTTAGGTACGCCATACGAGTACCTACGTACAAGGAATCTATGGAATTGACTTGCGGAGCGTGCAAAGGAGCCACACTGCCATATCGCTCTGCGCTCTTCATCTCCCTGGAACTCGGAAGTTTCACGTGTTTCCTACAATGCTTTGTATTCATTCATTCATTCATCTCCACTCCTCTCCGACCGGCGACCGGCAAGGGTCTCGTCACGAATGAGGAGGGTTTAGGATAGTAGTCCAATACGCTGACTTCACACTTCCTTGTTTCCACTTGTTTTCCTTCAAAGTTAAAGAAAGGGATATTTCAATGCTTAAGGCCCGCTTGCAGAGACGCCGGGTTAGATTTAACCCAGGAATAAATTTGTAATTTTGACAGAAGCTTTATACGAAATCTGTCATAGCAGCAGCTAACTCTGGATTAAAAGGATAACCCGGCATTTCTGCAAGCAGGCCTTAGTGCCACCAAAGTCGAGTGATGTTTAAACGAAGAATAAATTGGACGTTCTAACAGTTTTTGTGTTGAAAATCATGGAAGTATTACTACTTCCATGTTGAAAATATTGTGTCAAACTATCAAATTTACGCTTCGATAAGACTTATTTTAATGTGGTGAAATTGGCCCAAATGCAATAAATCAATCCAAAAAATAAATCCATAAACTTACATTAAAGTTACATTACATTTGCAGGTAGATAATATACACCTTCAGTGTGACCTAAGTTTGGTTGTTTCTCTTTTTTAGGGTTCCGTAGTAAACAAGGAACCCTTATTGTTTCGCCATGTCCGTCCGTCCGTCCGTCTGTCTGTCTGTCTGTCTGTCCGCGGTTTAGCTCAGAGACTATTGGTACTAGAAATCTGTAATGTGACAAGGGTATAAATATCAATCACGCCGACAAAGTGGTGAAATAAAATTGTGAAAAATATTTTTTTTAGGGTACCTCCCCTACATGTAAAGTGGGGATGATTTTTTTTTTCTCGTCTATCCCATAGTGTGGGGTGTCGTTGAATAGGTCTTTCAAAAATATTGTGGGTGTGGGAACACCATTTTTCAATTCAGGGATCCGCTTATGAAATATGATATTTTAAAGTGCTAACTTTTATTAGAGTCAAGTGTCCTCCCCCCCTCTGCCAGCTAAATTGTTGTAAAGGATACAAGAAAAACTTCACAGCAGTAGTATATATAATGAATTTTAAAGGAAAACTATCACGGCTAAGGAGGGGGTTCGGGTTCATTAGTTAAGGCGTTATATCTGTTTTTTTTTAAGTTAGGTATTACACGTAGTGTAAGTTGCATATTTTGTAGTATATTATAGTACTAGCGGTCGCCCGCGACTTCGTCCGCGTATAATTTCTGATTTTCTATGAGATTATAAAAAGATAAATTTTCCCGCTGCAAGAAGCCTATCGAAAATATTCTACCGCTAGTAAAAACCTCGACTTGGCACCCAAGGGTATCGCAATTTTACTGTATTTTTATTTTTGAAAATTTCGTCCTCTATTTAATTACACTCAAGAGGCGATTTTCTAAAGTAACTTATAGAGTATATTTTTATTATTTAAATCTACTTACCAAGTTTCCGAAAGTTCACGAAAAATTTCATGTCTTTGACTTCAAAAACATAAGATTTTCATATCCCCCATTTAATCCCTTTTAGGATTGATTTTCTCAAACCTTTTCGTTACTGATGTCTAGACCCTAGAAACTCTAGAAAGAACCTACCTACCAAATCTATACTTATAAAAGCATAAATTATTACAGCATTTATATTCGAATTTCATCCCCTATTTTACTATCCATAAGGGGGGATTTTTTCAAAATAACCTTAGGTTTTTATTATTTAAAGCTAGTCACCTAAATCCCGATTTTCAAACCTCAAACTTTAAAACATAGGACTTTCATATAACCTTCCAACCCCCCTTTTCAGCACCCTAGGAGGGGATTTTCGTAAAAAAAGTTCTTAGCTGACACCTACCCTCTAGAAAGAACCTATGTTCCAAATTTCAAGTTAACAATAACAATAATTAAAACTTTCCTTTAAAAACTTTCATCCCCTATTTTACCACCCTTAAGGGGGATTTTCCAAAATAACTTATACAAATCTTTATTATTTAAAGTTAGTAATCTAAATGCCGATTTTAATATGTCTAACTTCAAAAACTTTCATATAACCTTCGAAATTCCATTTCACCCCCTTAGGGGGGGGATTTTCTCAAAACCGTTTTTTAGCTGACACCTACCCCCTAGAAATAACATACATTCCAAATTTCAAGTTTGTAGGTTTTATAGTACCTGAGATTTCGTGATGAGTCAGTGACCTTTCGCTTTTATATATGTTACGGTAAATGTGATTAATTGAAAATTATTAATAATTACCGATCATTATTAATAATTACCAAGATTGATGGTAAAAGTAATAAATTATTCACTTTTTTCGGTGATTATTAATAACTACACCTTACTCTTGGTAAATTTAATAAATTTTTAAAAATAACGTTCGCTTAGGTAAACCGTCGTAAACTTGGCCATCGCGATGGTTATAATAGGGCTTGGGGCGGGTGATGTGTTCGGGTATACACGATGAGACGGAATTACCAACTTAAGATCGAATATATACATGACATTTTTTAAACAAATGCATTATTTTATTCTATTACAACTAGATAAATATATGACATTAAAATTTAACCGAGTGTTAAATTATAATGCAGTGATCTAATGAACAAACTAAAATAGGGTCTTTATTATTTTTTATTCGCATACATAATTGAAAGCAGGCAATACAAAAACACACATCAACATTAATCTGAACGTTCTGTATTAGAACATTCTTTATTCGAACATTCCTATGATATATTATCATGCGATTGTTCAATATTAAAATACCATGTTCAGCCTTTGAGTAATAAACCAATGTTCAGCTGTCGATGTCGCTAGGAAAATATCACAAGTCAGTCACTGCCAGTGGACAGCGGCAGAATACCTGATTGGTTGAGCGCGCTCTCACCCCGCGTCCCGCAGATCATCAGGAAAGCCAAGTTTACAGTGGTTTTCTTATTCTTAGCATTATTTTGTTTCAATTAACAGAGGCGGGAAGAGGTCGTGACAACTTGCAGGGGCAAGACAATAACGCGTCATTTGTTACCATTCGTTTGTTTTGAAAGCACGTGTGCAAAGTGGTGTTGTTTCCGTGAATAAAACTTGTGGATTTGTGATAACCTAGAGCTCCATGATGTCTATACTTAGTGGCAACAATATCAATTCGTAATCGACAATTCCTAAATCCCCGCAGTTTGGGTGGGTAGTACCCTACAGCATCAGGATTGAGGAGCTATAAACAAGAGTTCCATGATGTAGTTTATGCTTAGTGGCTCGGTCCCTATCCGAAATATCGCTGGTATTTTCTAATAGGTCTAGGTACGAGGAATCAAAATATTGCCTTTGGGTGGCACCATTAGGACCACCCGTATATACTTGCATCTGGAAATCCCTACTGTTGGCTCGGTTGGCCACTTTTATAACCACCCAGAAATACCCGGAAATCCTTACTGTTAGTTAGGTTCATAGGAGCTTTCGTTGTTATTTTTTTTATGACAACGTAGGAATACTTGCACCCGAAAATCCTAAATGTTGGTGAGGTTAAAGGTGGCTGGAGAAAGGAGTCGGGTGGGGTTTAGAGGGGTTGTCAGACTGTTTCTCGTTTGTTTTATCACTTTTACCAAAGACAACAGTGAATTATCAATAATAACCGATAAAAGTGATGAAATTCATAGTATTTATCAAATTTACCAAATGGTTCAAATCACATTTATCACATTTACCGTAACATATATATAGATTTAAACCATGGAACTCAAAGTGTATTATGAATATTGATTCATAAATAAAATAAATGCACTATCCTAGATCAGCAATAATATTTGAGACTTTCAACTACGGAACTCTACACTGCGCGTGGCCCGACACGCACTTGGCCGGTTTTTCTTTTTATTGTCTTCTATATCGACCGATTTCAATAACCTAATTTATCCAAACTAAAAATTTTAAATCAAATATTTATTTAATGTTTTGCCAATTGTTATCTGATATTTATATCAAACTAGTAGGGCGCGTGGGTGCGCGGCCCGCAAGCGGACCGCGGTTTTTCTACTCGGCAAATAGACTTTTAGGTCTTGATCATTTTCTATCAAAAAACCACTCTTCCATCTTTTATACTCTCCGAGATAGACACCGTTGAAGTTTGTATGGCCGCCATCTTGAATCCGCCATTTTGGATTTTTTTCAGCTCACTGCCAATTGGATGAGGTTTCGAGTGACTTTTGTTCGAGCACCCCCACCTATCTTCATTACCATGGCCGTGCTCCTCACCCACCTTCCAAACCCTCGATCATCATAATATGTCATCATTTGTCAGAATGAGAATTCTTTTATAAAAACAAATTTTGAAAAGGAACCGTATCAAAGTCTTGCATAGTTCTCAGCTTCAAGTCTATTCAATATTCGTCATATATTTTGTATGGAGAAAAAACATTCCGCCATCTTGGAATTTTTTCTATTCTTCGAATAGACCTTTGGGTCCTGATCATCTTTTGCCACGAAACCACTCTTCCATCTTTTATACTCCCCGAGATAGACACCGACGAAATTTGTATGGCGGCCATCTTTTTTCCGCCATTTTGAATTTTTTTCAGCTCACTGCGAATTGGATGAGGTTTTGAGTGACATTTGTTCGAGCAGCCCCCACCTATCTTCGATGCCCTGGCCGTGCTCCTCACCCGTCTCCGAAATCCTCAATCATCAGCTCTCTCCATATTTTTCCTCCGAATGAATTTTTTTCCTCTATAGGAAACCATCAGTGAAAAAAAATTTTTTCATACAAAATTTTACAGGAGAGGTGATCAATCAGTGAGTGAATCAGTGAATCAGTCAATCAGCCCCAGCAGCTATATATATATTAACTAGTATTTCGCTCGGTGCGCGAGCTGCTAAAGCAGCTCGCGGGAAGTGTTATTACTACAAGTAGGGCGCGTGGGTGCGCGGCCCGCTAAAGCGGACCGCGATTTTTTTACTCATCAAGTAGACCTTCGGATTCTGGTCATCTTTTGCCAAAAAATTTGTTCGAGCACACCCCACCTATCTGCAATAACCTGGCCGTGCTCCTCATTCACAAAAGAAAAAGAAAAAAAAAGAAAAAAAAAAAAAGAAAAAAAGCAAATGTAAAATGAAAAAAAAGAAAAAGAAAAAAAGCCCTATGAACCTATCAAAATCAATGTCTTGCATAGTTCCCAACTTCTAGTCCCTTCAATATTCCCCATACATTTTGTATGGAAAAAAAAAATCCGCCATCTTGAATTTTTTTCCTACTCACCAGGTAGACCTCCGGGTTGTGATCATCTTTTGTCGAGAAACCGCTCCTCCATCTTTTATAGTCTCCGAGAGAGAGACGGACAAAATTTGCCGCCATTTTTTTTCCGCCATTTTGGAATTTTTTTTTCAACTCACTGGCAACTGCTCGAGGTTTCGAATGACATTTGGTCGAGCACCCTCCACCTATCTTCTATACCCTGGCCGTGCCCCTCGCATGTCTCCGAACTCCTCACTCATCAGCTCTCTCCACCTTTCTCCGAGTCACATTCTTTGAGTTCTATACGACACCATGGGTGAAAAAAATTTTTTTCATACAAAATTTTACAGGAGAGGGGTGGAAATTTGAGACGTCACAGCTCGGCCGCCATCTTGTTTTTTTAATTTTTTTCACTTTTTCTGTTAATCGTTTACTAATTTCTACAATAATCCAAAATTTCAAAGAAATCGGTTGGAAAACAAAAGAGTTGCAAGATTCACGTCGGCCGCCATCTTGTTTTTCCGAAATGTCATAATTTTCCCCAACTCGAATCCCCCCCCCAAACACATTTCCCGAACATCATTATATAGATTTCCGTCTCCTTCTAGGAGAACAATCGTGTCAATGAGTCAGTCAGTGAGTCAGTGGTAATCGAGCTATATATATTATAACTAGCGTTTGCTCGGTGCGCGAGCTGCTAAAGCAGCTCGCGGGAAGTGTTTTACTAAAAGTAAGGCGCGTGGGTGCGCGGCCCGCTAAAGCGGACCGCGATTGTTCGGCTTTATTTATTTCGCTCGGTGCGCGAGCTGCTAAAGCAGCTCGCGGGAAGTGTTATTGCTACAAGTAGGGCGCGAGGGTGCGCGGCCCGCTAAAGCGGACCGCGATTGTTCGGCTTGATTTATTTCGCTCGGTGCGCGAGCTGCTAAAGCAGCTCGCGGGAAGTGTTATTACTACAAGTAGGGCGCGTGGGTGCGCGGCCCGCTAAAGCGGACCGCGATTTTTTTACTCATCAAGTAGACCTTCGGATTCTAGTCATCTTTTGCCAAAAAATTTGTTCGAGCACACCCCACCTATCTGCAATAACCTGGCCGTGCTCCTCATTCACAAAAGAAAAAGAAAAAAAAAGAAAAAAAAGAAAAAAAGCAAATGTAAAATGAAAAAAAAGAAAAAGAAAAAAAGCCCTATGAACCTATCAAAATCAATGTCTTGCATAGTTCCCAACTTCTAGTCCCTTCAATATTCCCCATACATTTTGTATGGGGGGGAAAAAAAAATCCGCCATCTTGAATTTTTTTCCTACTCACCAGATAGACCTCCGGGTTGTGATCATCTTTTGTCGAGAAACCGCTCCTCCATCTTTTATAGTCTCCGAGAGAGAGACGGACAAAATTTGCCGCCATTTTTTTTCCGCCATTTTGGAATTTTTTTTCAACTCACTGGCAACTGCTCGAGGTTTCGAATGACATTTGGTCGAGCACTCTCCACCTATCTTCTATACCCTGGGCGTGCCCCTCGCCCGTCTCCGAACTCCTCACTCATCAGCTCTCTCCACCTTTCTCCGAGTCACATTCTTTGAGCTCTATACGACACCATGGGTGAAAAAAAATTTTTTCATACAAAATTTTACAGGAGAGGGGTGGAAATTTGAGACGTCACAGCTCGGCCGCCATCTTGTTTTTTTAATTTTTTTCACTTTTTCTGTTAATCGTTTACTAATTTCTACAATAATCCAAAATTTCAAAGAAATCGGTTGGAAATCAAAAGAGTTGCAAGAATCACGTCGGCCGCCATCTTGTTTTTCCGAAATGTCATAATTTTTCCCTACTCGAATCCCCCACCCGGACATATCTCCCCTACATCATTGTATCGTTTTCTGTCTCTTTCTAGGAGAACAATTATGTCAATCAGTGAGTGAGTCAGTGGTAATCGAGCTATATATATTATACTAGCGTTTGCTCGGTGCGCGAGCTGCTAAAGCAGCTCGCGGGAAGTGTTATTACTAAAGGTAAGGCGCGTGGGTGCGCGGCCCGCTAAAGCGGACCGCGATTGTTCGGCTTTATTTATTTCGCTCGGTGCGCGAGCTGCTAAAGCAGCTCGCGGGAAGTGTTATTGCTACAAGTAGGGCGCGTGGGTGCGCGGCCCGCTAAAGCGGACCGCGATTGTTCGGCTTTATTTATTTCGCTCGGTGCGCGAGCTGCTAAAGCAGCTACCACCCCACCTATCTGCAATAACCTGGCCGTGCTCCTCATTCACAAAAGAAAAAGAAAAAAAAACAAATAAAAATGAAAAAAAAGAAAAAAAACAAATTTAAAATGAAAAAAAGAAAAAGAAAAAAAGCCCTATGAACCTATCAAAATCAATGTCTTGCATAGTTCCCAACTTCTAGTCCCTTCAATATTCCCCATACATAATGTATGAAAAAAAAAAATCCGCCATCTTGAATTTTTTTCCTACTCACCAGGTAGAACTCCGGGTTTTAATCATCTTTTGTCGAGAAACCGCTCCTCCATCTCTTATAGTCTCCGAGAGAGAGACGGACAAAATTTGCCGCCATTTTTTTTCCGCCATTTTGGAATTTTTTTTCAACTCACTGGCAACTGCTCGAGGTTTCGAATGACATTTGGTCGAGCACCCTCCACCTATCTTCTATACCCTGGCCGTTCCCCTCGCCCGTCTCCGAACTCCTCACTCATCAGCTCTCTCCACCTTTCTCCGAGTCACATTCTTTGAGCTCTATACGACACCATGGGTGAAAAAAATTTTTTTCATACAAAATTTTACAGGAGAGGGGTCGGAAATTTGAGACGTCACAGCTCGGCCGCCATCTTGTTTTTTTAATTTTTTTCACTTTTTCTGTTAATCGTTAACTAATTTCTACAATAATCCAAAATTTCAAAGAAATCGGTTGGAAAACAAAAGAGTTGCGAAAATCACGTCGGCCGCCATCTTGTTTTTCCGAAATGTCATAATTTTTCCCCACTCGAATCCCCCACCCGGACATATCTCCCCTACATCATTGTATCGTTTTCCGTCTCTTTCTAGGAGAACAATCGTGTCAATCAGTCAGTCAGTCAGTGAGTGAGTGGTAATCGAGCTATATATATTATAATATACTAGCGTTTGCTCGGTGCGCGAGCTGCTAAAGCAGCTCGCGGGAAGTGTTTTACTAAAAGTAAGGCGCGTGGGTGCGCGGCCCGCTAAAGCGGACCGCGATTGTTCGGCTTTATTTATTTCGCTCGGTGCGCGAGCTGCTAAAGCAGCTCGCGGGAAGTGTTGTTACTACAAGTAGGGCGCGTGGGTGCGCGGCCCGCTAAAGCGGACCGCGATTTTTTTACTCATCAAGTAGACCTTCGGATTCTGGCCATCTTTTGCCAAAAAGTTTGTTCGAGCACACCCCACCTATCTGCAATAACCTGGCCGTGCTCCTCATTCACAAAAGAAAAAGAAAAAAAAGGAAAAAAAAGAAAAAAGGCAAATGTAAAATGAAAAAAAAGAAAAAGAAAAAAAGCCCTATGAACCTATCAAAATCAATGTCTTGCATAGTTCCCAACTTCTAGTCCCTTCAATATTCCCCATACATTTTGTATGGGGGGGAAAAAAAATCCGCCATCTTGAATTTTTTTCCTACTCACCAGGTAGACCTCCGGGTTGTGATCATCTTTTGTCGAGAAACTGCTCCTCCATCTTTTATAGTCTCCGAGAGAGAGATGGACAAAATTTGCCGCCATTTTTTTTCCGCCATTTTGGAATTTTTTTTCAACTCACTGGCAACTGCTCGAGGTTTCGAATGACATTTGGTCGAGCACCCTCCACCTATCTTCTATACCCTGGCCGTGCCCCTCGCCCGTCTCCGAACTCCTCACTCATCAGCTCTCTCCACCTTTCTCCGAGTCACATTCTTTGAGTTCTATACGACACCATGGGTGAAAAAAATTTTTTTCATACAAAATTTTACAGGAGAGGGGTGGAAATTTGAGACGTCACAGCTCGGCCGCCATCTTGTTTTTTTTAATTTTTTTCACTTTTTCTGTTAATCGTTTACTAATTTCTACAATAATCCGAAATTTCAAAGAAATCGGTTGGAAAACAAAAGAGTTGCAAGATTCACGTCGGCCGCCATCTTGTTTTTCCGAAATGTCATAATTTTTCCCCACTCGAATCCCCCACCCGAACATATCTCCCGAACATCATTATATCGATTTCCGTCTCCTTCTAGGAGAACAATTATGTCAATCAGTGAGTGAGTCAGTGGTAATCGAGCTATATATATTATAACTAGCGTTTGCTCGGTGCGCGAGCTGCTAAAGCAGCTCGCGGGAAGTGTTATTACTAAAAGTAAAGCGCGTGGGTGCGCGGCCCGCTAAAGCGGACCGCGATTTTTTTACTCATCAAGTAGACCTTCGGATTCTGGTCATCTTTTGGCAAAAAATTTGTTCGAGCACACCCCACCTATCTGCAATAACCTTGCCGTGCTCCTCATTCACAAAAGAAAAAGAAAAGAAAAGAAAAGAAAAAAAGAAGAAAGAAAAAAAGAAAATGAAAAATGAAAAAAAAGAAAAATAATGAAAAAAAGGAAAAAAGAAAGAAAAAAGAAAAAAAAATCGGCCAAGTGCGAGTCGGGCCTCGCTCTTTTAGGGTTCCGTTAAAAAAAATTAAATTAAAAGATTTCCATCTACCCACCTACCCATTTTAATTTAATTTTTTTATTTTAATTTTTATTATTTGTTGTTATAGCGGCAATAGAAAAACATAATATGTGAAAATTTCATCTGTCTATCTATTACGGTTTACGAGATACAGCCCGCTGACAGACGGATGGACGGACGGACGGACGGACGGACGGACGGACGGACAGCGTAGGCTTAGTAATAGGGTCCCGTTGGTACCCTTTGGGTACGGAACCCTAAAAAAGAAAAAAAGAAAAAAAGCAAATAAATGAAAAATGAAAAAAAAGAAAAAAAAGAAAAAAAGAAAAAAAGAGAAAATGAAAAATGAAAAAAAATAAAAAATAAATAAAAAAAAGGAAAAGAGAAAAAAAAAGAAAATGAAAAATGAAAAAAAGGAAAAGAAAAAGAAAAAAGGAAAAACGAAAAAGAAAAGAAAAGAAAAAAGCAAAAGAAAAAGAAAAGAGAAACAAAAAGAAGAAAAAAAAAGAAAAATCAATATTCGCCATATATTTCGCATGGAAAAAAAAATCCGCCATCTTGTTTTTTTTCCTGATCATCAAGTAGACCTTTGGGTCTTGATCATCTGTTGCCAAGAAACTACTCTTCCATCTTTTATACTCTCCGAGATAGACACCAGAGAAAGTTTCTATGGCCGCCATCTTGAATCCGCCATTTTGGAGTTTTTTTTCAACTCCCTGCTAATTGGATGTGGTTTCGAGTAATTTTTGTTGGAGCACACTCCACCTAGTTGGTCGCGTGGATAGTTGGCAAAAAAACCACTCTTTCACCTTTTTTAACCCATTTCCAAAAAGGAGGAGGTTCTCAATTCGGCCAGTATATTTTTCTTTTTTAATTCTCCGAGATCTAAGACACCTATGAACCTATCAAAATCAATGTCTTGCATAGTTCCCAACTTCTAGTCCCTTCAATATTCCCCATACATTTTGTATGGAAAAAAAAATCCGCCATCTTGAATTTTTTTCCTACTCACCAGGTAGACCTCCGGGTTTTGATCATCTTTTGTCGAGAAACCGCTCCTCCATCTTTTATAGTCTCTGAGAGAGAGACGGACAAAATTTGCCGCCATTTTTTTTCCGCCATTTTGGAATTTTTTTTCGACTCACTGGCAACTGCTCGAGGTTTCGAATGGCATTTGGTCGAGCACCCTCCACCTATCTTCTATACCCTGACCGTGCCCCTCGCCCGTCTCCGAACTCCTCACTCATCAGCTCTCTCCACCTTTCTCCGAGTCACATTCTTTGAGCTCTATACGACACCATGGGTGGAAAAATTTTTTTTCATACAAAATTTTACAGGAGAGGGGTCGGAAATTTGAGACGTCACAGCTCGGCCGCCATCTTGTTTTTTTAATTTTTTTCACTTTTTCTGTTAATCGTTTACTAATTTCTACAATAATCCAAAATTTCAAAGAAATCGGTTGGAAAACAAAAGAGTTGCAAGATTCACGTCGGCCGCCATCTTGTTTTTCCGAAATGTCATAATTTTCCCCAACTCGAATCCCCCCCCCCAAACACATCTCCCGAACATCATTATATCGATTTCCGTCTCCTTCTAGGAGAACAATTATGTCAATGAGTCAGTGAGTGAGTGGTAATCGAGCTATATATATTATTACTAGCGTTTGCTCGGTGCGCGAGCTGCTAAAGCAGCTCGCGGGAAGTGTTTTACTAAAAGTAAGGCGCGTGGGTGCGCGGCCCGCTAAAGCGGACCGCGATTGTTCCGCTTTATTTATTTCGCTCGGTGCGCGAGCTGCTAAAGCAGCTCGCGGGAAGTGTTATTGCTACAAGTAGGGCGCGTGGGTGCGCGGCCCGCTAAAGCGGACCGCGATTGTTCGGCTTTATTTATTTCGCTCGGTGCGCGAGCTGCTAAAGCAGCTCGCGGGAAGTGTTATTGCTACAAGTAGGGCGCGTGGGTGCGCGGCCCGCTAAAGCGGACCGCGATTGTTCGGCTTTATTTATTTCGCTCGGTGCGCGAGCTGCTAAAGCAGCTCGCGGGAAGTGTTATTACTACAAGTAGGGCGCGTGGGTGCGCGGCCCGCTAAAGCGGACCGCGATTTTTTTACTCATCAAGTAGACCTTCGGATTCTGGTCATCTTTTGCCAAAAAATTTGTTCGAGCACACCCCACCTATCTGCAATAACCTGGCCGTGCTCCTCATTCACAAAAGAAAAAGAAAAAAAAAGAAAAAAGCAAATGTAAAATGAAAAAAAAGAAAAAGAAAAAAAGCCCTATGAACCTCTCAAAATCAATGTCTTGCATAGTTCCCAACTTCTAGTCCCTTCAATATTCCCCATACATTTTGTATGGGGGGAAAAAAAATCCGCCATCTTGAATTTTTTTCCTACTCACCAGGTAGACCTCCGGGTTTTGATCATCTTTTGTCGAGAAACCGCTCCTCCATCTTTTATAGTCTCCGAGAGAGAGACGGACAAAATTTGCCGCCATTTTTTTTCCGCCATTTTGGAATTTTTTTTCAACTCACTGGCAACTGCTCGAGGTTTCGAATGACATTTGGTCGAGTACCCTCCACCTATCTTCTATACCCTGGCCGTGCCCCTCGCCCGTCTCCGAACTCCTCACTCATCAGCTCTCTCCACCTTTCTCCGAGTCACATTCTTTGAGCTCTATAAGACTCCATGGGTGAAAAAAATTTTTTTCATACAAAATTTTACAGGAGAGGGGTGTAAATTTGAGACGTCACAGCTCGGCCGCCATCTTGTTTTTTTAATTTTTTTCACTTTTTCTGTTAATCGTTTACTAATTTCTACAATAATGCAAAATTTCAATGAAATCGGTTGGAAAACATAAGAGTTGCAAGATTCACGTCGGCCGCCATCTTGTTTTTCCGAAATGTCATAATTTTTCCCCACTCGAATCCCCCACCCGAACATATCTCCCGAACATCATTTTATCGTTTTTTGTCTCTTTCTAGGAGAACAATTATGTCAATGAGTCAGTGAATCAGTGAGTGGTAATCGAGCTATATATATTACTAGCGTTTGCTCGGTGCGCGAGCTGCTAAAGCAGCTCGCGGGAAGTGTTATTGCTCCAAGTAGGGCGCGTGGGTGCGCGGCCCGCTAAAGCGGACCGCGATTGTTCGGCTTTATTTATTTCGCTCGGTGCGCGAGCTGCTAAAGCAGCTCGCGGGAAGTGTTATTACTACAAGTAGGGCGCGTGGGTGCGCGGCCCGCTAAAGCGGACCGCGATTTTTTTACTCATCAAGTAGCCCTTCGGATTCTGGTCATCTTTTGCCAAAAAATTTGTTCGAGCACACCCCACCTATCTGCAATAACCTGGCCGTGCTCCTCATTCACAAAAGAAAAAGAAAAAAAAATGAAAAAAAAGAAAAAAAAAAAAAATGAAAAATGAAAAAAAGAAAAAGAAAAAAAGCCCTATGAACCTATCAAAATCAATGTCTTGCATAGTTCCCAACTTCTAGTCCCTTCAATATTCCCCATACATTTTGTATGTAAAAAAAAAAATCCGCCATCTTGAATTTTTTTCCTACTCACCAGGTAGACCTCCGGGTTGTGATCACCTTTTGTCGAGAAACCGCTCCTCCATCTTTTATAGTCTCCGAGAGAGAGACGGACAAAATTTGCCGCCATTTTTTTTCCGCCATTTTGGAATTTTTTTTCAACTCACTGGCAACTGCTCGAGGTTTCGAATGACATTTGGTCGAGCACCCTCCACCTATCTTCTATACCCTGGCCGTGCCCCTCGCCCGTCTCCGAACTCCTCACTCATCAGCTCTCTCCACCTTTCTCCGAGTCACATTCTTTGAGCTCTATACGACACCATGGGTGAAAAAAATTTTTTTCATACAAAATTTTACAGGAGAGGGGTGGAAATTTGAGACGTCACAGCTCGGCCGCCATCTTGTTTTTTTAATTTTTTTCACTTTTTCTGTTAATCGTTTACTAATTTCTACAATAATCCAAAATTTCAAAGAAATCGGTTGGAAAACAAAAGAGTTGCAAGAATCACTTCGGCCGCCATCTTGTTTTTCTGAAATGTCATAATTTTTCCCCACTCGAATCCCCCACCCGGACATATCTCCCCTACATCATTGTATCGTTTTTTGTCTCTTTCTAGGAGAACAATTATGTCAATCAGTGAGTGAGTCAGTGAGTGGTAATCGAGCTATATATATTATAATAATAATGCTGCTAAAGCAGCTCGCGGGAAGTGTTAATACTAAAAGTAGGGCGCGTGGGTGCGCGGCCCGCTAAAGCGGATCGCGATATTTCTACTCATCAAGTAGACCTTCGGATTCTGGTCATCTTTTGCCCAGAAACTACTCTTCGACATTGTATACTCGCCGAGATAGATAGCGACGAAGTTTGTATCGCCGCCATCTTGAATTCGCCATTTTGGAATTTTTTTCAACTCATTGGCAATTGGATGAGGTTTCGAGTGACTTTTGTTCGAGCACACCACACCTATCTTCAATACCCTGGCCGTGCTCCTCACCCGTCTCCGAAATCCTCAATCATCAGCTCTCTCCATATTTTATCTCCAAATCATTTGTCAGAGTGAGAATTCTTCTATAAAAAATATTTTGAAAGGGATACTTCTAGCTCTTCCATATTCGCAATATATTTTGTATGGAAAAAAAATCCGCCATCTTGTTTTTTTTCCTGATCATCAAGTAGACCTTTGGGTCTTGATCATCTGTTGCCACGAAACTTCTCTTCCATCTTGTATATTCACTGAGATAGACAGCGACGAAGTTTGTGTGGCCGCCATCTTGAATCCGCCATTTTGGAATTTTTTTTTAACTCACTGGCAATAAGATGAGGTTTCGAGTGACATTTGTTCGAGCACCCCCCACCTATCTTCAATACCCTAGCCGTGCTCCTCACCCGTCTCCGAAATCCTCAATCATCAGCTCTCTCCATATTTTTCCTTCCAATGAATTTTTATCCTCTATACGAAACCATCGGTGAAAAAATCAAAAGAAGAAAGTGGTCAAAATTTTCCAGGAAGAAATTTTTTGGGAAAATCTCGAAAACTACCCCAAATGTGGCAACACTGTTTATATAACTCGATACTGCCGGTCGAGTCACACGATCGACCCATACATGTCAACTTTCCCAAATGTTGCCAACTGCCTCAAAAACATGATCGAAATTTTCAAAACCACAAAGAAAAATACAAAATGGCCGCTACCTCGTTCTACAGAAACATATCACACAGTTTTATAACTTTCCCATCAACTACAGGATATATCGCTCCCGATGACGTTTCAATTTTTCATCTCGCTCGCACCCAGCCGAAATGATCGCCCCTGAAAAAGGGCCATCTCGAAAATAACTTTTACTTTGATAAATTCCAGTGCTGCCAGACCTCGACGACGAAAATACCCAAATGTCATTTTTGCGAGTGAGACACGCAGTTGTTGGTACTCGGATTTTGCAAAAAGTCCGTATTTAGATTTTTTCATTTTTGGGGTAAATCTTGAAAATTTCCCGAGAAATGGGGTAATTTTTTTTTCACCAACCCATACCTAGAGTCGGTACACACAATCGCCCCTTACAAGTTGAAACGCTCCGACCTTACCAACTGTGAGTAATTTGAATATTAAAATTGCAATGTTTCGTATCTCTAACCGAATGGTCGCCGCGACAGCCGCCATCTTAAATTTTTAAAAACCACTCTTATTTTTGTCAAAACATAGGATAATATTAGCCGAACCAAGAAAAAATTATTATCCTCGACCGCCCCGTTTCGGATCTGTGGCGCCGCGGTTCGGGGTCGAAAAATCAAAAATTTTAAAACACTACAGCTTGGCCGCCATCTTGTTTTTCCAATTTTTTCCACTTTTTTTATTAATCGTTCACTAATCTCTTCAATAATTGCGAGTTGTAACGAAATCGGTTGGAAAACAAAAGAGTTGCAAGAATCACGTCGGCCGCCATCTTGTTTTTCCGAAATGTCATAATTTTTCCCTTCTCGAATCCCGCACCCGAACATATCTCCCCTACATCATTGTATCGTTTTCTGTCTCTTTCTAGGAGAACAATCGTGTCAATCAATGAGTGAGTCTTTTTAACCCATTTCCAAAAAGGAGGAGGTTCTCAATTCGGCCAGTATATTTTTTTTTTAATTCTCCGAGATCTAAGACACCTATGAACCTATCAAAATCAATGTCTTGCATAGTTCCCAACTTCTAGTCCCTTCAATATTCCCCATACATTTTGTATCGAAAAAAAAAATCCGCCATCTTGAATTTTTTTCCTACTCACCAGGTAGACCTCCGGGTTGTGATCATCTTTTGTCGAGAAACCGCTCCTCCATCTTTTATAGTCTCCGAGAGAGAGACGGACAAAATTTGCCGCCATTTTTTTTCCGCCATTTTGGAATTTTTTTTCAACTCACTGGCAACTGCTCGAGGTTTCGAATGGCATTTGGTCGAGCACCCTCCACCTATCTTCTATACCCTGACCGTGCCCCTCGCCCGTCTCCGAACTCCTCACTCATCAGCTCTCTCCACCTTTCTCCGAGTCACATTCTTTGAGCTCTATATGACACCATGGGTGAAAAAAATTTTTTTCATACAAAATTTTACAGGAGAGGGGTGGAAATTTGAGACGTCACAGCTCGGCCGCCATCTTGTTTTTTTTAATTTTTTTCACTTTTTCTGTTAATCGTTTACTAATTTCTACAATAATCCAAAATTTCAAAGAAATCGGTTGGAAAACAAAAGAGTTGCAAGATTCACGTCGGCCGCCATCTTGTTTTTCCGAAATGTCATAATTTTTCCCCACTCGAATCCCCCACCCGAACATATCTCCGGAACATCATTATATCGATTTCCGTCTCCTTCTAGGAGAACAATTATGTCAATGAGTGAGTCAGTGAGTCAGTGGTAATCGAGCTATATATATTATAACTAGCGTTTGCTCGGTGCGCGAGCTGCTAAAGCAGCTCGCGGGAAGTGTTTTACTAAAAGTAAGGCGCGTGGGTGCGCGGCCCGCTAAAGCGGACCGCGATTGTTCGGCTTTATTTATTTCGCTCGGTGCGCGAGCTGCTAAAGCAGCTCGCGGGAAGTGTTATTGCTACAAGTAGGGCGCGTGGGTGCGCGGCCCGCTAAAGCGGACCGCGATTGTTCGGCTTTATTTATTTCGCTCGGTGCGCGAGCTGCTAAAGCAGCTCGCGGGAAGTGTTATTACTACAAGTAGGGCGCGTGGGTGCGCGGCCCGCTAAAGCGGACCGCGATTTTTTTACTCATCAAGTAGACCTTCGGATTCTGGTCATCTTTTGCCAAAAAATTTTTTCGAGCACACCCCACCTATCTGCAATAACCTGGCCGTGCTCCTCATTCACAAAAGAAAAAGAAAAAAAAAAGAAAAAAAAAAAGAAAAAAAAGAAAAAAAGCAAATGTAAAATGAAAAAAAAGAAAAAGAAAAAAAGCCCTATGAACCTATCGAAATCAATGTCTTGCATAGTTCCCAACTTCTAGTCCCTTCAATATTCCCCATACATTTAGTATGGAAAAAAAAAAATCCGCCATCTTGAATTTTTTTCCTACTCACCAGGTAGACCTCCGGGTTTTGATCATCTTTTGTCGAGAAACCGCTCCGCCATCTTTTATAGTCTCCGAGAGAGAGACGGACAAAATTTGCCGCCATTTTTTTTCTGCCATTTTGGAATTTTTTTTCGACTCACTGGCAACTGCTCGAGGTTTCGAATGACATTTGGTCGAGCACCCTCCACCTATCTACTATACCCTGGCCGTGCCCCTCGCCCGTCTCCGAACTCCTCACTCATCAGCTCTCGCCACCTTTCTCCGAGTTACATTCTTTGAGCTCTATACGACACCACGGGTGAAAAAAATTTTTTTCATACAAAATTTTACAGGAGAGGGGTCGGAAATTTGAGACGTCACAGCTCGGCCGCCATCTTGTTTTTTTAATTTTTTTCACTTTTTCTGTTAATCGTTTACTAATTTCTACAATAATCCAAAATTTCAAAGAAATCGGTTGGAAAACAAAAGAGTTGCAAGATTCACGTCGGCCGCCATCTTGTTTTTCCGAAATGTCATAATTTTCCCCAACTCGAATCCCCCACCTGGACACATCTCCCCTACATCATTATATCGATTTCCGTCTCCTTCTAGGAGAACAACCGTGTCAATCAGTCAGTGAGTGAGTGAATCAGTCAGTGGTAATCGAGCTATATATATTATAATAATAGCTCGATAAGCTATATATACTATATATATATATATATATATATATATATACTATATAGCTATATATACACTGCTAAAGCAGCTCGCGGGAAGTGTTATTGCTACAAGTAGGGCGCGTGGGTGCGCGGCCCGCTAAAGCGGACCGCGATTTTTTTACTCATCAAGTAGACCTTCGGATTCTGGTCATCTTTTGCCAAAAAATTTGTTCGAGCACACCCCACCTATCTGCAATAACCTGGCCGTGCTCCTCATTCACAAAAGAAAAAGAAAAATAAGAAAAAAAAAGAAAAAAGCAAATGTAAAATGAAAAAAAAGAAAAAGAAAAAAAGCCCTATGAACCTATCAAACTCATTGTCTTGCATAGTTCCCAACTTCTAGTCCCTTCAATATTCCCCATATACATTTTGTATGGGAAAAAAAAATCCGCCATCTTGAATCTTTTTCCTACTCACCAGGTAGACCTCCGGGTTTTGATCATCTTTTGTCGAGAAACCGCTCCTCCATCTCTTATAGTCTCCGAGAGAGAGACGGACAAAATTTGCCGCCATTTTTTTTCCGCCATTTTGGAATTTTTTTTCAACTCACTGGCAACTGCTCGAGGTTTCGAATGACATTTGGTCGAGCACCCTCCACCTATCTTCTATACCCTGGCCGTGCCCCTCGCCCGTCTCCGAACTCCTCACTCATCAGCTCTCTCCACCTTTCTCCGAGTCACATTCTTTGAGCTCTACACGACTACATGGTTGGAAAAAAATTTTTTCATACAAAATTTTACAGGAGAGGGGTCTGAAATTTGAGACGTCACAGCTCGGCCGCCATCTTGTTTTTTTAATTTTTTTCACTTTTTCTGTTAATCGTTTACTAATTTCTACAATAATCCAAAATTTCAAAGAAATCGGTTGGAAAACAAAAGAGTTGCAAGATTCACGTCGGCCGCCATCTTGTTTTTCCGAAATGTCATAATTTTCCCCAACTCGAATCCCCCCCCCAAACACATCTCCCGAACATCATTATATCGATTTCCGTCTCCTTCTAGGAGAACAACCCTGTCAATGAGTCAGTGAATCAGTCAGTCAGTGGTAATCGAGCTATATATATTATAAAATAATAATAACTAGTATTTCGCTCGGTGCGCGAGCTGCTAAAGCAGCTCGCGGGAAGTGTTTTACTAAAAGTAAGGCGCGTGGGTGCGCGGCCCGCTAAAGCGGACCGCGATTGTTCGGCTTTATCTATTTCGCTCGGTGCGCGAGCTGCTAAAGCAGCTCGCGGGAAGTGTTATTGCTACAAGTAGGGCGCGTGGGTGCGCGGCCCGCTAAAGCGGACCGCGATTGTTCGGCTTTGTTTATTTCGCTCGGTGCGCGAGCTGCTAAAGCAGCTCGCGGGAAGTGTTATTACTACAAGTAGGGCGCGTGGGTGCGCGGCCCGCTAAAGCGGACCGCGATTTTTTTACTCATCAAGTAGCCCTTCGGATTCTGGTCATCTTTTGCCAAAAAAATTGTTCGAGCACACCCCACCTATCTGCAATAACCTGGCCGTGCTCCTTATTCACAAAAGAAAAAGAAAAAAAAGAAAAAAAAATGAAAAAAAGGAAAAAAAAACAAATGTAAAATGAATAAAAGAAAAAGAAAAAAAGCCCTATGAACCTATCAAAATCAATGTCTTGCATAGTTCCCAACTTCTAGTCCCTTCAATATTCCCCATACATTTTGTATGTAAAAAAAAAAATCCGCCATCTTGAATTTTTTTCCTACTCACCAGGTAGACCTCCGGGTTTTGATCATCTTTTGTCGAGAAACCGCTCCTCCATCTTTTATAGTCTCCGAGAGAGAGACGGACAAAATTTGCCGCCATTTTTTTTCCGCCATTTTGGAATTTTTTTTCAACTCACTGGCAACTGCTCGAGGTTTCGAATGACATTTGGTCGAGCACCCTCCACCTATCTTCTATACCCTGGCCGTGCCCCTCGCCCGTCTCCGAACTCCTCACTCATCAGCTCTCTCCACCTTTCTCCGAGTCACATTCTTTGAGCTCTATACGACACCATGGGTGAAAAAAAATTTTTTCATACAAAATTTTACAGGAGAGGGGTCGGAAATTTGAGACGTCACAGCTCGGCCGCCATCTTGTTTTTTTAATTTTTTTCACTTTTTCTGTAAATCGTTTACTAATTTCTACAATAATCCAAAATTTCAAAGAAATCGGTTGGAAAACAAAAGAGTTGCAAGAATCACGTCGGCCGCCATCTTGTTTTTCCGAAATGTCATAATTTTTCCCCACTCGAATCCCCCACCCGGACATATCTCTCCTACATCATTGTATCGTTTTCCGTCTCCTTCTAGGAGAACAATCGTGTCAATCAGTCAGTGAGTCAGTGAGTGAGTGGTAATCGAGCTATATATATTATAACTAGCATTTGCTCGGTGCGCGAGCTGCTAAAGCAGCTCGCGGGAAGTGTTATTGCTACAAGTAGGGCGCGTGGGTGCGCGGCCCGCTAAAGCGGACCGCGATTGTTCGGCTTTATTTATTTCGCTCGGTGCGCGAGCTGCTAAAGCAGCTCGCGGGAAGTGTTATTACTACAAGTAGGGCGCGTGGGTGCGCGGCCCGCTAAAGCGGACCGCGATTTTTTTACTCATCAAGTAGACCTTCGGATTCTGGTCATCTTTTGCCAAAAAATTTGTTCGAGCACACCCCACCTATCTGCAATAACCTGGCCGTGCTCCTCGCCCGTCTCCGAACTCCTCACTCATCAGCTCTCTCCACCTTTCTCCGAGTCACATTCTTTGAGCTCTATACGACACCATGGGTGAAAAAAAATTTTTTCATACAAAATTTTACAGGAGAGGGGTCGGAAATTTGAGACGTCACAGCTCGGCCGCCATCTTGTTTTTTTAATTTTTTTCACTTTTTCTGTAAATCGTTTACTAATTTCTACAATAATCCAAAATTTCAAAGAAATCGGTTGGAAAACAAAAGAGTTGCAAGAATCACGTCGGCCGCCATCTTGTTTTTCCGAAATGTCATAATTTTTCCCCACTCGAATCCCCCACCCGGACATATCTCTCCTACATCATTGTATCGTTTTCCGTCTCCTTCTAGGAGAACAATCGTGTCAATCAGTCAGTGAGTCAGTGAGTGAGTGGTAATCGAGCTATATATATTATAACTAGCATTTGCTCGGTGCGCGAGCTGCTAAAGCAGCTCGCGGGAAGTGTTATTGCTACAAGTAGGGCGCGTGGGTGCGCGGCCCGCTAAAGCGGACCGCGATTGTTCGGCTTTATCTATTTCGCTCGGTGCGCGAGCTGCTAAAGCAGCTCGCGGGAAGTGTTATTGCTCCAAGTAGGGCGCGTGGGTGCGCGGCCCGCTAAAGCGGACCGCGATTGTTCGGCTTTATTTATTTCGCTCGGTGCGCGAGCTGCTAAAGCAGCTCGCGGGAAGTGTTATTACTACAAGTAGGGCGCGTGGGTGCGCGGCCCGCTAAAGCGGACCGCGATTTTTTTACTCATCAAGTAGCCCTTCGGATTCTGGTCATCTTTTGCCAAAAAATTTGTTCGAGCACACCCCACCTATCTGCAATAACCTGGCCGTGCTCCTCATTCACAAAAGAAAAAGAAAAAAAAAATGAAAAAAAAGAAAAAAAAAAAATGTAAAATGAAAAAAAAGAAAAAGAAAAAAAGCCCTATGAACCTATCAAAATCAATGTCTTGTATAGTTCCCAACTTCTAGTCCCTTCAATATTCCCCATATACATTTTAAATGGAAAAAAAAAATCCGCCATCTTGAATGTTTTTCCTACTCACCAGGTAGACCTCCGGGTTTTGATCATCTTTTGTCGAGAAACCGCTCCTCCATCTCTTATAGTCTCCGAGCGAGAGACGGACAAAATTTGCCGCCATTTTTTTCCGCCATTTTGGATTTTTTTTTCAACTCACTGGCAACTGCTCGAGGTTTCGAATGACATTTGTTCGAGCACCCTCCACCTATCTTCTATACCCTGGCCGTGCCCCTCGCCCGTCTCCGAACTCCTCACTCATCAGCTCTCGCCACCTTTCTCCGAGTCACATTCTTTGAGCTCTATACGACACCATGGGTGAAAAAAATTTTTTTCATACAAAATTTTACAGGAGAGGGGTGGAAATTTGAGACGTCACAGCTCGGCCGCCATCTTGTTTTTTTAATTTTTTTCACTTTTTCTGTTAATCGTTTACTAATTTTTACAATAATCCAAAATTTCAAAGAAATCGGTTGGAAAACAAAAGAGTTGCAAGATTCACGTCGGCCGCCATCTTGTTTTTCCGAAATGTCATAATTTTTCCCCACTCGAATCCCCCACCCGAACATATCTCCCGTACATCATTTTATCGTTTTTTGTCTCTTTCTAGGAGAACAATTATGTCAATCAGTGAGTCAGTCAGTCAGTGGTAATCGAGCTATATATCTATAACTAGCGTTTGCTCGGTGCGCGAGCTGCTAAAGCAGCTCGCGGGAAGTGTTATTGCTACAAGTAGGGCGCGTGGGTGCGCGGCCCGCTAAAGCGGACCGCGATTGTTCGGCTTTATTTATTTCGCTCGGTGCGCGAGCTGCTAAAGCAGCTCGCGGGAAGTGTTATTGCTACAAGTAGGGCGCGTGGGTGCGCGGCCCGATAAAGCGGACCGCGATTTTTTTACTCATCAAGTAGCCCTTCGGATTCTGGTCATCTTTTGCCAAAAAATTTGTTCGAGCACACCCCACCTATCTGCAATAACCTGGCCGTGCTCCTCATTCACAAAAGAAAAAGAAAAAAAAAGAAAAAAAAAAAAAAAAGAAAAAAAAGAAAAAAAGCAAATGTAAAATGAAAAAAAAGAAAAATAAAAAAGCCCTATGAACCTATCAAAATCAATGTCTTGCATAGTTCCCAACTTCTAGTCCCTTCAATATTCCCCATACACTTTGTATGGGGGGA
The DNA here is from genome assembly GCA_029955525.1 of Oeneis ivallda. Classification (NCBI taxonomy): domain Eukaryota; kingdom Metazoa; phylum Arthropoda; class Insecta; order Lepidoptera; family Nymphalidae; genus Oeneis; species Oeneis ivallda. The sequence continues at coordinate 15,213,717 of JARPMR010000006.1, read as the reverse complement.
AAAAAAAATCCGCCATCTTGAATTTTTTTCCTACTCACCAGGTAGACCTCCGGGTTTTGATCAACTTTTGTCGAGAAACCGCTCCTCCATCTTTTATAGTCTCCGAGAGAGAGACGGACAAAATTTGCCGCCATTTTTTTTCCGCCATTTTGGAATTTTTTTTCAACTCACTGGCAACTGCTCGAGGTTTCGAATGACATTTGGTCGAGCACCCTCCACCTATCTTCTATACCCTGGCCGTGCCCCTCGCCCGTCTCCGAACTCCTCACTCATCAGCTCTCTCCACCTTTCTCCGAGTCACGTTCTTTGAGCTCTATACGACACCATGGGTGAAAAAAAATTTTTTCATACAAAATTTTACAGGAGAGGGTCGGAAATTTGAGACGTCACAGCTCGGCCGCCATCTTGATTTTTAAATTTTTTTCACTTTTTCTGTTAATCGTTTACTAATTTCTACGATAATCCAAAATTTCAAACAAATCGGTTGGAAAACAAAAGAGTTGCAAGAATCACGTCGGCCGCCATCTTGTTTTTCCGAAATGTCATAATTTTTCCCCACTCGAATCCCCCACCCGGACATATCTCCCGTACATCATTATATCGTTTTTTGTCTCTTTCTAGGAGAACAATTATGTCAATCAGTGAGTCAGTCAGTCAGTGGTAATCGAGCTATATATATTATAATAATAATAACTAGTATTTCGCTCGGTGCGCGAGCTGCTAAAGCAGCTCGCGGGAAGTGTTTTACTAAAAGTAAGGCGCGTGGGTGCGCGGCCCGCTAAAGCGGACCGCGATTGTTCGGCTTTATCTATTTCGCTCGGTGCGCGAGCTGCTAAAGCAGCTCGCGGGAAGTGTTATTGCTACAAGTAGGGCGCGTGGGTGCGCGGCCCGCTAAAGCGGACCGCGATTGTTCGGCTTTGTTTATTTCGCTCGGTGCGCGAGCTGCTAAAGCAGCTCGCGGGAAGTGTTATTACTACAAGTAGGGCGCGTGGGTGCGCGGCCCGCTAAAGCGGACCGCGATTTTTTTACTCATCAAGTAGCCCTTCGGATTCTGGTCATCTTTTGCCAAAAAAATTGTTCGAGCACACCCCACCTATCTGCAATAACCTGGCCGTGCTCCTTATTCACAAAAGAAAAAGAAAAAAAAGAAAAAAAAATGAAAAAAAGGAAAAAAAAACAAATGTAAAATGAATAAAAGAAAAAGAAAAAAAGCCCTATGAACCTATCAAAATCAATGTCTTGCATAGTTCCCAACTTCTAGTCCCTTCAATATTCCCCATACATTTTGTATGTAAAAAAAAAAATCCGCCATCTTGAATTTTTTTCCTACTCACCAGGTAGACCTCCGGGTTTTGATCATCTTTTGTCGAGAAACCGCTCCTCCATCTTTTATAGTCTCCGAGAGAGAGACGGACAAAATTTGCCGCCATTTTTTTTCCGCCATTTTGGAATTTTTTTTCAACTCACTGGCAACTGCTCGAGGTTTCGAATGACATTTGGTCGAGCACCCTCCACCTATCTTCTATACCCTGGCCGTGCCCCTCGCCCGTCTCCGAACTCCTCACTCATCAGCTCTCTCCACCTTTCTCCGAGTCACATTCTTTGAGCTCTATACGACACCATGGGTGAAAAAAAATTTTTTCATACAAAATTTTACAGGAGAGGGGTCGGAAATTTGAGACGTCACAGCTCGGCCGCCATCTTGTTTTTTTAATTTTTTTCACTTTTTCTGTAAATCGTTTACTAATTTCTACAATAATCCAAAATTTCAAAGAAATCGGTTGGAAAACAAAAGAGTTGCAAGAATCACGTCGGCCGCCATCTTGTTTTTCCGAAATGTCATAATTTTTCCCCACTCGAATCCCCCACCCGGACATATCTCTCCTACATCATTGTATCGTTTTCCGTCTCCTTCTAGGAGAACAATCGTGTCAATCAGTCAGTGAGTCAGTGAGTGAGTGGTAATCGAGCTATATATATTATAACTAGCATTTGCTCGGTGCGCGAGCTGCTAAAGCAGCTCGCGGGAAGTGTTATTGCTACAAGTAGGGCGCGTGGGTGCGCGGCCCGCTAAAGCGGACCGCGATTGTTCGGCTTTATTTATTTCGCTCGGTGCGCGAGCTGCTAAAGCAGCTCGCGGGAAGTGTTATTACTACAAGTAGGGCGCGTGGGTGCGCGGCCCGCTAAAGCGGACCGCGATTTTTTTACTCATCAAGTAGACCTTCGGATTCTGGTCATCTTTTGCCAAAAAATTTGTTCGAGCACACCCCACCTATCTGCAATAACCTGGCCGTGCTCCTCATTCACAAAAGAAAAAGAAAAAAAAATGAAAAAAAAGAAAAAAAAAAAAATGAAAAATGAAAAAAAAGAAAAAGAAAAAAAGCCCTATGAACCTATCAAGATCAATGTCTTGCATAGTTCCCAACTTCTAGTCCCTTCAATATTCCCCATACATTTTGTATGGGGGAAAAAAAAATCCGCCATCTTGAATTTTTTTCCTACTCACCAGGTAGACCTCCGGGTTGTGATCATCTTTTGTCGAGAAACCGCTCCTCCATCTTTTATAGTCTCCGAGAGAGAGACGGACAAAATTTGCCGCCATTTTTTTTCCGCCATTTTGGAATTTTTTTTCAACTCACTGGCAACTGCTCGAGGTTTTGAATGACATTTGGTCGAGCACCCTCCACCTATCTTCTATACCCTGGCCGTGCCCCTCGCCCGTCTCCGAACTCCTCACTCATCAGCTCTCTCCACCTTTCTCCGAGTCACATTCTTTGAGCTCTATACGACACCATGGGTGAAAAAAATTTTTTTCATACAAAATTTTACAGGAGAGGGGTGGAAATTTGAGACGTCACAGCTCGGCCGCCATCTTGTTTTTTTAATTTTTTTCACTTTTTCTGTTAATCGTTTACAAATTTCTACAATAATCCAAAATTTCAAAGAAATCGGTTGGAAAACAAAAGAGTTGCAAGATTCACGTCGGCCGCCATCTTGTTTTTCCGAAATGTCATAATTTTTCCCCACTCGAATCCCCCACCCGAACATATCTCCCGTACATCATTTTATCGTTTTCTGTCTCTTTCTAGGAGAACAATTATGTCAATCAGTGAATCAGTCAGTCAGTGGTAATCGAGCTATATATATTATAATATATATATATACTAGTAGGGCGCGTGGGTGTGCGGCCCGCAAGCGGACCGCGGTTTTTCTATCGTCAAGTGGATTTTCAGGTCCTGATCATTTTCTATCAAATAAGCACTCTTCCATCTTTTATACTCTCCGAGATAGATGCCTATGAAATTGGTATGGCCGCCATCTTGAATCCACCATTTTGAATTTTTTTTCAGCTCATTGCCAATTGGATGAGGTTTCGAGTATTTTTTGTTTGAGCACCTCCCACCTATCTTCAATACCCTGCCCGTCCTCCTCACCCACCTTCCAAACCCTCGATCATCATATCTCATCATTTGTCAGAATGAGAATTCTTTTATAAAAACAAATTTTGAAAAGGAACCGTATCAAAGTCTTGCATAGTTCTCAGCTTCTAGTCTATTCAATATTCGCCATATATTTTGTATGGAGAAAAAAAAATTCCGCCATCTTAATTTTTTTTCTGATCATCAAGTAGACCTTCGGGTCTTGATCATCTTTTGCCAAGAACCCACTCTTCGATCTTTTATACTCTCCGAGATAGACACCGACGAAATTTGTATGGCCGCCATCTTGAATCCGCCATTTTTGAATTTTTTTTCAACCCACTGGCAATTGGATGAGGTTTCGAGTGACTTTAGTTCGAGCACACCCCACCTATCTTCAATACCCTGGCCGTGCTCCTCACCCGTCTCCGAAATCCTCAATCATCAGCTCTCTCCATATTTTTCCTCTGAATGAATTTTTGTCCTCTATACGAAACCATCGGTGAAAAAAAAAATTTTCATACAAAATTTTACAGGAGAGGTGATCAATGAGTGAGTGAATCAGTGAATCAGTGAATCAGTGAATCAGTGAATCAGCCCCAGCAGCTATATATATACTAACTAGCTGATGCCCGCGACTTTGTCCGCGTGGATTTAGTTTTTAAAGTCCCTCGGCAACTCCTTGATTTTCCGGGATAAAATGTAGCCTAGATGTTGACCGGAGTAATAAGCTACCACGGTATAAAATTTTGTAGAAATCTGTGCGGTAGTTTTTACGTGAAAGAAGGACAAACAAACAGACAAATATTAAATAAAAATCTGTTTTGGGCTCAGTATCGATAGTAAAGCATCCCCCAATTAAAATTTTCAAAATATATTAAATGTACAGAAATCTTCCAGTTACAGTTTTATTATATATGTATAGATACTTATCTGATTTTTAAATTTAAGATTTTGGATGAAGTAGAATAAATAGTACAAAACAACCTCCCTGGCCTTTTCGACGACCTCCCTGGCTCAGTGGTGGGCGCTTTTGTCTTATAACTAGGAGGTCTCGGGTTCGATGCCCGGCGGGGTCAATTTGGGAATTTATAATTTCTGAATTGTCTCTGATCTGGTCTGGTGGGAGGCTTTGGCCGTGGCTAGTTACCACCCTACCGTCAAAGACGTGCCGCCAAGCGAATTAGCGTTCCAGCACGATCGCATGTAGTAACCAATTAGGGGTATGGGTTGAATGTTCACTGCCATACCCCTTCCAAGTTAGCCCGCCACCATCTTAGACTGCATCGTCACTTACCATCAGGTGAGATCGCAGTCAAGGACTAGCTTGTCATCGAATAAAAGAAAAAAAAATAGGCGCAATCCGCATTTGTTTGTATATTTGCACTTCCAAACTTCTAAGTGGATTTCAATGTGGTTTCACCATTATTTACAACATTCCACAATGAAGGTTTATTTTTATAACACATTCACATTTAAATTACGGAATAGGTAAGCCAAGCAGATCCCACCCGAGCGAATCCGCTAGTTAAGGTACCTATATAAAATCCCTCTGCAATGTTAATCTAGTAATATTTAATGCAGAGACGTGATTGTTGTTCTTTTCATTACAATATGTATAGAATATCTCATTACCTCGGAGCTGATACAGATCGCTTTGTGCTTTGTTGTGGTTAGTAACGAGTATTTCTTTTAATATCTGATGAGAGAATGCAATTTCATCGCTTTGAATATCTTCTTTTTAATCGGAAATTGGAATAGTTTTAAAATTACACTAATCAATATTATACTATTTACTATGCTTTTGGTGTTTTTTACCTTAGTATAATAATGCATAATGCTTTGCTATAGACTGCTTTGGTAGACTCGACAATTCAAAAGCACTTGTAAAAAAAGTTTATATGAATAAAAAATAATAAAATTTCTATTCTATTCTATTCTTATACTTATTGCACATCTCAATTAAGTTGATAGATGAAGGTTGGGGTACCACCAAAACATGCTTTTTTTGGTAGGCAAGTATAGCAGTAACTTAACTCTCTGACATGCAACTGACACAGAGCGTTGATAAATCAGCTCTGTAACATCAAATTAAAATAATCTAAATCCTCTTGTCTTACAGTCCCACAAACTTATCTGGTCCGGTGGTCAAAAATGGAACTAATGAATTTTTGAACGAAATTAAATTAATTAGCAACATGAATTAATGTGATACTGATAGGTAGTAGCATAGATATTATACATGTAGTAGCGATTAGTCATTACAATGAACTTTATTTTCCTAAGTTTCCGCTTGTATTGGAGCAAAGTACAACAATGTTACGATATTTGTAATAGATAGATTTATTTCGATACTACAATTCGAGACGCGAACTTGTAGTTAAAGAAGAAGAAGACTACAGAAGTTAAAGTTGCTACTTTTTAGGGTCTAGGGCCGGGATACATCACCATGGCGTACTGCCACGGTCATGCTGTTTTGCTACGTGCTAGCGCGGATGGTTCAGTCAATATTTATATTAGATAGATTTACCTATTTTAAAATTACGCTTTCGAGACGCGAACTCTTAGTCGTACTAAGCCTACAGAAGTTAAAGTGGCTGCTTTTTAGCGGTTTAGGGGCGGGATACATCACTATGGCCTACTGCGACGGTCATGTCATAGTACAAATAGAATAGTAGGCTAACTAAGGCCGATCGGCGAGTTAATTACCTACTCTTGCGTTGACGCCTAGGGTTGTCACTTTTATTTTTGACTAGCTGATGCCCGCGATTATTAATAGGTAGGTTACTACTTTTATTGAAAAATAAAACAAACAAAAAAGAGCGAGCGTGCGACGTAATACGCAATTGCGCGCGATTAGCACAGCGGCGCCACATGAGTAAGGTAACAGAGTGGAAGCTACATACAAACGGCTCGCGGCGGGCTCACCCATACATAGCGCAACGCTGTGTGCGTGAGCTCTCACCGACACATTCACCGACACGCCGCTCAGGGTCAAACCGGTCCACTCAGGGTCAGAACGTAAGGGCTGACGGTCGTGAGTTTAGTGGAAATAAATAGACGAAGAGTGAGTGATTTAGATTTATTTGTGTACTTAAATAGTGTAAAAATGCCAAACTCTTGCACAGTTTGTTTAAAATAACCCAAAGACAATAAGGAAATTTCCTTTTTTTTATGTCTGAGAGATAAAGAGAAGTAAGTACTTTTTTATACGTATAGGTACGTATTAAATTAATTAATAAAAAATATTAAAATTCTTTGTTATTCGACCGATTTCGTTTAAAATCGATATTTGGGCTTCCCTGGGGTCAAGAATTAGGAAATGGGTTCCAACATTTTATAAAGTCACCGCCATATTGAAATTCTTTGTTATTCGACCGATTTCGTTCAAAATCGATATTTAGGATTCCCTGGGGTCAAGAATTAGGAAATGGGTTCCAAAACTTTAAAAAGTCACCGCCATATTGAAATTCTTTGTTATTCGACCGATTTCGTTTAAAATCGATATTTTGGCTTCCCTTGAGTCAAGAAAGAGGAAATGGATGCCAAAATTTTTAAAAATTCACCGCCATATTGAAATTCTTTGTTATTCGACCGATTTCGTTCAAAATCGATATTTAGGCTTCCCTGGGGTCAAGAATTAGGAAATGAGTTCCAAAATTTTATAAAGTCACCGCCATATTGAAATTCTTTGTTATTCGACCGATTACGTTCAAAATCGATATTTAGGATTCCCTGGGGTCAAGAATTAGGAAATGGGTTCCAAAACTTTAAAAAGTCACCGCCATTTGAAATTCTTTGTTATTCGACCGATTTCGTTTAAAATCGATATTTTGACTTCCCTTGGGTCAAGAAAGAGGAAATGGATGCCAAAATTTTTAAAAATTCACCGCCATATTGAAATTCTTTGTTATTCGACCGATTTCGTTCAAAATCGATATTTAGGCTTCCCTGGGGTCAAGAATTAGGAAATGGGTTCCAACATTTTAAAAAATCAGCGCCATATTGAAATTCTTTGTTATTCGACCGATTTCGTTCAAAATCCATATTTGGGCTTCCCTGGGCTCAAGAAAGAGGAAATGGATGCCAAAATTTTAAAAGTCACCGCCATATTGAAATTCTTTTTTATTCGTCAGATTTCGTTCAAAATCGATATTAAGGCTTCCCTGGGCCATTATTTGTGAAACAACATTAATTGTGAAGTTTTGGCAAAAATACTGATTTTCATTAAAAAAAAATAGTTTTTTTTTATATTTTTGTTAATTTAAGTATTTTTTGTTCAAGTTCAGAATATAACTGAAATTATACATAATTATACAAACTTTAAAATATTTTTATTTTTTCCTTAAATTGTTGACATGCATCAGGTGACAACCCTAGCAGAATAGGTATACTTCTTCGACCTTGTTAGGAAGCTTCCTCTCTGTTCGGAATATTTACTCGTGTGGCGGCGCGATATATACAAAAGTACTCTGTGGCGCGCCGCGCGGCCCGTACTGCCGGCCGATTGAGCCGGTTGAGACTTTGCGAATGTGTGCGTGAAACTTCCGTGCGTACACGGCGCCCGCTGCTCACGCATACATTCAAACCGGCCGGCAGCGGCCACTTTGTATGAAGTTAGCCTACTATTCTGTTTGTACTATGGTCATGTTGTGCAACGTGCTAGCGCGGATGGTTCAGTCGATATTTTAGATAGATTTATTTCATATTACGTTTTCGAGACGCGAACTCTTAGTCATACTAAGCCTACAGAAGTTAAAGTGGCTACTTTTTAGTGGTTTGGGGCCGGGATACATCACCATGGCCTACTGTCACGGTCATGCTGTTGTGCTACGTGGCAGCGCGGATGGTTCAGTCGATATTTTTGTCTCGAATAGCTCGTGCAAAAAATGATGGCATATGATACCGATGTTGATTGAACAGGCGATTTTGTGATTTGTTTTTAAAAAGCAGTATACAATAGTAATTGTTCACCAGATACAAGTTTCTTATAAAATAAAAAAAGCCGGCCAAGTGCGATTCGGACTCGCGCACCGAGGGTTCCGTACTCCAAAAGTAAAAGTAAAACGATAATATTATATTAATTTGCTTATTTATCGTTAACTTTGTTTGTAGAGGTTTATTGTTAATTAAAAAAAAACTATGCTAGTTAAAGAGTTGGTTTTATTTTTCTTGTAAAATATACATAAACCTCTATGGACCATAATTATTTCAGATTTTTCGATTGGTAAACTTCGGAGATAAGGGGGGGGGTGGGGGGGGGAGAACGGTATTTTTTTCGACATTTTGGCCGATTACTCAAAAACTATTATATATAGAAATAAATAAAAACTGTTTTAGAATGCACAAGTAAAGGCCTTTCATATGATACCCCACTCGGTATAGTTATCTTACTTTGAAATTTCAAACCCCCGATTTTCCCCCTTTTTTAATCAAACTAAAATAATTTTCGCATTGCTTTTATTTTTCCTGTAAAATATACATAAACCTCTATTAACCATAATAATTTCAGATTTTTCGATTGGTAAACTTCGGAGATAAGGGGGGGGGGGGGAACGGTATTTTTTTCGACATTTTGGCCGATTACTCAAAAACTATTACATATAGAAATAAATAAAAACTGTTTTAGAATGCACAAGTAAAGGCCTTTCATATGATACCCCATTTGGTATAATTATCTTACTTTGAAATTTCAAACCCTCGATTTTCCCCCTTTTTTAATCAAACTATAATAACTTTCGTGTTTCTTTTATTTTTCCTGTAAAATATACATAAACCTCTATTAACCATAATTATTTCAGATTTTTCGATTGGTAAACTTCGGAGATAAGGGGGGGGGGAACGGTATTTTTTTGACATTTAGGCCGATTACTCAAAAACTATTATATACAGAAATAAATAAAAAACTGTTTTATAATGCACAAGTAAAGGCCTTTCATATGATACCCCACTCGGTATAGTTATTTTACTTTGAAATTTCAAATCCCCGATTTTCCCCCTTTTTTAAGAAAACTAAAAATAATTTTCGATTTTTCTTTATTCCAATGATGTTGGGCCACTATTATACACAACTATGCCAAATTTCATGTCGATAGCTTTAATAGTTACTGAAATAATCGACTGTGACAGACGGACGGACGGACGGACGGACGGAGAAAGTCTCACCATAAGGGTTCCATTTTTACCATTTTGGTACGGAACCCTAAAAAGAAAGAACGGGGTGATTTGAATTATGAACATGCATGAATTTAGAGATTTTCAAAGATCTTTGAATGCACCATTGATTGTTCTTTGCACCTATACAGACTGTAGAGCATTCTACGGCCTAATTAGGTCTTCGTCAAGTAGAAAATATTAATCTTCTCTGCTCACTCTCACTGTACTTTCTTAAGTATAGTGTTTGGGGCTACAAGTTATACAATGGTCTCTATTTACTATTATGGCTCCTTAGTATTAACGTTAAAACAATCTGTTCTTTCATTAAGCTTCTCTGCACTCGGTGTCTGCATTGATTAATGTAATCTCTGTTTGCGAATCACGTAAAACCTATTTTTTCTTAGCTGACTTAAAACGTTAACAAGTCGCTTCACGGAGAAACGCTAAAGCGATATTGTGTTAAGAAAGACGCATAAGACGTTTTTACCGCCAACAAAGCCGCTCATTATAGAACATCACATTTGTATATGGTACAAAGGCGTATATTATTCGTAATGTACGTTTTACGATAAATTGCTTTTATTCAAACGTAACTTAAACATTTCTTTTCAACTTTATTGCGTTCACAAAGATAAGGCTATAAATGTAGGTCGACGTAGTAATTTATCACCTCGACGACGCCATGCAACAGGAAGAGTTAGATAGCAAAAGCATAAAAGCTCTAGTAAGTAGTGCATAACGTATATTGACCCATAGGTACAGGGCACAAATCTAAAGACAAATGTGTGCCAAGAAATCACGTTTTGACGGTATGTCTGCTTATGTAATGACTGATGAAAGATATGGCATAGTGCAGCTTATGCTTAAGTACATATTAGTATTATAAAGAGGAAAGATTTTTTGTTTGTTTGTATTTGTACCAAGTTTGTACCGAATAAGCTCTGAAACTACTGGACCGATTTTAACAATTTTTTCACTAATAGAAAGAAAGCTAAGTTATCACGAAGTAGCATAGGCTATAATTTATTTAAAATGCTTAAAATGTAGGTAATCGTAGTAAGGGTTAGAGAGCAAAAGCATACAAATTATGCATAATATCGTGTATTGACCCACAGTAGGTGCAGGGCACAAAGTAAAGACAATATGTGTGCCAACCAGTGCCAACAAATCGCATTCTGATGGTATAGCTCTTGGACATGATGTATTAACCCCACTATGGCACAGCCAAAAGGAAGGGTTATGATTTCAGCATCTATTTATGTATGTATGTTTGAATTTGTGTATGTTCCACCTTAGCGCCTAAACTACTTAGCCGATTTTGTTGAATAAAGTGTCCAATCTTTCGTTATTACGAGTATGATTCGGAGTACATAAGCTTCATTTAATAGAAACAAAAGCAATATGACGGATGTTAAGAATAAGAATAATTTTTCGTAGTAGAGTTACAATTGTTATAATTAAACTTTTCCATTGACTTAAATTATATTAGTTAATAAACTGAGTATACAATATATAGACCGGCCTTTCCATACTAGCAATTTCTTCTTAAAAGCACTGACTTGCCTTGGAAGGATGAATTTTATTGTAGTGTATTATTGCTGGTAAGCTATGGCTGTCATTTACTTAGTTAATAGAACCATGAACATCGGACTCTTCTATCTACTTCAATAACTTGTTCAAGATTGTTATTGACTGATGCAAGGTATGTCATAGTGCAGCTTATGCTTCATAACGTTGTACTCGTAGTAAAGTTATTAGTGGTTGGTCGGAGGCGCTGCCCGCAGCGAGCGCAGCTGTCAAGGCCAAGTGAGGTCACTCCTCCGACGATCTCGCAGCCACGATGCTCGGGACCGGTTCTACAATTTTTAGTCTCTTTTTATTTTCATTTTTGTGTACACGACGCTGAGACTAAACATTGTTTATAATGCCAACCTCCGTCAGATAAACTTTATTTAAATAGGTACATTATCATTTTATTTTTAACCATCTCTTAATAGAACTGGGTGATGCTGATGATCGTTCGCTCACGTCTAACAGGAATCTGAAATGTTAAGAGAACCTTTAATATCTTTTATGAGCAAATAGAGTAAAACTATTATAGGAAAAAATCTAAAGTATTGGAACATATAATATTTCCGCATTAATTTTTTAATGCATTTACCTATTGCTTCCTTAAAATATATTCCCAGAATTTCCTGTACAATGTTTTTATTGTATTAAACTTAATTAAAAAAAATATTTAGAATATAATATTAAATTGTAAGTAGGTAGTTAAAGCTAATCCAATACAAAAGATAAAAGGACAAAGAACGTAAAACAAAATAAAAAGCAACTCAAGTTAGCTTCGAGCAATATAAAAGATAATATTAGGCTCTCAAGGAAGATTCATAGTTTTTTTTTATTGAACTTTAGTAGCTCATTCTTTATATCGTGGGATTTGTTAAACTGTGTATAAAAAGGCTCCTAACGTATTTAATATTGTACGTCTTAGACTCATGTGAGTGTTAATTTAGTTATTTGTGCAACTAGAGAGCAAAGATTGTTTTGTTGCGAGTCCTGAGTTTGAATTAAGAAAACAAATGATTCTATAATTCTTATTTAATAATATGATTCGTTGTTGAAAACCTGAGCGTAGTAGGGAAAAACACAACTAAAACTTACCTACTTTTTTCATCTCAATATCGAGGAAATAGATGTAAGAATAAGTATACGATTCAATAAAACACCCTTGGACTGATACAGTATCTCCTAGCATTGCCTATGTTTAGTGTTTCGGCGTACATAGAGATTACGTAGAGATAATCAAATACATAATTGTACCATAGGCTCAAAACCATAGGTAGGTAGGCTATACGTAGTTAAGATAGTAATAATATTAAGTTTAATATGGAAGCTACTATCTATTTGTAATTTTTTTTTAAACAATATCAATCAAGTTGATCTTGACTAATATTCTCCTCTCCCCTCCAAATAAGCGGAAAGCTTGTGTCAGGAGTGGGTACGACAATAGTGCAACGGGTGGGATTCGAACCTGCGACCTTTCAGTTTGCAGTCCGCACCTTTAACCGTTGGGCTATTGAGGCTTGAATCTATATCTCATCGTGATTATGTTATCTGTATATACATTAGTAGAGTACGATAGGTAGGCATAATGTCAAATTTTGTTTAAATTAAACAGAAGTCCATCTATTTTTGAAGCGCGCGTTTGTTTATTTTCACAAATAGTTTATTTTCCTTGATTCGTTGATGGCCACCAGATGGCGCGTGTGTAGTGCTCGGATTGCCGTGTACGGTAAACAGGAGCCCTCGCTAGCCATCGGAATTTTTACACGCTCTTCACTCCAAATAGCTGCACAAATATCGTGATTGAGATAGTTATGGGGTTTCCCCGCTCCGCGCACCGGTTTGGGGGCAAAAATAATTGCATTGTTGCTTATTTTTCATTAAATTTTCCCCTGGATTCGATCGAACCACTTTTCCAAATTAAGAACTCATGTACCTACTTACTTATATTTTATTAACTCCCGACGAAAAAGAGGGATGTTAGTAGTTTGATCGCTTTGTCTGTTCGTAACGCCCAAACGGGTGGACCGATTTGAATTTGAAAATGTACCTTATAAGAAGGAGTAGAACCACTGGATGGCGATGGTAAGAATGCATGGTGTTCGCGCCATGTACCTGTCCACAATTCCTTGTTCCATGGTCGTAGCGCTAGCAATCTCTTTGGCTCGCAATGAAGTTGACAGCTCCTTAGTTTTAAACTTGCCGCGATTTTTGGGCGTGGTTTTGCAAGTTCCTTTTGACAGCTAACACGTATTCACGAAAACCCGGGTCGCCTCGCGTACGTTTTTGCTGTTTTAAGTGTCTAGATTTAGTTGATTTTACGGTTTTGTTGCGCCGTCGAGCGGTCTATGTGTAGACCTAGATATAAGCATCATTGTTAACGTGCTGTCCGTAACAAAAGAACAGTTTTTGGAACCCGCCGATTTTGTTCGCCACGCGCTCGGCGAAGTGTGTGTGATCAGGATTTTGGACCCAACTAGTGACAAGCCAAGTGTACAGTGCTACGCCAGCTCAACGTCTACAGCTGCAGGCCACAACTGGCTGCCTGCCTGCTCCTGCTAGTGGCCTGAGAAGTTCACCTGACACTTAACCTCACAATACACCACATACCACACCATTATCATACCATCTCAGGCCCTATACAAGGATTGACTGCTGAAAGGAAGGTCAGTGCAACCCTACCATCATTAAGTTACGTTGAGAACAGATCTGACCGCGGTTAAAGGCCGCTTTGGGCAGCGACTTTGGACTCAGGTTCAGCTGATGGGCCCCTGAATCTGGTAGTCCAGGTCTTGACTCGTTGGCCAAGCCGTTGGCCTCAACAATTGGTAAACAGAGCGTGGTTAAATTGATCCCGCGGACAGATTTGGCATTACTGTGACTTAACTTGGCCGTTCTAGGGTTAACTCATTAATTGTAAACTTGTTAATTTATGGCTTATTAATACACAGGCTTATTGAGTTACTAGTACATAGCCTACCTTGTCACATGTAGGCCTGTATAATGATTGCAATTATTGAGATTTTGTTTTGTTAATTTTTGTTGATTAATAATTAATAGTATCTAATTGTTGTTTGTGGCCCGTAACTGGCCAACAGTTAGATGTAGATTGTAATAAATAAACTTAATATTAATATAATTTGATAATTGTAGGTTTTTACCAAGCCAATTTGTAATTTGCAGTGCCTAGTATGAGTCTAGTGGCTTAGTACGGGTAATTAAAAACTTAATTTTTCTTTTATCTTAATTTATGTTATTGATTGACTTAACATAAATTATTGATAGCTTAATTTGTATCTTTTGGAACTTTTAACCAACAAATACTTTGTTTGTTTACTAAAACCCCTCGTGGTTAGGTAACAGAGTAGTTTGTTTGATGTATTTAAAATAAATAATTCTTGTTTTAAAGTAAATAATTCTAATTAATAAATAGTATTTAAGTAGTAATTTGTTTGTGTTTAAAGTGGGTAATTCTTGTTTGATTATTAATTTGTTTGGTTAAAGTTGAAACATAACTTGTAACAAATAACTTTGTTTTGATTTTGTTATCTATTTGTTGTAACTACCTTTATTTAAGTTGTTTTGTACCTACCTAAGATGTCAGCCCACAAAAAATTGAGCGTGCAAATTCAATCAGAGCTGCGTTGGGCTGCTACAGCCAACGCCTTGGTAGGCCGGGTGGACCGGGCATCCGCACTGCTCCAGCGGTGCGAGCAGGTGCGGACCAGGCAGGCGGTCGTCGAAGAGGCCTTCCGAGACCTCATGGCATTGGAGCTACCTCCGGAATCGCTGGAGTCCTCAGTGCGGGACTACGAACAGTTTTTTGAGCTGACAGACGGTCTGGTGGAGGAGGCCGCGAGGCTCAAGAAGGAGGCGAGAATGAGCTCTATTCTTGAGTCTCCCACCAGACCCACCACGCAGCCTGCGTTACAGGGCAAGTTGCCAACAATAAACTTGCCCCACTTTTCTGGCAACCTGAGCGAGTGGCTAGGCTTTCTCAGCCTCTTTGATAGCCTGGTGGACGCGAGAAGGGACCTGTCTCCCTGCCAGAAACTGGCCTATCTGCTCTCTTCCCTGCAGGGAGAGGCTCTGGGTTTAGTTAGCCACCTAGACCTCTCCGAGGAGAGTTATACCACCGCGCGGGAACTACTGACTCGGCGGTATGCCAACGTGCGCCGGTTAGCAGACACACACGTGGCACAAATTCTAGCGCTGCCACGTGTCTATGGAGTGGCCCATTTAAGAGAATCGCTCTTAAATCCACTGATTGTAGCCTGCAACGCTCTTAAGCGTTTAGAGCTTCCCGTGGACCAGTGGTCCTTCCTTTTATTACACATTGTGTTGTCCCGCCTACCTCCCGAGTTGAAACTGCGTTTTGAGCAAAGGTATGGTGGGGACGGGGCCAGCTACCTGCCCCCCTTTTCGGACCTTTTAAAGTTCCTTGAGGAAGAGTGCCGGCAGGCTGATGATAACTCTGGTATTGCTGGTCCTTCAAGGACCCCAGAGCGGCCTGCCCAGCTGAGGAAGGAAAAGGGTCACACTGGCGTCCCTGGTAAAAGGGCCTCCGACCGGAGACCAATGCCCGTTTACACTGGACTTGCTGCCACTGAACCCGCCCCCTGTAACTATTGCAGGCGTCCAGGCCACCGGGTGCTTTCTTGCCCCCAGTTTCTCTCTAAGCGGATCAAGGATCGGAGGGGCATTGCAAGAGACCGCCACTGGTGCTATAGCTGTCTGGAAGCTCACATGCAACGGGACTGCCAACAGCAACGGCCATGCCCAATTTGTAGGGGTAACCACCTGGAGATTTTGTGCGCTAACAAGAATGGTGTTGGCCGCCGGGTGGAGAGTGAGGGCGCGCCCCGCACGGGCGGGGGCGCTCTTACCGGTCGCTCCCCGGATTACTTGCGTCGGTCTCCTGATCAGGGCCATGAATCCCGACGCGTCCGGATTTCGACCCCGCCTATGGGGGCTTCACCCCCCCGTGAGGGGGGCGCCAACCCCCCTCGACGTTCTGATGGGAGATTTGTGGCGGCTCCGTCTACGGTTCAGTCTGCCCGCTATTCACCTCCGCTTCATGAGTGGCCACGCCTCGAACGCCGCCCACCTCGAGCGGGTCGACAGCCTTACTACGGCCTACCGACCTCAGCCCGTATGACTAGGCCCGTGCTGCCGCCACGAGATGACGCATGGGTTTACCCAAATGGAGGTCCGTCCCCCCACCTTTGGAGGTCCCCCCTGAGTCTTAATATGAGATTCCCCGGTCAGAGGACCGGTTTGATGAGGACGACCACCAATAGGTAGTTGCCGCCCTAGCCCCCACCACAGCAACTTCTCCTGAGACCTTGAATCTCCGGCAGTCCGTCTGTCAGACCATTCTTTTGCCGACTGTCTCAGTGAAGGTATTCAACCCGAAGGGTGAATTTTTAATCGTTCGCGCCCTTTTGGATTCGGGTTCACAGCGCTGTATTGCTTCTTCTCGTTTGGTGGGTGAGCTAGGGCTCCCTTGGAGTCCTCGAACAGGACGGGTGATAGGTATCGGGGGTATAGAGCCCTCGACTCCTAACGGGGAAGCGGAATTAATGTTTGGCCCCGTTACGGGCAATCTTAGGGTCTTGGTCAAGGTGTCAGTCCTTGACAATATCTTAGGTCCGAATAACTGACGCTGCGGTGTCCTGTGCATCAGGCCTAAACCCAGCTGACCCCCACTGGACTGAACCCGGTCCTACGGACCTTTTGTTGGGTTCCGACGTGTTGGGCCTGGTCTTGTCAGGGGAAATTAGGGTTTTGCAGAAGGACGGCCTATGTGCCATGTCCACTATATTCGGTTCTAGCTTTTTTGGACCCGTGCTATGGTCTTCGGACCTACCGGTGCTGGACCAATTGCAAGCAGCCGGCTTGACGCTGTCGGACGTGGTCCAGCGCTTTTGGGAAGTTGAGGAGCCGCCGCATGCCGCACGAGTTGACCGTCTTGACCTTGAATGTGAGTTGTTTTATCAAAACAACACAGGCCGCCGTGTTGATGGGCGATTTGTAACTCGCTTGCCCTTTCTCGCTTCTCGCCCCCCGCTTGGTCAATCGCAGGCCTTGGCGGAAAAGAGGCTCTTGTCTATGGAACGGCGCATGCGGCGCGACTCCACCTTCCGCTCCAAGTACGTTGAATTTATGCGCGAGTACGAGGGCCTGGGGCATATGTCACCATCCAATTTTGATTGGCGCGCACACGAGCACTACTTCTTACCCCACCATGCCGTCTTGAAGACCCCTGGGGGGAAGATTCGAGTGGTTTTTGACGGCTCCGCGGCCACATCCAACGGGGTGACATTGAACCAATGCTTGCACTCCGGTCCTAAGCTGATCAAGGATATCTCCGATATCCTCACGCATTTCCGCCGGC
Organism: Oeneis ivallda; assembly: GCA_029955525.1. Lineage (NCBI taxonomy): Eukaryota > Metazoa > Arthropoda > Insecta > Lepidoptera > Nymphalidae > Oeneis > Oeneis ivallda. The sequence continues at coordinate 15,196,182 of JARPMR010000006.1, read as the reverse complement.
ATCAAATTGTTTTCGTAGCTGACATCAAGATGATGTTTAGACAGTCGATGGTACATCGCGATGATCGGAGATACCAAATGATTCTGTGGCGCGAAAATCCTAATGAGCCAATGCGTGTCTTTGAATTGAACACCACGACCTATGGACTCAAGTCAAGCCCCTATATTGCTATCAGGACCTTGTTAGAACTAGCTAACCGGGAGCGACTGAATTACCCTCGCGCATCAGCCACCTTGGAATCGTCAGTCTATATGGACGATATTTGCACGGGAGCCTCGAGCGTTGAGGAAGCTCTGACTCTTCGCGATGAATTGATTGCAATACTGAAGTCCGGAGGTTATGAGTTGGGCAAGTGGCTGTCCAACTCCCCTCACGTCTTGAAGGATCTTCCGGGAAAGGATCAGCAGGATCCTCATATTTTTGAAAATCCCGAAAATCCCAATTTGCTGACGGTCCTTGGAATACAGTACCAGCCCGTCCAAGACGTTTTCACCTACCGGGTCAAATTAGACCCACCTCCTAAGGTCTGGACTAAGCGTTCCGTATTGTCTACGGTTGCTCGCACCTTCGATCCCAATGGATGGATCACTCCCGTAATATTTTTGGCTAAATGTTTCCTCCAGAAGCTTTGGATTGCTGAACTCGGTTGGGACGAACCACTCCCTGGGAAGTTATTGAAGGAGTGGAACTCCCTTGTGTCTTCACTTCCTGAAGTTAACCGAATTTCCATGCCTCGACGCTTCCTACCAACAGGAAGGTGTCATGCCAGTCTCCACGGGTTTTGCGACGCCTCCGAACGAGGATACGCCGCCGTGGTATATTTGAGGACTGTCGATGTCGCCAGTGAGGTCGCGACGCATCTCGTCTTGGCAAAAAGCAAGGTGGCCCCTATTCGGTCACGGTTAACTATCCCGAAATTAGAATTGTCTGGCGCCGCCCTTCTGGTACGCCTCTTGAACCACGTCCGCTCCTCTTTGGCATCTGCGGTCGATCTGACCGACGTTTATGCTTGGACGGACAGTGAGATTGTCCTTTGCTGGCTACGAGCCGCGCCTCACAACTTAGAGGTCTTTGTTGCGAATCGGGTCTCCCAAATTCAGAGCTCTGCAGTACCGGTGATTTGGAGACACGTACCCGGAGAACTGAACCCGGCCGATTGCGCCTCCCGCGGCTGTGAGGCCTCTTCACTGGTCCACCATCACCTTTGGTGGGATCCAAGTTGGCTATCCCAATCCGAGACGACTTGGCCTCAAAATAGGTTTTCCGCTCCCGAAGTATTGCCGGGCTTAAGAGTCGGAGTGGTTGAGGATAAACAGATCCCCGACTTGAACTTTCTATTGAACCGTTACAGTTCCCTTGATAAACTAATTGGTGTTACCGGTTGGATTCGACGTTTTATCCATAATGGGCGGAATTCAGAAAATAAAAATTTGAGTCCTGTGCTTTCCCCTCTTGAACGCCAAGACGCCCGGAACTACTGGGTGCGTGTGGTTCAGGTGGAGCATTTTTCATCCGTGATTGACACTCTAAAGAGAGGTTTAGTTTTGAAGGGCCCCCTTGCTCGCCTAAGCCCTTTTTTGGACAATAACGGAATGCTACGCGTTGGAGGACACCTCAAGAATTCCAATCTGCCCTATGGTGCTCGCCACCCCCTTTTGCTACCTAAGGACGGCACCTTTGTCAAATTGCTAGTGACACACTACCATCTTAAAAATGCCCACGCTGGTTGTAATGCACTCTCGGCTATTTTACAGCGCGAGTTTTGGATTCTGGCAGGGAGACGCACCATCCGGAACGTCACTTTCAGATGCATTCCGTGTTACCGCTTGAAGGCTAATACTTCACAGCCGATGATGGGTGATCTGCCCTCCGACCGCGTTCTAGCCACTCGACCCTTTGCTGGGGTTGGCACTGATTTTGCTGGCCCGTTTGCCATCAAGAGCTCTAACCTACGCAACGCCAGATCGCTCAAGGCCTACCTCTGCGTTTTTGTATGTCTCGCTACCAAGGCGGTACATTTAGAACTTGTGAGTGCCTTAAGCACTGAAGCTTTTGTAGCCACGCTAGGTAGATTTGTCTCTCGTCGAGGATTGGCTGACCTGATTCGCACGGATTGCGGCACAAATTATAAGGGCACTGATAGATATTTAAAAGAAATTGTCGAATTCCTGTCTAGCAATAAGATTAGATTAAGTACAGCATTGTCCAAGATGGGGGTAACCTGGAAGTTTGACCCCCCAGCTTGCCCTCATTGGGGTGGAATATTCGAAGCTGTGGTTAAGGTGGCCAAGACTCATCTCCGGCGCGTTATAGGCGAAACTGTTTTAACCTTTGAAGAACTCGCCACCGTGTTTTGCAAAATTGAGGCTGTACTCAATTCTCGGCCACTCTGTCCCCTCTCATCTGACCCAAATGACCTGGAGGTCTTAACTCCCGGTCATTTTCTTATTGGTCAGCCCCTTAACGCTCTACCCGAATACCCCTTCAGGGACGTGAAGGTCTCACGTTTGTCCCGGTTTGAGCTGCTGCAACAGATGACTCAGAGTTTTTGGCACCGTTGGTCACTAGAGTATTTGCATCTTTTGCAGCAGCGGGTTAAGTGGGCTGACAAATCTGATCCACCCAAAGTTGGTGACCTAGTGCTGATTAAGGAACCTAATTTGTTGCCTTTATACTGGCGCCGTGGGCGCATTCTTAAGCTGATCTACGGGTCTGATGGGGTTCCCAGGGTTGCCGAGGTAATGGTCGGAGACTCTGTCTTGCAGCGAGCCGTTTGCTCCTTATCACGTTTACCCATTTACTAGTAAGTGGACGTAAATCCTTACGTCCACAGGCGGGGGGGTTGTTCGCGCCATGTACCTGTCCACAATTCCTTGTTCCATGGTCGTAGCGCTAGCAATCTCTTTGGCTCGCAATGAAGTTGACAGCTCCTTAGTTTTAAACTTGCCGCGATTTTTGGGCGTGGTTTTGCAAGTTCCTTTTGACAGCTAACACGTATTCACGAAAACCCGAGTCGCCTCGCGTACGTTTTTGCTGTTTTAAGTGTCTAGATTTAGTTGATTTTACGGTTTTGTTGCGCCGTCGAGCGGTCTATGTGTAGACCTAGATATAAGCATCATTGTTAACGTGCTGTCCGTAACAAAAGAACAGTTTTTGGAACCCGCCGATTTTGTTCGCTACGCGCTCGGCGAAGTGTGTGTGATCAGGATTTTGGACCCAACTAGTGACAAGCCAAGTGTACAGTGCTACGCCAGCTCAACGTCTACAGCTGCAGGCCACAACTGGCTGCCTGCCTGCTCCTGCTAGTGGCCTGAGAAGTTCACCTGACACTTAACCTCACAATACACCACATACCACACCATTATCATACCATCTCAGGCCCTATACAAGGATTGACTGCTGAAAGGAAGGTCAGTGCAACCCTACCATCATTAAGTTACGTTGAGAACAGATCTGACCGCGGTTAAAGGCCGCTTTGGGCAGCGACTTTGGACTCCGGTTCAGCTGATGGGCCCCTGAATCTGGTAGTCCAGGTCTTGACTCGTTGGCCAAGCCGTTGGCCTCAACACATGGAGTACGTGATCAATTTAAAATTGAGAATAAGTGACCCAATAACCGACACAGCACAACGAATCACAAAGCTGAACTGTTACTATTAAGACGCATTCTGTGGCTAAAGCGGGACCAATAGCTCGGATTGCCGATTGTGGTTGAGGTGTCAAGGTGCTGGCATGATGCTACTGCACTTATAGTTGCCGCTATAAGCCGTAGGCAGAAAGCGGTCGAAGACGGTGAAGTGTGGAAAATAGAAATCTCCTTGGGAGACAATATCCTGTCAATATATGTGACTGTAACGATAAGATCCCGTTTATCGTCTCCTCTAACGTCTTTTATTGATTTTTCAACTTTTTAATGTTTTGTTTTACTGAAAGCGATAAAAAGGAGCAATCTATAAAATCACAAGTCAGACATTTAATTACACAAACTAACATTCAAGTTGCTTATTCACGCTTTGATAGCTATGTGTACCAATAAATAGCATTCAAGAGTTGAAAATGTCGGAGAAACATCAACCAACGGAAGAACAATGGAGTATTATGTGGTAATAGTGGAAATGTATTCGTTTGCTTATGCGTGGAAAAAAGTATCATCTAAACAAATCGCGGTATTGTTATACGCGATACACGAATAAAAGGACCGGTAGCTTTTCATATTATTATGGCCGTGCAGCCAACAATTTATTACGGACCACGACAACGACATTAATATATTACGATTGACTCAAATATTCGTTTTTATTCATTTTAAACTTATAAGGACTATATTCTGTTGTCTGGATTTTGTAAAAGGGCCTAATGAATGTACCTACTTATAATATTTTAAGTTCTCCTAAGGAACATAATCCTCATTCTACAGAGTCGCCGAAAATCTACGAAAGATCTATTAGATCTCTATTAGATCTACATACCTAATTATGAAAAATAAAGGCTTCCTATACATATTCAAATAAAACTGAATGGTCGGGTATTTCGTTACCTTTTATAAAGCTTATATTATAATAACTCTTTGAATAATAGATAGGTAATTGAAGCACACTTTTTTTAAGAAGTCGCAAATTTGTCTGTATTTTTGAATGGAATAATCTGAGCCAATTTTGACGGGAATTACACAAACAGGTAGAGAATTATACTGCTTCCATTGGATAAATAATTAAGGTGCCTGCGTAAAAAAATAAAAACCTTTGAACTCTTGTAAAGGCCTATCTGCTAAATTATTCATCTTTATGAAACTGGGCACTGGGATGCTTGAAATCCCGGAGACAGACATATACCTGCTATATTTATCCTACTATTTGCTACTAAGATACTGCTACATTTTATCCCGGATAAATAAACATTCCCACAACAGACAAGAGCCCACGGGATTTAAAAAAAAATCGGGATGTAGTTGCTGGCTAGTTGTAGGTCTCAGCTAGTACTAAAATAAAGAGTCTTCTAAATAGATGTTTTTAATTAGTTTCTTTTAATAAATAAATACTTCGTTTGGTCCTATTGGAAAATGAATACCTTTTCTTTTCGTAAGTAGCTAAGCACTTATTTTATATCTAGTAGATATTTACGATAGTTTAATGATTCTCATTAAATTGATTAAAGTGTTTTTATCAAAAACACCTGCGTTTGAATGTCACATATTTTCAATCTCATCCTAGTTCGAGACAGAAACAGTCAACGGCGGCAGCCAGTTTAAGAAGACCTACCTGGCTTCCCCTGTGCTGTAATAACATGAAGAATCAGGGGACAGACATCACGGGCTGAAAGGTCTCTTATTGTGGTTGAATTCAAGCAACGCTTCGGGCAAGTCACTTGTCGGGGTCATAACCTGTTTGCGACCCCTCCCTATGGGACTGTAGGGCTCACGTTTGTAACAATTTAAACCTTAGCCATTTTTTTGCTTTAGAAACATATTGCTTAAATAAAAAGTATTGTATATATGAAATTTTAATTAAGAATTGTACATTTTCATAATTAAATTAAATGAATCCAGATTACTTATTAGAATCACAATAAAAAATATTAAAAATTAAATAAAAAGTATTAATAATGGACACTGGATATTAATTTTTTCATCAAATATTCAAAAATAATTGTTATCAATGGTTTTGGTGTAGGTTATAGGTACTGTATAGAAATAATGAAAGGAAAAAATAATTGAGTACCTACACGCCTCTGTAATAGACAATAGCAGTAAAAATTTTCTATAACTAGGTTGGACGATCTTCAGCGAATCGCTAATAAGCAACCGTTGAATACAAGCCGTACAAAATCGTGTCCTGTGGCGGTCATTATAAGAGACTTATGTTCAGTAGTGGAAGTCTATCGGTTGAGAGTTGAGACGACGTGCATAAAGAAGGTCGCCTACCTACCGGTAGGTACGTACATACTCGTGCTCATAAATATCTAGAGTAGAGAAGGTACAGAAAAGCTTTTCTAGAAAGTTGAGCTCATTTGCTCTTTAATAATAGGTATATACTCCGTTGAGTCTTCAGAGACTATAATTAACTGATATTGAATGCAATATCCGCGAATATAATTAGATTAGAATACTTAAAGGAAGGTAGTAGGTTGTTGCGCGTCCTGCAGTATATTGTTAGGCACACAATGCGTGCAGCGGCCGATGAGCCTTGTGAAATGTTGCGCGACTACTTTTTTCGTCTGGATTCTACACTCACGTTACTCGTTTTTTAAGCCGTGAGCTCGAGATGTACAGGTTTATCTGTTTAAAATTTATTAACATCGAGAAACAATTTAAACCCTTTTCTTTGGATAGCCCTTGAGAGATTCATGGTGAAAGGAAATGTTGTTAGCTACGAGTATTATTATATTCTGTTTTCGGTTTTGGAAATGAGACCAATTTATACTATTAGGTTTTTTACTTTATCTTACCTACTAGTACCTATATGAATGAATTATTGAATATACTTTTATTGTACACCAGATAACATAGGAAACAACAAAAATAACATAACAATTTGTAAAAGTCGCTACCTAGTGAGTTAGTGACTTATTCCATCAACCAATATCAACTATTATATTATATTCTGTGCCAATAGCTACAGATCTAAGCTAGGTTGGTGCAAATAAATAATTTAGAAGTCTCAATAGCCTGACGGTTAAAGGTGCAAGCTGGAAAGTCCACGGTTCAACTCCCACCCATTGCACTATTTTCATTTCATTCCACTCCTAACACAAGCATACCGCTTATTTGGAGGCGAATGAAAAATGTATTTTTTTTATTAGTTATGTATTTATTTACGATTTTTTATTTGACCGAGCGAAGCGAAGGTCTCTGAATCTACTTGAGTGAATTTGCACTTGTCCGTCCGTCCGTCCGTCCGTCCGTCCATCTGTCAGAGCCTTATAACTTCTGAATTACTGAACGTAATTACTTCAATTTTAGATATAATATTTAAAAGCCAATGGCCTCCAGCCGAAAATGGCTTAAAAAGTTATAAAAATCTTTATTTCAGGGGGCTCTCATAGAAGGGAATGCGAAGTAAAATATTTTTTATAGCGTTACATAGGATTGCGGTATATCATTTTAAATATAATTTAGAACAGAGTACAAAAGTTTTTTTTATTATTTGTTCCCCAAAATTGATGAAATGGGGGGCTTTCAAAGTGGAGATTATATTTGACCTCAGAACAGATTAACCATTGAAAGGACGGGCTTGAATCTTTTATAATTATAAGCGTTATATCATGTTCTTAAACAAATACTGAAATTAGGTAAATATAATAAGGAAACTAAATTAATTAACATTTAATGAGCTGCAGTATTTTTAACAGAACTTCACAATGAAGCCAATAGATGGCACCCTCATCTCATACTGCAAACGCAGCTTTACGTAAACTATTATTATCTTGTATGTCAAGTACAATACATATAACAACATATAAATCAATTACAATTATTGTTTAGTTAAATATCAAACATCAACAAAACTTTGCGGTATGTTTTTGCATGTTTTCTGATCGTGTCGATAGATGTCATTTGTTAGTTAAGTTATGAAATTCTATTTTATTTTTAGGTCACATATCACAACATAATTTTAAAACATAAAATAAAATTGAGATTCCATGACTTACTCGTAACTAACATTAAGAGCCAGAAGTACCTAAGTACTTATTTTTCGTCTAGGGAACAGACCTTTTTTTTAGGGTTCCGTACCCAAAGGGTGCCAACGGGACCCTATTACTAAGCCTACGCTGTCCGTCCGTCCGTCCGTCTTTAAGCGGGCCCGACTCGCACTTGGCCGATTTTTTAAGTTGTCTGTCTGTTGATGCTTATTTATTTATATAAAGAAATCTTAATGAAAATAAATCTTTTATACACAGTGGGTATACTATAAATATCTAACGTAAAAGGCATAGGATTTTCAATCATAAAAATCTACAAAGTGCCTACACATAACTTGGATATAAAAAAGTTGGGATACCTGTTTTGATATCAGAATATGAGATCAAATAAAGCTTCGATAAAAATCGAATCCCTCGACAAGTTATGAATAGTTATTTCCTTTGTAAAGCCTTATTTGACGGTTAAACCAATAAAAGGATATCTTCTGTATAAGTAGGCACAATTTGATATTTTCTCATAAAGGGTAACGTTTTGTAAAAATTTTAATTGTTTTATTCATTTTCTTTATACGTGCGTTATCAGAAAATGTGGTCTTCGCGACTTCGTCCGCGTGGAGCTAGTTTTTTAATCACGCGGGAAAATTCTGTTTTCCGAGATAAAAGGTACCCTATGTAATGTCACTCTATACTCATGCAAAAAATCACGTCAATTCGTTGCTACCTTGCTGTGCGATTGAAGGACAAACCAACAAACAAATACTTTCGCAATTAATAGTAATTAGTAAGAATCATGTAGGATGTAAAATATTTAAATATTATTTTTATAAGATTTTCAATCATATTACGTAAATAGAAATAAAAATAATTCTGCATACTTACCCAAATAATGTCTCTACATATATTTTACTGAAACAAGAATTTAAAAATTAATCCCAACATAGTCTCTACCAAAAAAACATTAATTACAAAACAAAAAGCTCTTAAAAGCTTTCCTTTTCAATCGCAGTAAAATTGGGGTGGCTCCCTCGCGCTATTTTATTAGGTACCTAAATTTAATAGCAGATGTATTATTCTGTTTTTCCTCCAAAAACATATAAAATATTACGAATCGCAGTAATAAAGTCGATGAAAGTTACACCTAAGTCTAAAATAACAAAGCTACAATGTAATCTTTGTTTTTTCTAGTTGAGTAGTATTTGAAAAGTTTGCCTTTGTTTTCTGTCAAAAAACAGGCCATCCTTCAGGCCATAGATTACGAAAGTATCGTGACAATGGTGACAGCAGGATTAGCTTGGTAATACGAAGTTGTATTTTCAGCCACGCCCCCCCTCACAATGAAGGCACGATGTGTTATTTGACAGCAATTAAAATTATTATTATATGAAACAAGGAATAGAATCAACTTTCTCATCAAGTAGGATCTAACAATTAAAAGTCGAATTAAGTCAAATACGTAAAGCTTTTCAATAAATAAATAATTAATTCACGGATTGAGATTGCATTTTTTTTTACCAAAAGTGTTTAACTTTACACTTTACTAGATATTTGGATTAAATAGGTATTTTACTCTCAAATTTTTGATTTTATAGAGTTATTAAAACCGACCGTTACTCTGCCTCCCTAAGAAAAAAAGGATCAGTCCATTAAGATACATAACTTTGGATTGACTTGGTAGACGCTAAAGGATAAAGAGCGCCTGTTTATTCATATATTTTTAGAGAATGCAACGTAGACTCACCAAAGTGCGGTAACGTGTTTCTAATGATGGAGGCGACTTGTCAATTATTGACATCAAGTACATTCAATTGCAAGTGACTTATTCCGTATAACTACGGGTGAACATTGCTACAGGAACCAGGGATCTTCCGTGGTACGTGCACTTCAGTAATGCGATATTTGGTATAGTTAAACCACAGTACAAGGAGACCTTACTTACTCTGTGATTAAACTGTGGAATTAAGGTCTAGTAAGGTACATAGCTCGATGGAATTTGAGTTTCAAAAGTGCAGAAGTTCTTTTTTAGGGCTCCGTACCCAAAGGGTACCAACGGGACCCTATTACTAAGCCTACGCTGTCCGTCCGTCCGTCCGTCCGTCCGTCCGTCCGTCCGTCCGTCCGTCCGTCCGTCTGTCAGCGGGCTGTATCTCGTAAACCGTAATAGATAGACAGATGAAATTTTTACATATTATGTATTTCTATTGCCGCTATAGCAACAAATAATTAAAATTAAATTAAATTAAAAAAATTAAATTAAAATATTTCCATGGGTTCATGGAAATATTTTTTTTTAATTTTTTTTTAACGGAACCCTAAAAGAGCGAGGCCTGACTCGCACTTGGCCGATTTTTTTTTCTTTTTTCCAATTTTCGACGCGGCAATCTGTTTGAATGAAACAATAAGCCATTCTTATGGTTGATAGTACCTAACTATCTGAGCTGAGTTTGATTTGAGCAAATTGTCCATTAACGCTTCACTGGGATCAGTCATCATCGTAATCAGTTAGATGGAGCAGGAGAAGTGACTCCACAAAAGCTAGTTCAGTGTTCATATAATTTATTATATATTTAGGTTTAATATAGTATTGTATATTATGTATTTAGTCACCTCCAAAAATTAAATTAAAAATCCATGGGTACATGAATATATTTTTTTAAACCGGCTTTAAACGCCCGCGCCACTACCAAGTATATAATTTATCTAAATATATAAAAGGCAAAGGTGACTGACTGACTGACTGACTGACTGTCTGACTGACTGACTGACTGACTGACTGACTGACTGGTCTATCAACGCACAGATCTAACCACTAGACGGATCGGGCTGAAATTTTGCACACAGATAGTTATTATGACGTAGACGTCCGCTAAGAAAGGATTTTGAAAATTCCAACCTCAAGAGGGTTAAATGGGGGTTGAAATTTGTATAAAAGTCCGTCATTTATCAAATTATTTTTCATGTAATATCCATGAAACTTTGATTTTTGGGCTTTCGATAAAAAAATAAGAAATACGTGTTTCGCAAATTTTGAAAATTCCACCCCCCCAAACACTTCAAATAGGGAATGAAAATTTGTATAAAAAACTTGAGAGGTGTCAAGGGACACCCGGATGGAACGTACTTCCTTTCGATTAATTAATTTGGCATTGTGTTCGGTATTTTCGCGGTACAATAATTCGTCTCCGTAGCCTTGTGGCTTCTGCAGTCGCCTAACAGCCAAAGGTCGATGGTTCGAATCCCAGCTCGACAGACCGAATTTTTCATTTTCAATTTTATTTTAAACAATTTCTACATGTGGAACCTTTCCCTAATTTTTATAACTTAGTTATAAAAAATTAGGGAAAAAATTTAGTTTTCAAGTAATATCCATGAAACTTGGTATGTTGGCTTTTTACGGAGATACGAATCGCCTTAGGTTGGATTTTGGGTTGGGTTCCTGGACACCAAGGGAACATCGGTAATGAGAAAGCAGATGAACTAGCTCGAATGGGAGCAAGTATCCAATTTCATGGACCTGAGCCTTGCCTACCCATTCCGTACACGATTACCAAAAGAGTGATAGAGGGAATCGTAGAAAGAGAATCGAAATCAAGATGGAACAACTCGATTCAATATAGACAATCGAAATTGTTCCTGAAATCATTCGATAAAAAGAAGACAAGACAAATTATGTCACAAAGTAGGAACAATATTGCATTGGTAATAGGAATAGCAACGGGACACTGTCTGCTAAATAGACATCTCACAATAATGAGAATACAAGAAGACCCATCCTGTCCAGAGTGTGGTGAGGAAGAGACCAGCTTCCACTTTATAGCTGAGTGCCCTATGTACTCATTGGTAAGATGGGAACTACAAGGTAAGGATAGATTAAGTGAAGAAGACCTAACAAACCTTTCAATAGGAGACATCGTTAGGTTTACGAAAGCTACAGGTAGGTTTGAGGGGGGTAGGCTGCCTGGGCACCAGTAACCTGTGTCCAAACACGGGGAATTGGGTGGAATAGTTCCGACACAGGACTGATCACCCGCCTGGCGTTAGCAGGCGTCCCCTCCACAAATACAATACAATACAATAGGTTGGATTTTAATTACCAATAAAAATCTAACTTAACGTGAGCTAACCAACCGCAAAGAAACCATTTTTGAAAATTCAACCTCTAAGGGGGTAAAATAGGGGTTTCAAAAATCGAACTTAATGTGAGCGAAGCCGCGGGCAAAAGCTTTTACCAATAAAAGTCTAACTTAACGTGAGCTAACCAACCGCTAAGAAACCATTTTTGAAAATTCAACCTCTAAGGGGGTAAAATAAGGGTTTGAAAAATCGAACTTAACGTGAGCGAAGCCGCGGGCTAAAGCTAGTTTTTGATATTTTAAAAACCGGTCAACCGATTTCGATAACATTTCAATGGGTCCACCTGGGAAGTATACCCTTTAAAACAAAAAAAGAATTTTCCATATCGGTTCAGGCGTCTTCGAGTAATCGGTGAACATACATGAAAAATAATGATAGCTGCTGATTGCTGAGTTTCTTGCCGGCTCTTCTCAGCAGAACCCGCTTTCCGAACCGGTGGTAGAGTCATGACGTGTCATAAGAGCCACATGTTGGCCTACGTGAAATAAATAATTTTGAATTGAATTTGAATAATAGTAATAAAAAAAAATCCAACGAATTGAAAACATCCTCCTTTTTTGAAGTCGGTTAAAACAAGATAGACAGAAAGATTGAATTCAAGCAGCACAAGACATACATAGGTCTTTTCAGAGCAGTCTAGCCAGTCCCGTAAGAGTCCTATGGCCAGAACCAACCACCTATAGTTGAAACGAAGAGACGAAGATATTTTTAGAGATTGAATTTTGTATTATTGAAAATAATTGCTTTGTTGGCATGTAGTGGATTGCATGTTCGATTGCGGATGACAAGATCCCGGGTTCGATTCCCAGGTCAGGTAAAAAAAGGGTTTTTCTATCAAGAAATTCTCAGTACTAGCCCGGATTTAGGAAGATGGTGGTGTGTCTCCTCTGATGGCGATGTCTTTCTTACGCCTCATGACTACCCGGACTATGAGAATGAAGGAATAGATAGTGCACGCTGCACTTGTGTTTGCGCCCAAACTTATGCACTATAATGTCTCCCGCGTAGATGGCTAATCTACGTGTAGATTGGCCACCGTGGCTGGATTCGTTCGGGATTGTAGTATTACTAGTTGATGCCCGCGACTGCGTCCGCGTGGTTTTAGTTTTTAAAATCCCTCAGGAACTATTTGATTTTCCGGCATAAAAGTAGCACTAATTCTGTAACTCATTGCCTGTCAAAAAATGATAGCCACTCACATATATTTTTTATCCATTGAAGGTTTGGTTTGAAATAAAAATAACATATTCCTAGCAAACCTTCAATGGATAAAAAATATGTCAGTGCCTATCATTTTTCGATACACACTGAGTTACAGAATCGGGTGGCTGGTCCTCAACTATCCTGTACCCATGCAAGAAATCACGTAGATCCGTAGCTCTGTTGCGACGTGATTAAAGGACTAACCAACGAATAAACACACTTTCGCATTTATAATAATATTAGTATGATTATTATTTCGAAATTAGTTTCAATCTTGAATGGAGATTTAATTTAGGAAATGTTTGTTTGAATTTTTTCAGTTGTAAATTGGAGTAAAATGAAGGAGCGTCCCGGCGCGGGACGGAGGAGAATAACACATGGGGTGCAGCGAAGGGTGCGGGCGGCCCGCTGAAAAGTGCGCGGGTGGGGCTGAACAAACTCGCGGGGACATGCAACTGCGGCCGACCGGCTTTTCTTCATTTTCAATTAATGGCCTGTATAACTTATATATGACTAGATGATGCCCGCGACTTCGTCCGCGTGGATTAAGGTTTTTAATGCCCACGGGAACTATGTTATTTTCCGGGCTAAAAAGTAGCCTATGTGTTAATCCTGGGTATGAGCTAACTCCATTCCAAATTTCAGACAAATCAGTAATTCATTAGTTGTGGCGTGAAAGAGTAACGAACATCTATCCATCTATCTATCCATCCATCCATACATCCATCCTCACAAACTTTCACGATGTGGAAAGTGCCAAAAAGTGTCAGCTATCAGTTGTCAACTAATGCCCTCGCTAATTTTAGTTTCTTGGACACTTGTATAAGAGGAAGGCCAACTTCGGATTGCCAGACTTTTGAGAACATTATGAAGAACGTGACTGACAGTCATTTAGGTTTCCTCAAGATGTTTTCCTTCACCACAAAAACAAGTGGTTTTTTATGGCAAATCTTATTTCATTCGACCGAACAGAGGTGTTATTTTAAAGCGATTAAAAAAATTTGACGAAAAAGTACATAAATATTAATTGTAAATATATTAATTGTAATTATGACTAGACAATATTTGAAACCAAAAATTAGTAAATAAAACACATTTGAAAAAATTGTGAAAGATGAAGCTTCTTTCTAAAGAATCCTTTTAAGCAACAATTGATAACGTTTACTTAATCATTTCATTCATAATATTATATTATTAATTGAGTACCAACATAATATCTAAGCGGTTTGTACACTTAGTTTAAAAAAGGTTATTTAAAAGGACAATTCATGAAGATAACAAAACACAATATACGAGAAGATAAGTAAAGAATACAATAGAAAATGTGTCACATTAGTGTTAAAATGTGTCCGTATCCGGTCTTATATTTTACGTAAACAACATCCGATAAGTCAAAACTGAACATTAGTTGACGAAAGTTTTTTTGTCGGGCCATATACACATAACTTCAAAATACTGATTTAAATTATGTTAGTTAAATTGAATTTATAATTCGATAAAGATAATAATATGTCATTTTTATTAGATTGCAGACTAAGTAAGCAAGCAGTCTGAGAGACTATGCATCTATTAAAAAAAAAGGCTGCATACAGAGTCATTTATTGAGTTTTCCAATAATAATATAAATACCTAACAAGAAAGAAATAAAAAACCTAAATTTAAAGGCTGTATTAAATATATTTTTAAATTTTCGTAATATTTAAACCGAAACTTTTTCATTTAAATGCTTTGAGTATTAAACCAACACAAATGTCATAAATCTATCGTTTCCACAGTAGCCATAGACGAATTACATTTACTGAGGTTGAATTATTGTCATAAATCTATCGTTTCCACAGTAGCCAGAGACGAATTATATTTACTGAGGTTGAATTATTGTCATAAATCTATCGTTTCCACAGTAGCCATAGACGAATTACATTTACTGAGGTTGAATTATTGTCATAAATCTATCGTTTCCACAGTAGCCATAGACGAATTACATTTACTGAGGTTGAATTATCGTCATAAATCTATCGTTTCCACAGTAGCCAGAGACGAATTATATTTACTGAGGTTGAATTATTGTCATAAATCTATCGTTTCCACAGTAGCCATAGACGAATTACATTTACTGAGGTTGAATTATTGTCATAAATCTATCGTTTCCACAGTAGCCATAGACGAATTACATTTACTGAGGTTGAATTATTGTCATAAATCTATCGTTTCCACAGTAGCCATAGACGAATTACATTTACTGAGGTTGAATTATTGTCATAAATCTATCGTTTCCACAGTAGCCAGAGACGAATTACATTTACTGAGGTTGAATTATTGTCATAAATCTATCGTTTCCACAGTAGCCAGAGACGAATTATATTTACTGAGGTTGAATTATTGTCATAAATCTATCGTTTCCACAGTAGCCATAGACGAATTACATTTACTGAGGTTGAATTATTGTCATAAATCTATCGTTTCCACAGTAGCCATAGACGAATTATATTTACTGAGGTTGAATTATTGTCATAAATCTATCGTTTCCACAGTAGCCATAGACGAATTATATTTACTGAGGTTGAATTATTGTCATAAATCTATCGTTTCCACAGTAGCCAGAGACGAATTATATTTACTGAGGTTGAATTATTGTCATAAATCTATCGTTTCCACAGTAGCCATAGACGAATTACATTTACTGAGGTTGAATTATTGTCATTAATCTATCGTTTCCACAGTAGCCATAGACGAATTACATTTACTGAGGTTGAATTATTGTCATAAATCTATCGTTTCCACAGTAGCCATAGACGAATTACATTTACTGAGGTTGAATTATTGTCATAAATCTATCGTTTCCACAGTAGCCATAGACGAATTACATTTACTGAGGTTGAATTATTGTCATAAATCTATCGTTTCCACAGTAGCCAGAGACGAATTATATTTACTGAGGTTGAATTATTGTCATAAATCTATCGTTTCCACAGTAGCCATAGACGAATTATATTCACTGAGGTTGAATTATTGTCATAAATCTATCGTTTCCACAGTAGCCAGAAACGAATTATATTTACTGAGGTTGAATTATTGTCATAAATCTATCGTTTCCACAGTAGCCATAGACGAATTACATTTACTGAGGTTGAATTATTGTCATAAATCTATCGTTTCCACAGTAGCCAAAGATGAATTATATTTACTGAGGTTGAATTGTCAAAGACTAGCACACTGTCTATTTGTCTAACCACTGAAATCATTTTAGTTTAAAAAAAAAACTTATATTTTAGGAAAACATCTAGCGGAGGGCGAAGTTGAACCTCCCTCCAGTATGTACTCTCAAATAGGGGAACAAGCATTTTAGCATTACCCCCGTGCACAACTCTTCCCGCGGGGCGGGGGTGGCCCACGGCGACGTAAAAATCAATATGCTGGAGTTGTTAAATCACGCTTATAAAAGAGCACTCGTCTTCGTTTCGTTCTTAAAACATCACATGTATATGTCTAATAAGTGTTCATTATAATGCCTCTGAGCATATCTCCGGGCGTAGATTAACTGAACCTCGCACGAACGCTATATCCGGAGCACAGAGAAGTTTACCCGCTGCTACGCTACTTTGTGTGAATATACTTTTTCGCAAATACAAACAAATATTTTTTCTAACTTGCGGTACACTACACTACACTACATACACACTTTGCGGCGTCGCAACACAATGATGGTATGCCACCCGCAAGTCGCAAGTAACAATAGTTGTTTACGACGTTGTTACGGTTGTTACGTTCCCTCAAATATGGTTGAGCGAAGCAGCAGCGGTTGGGTCATATGTCATGCTCGTGAACGGGTGCCGCCGGCGGGAATTGGGTTACTTTCTGTCTGCCCATCTTAATATGTATTGAATAATTGTAAGTATGTAGTATGCATTTTTGGAACTCCCCTCATTGTGGAAACACTGGATACATAGCATAATATCTATTGTATTGCAAACTTGTTTTATACTATACCTGCTCGGAAAGTACCTTCTGATTTGTGTCATATCGAGAAAGAGCGAGAAAGAAAATACGTCTTTACGTGGAGACAAATCTGCGGGCTGAAAAAATGTATGAAATTTCATTACTTACGTGCTTTAGCGGGCTGAAAAGTTGTATGAAAATCCATTACATACGTGGTTGTCTTTTTTTAATTTTTGACAAAATTAGTTCAGTAATACAAATACTTAAAAAAATGGTGGTACGCAGGCTACTTTTAAGGTACGCAGGCTACTTTGGAGGTACGCAGGCTACTTTGGAGGTACGCAGACTACTTTGGTGGTACGCAGGCTACTTTTAAGGTACGCAGGCTACTTTGGAGGTACGCAGGCTACTTTAGAGGTACGCGTAAGTCCGCGTATTTTACAGTTATACCCTACCCTAAAAATAAATCACCTTGGCAGCACCGTCTTAATTTTGCTCATTATTTTTAGAGATGTATACCTACGGTTCAAAACTTTTTTATTTGGGCAGTCAGGGAGGGTGGGTAATTATATCTTCGGATGAAGCAACTCATATAATAATGATCGAACTTCACTTCAGGTAAGTTCGTTTGATCACTTATTATATTTCTTTGCTTCATCCTTCAATATAATTATTACAAAGGTAGTTGTTTAGAGTAAAAAGTTTTGATAAACATGTACGCAATACAGATTTTGTAAATCGTGTATTTTTAATCACTTTCTTATGGAAATACTAATTAATTTGCTTGCATACACTTTAACAATATTAAAATTTATTTATGATATTATTATTATAATATTATTTAATACTGTAAATTAGAATATATTTATTTTTATGATTAGGTATAATTCATAAATTGATTCACTATTAGATGTGTTAACGCAATTATTATTAAGACCTGTCTTGGCAGGGTCTGGCATAATCTCCCTCATTTGCCATGGATCTAACATCTAAGCAGCGAAAGAATGAGTTCGATGTGTTAGTCCAGCCTGCCGTTTTTCTAATTTCCTCAACGCTCGCCTGAGCGTGAGGCGCTGTGCGCTTGTGTCAACGCTGCTCCCTGATTTACTTGATCCACCTGCTGATCGATTGAAGTTCGGCCTTTTTGTAAGGCTTCTTGTAGGTAAATAGCAGGTTATTTGTCCCCTCAGATCTTATATTTTTAGTTCTGAAAATATAGTGTGTGGAGGGGTGTAGCAGGGCAGATGCTCAGATTTTCTTGAAAGTAAGGTATCTGCCGCAGCGTATGTTTTTGTTTTTTTTTTAAATTTACCGTTATTCTAATTTAAACCCCGATTTCGAAAGTAATATTGCTTTCCAATTTAATTGATGGAAGAGTTTGTAGTCTATGAGCAGTGCAAATTGCTAGTATACTGAAAAGTTTCTTAGTGATTTTTTCTAAAGATGAGTGACTATAAGGGAACCAATTTTTAATATAGTTATGTTACGCCCCCCCCCCCCCCCCCCCCCAGTTCATGACGAGTACCGACGAGGCGCTCGCCAGTTTTCCTGGTTGCGGGCTGGTCGAGTACCCGTATATAGTTAGGTAAGAACATAACGTATTTTGTCTCGCAGACAATAATTTGTAGCTAATGTACATATATATTCACGATTACACATTTTCTACACAATTGTCATAAGGATATGGCTCATAACTAGCTCGCAGCTAGTAAGGTTATCACAATTACCAATTTTCTTTTGTGGAGTCACAGCTTTAGCAGCTTTAGGATATGGCTCATGAGTAGCTCGCAGCTAGTTATGTAATCGCAATCGACTCGCAGTCAACGATTTGTTTAAGGAATCACAGCTTTAGTATGTGATTTATGAATAGCTCGCAGCAAGTTATGTTATCGCAATTGATTCGCAGTTAATCCCTTTTTATTGTGGTGTTACAGCTTTAGGATTTGACTCATGAGTAGCTCGCAGCTAAGAAGTCACATCTTTAGGATATGAACCATAAGTATCTCGCAGCTAGTTATGTTATCGCAATTGACTCGCAGTCAATCCCGATTTGTTTGAGGAGTCACAGCTGTAGGATTTGACTCATGAGTAGCTCGCAGCTAGGAAGTCACATCTTTAGGATATGAACCATAAGTAGCTCGCAGCTAGTTATGTTATCGCAATTGACTCGCAGTCAACCCCGATTTCTTTGTGGAGTCATAGCTGTAGGATTTGACTCATGAGTAGCTCGCAGTTAGGAAGTCACATCTTTAGGATATGAACCATAAGTAGCTCGCAGCTAGTTATGTTATCGCAATTGACTCGCAGTCAATCCCGATTTTTTTTTTTTCTTGTGGAGTCACAGCTTTAGGATTTCACTCATGAGTAGCTCGCTCGCAGCTAGTTATGTTATCGTAATTGACTCGCAGTCAATCCTGATTTGTTTGTGGAGTCACAGCTTTAGAATATGAATCATGAGTGGCTCACAGCTAGTTATATTATCGCAATTGACTCGCAGCCAATTCCAATTTGTTTGTGGAGTCATGGCTTTAGTATATGACTGATGATTAGCTCGCAGTTAATCATGTTATTGCAATAGGTTCGCAGTCAATCCCTGTTTGTTGTTTTTTAGTTTCTCGGATAAAGCCAATCCAAATAAAGTTTTGTCTCCTTCCGAATCTTATAGCACTCACTTCTTGTTGAGTTGAGGCATTAAGAGTTTAATGCTGCTTTGAGTGATTCCGAAGTTTGAATCACACAGGATCCTGCAGCCAATTTCCTGCTTAGGTGTTTCATGGCCTGCACCCTGTTTTCACTCTCTTTTAATAGTAGGCCCATTCCTTTACTAACGGCCGTGATACTCAGGACGAGTAGTCTTTGTCGCATCCCCTTATTTAATATAAAGAGCCATATGGTTGGCATGAATATTTTCACCATACTTCGGGGAAACATGCGTCGATTTCCCAAGCGCCGAGTGTAATTTTGAGTCAATTTCGAGTTGACCGACTTTTATAAAGTAACTTTGAACCCTTTGTCAAAATGACCATTCAGTATCTGGATTAACTGTACCTACTAGACTCGGCGTCGGCTTGATTTTCTTCGGTGTTTACGTATGACGCAAAAAAAAAACAAAGCTCACATTGTTCATACCAATGCCAACTGGTTCTAGTTAACTTATTTAAGTGAGGGTATTGAATGCCTCTCTTTCAATTAATATAACTCATTACCGTCGTAGTGTCGACACGAACATTGCACAGTTGTTTAAGTTACGAGCAAGACTTTCAAACCGAGGAAAATGGCCATTATTTCTTCCAAATATTTAATATCTTCTATAATATCTAATAATATGCTACTTGCTCTGCTTGTTCATCTACCATTGCTTTTAATTTTACGTGTTTCGTAACAATTAGTGTTTTCAGATAAATCGAAGAAAAGGTGGGTAGTTAGTTCCCTTACGCTTCGCTTGGCTCGTCTTGGCAGGGACACTACCGTCTCTCCAGATAAATAATATTATATTTTTGTTTACAAGTAGGTACTCGAATATAGTTAACGGCTGGGCAAGCTACTAAAGCCCCGTTGAGCGAATGTTACGAGCATAGTTGAGTGAATTCGTGAATTTTATTACATTTTTCGAATGTATAATATGATATGTAGAAATAATAATGATAAATTACCTAAATAAATCCGAGACACTTGGGGGGTAGGTACTAAGTTAATTCAATCGTGATTGATGACAAGTTGTAACAATAGTGTTACCATAATAATCGTTATAGTTGTGTTTTAATTTTTATTAATTTTCATAATAAAACACTTCCGCAAGTATTTGCAGAGTAGGTAACGTAATATTTAATTCAGAATATTTACGTTTTCTCTGATACCTCGTAATCGATGAAGACTCACAGTAAACCTCGATACAAAAAGTGTACCGTTTTTATGTTAATGCAAAAACAATAATATAGTAGGCTATGTGGCGGTACGTAAGCGCAAACAAGAGATCGTTTGAACACAGAAAAGAGCTCGTACCTTTTCCTTCGATGATGATGATGATGATCATTTCAGCCGATGCACAATACTGCAATCACACTATCCTACAATATCACTCGATCTTCTGCACTTCTGGTTAAATTATTAAGTGCGGCGCGCTGAGCGCGTGCGGTCCTTATCTCGCGCGAAAAAGTAATGAGCAAAATTAAGACGGTGCTGCCAAGGTGATTTATTTTTAGGGTAGGGTATAACTGTAAAATACGCGGACTTATCTCTGGCGACTGGAGTGACTACCTTTGTAATAATTATATTGAAGGATGAAGCAAAGAAATATAATAGCATCATAAAGCCGTGTTTTCATTTGGGTCAAAATAATGTCTGACGAATGATAATATTATCATTCGTAGTACCTATCTACGATACACATGACATGTCCAGCGACACGGAGCGACCCGTCACTTGCTCGCTAAGTTCAAGGGGTCAAAACATTCTTACATCGAAAGGAGATAGCCGCCTAGTAAAGTGAACTTTGAAGCGACGACATAAAGTTTGTTTTGTACTAAAACTGAATGAATTTCTGGAATCCCTTATCTTAGTTATTCGTTTTGATAATTTAACAAGGACATAAAGTATTCTTGAAAATCTAAGTTTTTATGTCCAACTTATTTGCTTGATTCCATAAACGTACGTAATAAATATTATAGTATAGTTGATTCATAGAATTAGATTTGCTGTGCCTAAAGGTACCTCTTACTTCCTTGTGCATTGTGCTTATTTTTGATTTCTTTCACGACCAAGACAGGTCATTATCGTGAAAGTTTTAGTGCGGCCACTGAAAAAGAAAATTATGATAATAATTGGTATTTGGCTATCCAAATACCAATTACCAAAGAAGCAGGCGTTACTTTGCGGAGTTCCATGATATAGGAGTTTCTTGTACAAGGAAAAACAAAATTCTTCCGATTTTCCTTATTTCCTCCACATTTCCTTTATCCTTTTATTTTATCGACAAACCAGAAAAATCTGCATGGTACAACCTGCCGTTCGCGCTGTATACCTACTGCCGATCAGCCAGTACCTAAGGGAACAACAACAACAAGGGACAACTAAGGGAACAATGCAACAGCAACACGTTTCACTCCGATACCGGAGAATCTTCACGAGATGTTGACTCCACAATGCAAAGGGCGGGCATCATCTGCCTTTCTGATTTTCTTCAGATTGTCCTAAATCTGTAGCTATATTATTTTAGCTACAGATTTTTGGTATCAAAATTGCAGAATGTTAATAACGTGTTTTCACGTAAATTAATTTTCTCTATCTCTGATATAACATTTTTTTTTGATAGCCCATTAAGTTAAGCCATTAAGTTAGTGAGAAACTCAAAATATGACCTACACCAACTCATCATGCAAGGCAAAATAAAGGGCGAACGAAGACCTGGCCGAAGACGAAAACCCTGGGTTAAGAACCTTCGCCAGTGGTTTAATATGAGCTCAAGATAATTGTTTAGGGCAGTAGTGAACAAGATCCAGTTAGACTTAATGATTGCCAACCTCCGGTAGGAGATGGCACTAGAAGAAGAAGAAGAAGAAGATTAAGTTAAGATCATCAGTTTATAAATAACTATTAATAGAAAACATAGACGAATAATATTTACTAAGATAGAAAATACATAATTTGCCTTCGTCTACTTTTTCTATAGAAAATAACTTCACTATAATTTTTTATCTATAATTAAGACTAATAATATACTTACTCGTACATACGAGTATATAAGTCTTAATTTATAGATACCGTGTATTATTTTGCTTTAATTATTATTTATCATTGTAAATATTCTGAATATAAGATACCTACCTACAAATAGAGGGGAAAGGAATTATTCATTGAAATTAATACCTACCTACCCCTATTCTTCCTCCTGGACCTTTCAAGATACATTTCCATTATTCACATTAAATGTGCGATAGATTTTCCACTTTCCCATTTTTTTAGCTACTCGTAGATGCACTTTAATTACTTTAATAAATTAAATAGGTAAGCGTGCATAAAATTTTATAAGCCACCAAATTTTTAATAGGCAATTATAAGCACGTACCTATGAAGTAGTACCTACTTAAATAGGTTCTTGAATTTAAATGATACATAAAGGTCAAGAAACCATCCAAAGGCAACTATTGTACAAACCGAATATCCCTAACAGTAGCAGTGTCCCTTCATGGACATCATATTTTCTAAAGATACGGCCTGTAGTCGCCAATCAATAGATTGGACGATTTTCTTTACAAAAAAAAATATTAGCCACGCTGAACTTATCTTTGCTCTACACATACCTACCATACGCTAAAAACATATAGAAAGACAAATAAAAAACCCCAAGGGAATTTTTAAAACCACGCGGACAATCTCGGGCATCATATTATTATATTATAAATCGAGGTAAGTACACTACTCATCATACCGAATTCGTCTACTAAAAACAAAGGAAATTAAGATTTAAGTAATTTATAAATTTTATGAATACGTATAACGAAAGTACGTTGGAAAACTTAATTAATTCAAACAAATAACACGCCTGCCTATACAAAATATGGGGATGGGGGCCGACGCGTACATAAACATACCATACAATTCAGGCCCCGCGTCTATTAGGCCACACTCGTTCGTTTAGATTAGACTTAAAGCGATTGGTATTAAGTATACTGAAATAATCAGCGTATATTTTGTTTTAGCCACAATGAGTAGTGCACATTAGCGCACAAAAGAATTAATAATTTCAAATATGGTTGAGCGAAGCAATGGATGGGTCATGCGTCATGCTCGTGAACGGGTTCCACTGGCGGGAATGGGGCTACTCTACTTTATGTCTGCCCATCTTAAGATAGAAGTTAGTCGGTATGCATTTTGGAACTTCCCTCATTGTGGAAACACTGCATATATAGCATAGTATTTACTGTATTGTAAATTTGTTTTGAAAAGAGCAACCGCCGAGTTTCTTGCTGGTTCTTCTCGGCAGGAAGGGCATTCCGAACCAGTGGTAGATTCATCGACTATTCAAAAGCACTTGTAAAAGTTTATTTGAATAAAAAATATTTCTATTCTATTCTATTCTAGAAATTCATATTATAGAAATGCCTGTTTGTTACCAACATATTGCTATTGAGAAATTGAGGATGAGGACCTACGTTGAACTAAACAAAAATGATACTTATAGGTACTTAGGTAGATAGGTAGTTAATTTAAATTATTATTAATTGATTGAGATTATTTTAATATACCTGTACATACGCGTTAACTCTCTGTAAAAATATACGTATACTCCTCAGAAATACATTGATGAATTTAGGTACTGATTCGATAATCTTGAAAATTTGTATGAGTGTTCGCATTTTTGTCATTATTGTTCATGTTATTATCGCAATAAAAACGTGAAATAGTTACCTAAAAGTAAAAAGTAATATTACTTGTCCCGTTAAAGTGGGTCACCCCGCGCTCCCCCGTTCACCCCTGCTCCCCCTCTTTCACCCCTCCCCCGGCGCCTTCTCTCGTCCGCCTCACGACTGTCCCCACTCTCCACCCCCAACATTCATTGTGCCGCAATATATTTCTTTTTATGTGCAAACAGAAAAGTCATTTATTTAAATTTTCTCACGAATTCGCATAGCAATTTTATTTTATTATATTATCTAAGTATATCGCGTTTAGATTTCTTCAAATAACATTACCGAAACATGCAAAGAAATTGTATTGAATTGAGTACCTTTCAACCTTCTTTCAACACTTTCAATACGCAAGTACATTAAAATCGCAGAAATCTTGTACAGAGCTGTACGTAGTGCTCTTACTAAAAGAGTCTAGAAGTTGTATATAAATCTAATATTCGAGTATATCTCTGCTAGCTATACCGTCATAGCTATTATGTTCCCAAATAATTAAATTGAAAGCGCTCGACGTCGCGTCGTCGTCGCCGAGAATAACATTAAACTCAATCGCATTGCAAAGATCACAATTTCTCACTGCCAGTCCCGAGAAAAATTAAATATGAAAACTTTTATAATTATTTATTTATGCAACACAAGTTTATAAAAAAACTTAACAATTATAAGTTAATGATATCACCATCAAAGAAAAGCACTAGCATGATTTTTTTCGCTTTTTACGAAAAGAACCTTAACCGTTCGAATAGTCACTTGTGCAACCTACTTTGCTAGCGTTTTGGTGAGCAAGTTAGGTCTTGTAAAATTGTAACTGACCTTTTTCAAAAACGTAATATGTAAGTCTTCGTTTAAATTAAAATATATTTGAGAAGAGTACCTATTACATCCGATACCTACTTAAGTCATTCGTATTATTGAATGCGCCTGAGGGAGTCTTGGAATATTTATACGGAGGGAGTTCAGCGTGCAATGTAATATGAAGATTGAAGATCCTTATTATATCAATTGTATTTCAATCTTTTGAAAAACTTTTAATAACAACTAAAACGAGTGATTAATATCTAGTCTAATAATGACAGATTATTAAAAAAATTAATAATTATTTATTTCTAGCACCGATTTAACCACTTCCCAAAGGAACAGCTTGGGAAAACCCAAAAGAACAGCTGAAAAATCGAAAAGATCAAAATTGACAGTTTTGATTTGGAAGATTTGGACCACATTGGATTACCTACTTTGAATACTTAGATAGAGGGAGCGAAGCCGCTGGTAATAGCTAATAATAAATATGACGGCACCCCTCTCGCTGAGCGTCTAATAAAAGTAATCACGAACTATCTCCGAACGTCATTCTCAGCACTCATCTTCTTTCAATGAAAATAACTATCCACAGAGGAAGGTGCATTTTAATCGTTATGTGACAAGTATGGAACCCAATATTTCCATGTCTAACTAGACAAACCCGGCTAACTATGCTAGCCTAGGTGCAGCCTCCACCGAACCCCTGCCAGCTGTCCGTCTCCACCAAGAAGACCCTAGCAAATCTCCTTTCTAACTCGCTCATGGCCCATCACTAGGCAAAGACACACTATCACGGTAACATCATTAACATTGCAATGAACTCACCAAATAACCCAGTAATACTCCTTCAACATCGATCACCAATCCTTCCTCAGCATCACCATTTACACAATCAATTGCTCTAGATCCCAAATCCATCGCAACCATGACAAAAGCACACTGCACCAAAAACCTAATACCTAAGGACATCCAACCTAGCAACCACTATGCAGTCTCCACAGTAGCAAGTAACACTCCAACAACAATTGCATAATCACTACACTATCACATATCACTATCAAATTACTAAGTTAGGTGATGGTTTCAGTCAATTTCGTTATCACGAACCTGTCCGGGCACCTAAAAGGACATTGGGACGGATGTTAGGACTTAGGATTGTATTTAGGGGCTACCTACGTAAAGAGACTCCTACTTAGGAGATGATTTAGGTATGTTTGGTGAAAACGGGCATTATAATAATGTCCGTTTTGGTCGTCATGAATCGATTGAATGAATAATTATGGGATACCGTTACAGCGAGGTCTCAG
Source organism: Oeneis ivallda (assembly GCA_029955525.1). Taxonomy (NCBI): domain Eukaryota; kingdom Metazoa; phylum Arthropoda; class Insecta; order Lepidoptera; family Nymphalidae; genus Oeneis; species Oeneis ivallda. Next base: position 15,169,764 of record JARPMR010000006.1, on the reverse strand, counting down.
TTCGGGGCGAACCACTAGTTTATTCTAGGTTCGAAACCATGGAAGTGGCTTGTCAGTGATTGTTTCTAGATTTGAAACCATGTTGGAAACATATTTCGCCAACTTACATCAATAACTATTGACTCATCCTTAACCATTTTATGCAGGTATATTTTAACGTCGTTATACACATAATAGGAACGTTCCTTGATTCATATGGATGGTAAAGATGGATTCATATCGTAGTTAGAACTTAGAATACTTACATTGAATTGAATAGTTCAACGTCTGAGATTCCTCATGATATTGCAATAAGAATTATTAAACTAATTTTACTCAAAAATTTGCTATCCAACCATGTTCTGGAAAGCAGCCAAAACCAGCAAAGTTTGAATAAGTATACGAAAGCTGTTCAAGTTTCTCGGCCAAGTGCGAATTAAATTAGATTGAGTTATTTAAGTAAAAACCTACCTATGCTTTATTATAACGCTAAATATTGGACTCCACGCAAACGCTGATTTGCAAAAAGACAATTTTAGAATATGGGACTAATGGAAGAATGACTTTTCGTCTTCGTAACCAATTCACGATATTAACTCTAGCTTAATTTTGCGCGTAGGTATACCATACTCGTATTTTCAATTTCTATAAATAACTCTATGCGTTTCCATTTCATAGATATTTTTGTATGGGGTTGGACATTTCGTTCTTCGACTTCTAATTCGTTCGAATCTAGGCTTGATCTAAAGAGCAGATTTAAAACGCAGCGCTGAAGGACGCTTATGGTAAGACGATTGCGATGAAGTGTGTGTTTCAGCATAAGTATTTTTGTCGTCCACTAGAAGTGAAGCTCAAAAAGAATGAGAATTCATTAATCCGTCGTTCGGTATTTGGACCTGCCTATATATTCGTGTACATCGTACTTCTCACCTCCATGTTGATTTCTTCACAGAACAGAATTGGGCAATTCTCCTAGATGTTGGCTAAGGCATGTCCCAGGCTGGAGAACGTGGGTTAAAACTAACTCAGGCTTATGTAACTTTTTTTGTGGATACTAGATAGTGTCCTCTATATCGTCCATCAAGAAAAAGAAGACAAATGAGGTGAGATCCAGCTTAAAAAAAAATTTAAACCTCCATTTTCTAACCTCCATGACTGTCCCACTGCTTATGTTGTATGTAACAAACTTATTTATTTAAAAAAAAAGTCGATTAAAAATTCTCAAAAAAATATATTTCAATAATGAATAATTAATCTTTAAAATAAAAACAGTAGCGTGAGGTAACGTCTTAGAATTAGTTTTTTATTAGTATTTAAAGTCTGTCCCACGACTTTTTAATCATTACCGTGCTCTTGTGCAAACACTATCGTAACTACCCACATATCCATACAATCCGCATCGTCGTCGCGTCTAACGTACAAAGTCAGTTGCCTTGAGCAATTCATGTCGAATGGAGGTGTGTACGTCGTCGGGTTACTGAAATATTTGGGATTCTCCAACGGAAATTTCATTTTGGCAACTTTAATCGCTCATTCATAGGAATCTCACCATACCGTAAGTAGTTATCACATTTATATGTTTGTATTTTTTATATATTTCAAATATGTTTTACTTTCTAACAAAGCACATTAAGAAAAATTACTATGTTTACTTATCAAGTGAAAATTTAATTACTAACCAATTCTAATTACCATGATCCTAATTACCATTATTACCAGGGCCATTTTACGTACTATGGTAATTGGGCATTAGCTAGATAATTAGAGTAATGCTTGAATGTATGGGATCTTCTAGATTTTAACGACCTCCCTGGCCCTGTGGTGAGTACTTTGGTCTTAAAAACTGGATCTTCATGGGTTTGACTCCCGGCTGGTGCAATTTTGGATGTTGTAAAATTGTCTCCAGTCTGGTCTGGCCGAGGCTAGTTACCATCCAATACTCTACCAGCAAAGATGTGCCGCGCCATGTGATTTAGCGTTCTGGTACGTATCAGCGTAGAAACCGGTAAGTTGTTTAAGTTTAATACCAGGTAAGCTCGAAACCATCTTAGGCTGCATTCACCACTTACCCCAGATTATCGCAGTCAAGGACCAACTTGTAGTAACATATAAAAAGTTATAAGTAATCTGTGTTGAATGATTATGGCTGTATTTTGATAATGTTTGGGTGTTGGTAATGACAACATCGTTATATTTACCAACAATAAAATTAACTAAACCGAGAAAGATGGGCAAAAAAGGCTCGAATGGTATGCGAAGATAAAAAAAGATCCTATATTATACCGAAAAAGATGGAGAATAAATCTTAATTCTTTTTATAGCTCAATCGCAATCAAACTCGCAGCATTGCAGCGTTGTATGGCGATTGACGACCTTTGGACCAGGTAAACCCCAGAACGTGGATCGCAACCCCTTCACCTTAACCAACGGCCGATATCGTGCAACAATCGCTTAGCTTCCACACTCCAGCATTCCGTGGTCTCCACTGCCAGAGGGACAAAAAGGTAGCTGTCCAGAATTGGGGCATCTTTACTCCTTTTTTTAATGCAACGGACTCTGCAGCGTCTACCTGTGTTTTCCGGCTGAGATGACATTGTGCGAATGTACTCATGCACGTCGCGTCCCTCAGCATGCATTTGCTATTTTGCCATGGGACGAGTGTCAAGCCATCAGGATGCTTGCCATCCATGTGACCCAAACCGGGTGGCTCGAGTACACACTACGCAGGGTACGTTGACCGAGACGAGGGCTGTGCGGACGATATCGTTCAGAGAGTGGTGACGAGAGAATCTGGCCACACAACGACTGCAACTCAATGCGTGGTGGCCGTTGGCTTCCACCATGTAACCGCAGATGCATCGATGGACTTCGCAAACAGGCATGCAACCATCTTGGGAAGTCCTCAGTAGATATGTAATCTTCGGCACAGCAAAATAGTTTTGCAAGAGCGTAAGCGTAACATGGGCCGAAAGATCTTTCCAATGCTCTTGAATGGCGGAGTGGCCTCCTTGCCTCAATGGCTTCCGGGATAGCAGAAGAAAAGATAGGAGACCCCAAGAGGAAAAAATTGTCAGCGTTAAACTCCTTGAGCCCAGGAACTAGGTCTTCAAAGTGAGGGAACAGAAGACGGGACTCTGGATTACAGGGGAAGAACTCTCACTTAGGCATGTTCACCTTCAACCCCAGGTCCTTCAAGCAATGTATTACCGTCTTGACATGTGTTGAATTATAATTAGAAATAATTACGTATGCTTTTGTGGAGTTTCCCCTCATTGTGGAAACTCTGCATACATAGAATAATACCCATTAAGTATACTTATTGTAAAAGTATTTTGAAAAGAGCAACCGCCGAGTTTCTTGCTGGTTCTTCTCGGCAGGAACGGCATTCCGAACCAGTGGTAGACTCATTGACGATTCAAAAGTACTTGTAAAAGTTTATTTGAATAAAAAACATTTCTATTCTATTCTATTCTATTCTATTCTATTCTATTCTATTCTATTCTATTCTATTCTATTCTATTCTATTCTATTCTATTCTATTCTATTCTATTCTATTCTATTCTATTCTATTCTATTCTATTCTATTCTATTCTATTCTATTCTATTCTATTCTATTAAAAGCAGTAGGTCACGTTCCACAACTTCATTGTTTGCCTCCTATAGTACCATCATCGAGTTACCAGATATTAAGGGGGGATTTGAGGTCGTGAAGAACTTTCTGAATGCTGAGGCTGAAGATGTGAGGTCTAAGTGGATCTCCCTGTTGGACATCAATCAGCGAAAGGATAGAGGTTTGGTTATAGAAGACATTGGAGGGGGAATGTTAAAATTGCTGAAGAAAAGGATACAGAGTAGGAATCATAACTTTGCTTCGCTCAGTAGAATGTCCTTTTCCAGTGTATTGAAAGCGTTATGTATGTCAAGCTCCATGATAACACAGTCCTTGTTGCTTGGGTCTATAGCGAACAAATGCGTTGCGTGGATAGCCTAGCTTAGTGTCAAGACCTAACAGGTGCGGTCGCAGGTAAGTCACTATTTCCTCCAAAGGTCCTAGACCCTTATTTGATTAGAAGATTACCGAATATATAGATCTCATCAACGACACTGAAAATTCTGAATCAAATTTTATATTATAATAATAATTATTAATTACGTTTGGCATGTTATTTGAAGAATATTTTGTGTACATAGAGCTATCTTATGTTAAACTCTTAATATAATTAGACGCTTTTTGTTGGTAAGCCTAGGTAGGTCTGATAGGAAAATAACTGAATTTATTGATCTCGTCAGCAAGGCAGACTTTTGTTATGAATCTTTGTACGATTATGATTGGCATGCCGTTTTTACGAGATTTACTTAGACGCTTCTTCTAGGTAACTAATTAACTATAATAATTAATCAATAAACAGTCGGAATTGAATCAAGAAAATTTATGAGTGACATTTTTATCTATTTTGTAAATCGTGATTGATACATTGAGGACTATTAATAAGTACCTACTTACCTAAGCAGATTTTTTTTTATATTTAAAGATATACTACGATATTTCTTTCAGTTTTACTACTGTATTTTTCCACATTTACAGATTAAATAGATTTTATTAACAAAAACACTTATGTTTTATTTTTGTTTCTCATTCACAAAATTTTAACAAATTACCATATAGCATATTCTAATCACCATATTCCGGACCTCATTACAATATCACAATTTATCCTTACCATGGACACCATAATTACCAAATACGCTATTTCTCCAAGAAAACTAGGTTCTGGTGGAGGCCTTCCTCATCACTGTGATAAATGAAGGCACCTCTCTGTCAAGGCATACTTAAAAAACCAATAACTCAAAAAAAAAATTTTTTTTTTCGTCGGACGTTTTAGCCAACAATTAGGAGAACTGCCCAATTGTACCCACTTAATTTTTGTTGAAAACTCAAAGATTTAATGAGGAGATATATATGTATTAAGATCAGAGTAAGTTAAGATCAGAGTCAATGGGATTTACGTAAATCTGGGTATGGTGTTGTCAAATCACAACGGCAACGTAATATTATCACGCTAGTTTATTTGATGTTATACTGCTACACGAACCTCGGAGCCGCAACACTTTTGGTAAGAATGCGCCCACAGACCGCTCTTCTAATAACATACCTATCCATCGCAGGTCCTATAGCTATTGAGTCTGATTTGTTACCTGTTCTTAATCGATTACCTGTTTCATAATCGATGATTAAAGTAATGATCTCTACCTTGTCTTGGTACCAGCGACTCTTGGTAACGATAGACGTAATCTCCAAATCACTAACCCATCACGCCTCCTATCCAACCCATCACGGCTCCCATCAAGCCTGATTCATTTTACGTATGTGCGCTCGATTACAGGCAGTTATGAAAGAAATCGAATGCGGATCGTCCTGCTGAACGAGTCGACCGGCAGAGCGTGGTGTAGTTGTCGCGGGGCACAGGTTGTTGCGAGTGGGTCGGTCTATTTGTGGTGACAGCAGAAGCGTGGGTGCCGCGTGTAGCTGGAGTGGCAATGACCTTGACACTAAGCGAGTGGCCTTGGGTAGCACGTGGCGGCTGACACCCGCTGTCTGTTGTCGGAGCGCCGCCGCCTTTCCCAGGGGAGCCTGTTGTGGACACGCCGCCGCAATTGCGAAAGTATTTTAAGTTCTTAAGAGATGTTTTGTGATCATTTTTATCAGTACCTACCTGCAAACAAATAGATGCCATCTGCAACAGTATTTTTAAATTATATAAAAAAAATTGTAACCTACGATCTTTATTAGGCAATGATGAGTTCAACTTAATTAAGTAATACATTTTCAAATAGATTCATTTTCTATTTATCGTAAACTATAAGAAATGAAAAAATTATAAATAACTAGCTGATGCCCGCGACTTCGTCCGCATGGATTTAGTTTTTAAAACTTCCGCGGGAACTCTTTCATTATGCGAGATAAAAAGTAGCTCTCCCGGTCTGAGGAACAACTACTACATCCATTACTATACCCATGCAAAAAATCGCATCAATCCGCTGTTCTGTTTTTTTTTTAAAGTATCCTATGTCCGTCTCCTGGTTCTAAGCTATCTCTCCACCAATTTTCAGCCAAATCGGTTCATCCGTTCTTGAGTTATAAATAGTGTAACTAACACCACTTTCTTTTATATATATAGATATATATAGATTAAAATTGTTTAATTTGAACCATAGTTACTTGTATTTACCCAGGCTGTGATGCAATCAGTCTGTACATTTATAAAAAGACTTGTAAATTTTGAAATTTAGAAGGACTAATCCAGCTTATTATTCTTCTTTCTAGCACTTGCCTGGATCCTTAGAAATGCGAAATAATTGAGTTTTTCGTTGGTTGTTGTTTTTTCCATCAATCACGCAGCAAAGAAGCAAGTGATTGACGTGATTTTTCCATGGGAATAGTTGAGTCCTTGGAAGTGACATAGGCCAAATGTTATTCCACAAAAATAGAGAGGATTCGCGCGGGATTTTTAAAAACCTAACTCCATGCGAATGAAGTCACAAACAAAAGCTAGTACAGGTAGCGGCACGAAAGTCTAGCGGTGACCGTTATTGCGCAGAAGTCGATAATAAGGTATCATGGCGCTGATTGGCTCTCCAGTCGCATTCCGTCCGTCGTCATTCGTTGCGCGACAGCACCCATGCGCAGCTATCCTCTACACGTTTCGTTCAGCGCTAGACTTACCTGCCGCGACTTACCAGTATATACTTATAAGTACCAATATAAATGCAATATATTTCGAAACAAATCGTACTCATCAACTAAAAATTCAACACTGCTAATTTGTTCAGTTTTAGTGGAAGTGTACGAGTCCTGGAGCGTAATACGCCCATTTAGGTATATTGAGAAAAGCAACCATCAGAAAGGAATGGTAAAGCAAGTCACAAATCAGATGAGGACCACCACTTGTCTACCTAGACTGTACCGTGGAAGTAAAGCGTTACTAAGTAGAAGACAATAATAAATATTGGCGTGGGTATGTCCACGCTACGCCATAGTGTGAATGGGTGCGATTCAGCGTCGGCGACGTGCGGCGTGTCGACTGTCGAGTGCGGTCGCCGCGGGGCGCGCGGTAGCCCCCGCCCGATACGTTTACGAGCCGACACTAACTTTAAGTGACCCCGCCATCAGCCCGGCAGCCGACAGCCCGCCGCACTCGTGCGCCACTGCCGTGTTTGTGTTCAGCCTCAATGAAAACAAATACCTCGTCTTTTCATTAGCATTTGCAAAGCCAATCGTTTTTTCTGAGCGCTGTTGGCTTATCACGTAGAAAATTAAGCTGATTATAGAAACAGACTGCTGATCGACCCGAATAAGAAACGAAAAATTGTTCCTAGGACTATTCTCTTTTTCGTTGGCTATCGAAAGTTGCTAACTCAACTACCAACCTTTAACTTGCGAATGTCAAACGTGCATTTTGCAAGATCCATTGGAAATATCAAAAATAATGAATACAGTAGCTGTACAGTGTACACTACAATAACTGGCCCTGACTGGCCTGACTCGCGAAGAGGCCTCTTTTGTAAAAGAGTTTTCTACACATTGAAAAGAAGATAGAAGAGAAGTCTATGCCTAGACGAAGAGACAAACTTTGTGATGAAAATTTTTTCAGTATTGTAAGTAGGATCCAACAAAGTTGAAGTAATTGAAAAAGCTAAATGTCAATAGGTTTCTTAGATGACGAAACGAGGAGTCGAACCCTCGTCCACCCATGGTTCAATCGAATCCCTATCTGTATCTTGATATATGAGTAAGTAAAAATCGCTAAAAACTTCAACCACATTTTACACTTCTTTTACCTCTTAGAGGTAAATCGCGATACACGACGCTGTCAATTGACAAAAAGCTTCGAGCGATAACCGACCACAATAATAGTAGCTATTTCCTCAATGTGGTATGCAATTGGAGTATTCATTCAGCAATTTGAAGGCAAACGAGCTTATCAACTGTCGAAGAATGCGTGTGGCACTCCGCAGCCGAAAGCGACACGCTGAGAGCTCGCCGCCGGAGTGAGGCGCGTACAATGAATGAACGCGCCAACTCGCTTTTTATCGCCACTTTGTTGAATGCGGGGATTTGCCTCAACACCTGTAATTTGCTTTTATAGTTGTCAATCATGTGATCAAACAAGTTTTTTATTGCTGATTTACTTGATCGTCGTTTGTGATTTTTTCTATGGCATTTAGGACTTTGTCGTTTTAACGCAGAACTCTATAAAGGTGACACGAGATGCGGCGTTGCTTCATCATCATCTTAACCGAAAAACATCCACTGCTGGACATAGGTCACTTGAAAGGATCATCACAGAATACGATCTTGTGCCGCCTATTGCCAGCGGCTGTCAATGACTCGCATGAGATCCCCCGTCCACATAGGGGGATCTTTCGACGTTGCACCTCCCGCGTTGTGTTACCATTCCAGCACCTTGCGGCTCCAACATCCATCGCTTTTTTGAACCATGTGCGACGTCTTAAATAGAAAACCCGTGGTATATTATGACACGCTGCGCTAACAAGTATTCAGAGTTTCAAGTATCAGCCTGTATTCGGGGCTTATGCTGTTGGTCTTTATAACCCACGACAAACCCACGAATAGCCTACGACTTCATCCGCGTGGATTTATTTTTTATAATCCTTCGAAAACTCTTTGATTTTCCGGGACAAAAAGTAACCTATGTCACTCTCTGGTCCTCAATTATACTCATGCAAAAAATCACGTCAATCCGCGGATCTGTTGCGGCGTGATTGAAGGACAAACCAACAAACAAACACACTTTCGCATTTATAATATTAGTATGAAGTATAATACTTCAGGCGATACTATGTTTTACCGTGAATTTTAAGTAATATAAATTATTTATTTTTTTAAGAAAGGAAATATGCTACGAACTTGCTACAGTGCTACGCAGCGTAACTGCTACAACAATAATTAATTGCAAAATAATTATTATATTAATTGTATTTCAAAATATATAAATGACTTTCATCCTAACTAAGTAATATTATAAATTTGAAAGTGTTTGTTTGTTGGTTTATTAATTTATCCTTCCATCACGTAGCAACGGTTGCTTGGGTATAGTTGAGGACTTGGAGAGTGACAAGGGTGACTTTTATCCCGGAAAAATAGACGGACGAAGACACGGGTAAAAGCTAATATTCCAAGAAATTATGAAAATGGAAGGCGATTAGGCAAGTATCCGATACGTATCAATAACTAATTCCTTAGGTATTTCACTACGGTAGCTATCTAAACTTCAAAATGCTCTGAATTTAATTCTTGAACTAAAATTAGCATCACGTATCCTCAATTTGCCATTTGAAACGTACCTAGCTAATAACTTCTCTTCCAAATTAAGCTTGAAGCTTTTGTCAGGATTATAAAAATGACAACATGTAGTGCATCGGCTGAGCTTTGAACCGTCAACCTGTCGCGTTTCAATCCGGCTCCTTACCCGTTGAACTATTGAGGCTTCAGATTTCCTTATTTCTTAATCGGTATCTTATTAACCACAAAAAAGATGTAGAGCGATGCTTGGTGTTTCTTTGATAACTGTGGTCCTTCGGTGTAGTAAAGATATCATCATTATATTATTATTATGTTTTTGAGTATTTAAAACTTTATACTGAAGGGCGTAGGTTCAAAATCATGTTTCTGAAACTCAACAAGATTTTTTTTATACTACCTAATATACTACATTAGGTTTACATAGCCTGCGGGTATAGCAATGTATTTTTTCACGCATCTGATTACGGGCACTACAGACATGAATGTCATCAAATTAAGTTCTAAGCTCAACAGAAAACATTACTGGAACCTTAATTCGCGATTAAGGCGAGCATAGAATGCGGGGTGAGCGGCGGTGGAGGCTTCAGAGTGCATGCGGGTGTGGGGGCTGCAGGGTGCGGGGTGCGCGGGGCAGGCGCGCCGCGGGCCGCCACTTCGCTGTACTCGAGGAGCGCCGGTACACCTCGGTTTCCGGCGGGTGCTCCCTCGCGGATTCCGTCGCCGAAGTGTGTCCCGCCGCGCCAGGCCCGCGTGCCCGGGTCCTGTGCCCCGTGCCCCGTGCCGGACACGTGCTCGCAGCTCCGCGAGCCGAGAGCCGCTCGCCCGCTGACAGTGACGACACCTCGCTTTACGCGTACCATTGATAAATACTGTAATTACTATACGTACGCCGATCGTACACCGCGTCCCACTCCGACTCGACACAAGTTTTCCAATCAACTGTCATACATAAACAAATCAACTAGGATTTGGCGTAGGAAATAGTTATTACAATCATATAATGATTTAGGTAAGAAAGATAATAAAAAGTAAAAGGTTTTAACTTTTAAATTCAAACTCTTTAAATTCTCTGAACGAAATATTCTTCAAAACTTTCGCAATAAAAATCAAATAATTTTATTTATCCAATCGTAGTACTAAATAGTTGCCTTTAGCTACCTGCAAATATTTACATAACTAAGTTTTGTTATTCCGATATTTAGGTAGGTATCAATTAAGTTTTAACGTGATTAATGAAAAACGTTTGAATAAATAGAATATTATAGCCATAAGAACTTTAATATTTAGATTAGATTACTGTTAAAGTAAAGATATAGTAAATGGACAGTTTAGGTTGGATACTAGTGCTCCACATAGTTGATGAGTCACCATGGAACCCACTCCAGTCGCTACGGACGATCGTGATAGAACCTATAAAATCTACAACATGTACAAGGTAAGCTTCAATTAAAACACTAATGCTTAAAATAGGCCTTTCAGTATTTACTAGTAAGTAAATACTTACCTACTTATATGCATAAATTTTATAACCACTGTGTACACATATTAAGAGTTGTTACCTGGAACCCAAATCTGATGTTATTGTATTACGTTTATATTTGGTTGCAACGATTTTGGTTGCAACCTGTTATGTGTACCTTTTAAATAAATAAATAAATAAAAAGGCCTTACTAATAAATTGTTGAAAATATATGACTAGAATGTGTACCTAGACGTTTAATGTGTAAAGCCGGCCTCATACATCCGTAGTCGCTAACTCGCTGAATTCAGTCACTTATGACTTTTGGCCCCAATTCATTTAGGACTACTTTTAGAGGCATTTTATTAATATACTAACCGACCTGACCAAAACAAATGAAAAACGTCCAATTATATATATCATCCATATCTCAGTTTTGTTGTTTTTATTATTAATACCTAGGTAGGTTGAGGAAAAAGTTTCTACGCATTTTAATGAAAACTCAAGACTTTTTTTTCAAAGTTTATTTACATTTAATTACAATATATATGTGCCATTTTGTTAGATGACTTTTGCTATCTTATAGGTAGTGACATGATCCCGTTACAGTATACATTTTCGGACTTCTGATAAAAAAGACCCGACAAGTAGTTTTGGCAGTCCTCTGTTGATGTTGACCTGACACTGCCTAAATAATTTTATATAGACCGAAATAGGTGTAACTCTGAGGTGCAAGGTCAGGGCTATATGGCGGATGCATTAACACCTCTCAGCCAAACTCTCTTAACTTTTGCTGAGTGGCTAAAGATGTTTGTGGTTTAGCGTTGTCGTGATGAAAGACCACACCCTCTCTATTGATCTATTCCGGCCGCTTTCTCTCAACTTCTTGCTTTAACCTCATCAGTTGTTGGCAATAGAGATCCGAATCGACGGTTCTGCCCAGCGGAAAAAGCTCATAATGAATAATGCTCTTCCAATCCCACCATACACACAGCATCACCTTATTGCGAGTTATCAGTTAACCCGGGCCTTGGCATAGTCTGCGAAGTCTGGCCGACCTTTGACCACGACCTTTTTAGCACTTTCTTGTCTTACGTGATCCACTTTTCATCATCATTCATTTTCATTAGCAACCCATCAACGGCTCAATGGCGCAGGTCTCCTCTCAGAGAAGGGTTATAGGCCATAATCCACCACGCTGGCCCAATGCGAATTGGCGGACTTCACACACCTTCAAGAATATTATAAAGAACTCTCAGGTGTGCAGGTTTCCTCACGATGTTTTCCTTCACCGTTGAAGCAAGTGATATTTAATTGCTTAAACGCACTTGACTCCGAAAAGTCAGAGGTACGTACCCGGGATCGAACCTGCGACCCCCGAATAGGAGACCACAGTCCTAACCACTAGGCTATCACTGCTTATTTTCATCACCAGTTATCAATCTCTTCAAAAACGGTTCGGTTTCATTACGTTACATATTTACACGATTCATAAGGTTTCTTTCAGTGAGCTCGTGTGGCATCCAAATATCGAGCTTTTTTGTGTACCCAGCTTTTTTCAAATGGGTCAAAACTGTTTTGTGGTCAATTTTCAGTTTTTCAGCTATGTCGTAACTACTGATATGCCGATCTTGCTCCAAATTTTCGAAAATGGCGTCCATTTTATCCGTAACAGGGCGACCAGAATGAGGTGCATATTTGACATTAAAATTCCCGAATTGAAACCGCTTAAAACCAACTTTGTGCTACTCTTACTGACACTGCATTAGGTCCATAAACATATGCACAAATATTTTCGCGGCTTGCGTTGCATTTTTTCCTTTTTTAGGGTTCCGTAGTAAACAAGGAGCCCTTATAGTTTCGCCATGTCCGTCCGTCTGTCCGTCTGTCCGTCTGTCCGTCCGCGGCTTAGCTCAGAGACTATTGGTACTAGAAATCTGTAATTTGACAAGGGTATAATTATATCAATCACGCCGACAAAGTCGTGAAATAAAATTGTGAAAAATATTTTTTTTTAGGGTACCTCCCCTACATGTAAAGTGGGGATGAATTTTTATTTTCTCGTCTATCCCATAGTGTGGGGTGTCGTTGAATAGGTCTTTCAAAAATATTGTGGGTGTGGGAACACCATTTTTCAATTTAGGGATCCGTTTGTGAAATATGATATTTTAAAGTGCTAAATTTTATTAGAGTCAAGTGTCCCCCCCCTCTGCCAGCTAAATGGTTATATATAGGATACAAAAAAAAATTCACAGCAGTAGTATATATAATGAATTTTAAAGGAAAACAATCACGGCTAAGTAGGGTTCATTAGTTAAGGAGTTATGTCTGTTTTTTCTAAGTTAGGTATTACACGTAGTGTAAGTTGCATATTTTGTAGAATATTATAGTATTTAAATTTTAAACCATGGAACTCAAAATTTATTCAATATTCATAAATAAAACACTGCGCGTGGCCCGACTCGCACTTGGCCGGTTTATTGTATTAAAATTTTAAAATGTAACGAAGTTCTTCCTTAGATTCACTCATTTATACAGAAAGAAAAACAAATGAAAAATAGCTGGAAACAACATTTTACCAATTTGTTTCTTTTTAGGGTTCCGTACCCTAGGGTACCAACAGGACCCTATTACTAAGCCTACGCAGTCCGTCCGTCCGTCCGTCCGTCCGTCCGTCCGTCTGTCAGCGGGCTGTAACTCGTAAACCGTAATAGTAAGACAGATGAAATTTTCACATATTATGTATTTCTATTGCCGCTATAACAACAAATAATAAAAATTAAATTAAACTAAAAAAATTAAATTAAAATATTTCCATGGGTACATGGAAATATTTTTTTTAATTTTTTTTAACTGAACCCTAAAAGAGCGAGGCCCGACTCGCACTTGGCCGATTTTTTTGAAATGTCATCAAAATCAGCCAGATGCAAATAGTACAGCCAAAGAGATTTTGTTAATAGTACATTGTTCTACGAGGGGTGAAAATGACCCATTACTTACGAGTGTATCAATACGCCCGAGTAAGGAATCGCACTTTCTCCCGAGTGATACATAGTGCTTTATACTGCACCTACGAGGAAAATAACAGACACATTTTTTAATTATTGAAGTTTACTTTAGAGGTACGCCGGCTACTTAAGAGGTACACAAGCTACTTTGGTGGTACGCAGGCTACTTTGGTGAAACCCAGGCTACTTTTAAGGTACGCCAGCTACTTTAGAGGTACGCCGGCTACTTTAGAAGTAGTCAGCGCTACTTTGGAGGTACGCAGGCTACTTTTAAGGTACGCCAGCTACTTTATAGGTACGCCGACTACTTTAGAGTTACGCAGGTAGCCTGCGTACCACCAAAGTAGCCTGCGTACCTTTTAAGTATACGGCGTACCTCTAAAGTAGCCTGCGTACCTCTAAAGTAGCCTGCGTACCTCCAAAGTAGCCTGCGTACCTTAAAAGTAGCCTGCGTACCTCTAAAGTAGTCACCATAGAGGTACGCCCACTACTTTAGAGGTACGCAGGCTACTTTTAAGGTACGACGGCTACTTTAGAGGTACGCCGACTACCTGCGTACCACCAAAGTAGCCTGCGTACCTCCAAAGTAGCCTGCGTAAAACCAAAGTAGCCTGCGTACCTCTAAAGTAGACGGCGTTCCTCTAAAGTAGCCGGCGTACCTCTAAAGTAGTCGGCGTACCTCTACAGTGACTACCTTAGAGGTACGCAGGCTACTTTGGAGGTACGCCGGCTACTTTAGAGGTACGCAGGTAGCCTGCGTACCACCAAAGTAGCCTGCATACCTCCAAAGTAGCCTGCGTACCACTACGTACCTCTAAAGTAGACGACGTACCTCTAAACGAGCTGGCGTACATTAAAAGTACGGCGTAAATTCTAAGTAGCCTGCGTACCACCAAAGTAGCCTGCGTACCTCTAAAGTAGACAGAGTACCTCTAAAGTAGCCGGCGTACCTCTAAAGTAGCTGGCGTACCTTAAAAGTAGCCTGCTTACCACAATTTTTTTAAGTATTTGTATTACTGAACTAATTTTATCAAAAATTAAAAAAAAAACCACGTATGTAATGGATTTTCATACAACTTTTCAACCCGCTAAAGCACGTAAGTAATGAAATTTCATACATTTTTTCAGCCCGCAGATTTGTCTCTACGTAAAGACGTATTTTCTTTCTCGCTCTTTCTCGATATGACACGAATCAGAAGGTACTTTCCGAGCAGGTGTAGTATATAACGAAAAGATTTTTTTCATCATACCTATTCGAAAAACGAATATTGGCTTCAGAGGACAGCGGGAGCAAAATTTCATTTTAACCCCATGGGACTTTTCATTTCTCTCTTCTGATTGGTCCGCGTTATAGTGCTTTAGCATACTAAAGAACTAACGCGGACCAATCAGAAGAGAGAATTCAAAAATGTGTCGAAATTCAAAAATGTTTGAGAAGCTGTTGTCTACGATAAGTCAGGTGATTAAATTTGTCGATTAGACATATACGCCCATACTTCCAACATAAATATTAATGTTAAATTATTTCATAAAAAATTATTTGTGTTTTATTTAAAATTTCAATATACGTATTGGTAATGTCTATACTCTATACATAGTAGGTTGATACTCCTAGCTTTTTCTCATAGGTAATGATGAAAAATAGTCTGTGTCATTCGGGGCCAAAATTTTTTGTTCTCGGGCGGCGTATATTGAATTCCTCGCTACGCTCAGGATTCTACTTTAGAATCCCTCGCTGCGCTCGGGAGTCTACTATAGAATCCTTCACTTCGCTCTGAATTCAAAATAACGCCCTCGGGGAACAAAAAATTCCTTTGGCCCCATAAAACACAAATAACTATTGTTGAACATATGCGAAAAGACTTTTTGTTTGACATTAGATTTAAAATATGGCGATAGTGTTGCTATCTTACGGTCGTAAATATAATACGTCTATGGTTGCTATTCTGCCTATTTTTATTCCAAAAAGGATTTTGTTACATCTTTTATCTACTCCAGCATCGAAAAGTTCCAATTTCGAATTTGACAGCTGAATCGAAATGAACCCTCTTTCGGTTTTGCTTCTCATTTCGATGCAGCTCGTTGTATGGGAGCTGAATCGAAATGGTTATCTTCTTAAAATAGGATACCTAAAGGTAAGGCTCTGGGTTCTGGCACTTTTGTACCGTTCATATGACAGAGGCGCCACAGGCGGCTGGTGGCGGCTTACGGAGTTACTTTTTGTTGACAGAGGCGCCACAGGCGGCTGGTGGCGGCTTGCGGAGTTACTTTTTGTTACTTTATTGAGCCTACGGCGTATTTTGTTAATGATTTTATTTTCCTTGTCGTAGATAAAATCTTGTATGCAACTGACCGTAATTAGTCATTTTAATTCTCGTACTATCCTATTTTGATACTCGGCAAGCCTCGTATCAAAAAACAGCACTCGAATTAAAATGACCCTCATTACGACGCAGTTGCATAAATAGCTATATTGAATCATCAATTAGTGTAGAATTACCTACATGTAGTAGGTACTAGGATGTATTTTGAATGCAATTTTTATTCAAAATCAATGAAATATTAATGTTCTGACAGGACATCAGTCATAGCGGCCAATTTCAACGGAGATTGTCTAATTACGAAGAAGATATTATAGTGCACAAATGTTTGCGCAAACTCTCTGCATTCTTTACTCTCTCAATCCCACAGTTCAAATGGAGTGTAGAATTGAAACAATCAATGTGTGTAAATCGTATGGATTCGATAAAAAATCAGATAACAACTTAGGTAATGATCTTATTTGAATGTTTTCTCCACAAGAATATATCGAGATAGAGCGTCAAAAACGCATACCCACGAGTTATATATTTTGGTATGTACTCGTAAATGAGCATGTATTTATGGGGTTTTCCAGCAACCTTTTAAATAAAAAGCAATGTTAAAATCAATTATAATTGTTACATTTAGATCCGATTTGTAGGAGTTCGTAGGCAACGCTTCCGGATGTTTGAGGCCAGCCTTAGGATGTTAACTTAGATACTTGGGTTTGATATCAAAGACGATATACTAAAACCCAGTAATATCAACGATCAATAAATTTTATCTAAATATATAAAAGGCAAAGGTGACTGACTGACTGACTGACTCACTGATCTATCAACACTCTACACAGCTCTAACCACTGGACGGATCGGGCTGAAATTTTTCACACAGATAGTTATTATGACGCAGACGTCCACTAAGAAAGAATTTTTTAAAATTACAACCCCAAGAGGGTTAAATGGGGGTTGAAAATTTGTATAAAAGTCCGTCATTTATCAAATTATTTTTCATGTAATATCCATGAAAACTTTGATTTTTGGGCTTTCGATTAAAACTTAAGAAATACGTGTGTTTCCCAAATTTTGAAAATTCCACCCCTAAATACCCCCAAATAGGTGATGAAAATTTGTATAAAAGTCCAGATATTTAAGTTACTTTTCAAGTAATATCCATCAAACTTGGTATTTTGGCTTCCATCTTCTATCTTCTTCTAAATATATAAAAGGCAAAGGTAAATATATAAAGACTGACTGACTGACTGATCTATCAACGCACAGCTCTAATCACTGGACGGATCGGGCTGAAATTTTGCACACAGATAGTTATTATGACGCAGAAGTCTACTAAGAAAGTATTTTTGAAAATTCCAACCCCAAGAGGGTTAAATGAGGGTTGAAAATTTGTATAAAACTCCGTCATTTATCAAATTATTTTTCATGTAATATCCATGAAAACTTTGATTTTTGGACTTTCGATTAAAACTTAAGAAATACGTGTTTCCCAAATTTTGAAAATTCCACCCCCATAGACCCCCAAATAGGTGATGAAAATTTGTATAAAAGTCCAGATATTTAAGTTAATTTTCAAGTAATATCCATCAAACTTGGTATTTTGGCTTCCATCTTCTTCTTTCTTCTTCTCTAAATATATAAAAGGCACAGGTGACTGACTGACTGACTGACTGACTGACTGACTGATCTATCAACGCACAGCTCTAACCACTGGACGGATCGGGCTGAAATTTTGCACCCAGATAGCTATTATGACGTAGGCGTCCGCTAAGAAAGGATTTTTAAAAATTCCAACCCCAAGAGGGTTAAATGAGGGTTGAAAATTTGTATAAAACTCCGTCATTTATCAAATTATTTTTCATGTAATATCCATGAAAACTTTGATTTTTGGACTTTCGATTAAAACTTAAGAAATACGTGTTTCCCAAATTTTGAAAATTCCACCCCCATAGACCCCCAAATAGGTGATGAAAATTTGTATAAAAGTCCAGATATTTAAGTTAATTTTCAAGTAATATCCATCAAACTTGGTATTTTGGCTTCCATCTTCTTCTTTCTTCTTCTCTAAATATATAAAAGGCACAGGTGACTGACTGACTGACTGACTGACTGACTGACTGACTGACTGATCTATCAACGCACAGCTCTAACCACAGGACGGATCGGGCTGAAATTTTGCACCCAGATAGCTATTATGACGTAGGCGTCCGCTAAGAAAGGATTTTTAAAAATTCCAACCCCAAGAGGGTTAAATGGGGGTTGAAAGTTTGTCTAAAAGTCCGTCATTTATTAAGTTATTTTTCAAGTAATATTCATGAAAACTTTGATTTTTGGGCTTTCGATTAAAAGTTAAGAAATACGTGTTTCCCAAATTTTGAAAATTCCATCCCGAAAGACCCCCAAATAGGTGATGAAAATTTGTATAAAAGTCCAGATATTTAAGTTAATTTTCAAGTAATATCCATCAAACTTGGTATTAATTTGGCTTTCAATTGAAAATAAAGAAGTACGCGTTTGACAGTTTTTCAATGTTCAGCGAGGAGATGTGGAGTCAAATTAGAGGATGAATGATTGTTATTAAATCTGTTGTTTTTCAACTTAGGTATAACCATGAAACTTGGTATGTTGGCTTTCAACGGAGATTCGAATCGCGTTAAGTTGGATTTTGATTACCAATAAAAATCGAGCTTAACGTGAGCTAACCAACCGTTAAGAAACCATTTTTGAAAATTCAACCTTTATGGGGGTAAAATAGGGGTTTGAAAAATCGAACTGGAGCGAAGCCGCGGGCAAAAGCTAGTTGTATTCTAATTTTTATCGAGAAATTGGCAAAGTAATGCCCGCGTGGAATGGTGCCATTATTATTGGCTGCATTTTCGTGCTAAACAGCTAAGCTAAGTCTTTACCAAAGGCAAAGTCATCTTAAAGTGCCAGCTTTTCTGGCACTTTAAGAAGCAATTTTCTATTTCTATTTTTGAAATTGTCTCTAATGATGATTTTTGTACAAAGAAGAAGTGCAAGTTTGTCTTATGTTTCGTTATACATAATATAAATTATTTTCAAAAAACAACTTTAATCTTTTTTTTCTTGGTTCGTAACTGTTAAAATATGGTTCCTCGTTAGAAATTCGACATAATTCGGCATAATAAAATCACGTAACTAAAATTTCATCGTTTCGTAACTAATGTAGTTACTAATCCAGAATATTTAATCCGGGTTCGTAATAGAATAAGATTAATGTCTTTTTGCAACTGGTTATTAATCAAGGTTAACAGGGTTCGTAACTGACTATAAAATGAAAATTAAGTTTTAATTTGCCTCTTAACGTGACATATAATATTATAGTATTATGTTTACAATAAAAATGGATCGTATTTACCTTTTTTATTTATGCCCGGGCACCTGAATTTTTATGTACAACCCCAACCTAATCTAAAATTTTGGTAAATATACCGATCGTGCAGTGGCTACAGAAAAAGCCGAGTTAGTTTAGTAGCCGCTTAGGAAACAGTTAACGAACCTGGAAAAAAATCCTTTTTCGTAACCGGTTACGAAATGCTGAAAAAATTTTCCTGTTTCGTAACTGGTTACGAAAATTGGTTACGAACGTGGACTGAACCGCCAAACTTCAACTAAAACTATTTTTAAACTATAGTGGCTTTTGAAGTCGGTTTTTTGAAAATAATTTTTATTTCCAGCTTTTTAGTGTAGCTTGTCCCTGTTCTTCTTCGGTCCCTCCAACGCTGCTAACGTACGTAGTCTATACTTGGTACGTACGGTACTTTTTAACAATCCACAATTCTTAAATCCCCCAATATAGGTGGGCAGTACCTTGCAGCATCAGGATTAAGAAGCTAGGACGATCCAATCCAAGATGTAGTCTATACTTGGTACCTACAATATCAAATCGTAATCGACAATTCCTAAACTAGCGGCACGCTATGATGGCCGGTTTGACGTTTGTCCGCTCATGAAGTTCCGTATTAATTGATAACGACTTTGAAGGAAATAATTGTATTACTTTATTGACGATAGTGATGTGCAGAGATTCATAAATTTTATCGAATGTAGTTTTAGGTTTAGGACTCAAAATTTATTTATTAAACTAGCGGCACGCTATGATGGCCGGTTTGACACATTACAATAGTGATGTGGAATGTCAATTTATTCTCGAACAAAAAACAATTAAGTTTTGTTTTTGTACCTGATTAAATAGGTTTAATAAAACAAAAATGTATATGTTTATTTAATTTATTTGAACGAACTGAATATTTGAATGAAAATGAATATACATACTTTATATGCACACAAGAAACATATGAATACAAAAGATACCAAAAAAGGTGCCACAAAAGGCCATAATTAATCAGATTCGTCCATACTACTATTTTCACTGTCGTCACTGCTATCATCACCTACATTAATAATTATATGTTCGTTTTCTATAATATTATCTATTTTCACATCTCTTTCATAATCTTCCCTTATTAATTTAACAGTTCTATTCACAACCTTTTCCCAGTCTCCTTTAGTCACATGTTCACAAGCTTCTTCTAATAATTTTAGCATTTTTTTTGTGGTAAATGGGGGTTCTGTATTGTGTCTTGCAGCATATCCCTTAATTTGAGCCCACACCAACTCAATCGCATTATACTCACAATGGTAAGGCGGTAACCGTATAACTCTGTGCCCATGTTCTAATGCTATTTCGTCAATGACGTATCGGATCTTGGTTGGTTTGTTTTCTTTTAAAAGACGTACTAATTCCGCTTTTAACATATTCATGTTTGCATCTACGCCATTTTTACGAAGCCATGTGACGATATCAGCTTTCTTTTGGGATTGGGCAGGTGGCTTGTCAATTTGCATCGAGTGGTATGGGGCGTTGTCCATAATTATAATAGATGGTTCAGGGAGGCTACACAACATTGAGGTAAACCATTCAGTAAACTTTTCTCCATTCATGTCTTCATGATAGTCTCCAGTGGTTTTTGACGCAAAAGCCATGAGAGAACCTACGACAAACCCGTTGATGGTTCCGGCGTGACAAATTATAAGTCGCGATCCTTTTCCTACAGGAACTTTGGAAGTAGATGCTGCTGTGTCATCGTTCCAAGAACGGCCTACAGTATGGTTAGCATTAAGCCATGTTTCATCCAAGAACACAACATTTTGCCAATTTTTGATTTCTTTCACTTGCCGTAAAAAGTATACCTTGCCATCGCTATATCAAATCTTTCCATCAATATTTTGCGTTTGTTACATTTTTTGTATCGAAATCCAATGGTCTTCAAAATCTTCGTTAAAGAACTTTCCCCACCGAAGAATAATCCAGCTTCCTTCAGTGAATGCACCAACTTTTTTCTTGTTGGATACTCCTTCTGTAAATAGTAGCCGTAAACATGTCTTCGGATAGCATCGGCATCAAAGCTATCGATGCCTACGACTGGTTTTGCTCGTTTTCTCTTTTTTGGTGTGTGAAGTTTATTTTCTTCTGTGCCAGTCTCGCCATATTTTTTTTTAGTTATCCGTCTAACAGTTCGTTGTCCAATATTAAGCGCATCAGCTACGCGTTCAACCACTGACGTTATAGGTAAAATTGGCCCTCCATTTTGAGCTTCACGATCGAAATAGTTACGAAGGCGTATTACGAACTCACGTGTCTGACTATTTAGAACAGTTCTCTGCGTACGTTCGGTCATATCGACGAAATCCACAACAAAGGGCTTGAACAGAGTCCAAATTAACGAGCAAGGGTCAACAGTAATGCAGTATCAATATTTGAAATCCAAAGCCAGGTCAAAACTATATCACAATCGCATTGCGCTGACAGTTTATACTTTTCGAAGCAACGTCAATTCGAAACTGCTTTGTTTTGCATTGAGCATTGACGCGAGTTTGCCGGAGGTAGTAGTTGTGCTAGCCAGCGATCCTATGTGACGATCGTATTAGATTCCATTTTTAAAAATTTTCAATTTAGAAAACCAAATGCCGAGTTGTGGTATATATCATATAAAAATAAAAATTTTACCTTTTGTATGAAACAGCTGATATTTTTTTGCGATTTCAGAGGTTTGTCCACATAGTGAAAATTGTTCATATTCACAAGTACATTCACCCCTTAAATGGTGCAAACTGATTTTTCTACACTTGTATACATTTTAGAAATCAATTTAATAAATAAATTTTGAGTCCTAAACCTAAAACTACATTCGATAAAATTTATGAATCTCTGCACATCACTATCGTCAATAAAGTAATACAATTATTTCCTTCAAAGTCGTTATCAATTAATACGGAACTTCATGAGCGGACAAACGTCAAACCGGCCATCATAGCGTGCCGCTAGTTTAAATTGATTTCTAAAATGTATACAAGTGTAGAAAAATCAGTTTGCACCATTTAAGGGGTGAATGTACTTGTGAATATGAACAATTTTCACTATGTGGACAAACCTCTGAAATCGCAAAAAAATATCAGCTGTTTCATACAAAAGGTAAAATTTTTATTTTTATATGATATATACCACAACTCGGCATTTGGTTTTCTAAATTGAAAATTTTTAAAAATGGAATCTAATACGATCGTCACATAGGATCGCTGGCTAGCACAACTACTACCTCCGGCAAACTCGCGTCAATGCTCAATGCAAAACAAAGCAGTTTCGAATTGACGTTGCTTCGAAAAGTATAAACTGTCAGTGCAATGCGATTGTGATATAGTTTTGACCTGGCTTTGGATTTCAAATATTGATACTGCATTACTGTTGACCCTTGCTCGTGATAGCAGTGACGACAGTGAAAATAGTAGTATGGACGAATCTGATTAATTATGGCCTTTTGTGGCACCTTTTTTGGTATCTTTTGTATTCATATGTTTCTTGTGTGCATATAAAGTATGTATATTCATTTTCATTCAAATATTCAGTTCGTTCAAATAAATTAAATAAACATATACATTTTTGTTTTATTAAACCTATTTAATCAGGTACAAAAACAAAACTTAATTGTTTTTTGTTCGAGAATATATTGACATTCCACATCACTATTGTAATGTGTCAAACCGGCCATCATAGCGTGCCGCTAGTGTAAATCCCCGCAATTTAGGTGGGCAGTACCCTGCATCATCAGGATTAAGGAGCTAGAACTAGAGAGCTCAATTTATATGCTTGTTGCCTACAATACAATATCAATTCGTAATCAACATTTCCTAAATCTCCACCGTTCAGGTGGGCAGTACCTTTAAGCATCAGGATTGAGGACTTAGGACCTAGAACTCATGGAACTAGGAATTACGACTATGTCTAGAACGCCATGATGTAATAGTCTATGCTTGGTACCTATAATATCAATCAAAATAATCAACAATCATATAGGCAAGAAGACAGTAACCAAGAATCAATGAAATTATCTATATTATAATAACTTATCTAATGAAATAGGATTCATGGATTAAAATATCGTATGTATTTTTCTATTTTGAGCGAGATTGATATTTATTTTGATAAAATAAAACTATAAAATACAGCAATCCGCCATATTGGATTGAACACCAATCAGAGCGATACGCCACATCTATCTTCAAACTTTGACAAACTACTATGAAACTTCGATGTAGGTAAGGTATATGAAAAAACATAGAAGTGATGTCACGAACGATGCCATGACACCGTCGACCGTTTTGCGTGAATTTTAATTTTTAAAATTGAAATGGCAGTTTTATCAAACTATACCTTTTTTTCTGAAATAAAATATTTTTCGAAATAAATAGGTCTCAAATCAGGTAATCAAAATCGGTCATCAATCATCATGCCTATTGCACCAGCCAACCCGAAGTTTTCCGAGTTGCTCTTCTCTGTTACTCTAATCTTCAGAAACGAAATAATTAAGTATATTATATTTCTATTTATGTAAGTTACATACATAATTAATTATTTAAGTTAGGCTCAAAGACAGAATTTTCTGAGTGAATATTCGCGTACGAGGAGCGAGAATGAGAGCAAGTTACAACGAACTTGTAAGCATATTATTAACTCATTTTTAACCGACTTCAAAAAATGAGGAGGTTATAACTGCCACAACACGTTCGCAAAATCAAAATGACCACGACACTACACGGAAAAGCTGAAACGCGATCACAACTCCGATGTAACCACTCAATGATGCATTTACAATAAGTATGATTTTTAAGTTATTTTTAAAACCATCAATTGATGTTCTTTATTAATTTTTAAATAAATTAAAATTAATGGGCTACGCCAAAAGGCTCGCTTCAGTTTTGCTACGCTACGCTGACTTTTTAGGGTTGCGTAGTAAACAAGGAACCCTTATAGTTTCGCCATGTCCGTCCGTCCGTCCGTCCGTCCGCGGTTTAGCTCGGAGACTATTGGTACTAGAAAACTGTAATTTGACAAGGGTATAAATATTAATCACGCCAACAAAGTGGTGAAATAAAATTGTGAAAAATATTTTTTAGGGTACCTCCTCTATATGTAAAGTGGGGATGATTATTGATAGTGTGGGGTATCGTTGAATAGGTCTTTCAAAAATATCGTCGGTGTGGGAACACCATTTTTAGATTCAGGGATCCGTTTGTGAAATATGATATTTTAAATTGCTTAAATTTTATGGGAGTCAAGTGTGAAAAATATGAAAAAAATGTACATGAAAAAATTCATAGCAGTAGCATATATAAAGAATTTTATAGGAAAACTATCACGGCTAAGTAGGGTTCATAAGTTAAGGAGTTCTATCTGTTTTTTCTAGTTTAGGTTACGTGTAATACGTAGTGTAATATGCATATTTTGTAGTATATTATAGTATTTAAACCATGGAACTCAAAATAGGTATATTCAATATTCATAAATTAAATAAAAGCACTATCCTAGGTCAGCAATAATATTTGTGACTTGCAACTACGGAACCCTACACTGCACGTGCCCCGACACGCACTTGGCCGGTTTTTCCTTATTTATTGTGGGTTTACACTTTTTACACGAAATTCGTGTTATGACTCGTCGTGTTGAATTTTTCAGAACGCAATTTGGCTGATTTTAGGGTTCCGTGGTCAACCCAAAGGGTTTCAATTCTCCTATTACTAAATTTCCTTTCCAATGACCATCCGTCCGTCCGTTTGTCAGCGGGCTATAACTTTTGAACCGTAATAGGTAAGTACCTAGATACTTTTCACCTTTGAGTATTAAACCAGCTTTTCACAGACTTAGTACTTATGTCTATTGCCGCTAAAACAACAAATAAAATAATAGATGACGATGATAATAGACTATCTTAATAAGTATTAGATTGTGTTAAATCTTGTACGATGGTACGGAACCCTTCGTGTTCGAGTCCGACTGACCTTTGACCTCTATTGTATTGTTGAATGAATAAAGTATGAGTAGTAGAGACAGTAGAGACAGTCGAGATAAGTAGAGCCATTAGTGATTAGACGATGCGATTTGTCAGTTTTATAATAACTGTAATTTCATTAAATAATTTAGATTATATTTAAATGTAAAAACATAAGCACCTATTTCAGTATGTAACGAAGTCATTAAGGAGTTATTTTTAAATTAGCTGGGTCTCAGATTGTATTACCTTGTCTTCAAGCCCATAAATGCATCGGGAACACCCGTTGAAAAGATCGGTCCACAGATTTGAGTGGTGCACGCCGGTTTGGAAGGCTTTGGTAGAGGCGACAGCAGCGCTCTCGGCGTGGCTCGGCCGCCGCGGGAACTAGCGGCGCCCCACCGAAGCGAGCCACGACCACCGAACGCCACGCAGTCTTCCCGCGCGGTCCGCACGTGTGTCTAGCGTGCTATCACACACAATTTCAAGTAATCGTTCTCGATTTAACTCGATTCAAATCCTAACAGTGCAGTTTAACATATAAAAACATTAGAAACTGTGTCTATGTGTGACCTCAAGACGTAGACGGCGATTTGACAACATTGTGACCTGACTTCAGTGTAATTAAAACTGTAATTGTTATAATTTTACTTCCTCGATAAATTAATTAGATCTTACATGGAACCGGAACGTATTTAATTAAAGCCTGGAATTTATTATTCTACAGCGAATGAAATATGTAACATCTGTAACAAACTGTATGGTGTGTATTTAACTTTCTATTAAACTATTTGCTTAGCCAGTATCTCCGCAGTAACAGCAATGTATACTACTTAAACTTGAATTTTAAGTACATCTGCGCTCTACTTAAATATTATGATATCATTTTTAGCGTTCCGTACTCGAATTGAAAAACGAATCACAAATAGTGGTAAGTTCGGTCACTTCGGTGTATCACAGGGGGTATTTGACTGTTTTTTTTTGTATACTTATTTGAATTTTAAAATAAAATTTTTATGTATAGTAACACAATGCCATTTTTCTTTTTTAAATATCTCAACTAGTCTCGGAAATGTAGAGCTTTAAAGTTTTCTGTTAGACAGGGTGCGCTACTGAAGTGTGACGTCATAAGGCGGTTGCTCCCTAAACTCTTAGAATTTCGTTTTAAAAAGAGTAAAACAGCTTCTAATTTATTTGTCTTGACTGATTTATTTTCTACTTTCGCAAATGTTATTCATACAAGTTACTCTTTTAATTATAAATTAACTAGATAATGCCCGCGACTTCGTCCGCGTAAATTAAGGTTTTTAATTCCCGCGGGAACTCTGTAATTTTCCGGGATAAAAAGTAGCCTATTTTATTATTTTAGCCAATAGCGAGAGGATGTCGGAGTGTTGGCCATTCAGAGATAATTGCGATCGTCATACTGTAGCAAACATTCATCAATTTTAGACAATCCAGCCACTGTTTTACGTAGCTATCACTCTACGAAGCTGGAAAAATATTATTGGCGCTTTGCGAATCATAATTAGGTACATCGTGAATCAATTAAGTACGACTTGTACGAGTAACTAACCGATCAAGAAATGTACTTTATAGTTTCCCCGGCGTGTGATTGGAACAAGAACAAACCTTAAAGTTACAAAGAAAAGCTAATTAAATGCAACAAACAACTTTGTTTTAAATATTCTTTGATTTTAGTTTACGGTAAAAATTATTATTTAATGACGAACGGAGCTATTGTAAGTACGGAACACTGATTAATTCAGGAACAACTTGCACTTGTCTGTTTTCTAAAACTGAATCATACACTTGTGTCAAATATTTTCACGGAGGACCATAATGATTATTAAATTATTACTACTATAAGCGACTTAATAGACTAGAAATAGTGTTTATGTACCTACATTGTACTTAAACACTATTCTTGTTATTAGCACAAATTCTTGCCATAGACTAAAAAAACTTAAAAACACATATTAGCATAGGTATAGCTAGTAAAGTTGTACTGATAATTATTGTATTACTAGCTGATGCCCGCGACTTCGTCCGCATGGATTTAGTTTTTGAAAATCCCACGGGAACTCTTTCATTATCCGAGATAAAAATTAGCTCTCCCGGTCTGAGGTACCACTACTACATCCATTACTATACCCATGCAAAAAATCGCATCAATCCGATGTTCTGTTGCGACGTGATTGAAGGACAAACTAACAAACAAACACACTTTCGCATTTATAATATCAGTAATGCTTTATTATAACACTTTTTATAATTGTCAAATTTTTTACCATACTTAACCAAAGACAAAATTACGTTTAGCTGTCATTTACGTTTTGTTATTCCACTGTCATTTGCGTTTTGTTATTTCATTTCAGATGCGTTTTTCTTATACCACGTTTTATATTGACTTGACGGAAACGCGGTCGAACGGGATAAAAAGTATCCTATGTCCGTCTCCTGGTTCTAAGCTACATCTCCACCAATTTTCAGCCAAATCGGTTCATCCGTTCTTGAGTTATAAATAGTGTAACTAACACCACTTTCTTATCAGTACAACAGTAAACAAGTAGTATATCTTATCAACTATAATATATATATAATAGTCATAATATCCCATACTATAACTACTTATAAAGTTGATAAAAATACTACTTTTACTATTGCCTAGTCACCGACTACATTTTTCTTTCATCCAGGCGTCTAGGATATTCTGTTGTTTTAATTTCACTTATTTTTACTAGGGCCAATTTCACCAACCTAAAATAAGTCTTATCCGAACGTAAATTTTATATTTTGACAGAGGTTTCAATACAATAACTGCCAAAATGCCCAATTTATCCCCCGGATAAACGTCACTCAACGTTGGTGAAATCGGCACTTAGTTTTGTTAAAAAGTAGTAATCAAGTACTCAAAAAGGCTCTACAATTCTAGGGCTGTTTTTCTGAATTAACTAGATAGATACCTACAGAACTAGGTACATAAATCAAGAAATTAATAAGTCTTAATTAATGACGATTCTCAAATTTGCTATGAAATACTTAAACTCTTACCCAATACTTAACAATTTACAATGTACACTACCTACATAGGTACGATACAGTTGATAAAATAATATCAACTGACAAAGTGGGACGTAAGATATTGCTAACTGATATTGAGATAAGACGTCTTTTAGTAGGTAATTTCCCATTTAATATTGCTAATGACATTTTAGTTGCCTGTCACAATGATATTATGCGTACTTAGTAGAGAGTACGTAAAATAAGTAATTATTATTATAATTTTTTTATATATATTTTAAGATAACATCACAATGCGCCTCGTCATAAATTAATAGCAAAAACTTAAGGTACAACTTGCCGTACACTGCGACGTCCCCAGTAAGTATCACAATGAATGCATGTGCTTAGAATATTATCATAGAATTCCGCAAAGTAACGCTGCTTCTATTCAATAATAATGGCGTCTAAGTCAATTTACTTTTACTATATTTATTATTTATTACATTTACTATATACTATCGTGATTACTTTTCACATATTATATATATCTTAAATCAATGGTTTACTTTTTAGAGGGGGGACGGCCTACTCTTACAACAATTTTTATTTTAATGCTTATAATATTTCGCAAACGGATCCGACAAAATATCATCCCACTTTACGTGTAGGGTAAATATACTTTTATTTTGAGTATCTCTCCCAAAATAAAAGTTTATTTTTCAAGATTTTATTGTACAACGAAGTCGGCGTAAATAATATGTGTGACTTAACCAAATTACAGATCTTTAGCATCAATAGTCTCTGCGCTGGACCACAGACAGACGGACGGACATGACATGAAGTTTTCTTGAAAGCGTGAAAACCTATTCTAAGGTATTTAAAAACGTATGCATTCACGCAAAAGCGCTACATATTAAAGAGAGAATCATGAAATCTGATATTAAAAAATTCTTTTCAAAAAACCGACTTCTAGCGCCACTACAAAGTATAAAAATAATTTTAGTTTGTCCACGTTTGTTGAAGTCGGGCGGGCCTAAATACAAACTATGAAACCGATGCGCGACGCTACACAATATGAGAGACTCGTTTGTAGAAGTCGAGCGAGCATCGCGAGTCGGTTTCATAGTTTGTATTTTAGGCCCGCCCGACTTCAACAAACGTGGACAAACTAAAATTATTTTTATACTTTGTAGTGGCGCTAGAAGTCGGTTTTTTGAAAAGAATTTTTATTTTAAGCTTTTAAGTGTAGTATCCTATGATTGAGGAGCTAGGACCTGGAGCTCCATGATGTAGTCCATACTTGTTACCTACAATATCAATTCGTAATCGAAATTTCCTAAATCCCCATAGTTTTAGGTAGGCAGTACCCTGCAGCATCAGGATTGAGGAGCTAGGACCTGGAGCTCCATGATGTAGTCCATACTTGTTACCTACAATAATAATTCGTAATCGACATTTCCTAAATCTCTTTATTTTAGGTGAGCAATATCCCTGCAGCATCAGGCTTGAGGAGTTGAAGGTTAAAATTTTTATCAAACAAACATCCTCTGTCGATTAAAAAAAAATCACGCGAATCTGTCCAGTAATCCCGGAGAAATCGGTGGACATACATAGAAAAAAAAAAAAAAAAGATAAAGGCCGAATTGAGAACCTCCTCCTTTTTGGAAGTCGGTTAAAAATAAAAACTACATGGAATATAGTTAACGAAGAAACTGCTAAAAGTAAATCACGTGATGTTAACTTTGAAATTATTGTTAATGATGATAAAATAACTTCTGACGTGGAGGTAGCAAATACTTTCGAAAACATTTTTTCAGAACATTCCTGTTCAAATTCAAATTCAAAATTCAAAATTATTTATTTCACGTAGGCCAACCTGTGGCTCTTATGACAAGTCATAACTCTACCACCGGGTCTGCTGATTCTCTGAATTCCTCACCTACTGCAGCTCAGAGTTTATTGAGAGGCAACGTCAAAGAGTGCAATGTTTTATTTGAATTCAAATTTATCACTGCATCTGAGGTAATAAAACATTTTAAGATGTTGAAAATGAAAAAAACTGGTGAAATCTGGGGTATGTCTGTAAAAATTATATCTAAAATAATAAATGACATTGCTCCTTATTTAGCCGTAATTTTCAATGAATGTGTTGCTATGGGTATCTTTTCCTATTTGATGAAACATAGCAAACTCATCTCCCTGTTTAAATCAGGCAACAGAACTGACCTTAATAATTACAGACCGGTATTAATCCTACCAACACTTAGTAAGATATTTAGCAAACTCATCTCCCTGTTTAAATCAGGCAACAGAACTGACCTTAATAATTACAGACCCTGTATCAATCCTACCAACACTTAGTAAGATATTTGAAAAAATTATACTTGATCAACTAATGAAGCATTTTAATGTTAATAACTTACTACACCCTGAACAGTGCGGCTTCACGAAGGGTCGAAGCACAACTGATGCAGGTGCAAAGCTACTTGAACATATTTTTGATGCCTGGAAGCGTTCGCAGAATACTATTGGGGTTTTTGTGACTTATCCAAGGCATTTGATTGTGTTGATCACCAAACTCTTACTCAAACTTAGTCATTATGGCATCAGAAGCGTTGCACTTGATCTCATTGCCTCTTACCTTAGTGATCGAACTCAAAGTGTATGCGTAGGTGACGTGAAATCGCGGGGTTCGTCTGCTCTGTTGGGTGTCCCACAGGGTTCTATCCTGGGTCCTTTTCTATTTTTGGTATATATTGATGACTTACCATACCAAGTCCGCGATGCTTGCAATATTGTGTTGTTTGCAGATGATGAGAGAGATGTATATCTCTAATATTTAAAACCGACAGAAACAAAGTAAATTTTGACGATGTAAACAGTACCTTATCTCAGATATCGCGTAACGCGTTGGTTTACTGTTAATAATTTGCTCTTGAACGCTAAAAAAACTAAGTGTTTAGAATTTATTGTACCAAATGTAAAGAAAATTGATATAACAATAAAAATAAACGGGGAAAACCTTATAATTGAGAACTCCACAGTTTTTCTGGGGGTGACCTTGGAGTAAGCTTCAGTGGGACGCTCACATAGTAACATTAGCAGGTAAACTCAGCTGAGCTGCCTATGCTGTCAGAAAAATCAGACAGTTTACCGATGTAGAAACGGCTAGGCTTGTCTACTTCGCCTACTTCCATAGTGTAATGTCCTATGGAATCTTATTGTGGGGCGGAGCAGCTAATATTGAAACTATTTTTATATTGCAGAAAAGAGCCATTCGATCTATCTGTAAACTTTTCGGTTC
This sequence comes from Oeneis ivallda, assembly GCA_029955525.1. Lineage (NCBI taxonomy): Eukaryota > Metazoa > Arthropoda > Insecta > Lepidoptera > Nymphalidae > Oeneis > Oeneis ivallda. Next base: position 15,138,021 of record JARPMR010000006.1, on the reverse strand, counting down.
GCGCGTATCTCTTCGTGAAAAGTTTAAAGAGATTGGTATACTTACGGTAGTTTCACAGTAGGTACATTTATAATAATATAGCCTTTGTGAGACAAAATATTCATCTGCATAAACAAAGAGGCGATACACACAATCGACTTATTAGAAATCGTCATAAACTAGAAATACCATCATGTCACCTGCGAAAAGTGCAAAAATCCTTTGTGGAGTTGAGCGTACGCTTATATAATATTATGATTCCGAAGGAATTGCTAGATTTGCCACTGCACAAAGGGAAATGCCCACTGTCCATACAACTTTGGGCCCATCGGGACATGCAAAGATATAATAATGCATTATTTATTTAGGCTTTTTAGTGTATCTTTAATAATAAAATCTGGTTCAGGTGGCCGCCAGACTAAAAATATGAGGAATATATATACGCTTATATAATATGATTCCGAAGGAATTGCTAGATTTGCCTCTGCACAAATTTAAACAATGCGTAAAAACTCACTTACTGACTGCAGTTATTACAAAGTTAATGACTTTCTTAATGACAAAGTTGCATGGGATCTTAAATGAGCGTTTGAATAATAATTTATCTACTCCAACATCGAAAAGTTCCAATTTCGAATTTGACACCTGAATCGAAATGAACCCTCTTTCGGTTTTGCTTCTCATTTCGATGCAGCTCGTTGTATGGGAGCTGAATCGAAATGGTTATCTTCTTAAAATAGGATACCTAAAGCTAAGGCTCTGAGTTCTGGCACTTTTGTACCGTTCATATGACAGAGGCGCCACAGGCGGCTGGTGGCGGCTTACGGAGTTACTTTTTGTTGACAGAGGCGCCACAGGCGGCTGGTGGCGGCTTACGGAGTTACTTTTTGTTACTTTATTGAGCCTACGGCGTATTTTGTTAATGATTTTATTTTCCTTGTCGTAGATAAAATCTTGTATGCAACTGAACGTAATTAGTCATTTTAATTCTCGTACTATCCTATTTTGATACTCGGCAAGCCTCGTATCAAAAAACAGCACTCGAATTAAAATGACCCTCATTACGATGCAGTTGCATAAATAGCTAATTCAATTCGATGCCTTAGCATGGGTAGCCTAAGTATGTCACGCTCTCTTCAAACATTTCTGTGGTGGTGTCGTGTGGTGCGGGTTGTTGCGTTCCCTCAAATATGGTCGGGCGAAGCAACGGCTGGATCATGTGTCATGCTCGTGAACGGATGCCACCGACGGGAATGGGGCTACTTTCTAACTGCCCGTCTTAACATGAATTGAATTGTAGTACCTACGCCTTTTTGGAACTTACCCTCATTGTAGGAATATTATATTCTATTCTAACAAAGTTGCATGGGTTAAATCGGCTTGGCATCCGGCTGCCCACAAGATAGTATAAAAAACTTATTGTAATGTATGTAGCTATACATAATAATATTGTAAAATTATTATTTTTAAAAGAGCAACTGCTGAGTTTCTTGCCAGCTCTTCTCAGCCGAATCGGCTTTCCGAACCGGTGGTAGAGTCATGACGTGTCATAAGCCACAGGTTGGCCTACGTGAAATAAATAATTTTGAATTTTTTTTATAAGGATTTCTTGTCTTACTACGGAACCCTAAAAACGGCTTCAATTTTTTTTGTATGTTCGCTCTAATACAGGGGTGGTTTAAAAAAAAATAGGTAATACCTAAAGGAACAGCTAAAAAATCGAAAAAATTTAAATTGGTAATTTTGTAAGTATAAAATATTTTCCTTCGCATTCACTTCTATGAGAGCCCCCCTGAAATAAAGATTTTTATAATTTTTTTATGCAATATTCGGCTGAAGGCCATCGTTTACATATCATATCTTGAAGTAATTACGTTCAGTAATTCAAAAGTTATAAGGCTCTGACAGACGGACGGACGGACGGACGGACGGACAAGTGCAAATTCGCTCTAGTAGACTCAGAGACCTCGCTTCGCTCGATCAATAATAAATAAGTATTGTATAAAAATTACAAGACAATGAAGTCTTCATTAATAATAACTAGCTGATGCCCGCGACTTCGTCCGCATGGATTTAGTTTTTAAAAATCCCGCGGGAACTCTTTCATTATCCGAGATAAAAAGTAGCTCTCCCGGTCTGAGGAACCACTACTATACCCATACCACTACTATATCCATTACTATACCCATACCACTATTATATCCATTACTATACCCATGCAAAAAATCGCATCAATGCGCTGTTCTGTTGCGACGTGATTGAAGGACAAACCAACAAACAAACACACTTTCGCATTTATAATATCAGTAATGCTTTATTATAACACTTTTTATAACTGTCAAATTTTTTACCATACTTAACCAAAGACAAAATTACGTTTAGCTGTCATTTACGTTTTGTTATTCCACTGTCATTTGCGTTTTGTTATTCCATGTCCGATGCGTTTTTCTTATACCACGTTTTATAGTGGCATGACGGAAACACGGTCGAACGGGATAAAAAGTATCCTATGTCCGTCTCCTGGTTCTAAGCTACCTCTCCACCAATTTTCAGCCAAATCGGTTCATCCGTTCTTGAGTTATAAATAGTGTAACTAACACCACTTTCTTTTATATATATAAGATATAGCATAGTTAAGGTAGGTAGGTAGGTACATTTTTATTTATTTTTGATAAAGTACAATTTTAAGTAATTTTATCAAATAAATCAATCGGAATAATCAACATTCCAAAGTTATGACTACATTTTTTGTCGATCGTCCCAACAAAAAGCGAATTCACCTGCTCGTGCATTTATAATCTATTGGAAAAGACTACCCTACAAAATGTAAGCAGGTTACGTTGAGAGATGCGTTCCAATTGTAATAACATCAATTGATTTAACGCTATTTTAGTGGGAGGAACTAAACGGGGTCACCGACCGACAATTATGTCCTCCTAAAGAATTCTCTACCATAACCGGCATTAATAATGGTGCCGCGGACTCATACAATATTCAAATACTATGTTGGTAAATACTAAATAGGTAGATTGTATTATTTTTATGACTTATTATTGTTTATTATAGTGATTTATAACTCGTAATACCTACATGAATAATGAACAATGACTAATAATACATACTCTCGTATATTGTATAGTTTATCACAAGAGTAGATCAAAAACCACCGAACTCAAAAACAGAAAGAGTACCAACCTCATTTTATATTTTTAAAAGCTTTTATTTAACTTGCTATGTATGTATTTTATTTATATGTATGTTTAGGTCAAATCTTGCAAGATGAATTAGAACCACTTCCCGGTTTCCGATTGAGCTGAAATGTATGTGTATGTAAAATGGATGACAATGCAATATTATTGTAACATGGAGCTGATCCGATGATGGATCTGGAAGACGGCTATCGGAACTCTGTAATAAAACGACGCGACGTAGCCCCATCAAGTATGGGCTCGTTTGGATCGTAATGACAAGTAGTCTGGTCCTAAATGATATTCAGGGTATGTTGATGGAGCCAGTTACTAAAAGCTTGTTTTTTAAAAATGAAATTTATATTTTACACTAATTGTTGATTTAGCGAACTGCGGAAATCATTATTAATACAGTCAATTCTAAAATAAGTTAGCCATAAAGAAGAGAAGATATATACTTTCATCCAATGATAAAATATCATGGAATTCATGAATTTGAATGGCACGCAGTACCAAGGTAGGTATAACTCTATATACCTCTATATACTAGTGGTTCGCCCCGAACTGAGACCTCGCAGTAACGGTATCCCATGATTATTCATTCAATCGATACATGACGACCAAAACTGACATTATTATTATTATTATGCCTGTTTTCACCCAACATACCTAAATCATTTCCTATGTAGGAGTCTCTTTACGTAGGTAGCTCCAAAACACAATCCTAAGTCCTAACATCCGTCCCAATGTCCTTTTAGGTGTCCCGTACAGGATCGTGATAAAGAAGTTGACAGTAATCATCACATAACTTATCATAGGTAGCCCGTAAAGGTTAGGGAACGTCAGTGAAAACATTGAATTATTATGTAGGTACTAACGAGTGAAAACGGGTTAGGGGCATCTGTACAAATCGTCATCTATCGACGCGAATAGAAAATATACAAAATGATATTTAACTAAAGAATAATTTTAATTGAATAATATGTTATATTCGGTGAAGGAAACATCGTGAGGAAACCTGCACACCTGAGAGTTCTCCATAATGTTCTTGAAGTTGTGTGAAGTCCGCCAATTCGCATTGGGCCAGCGTGGTGGACTATGGCCTATAACCCTTCTCTGAGAGGAGACCTGCGCTCAGTAGTGAGCCGTTGATGGGTTGCTAATGATGATGATGAATGATGAATATGTTATTATATTATGTACCTAAATAATAATGGTCGACGCAAAACTGTTTTTGGGATAAATCGTAGTCGTAACTCCTAGTTCAATGGAATAGTTAATGACTGCGCCATCTATTAGCATTATTGTGAAGCTATGTGAAATTTACTGATGCTCATTAAAAATTAAATAATCTCGTTTCTTTATAATATTCATATAATTTTAGTATTTGTTGTTCAAGTACAGGATACAAGTGAAGTAAGAAAATAAGTACAACTTGAAAATATATAGAAAATTTTCCCAGAGAGCGTCTTCAAGCGAGCGTATTAAATCGCCACTTTGGAAGCCCCCCATTTCGTCAATTTTAGGAAAAAAATTAAAAAAAAAATACGGTTGTACTCTGTTCCAAATTGTCTTTAAAATGATACACAGAAAACCTATGAATCGCAAATAAAAAAAAATTTCTTCGCATTCACTTCTATGAGAGCCCCCCTGAAATAAAGATTTTTATAACTTTTTAAGCCATTTTCGGCTGGAGGCCATCGGTTTACATATTTTATCTAAATTTGAAGTAATTACGTTCAGTAATTCAAAAGTTATAAGGCTCTGACAGACGGACGGACGGACGGACGGACGGACGGACGGACAAGTGCAAATCGCTCTAGTAAACTCAGAGACCTCGCTTCGCTCGGTCAACTACCTTGTAGGTGGGATTCAAATCCCAACTGTGATCTTCATTTCATTCCATTAGAGTGATGTATCTATAGGAAGATAATAATAATATTCTTTATTTATAAAACTCAGTACAGCACAATGCTATGGAATCCTGTGTATTTTATTTATATTCATGAATTTCAGAGCCCTGAATGTAAATTTTTAAGTTAGCGTTAACTAGTAACTACGGTAACGTAACGTAGTTTCGTAACGATAACGTGGAAATGTCAAATCTTGGACTTTTCCTAAGGTCGACTTTTATAGTTAACGTTAGCTGCAAAAATCGACCATTCTATCTATTTTATTAAGATTTTATTCTATCTATCCATTCTATTCTAAAGTTAACATTAACTGGAAAGTTACACCCTTATAGAGCCTATGTGTTTATTTTCACTAATATTATAAAGGCGGAAGTTTGTGTGTATGTTTGTTACTCTTTCACGCAAAAACTACTGGACGGATTTGGCTGAAATTTGGAATGGAGATAGTCGAGAGATACTAACTACATTTTTCCCGGAAAATTCAAGGGTTCCCGCGGTAATAAAAAACATTAATCGTCGCGGACGTCAGCTAGTGAGATAGGTATTATAATAATATAATAATTATTACCTACTTAGTTAAATATTGTATAAGGTACATCATATTATTTTTAGCTTACGAATATTTAAAAAGGGTATTGTGAGGGACGTGTGACCTAGTCGCAACAGTGGATTTCAATCAGCTATTGCACTGGCTAAGTTACGTTGAACCAAGTCATTAATCGATGGGTGACCGACTTTGGAGGTCTGAGTTAGACCTTTTCGTATCATCTATGCCTTGAAAAGCACAATTCCGTACATCTTCAACCAGTCAATGAGTCGAAATCCCTTTAATTCTCAGTTGTGTCATATGAATAGAATAGAATAATTATTTTTGGAACGTAGTTCCTTATCGCGCGGTACGGAAGGGGGCTAGACGGAAAAAATTAAGGAAACCGACCCTCGACACATTTTTGAAACCGACACTTTTTTGTTGAATGTGAATTTTGCATTGTGTTCGGTATATTCGCCTTAGCACAAGGCGTCTGCATGGCCTAGTGGTTAGAGCAGACGCCTATAAGTTCAACGTCGATGGTTCGAATCCCAGCTCGACAGACTGAATTTTCTTTTTTCAATTTTATTTTAAACTAGCTGATGCCCGCGACTTCGTCTGCGTGGATTTAGTTCATAACATCCCGCGGGAAATCTTTGTCACCCTCCAGGTTCTCAACTATACCTATCCAATAAATCACGTCAATCCGTAGCTTTGTAGCAGGAAACATTTGCTCGTCTTGCTCGCGGCATTGTTAATGATGATTCAAAGAGAAAACATATTACTGATGATATTATCAATTACGTTAAACTATAATTTTTATAATTGTTTTTATCATAATTTTCTACCATAATTAACCAAATACAAAATTACGTTTAGCTGTCATTTATCTACGTTTTGTTCTTCCACTGTCATTTTCGTTTTTTTATTCCATGTCAGATGCATTTTTGTTATACCAGGTTTTATATTGACTTGACGGAAACGCGGTCGAACGGGATAAAAAGTATCCTATGTCCGTCTCCTGGTTCTAAGCTACCTCTCCACCAATTTTCAGCCAAATCGGTTCATCCGTTCTTGAGTTATAAATAGTGTAACTAACACCACTTTCTTTTATATATATATATATATATATATATATATATATATATATATATATATATATATATATATATATATATATATAGATAATTTCTAAATGTGGAATTTTTCCCTAATTTTTTATTGTATAAATTGGATAACGCCATCTGTGAAAAAACAGTAACTCCACCAGAGTAACTCTTTGGTTTTGTAACAGTGCAATAGAAATAAACTAAAATAATTCATCGTAGTTAATCAATTTAATACTAGATGACACTACTAGTTTATTACAATTCCTTCACTAAAATTAATCGAAAGGAACTACGTTCAATCCGGGTGTCCCTCGACACCTCTCAAGTTTTTTTTATTCAAATAAACTTTTACAAGTGCTTTTGAATCGTCGGTGAGTCTACCACCACTGGTTCGGAATGCCCTTCCTGCCAAGAAGAACCAGCAAGAAACTCGGCGGTTGTTCTTTTCAAAACACGTTTACAATAGGTACTATGCTATGTATGCAGTGTTTCCACAATGAGGGAATTTCCAAAAAATGCAAATTTACAATTCAAAACGTGTTAAGACGGGCAGGCAGAAATTAGCCCCATTCCCGCCGGTGGAACCCGTTCACGAGCATGACGTTGACGCATGATCCAGCCGTCGCTTCGCTCAACCATATTTGAGGGAACGTAACAACCCGCGCGCATTAGTATCCCAAGAAAACCCCTGCCATTAGGTGGTTTAATGGAAAGGAGTCGCAACCCCCAGAATATGATGTCGAGAAAGAAAAACGATATCTTTATCTATCTATATTTATACTTATAATAAAACTGTTACTGGAGAATTTATGTACATTATGTAGGATATTTGTGAGGCACCATCTGTTATCGATTGGTCTGTGGACGGTCGTGTCATGTCGCAATGTTTGTAGTCTATGGTGGCATTTATCGGTGATACTAATCTCGGTGTCTATGTTATGTGGATCTATGGTGGCATTCAGATTATTCTAGTGTTCTTGGTCTGTGATTCGAGTGAGGTAGTCGAATAATATTAAGGTGATGGTATTATTTGGTAGGTTCGTTTAATTCGCAGGCGGCGTGCACTCGTGCAGCAGTTTTGTCATTATTTTGTTGGATTTAGAATTTGAGGAGTAGGATTAGTGATTTATGATAGTGTATAGTGATTATGCAATTGTTGTTGGAGTGTTACTGGTTACCATGGAGATTGCATAATAATGGCTAGGTTCGCTGTCATAGTAGCTTTTGGTGCAGTGTGCTTTTGCCGTGGCTGCGATAGATTTGGTATCTGGAGCGATTGATTGCGTAATTGGTGATGATGCGGAAGGATTGGTGATCGTTGTTGAAGGAGTATTACTGGGTTATTTGGTGAGTTTGTTGCAATGTTATTGATGTTACCGTGATAGTATTTCTTTGCCTTGTGATGGGCCATGAGCGAGCTAGAAAGGAGATTTGCTAGGCTGTTCTTGGTGGAGACGGCGCGGTTGTAGGCGTGGTTTTTGGAGCCCGCACCTAGGCTAGCATAGTTAGCCTGGTTTGTCTAGTTAGACATGGAAATATTGGTTTCCATACTTGTTACGTAACGATTACCTCCGGGATGGAGGGTGAAAATTTTTGTCTATATTAGTCCATAACTCTGACAAAGGTGTTGTCCAAAATTGGTTTTTTAAATTTGAATTTAATGAACTAGGATGATTTTAATGTAGTTGGATAGAGATCTAAAAACGCTTCTATCAAAATAATTTACAGATTTTTTTTAAAACCTCCGAAAATAAGAAAAATATTTTTTGTTTTGACTCCATATTCCTAGTTCCATGTTTGACTCATTTATAGACCTTTGCTTGTGATTACACACCGGTTTAAAAAAAACTTGAAAATATAATTTGTCTATGTAAGTTGTCAATGTCAGGTGATTGACAGGAATTGCAGGAATTTAATTTTCGACAATTTTCGTAGAATGTCAATTATTTTAGGTAAAGCCCGTAGTCGTAATTCCTAGTTCCATGGTAAAGCCAAAAAAGACAAGATTACGTATTTCCTAGTGCCATGGTTCAAAATGACATTTAGGTGACAGTAACAGGTGCCAGATTTCATAGATCAATAGATTAGAAAAAGTTTTTAGTGTTGCCATCCATCAAAAAATATTTTTTACAAACGATATTTTTCAAAATTAATTAAAAAAAAACGAGGATACTAAAATTATTATTTTTATGGCGTTTAATTTTATTTATTCTTCTCTTTCACGTGATGGCAGTTTGGTTTAAGTTCATGGACACTCGGAATAAAAAACCACCCTTCATACTGAACTGGGACATGTCTTCTACACCGATTTTAATAATTATTTTTGGAACGTAAGTTCCTTATCGCGCGGTGCGGAAGGGGGCTAGACGGAAAAAATTAAGGAACCGACACTCGACACTTTTTTGAAACCGACACTTTTTTGTTGAATGTGAATTTTGCATTGTCTTCGGTATTTTCGCGGTACAATATTGGGTCTCCATAGCCTAGTGGCTTCGGCAGTCGCTTAACAGTTAAAAGTCGATGGTTCGAATCCCAGCTCGACAGACTGAATTTTCTATTTTCTCATAATTATATTTTGCCCAATTTTGGTGAGAATCTGATAAATAATATGGGAGATAGAGGACGGAACTCCTTATGGATAGCAGCAAATCACTCGCATAAGAGTTGAAGGTCTTATTAAATGCATATCGTAAATATTTATGAGGGTCTTGACCATTTGAGTGAATATCAAAAAAATTGTACATCATACATAAGAAACACAATGGAATATTTGAATTTTTGTAACACAGAGGAATATGTGTCACACAAAAGAATATAAAGGTGCGTTTATACAAATTGACATGTAACGCAAAACTGAAGATTCTTTAAATTATTCTGCAATAATTTCACATCTTTAATAGTAGTAATTATGGTAGGTAAGTAGGTACTTAGGTATTTTAGAAAATAAACAACTGCGAAATGGTTACAATTTTTTTTTTATTATATTAGGTACATATTGTTATAAGTCATTTTAAACTTAATAAAACACCTTAAGTGCAACGAATTTCAATTTAGGTTCTATTTAAAAATGCGTTTTTACTCATAAACACAAACAATCGCAAAATTAATTAAACGATAAAAACAAAAATATTAATGGCAGTACTTGTTACTTAGTCGAATAGACATGAAATATGCATTAAAAAAGTATTTGAAGAAATAATAATGAAAAACAAACAATTTTTTTTGAAACAAATTCTAAAAAGAAAACAAATCCCGTTATAATCCATAAATTAAATAAAATAAACAGAATCACATTCGTCGCAAAGCACGTATTCGTTTGACTTTAAATCTATTTTTTTACTATATTGATATTTGGAACTGTATCTTTATGATCTTTCTTTGGGAAAATAAATTTAAGCGAGGGCTTTCTAACAGTCTTTAAAAAATTTATAGTGTAAAACCTCGTATGATTTTTAATTTGCACACTCTCTATTAATCCAATATAATAAATCCACTTCTTTTTTTCAAAATACCTTACTAGAACACTCTCATTAGCTTTATATAACAGGTACAAATTATCACAGCTTTCTGTTTTTATTTTTTCTATTTTTTCCCGAAACTCTGCAAAATCATTGTCACTTTTCTGTTCTTCGACTCCATTACTTCTCTTGGTCCCTATGTCTCCCGTTTTTGTCTGTTGGTCAAGTCCGGTTAAGTCTGATAAAGCCAGGTTGTAATGGTATTTCATTTTGGTTTCTGTGTTTTTCTTTATTAAATCACTGTTACTCACCTGTTCATTGATTCCAATTATTTCCATCTTTTTCTGTTTTGTTTTATATATTTTCTCTCCTGTATTTTGTTTGTGTTCAATGTCATTAATTTTATTGTTTAATTTTTTAGCCGTTTCCTTTTGTCTTCTATCTTCTCTATTTTCTGTCCCCAGGTTAATGTATCTTAAATCTATATCATAATAACTTTTGCTCTCTTCAACTTTTGTTTCCAAATCATTTGTTTGCTTTTGTTTGATTCCCGACGTAGATGGAATAGGATCATCGTAAATATTTCTCACATTTTTCTTATTACAGTGGGTAGAAAATAAATCTGTATTTAAGTCGATTTTCTTTAAAGGACCGTAATTTTGTAAATTTGTAAATGCTTGATTTTCCAATGAAAATTTTATATCGGCTAATACCGTTACTTTTTTGTTTTCCTTTATTTTAGCTATTTCCGTAACTTTCTTGTCATCTGCCAGCGTTTTTAATACTTCAGTATCTCTGGCAATTTCTTCCACCAAAATTCTTGCTTCTTCATTGTCACTATTGTCACTCTCTAGCTGTTCAATTTCGTATATACTATTGTCTGATTCGGCATACGTTATGTCAACATCCGTGTCGGTATTACTATCTTCAGCTTGTAACTGCTTTTTTGAAGAATTCAAACGTCTTCTTTTAATAGTTTTTGTTTTTTTATTAGTCATTTTTCTTTTCTGATTTAAATTATGTTCAGTCAAATCAAAGCAATCACAAAAACCGAAATCGTCGCCGCAAAAGCAGCTTAATTTTCTATAGTTTATTATTTGAGTATTTGGCGTCGAAGAAACTTGATGGATAGACATTGTTTCCGGAACGGCAATCAGGTTGTTTGATATTGCATCTAACATTTTTATTGACATATCTATGTCTTCATCAGGCACTAGAAAATAGTTGATTTTCGATGCGTTATTCTTAACTAGGGTGTTATAGGCTGCCTTAGCATCTGGGATGTCACAGCCGTGTACGACATATCTGTCTAAATTTCTTTTCGTTGCTCCTCCAATACCGTCTGCGGCTCCTTTCCCGTGGGAAGCTTCAAAGAACGACCAAGTCGCTTTTTCAAAACCTAACTGAAAAATAGATGTATTCATCATATAAAATTTTTTTTTTTGGCGATATTGGCTGGTGGGCCCATCTGTAAAAAAGTGTATTGTCTTAACAGCTGGAAATTTATCTTTTACGAATTTCAAAACAGGTGCAAGATGAGCCCAAATAGCGCCAGGTGTATGATTGTTATTTTGCGATATCGAACAAAAAGACATAGTTTGTGATCCATCTTGGCTTCTGGCATAAATAACACCGGTGTGTAAAGATATCTGTCTCTTGGAAGCACCAAAGTGCATTGCCTGTACTTCTTCTGTGAACTTACAGATATAATTCTCATAAAAGTCACAGTGCACAACAATTTCGTTTTCAGTGAGTTTATTCTTACAATTAGTGTACATCTTAAACTGATGTATTATGTTGAAATGATGCTTTTTAAACAGCTGTAACTGAGTACAAAATGTTTGCAGAAGTGTTTGTAATGATCCCGTAGTTTCTTCCTTAAAGGTCCTTTTTGTAACTTTCTCTTCACTTTGTCGATTGACAGTACTTTTTGAATATTTGAATTGTTTTGTAACCCACTGATTCCATGACACTATATCTGTTAGATTCAATTGTGACAAATCAAATTCAACACTTTTGGAAGAGCAAGTATGACATTCATTGTACATGCATTTCTTATCATTTATATTACATGCTATTGTTGATACAAGCGCAGTTAGGTTATCCGTTTTTAATAAACGTAATTGCTTCAATTTTTTTACCATATAATTTAGATTCGCATGTTTAACGCATGCACAAGTATTTCTGTCTACTATTTTGGGGCTTAAGACATAAAACGGCTTGTAGCGATTAAATGTAGCATAGGATAGCTTTCCCCCTTCATTTTTATACTTCTTGTGTAAATTTTTTACAGTATCCAATAAGTATCGAACTTGTTTTCTTGTTTTGTGTAATGTTCTGTACTCGTTTTTTCCTGCTGTAGCACGGCTATTATCATCTCTTTCATAAAAGGCTGTGCTTTTCTTTTTCTGTTTCTTCTTTTTCTGTTCTTTCAAACGTTTTTTTTTAGAATTATTCAATTTTTGTCGCATCCTTAATCTTCCTTTTAGCCCTACGTATTCACTTAACTTTGATTTCATTTGGTATTTTGCTGTCATATCATTGTTCACTATTTTCTTTAGTATGTCTCGTTCGGAATTATTCGTTGCTTGAGAATAATGGTTTTGTAATGATTCTTTTATTATTAGATTTTCAAACAATATCTTCTTTACTACTGTCATGATTTTATAAAAATGACTGTGTTAAATGAATTTTTCAAGTGGCAATTCTTTCAGTGTGGCAACACTTGTTTTATGTCGGTAATTTGTTAGTTGTTGGCAAACATGGTTGCGTTGGCCAATCAGGAATAAGCACGCGTAGCCCCTACAAAATTACGGAAAATGGGGGGGAGAAAGCGAGGGCCGGATGGTCGACAGCGGAGGACAGGCAGTCAGTGATTTATCTTTGAATAGCTCGGTTAAAAATGGGCAAAGTATCAATATTTGTGACAACTTCAGAAGTGACAAGAACCGAATGGATGTAAGAAATGATTACTTTGTATGAAATGTTATACCTTCAAAATAGTTGTGAATAATTATTTTTCGAATAGCTAAGATTATAGTATTTTATATGGAATTAATGGTGTTAATTTAGTAATAAGTTGTTGAAAGTCTTTGTCCCTTACAATAATTTTAAGACTACAGTGATTCTATCATATCACTTGGAACATTTGGCCAAGGCTACTCTTTGGTACTGTTTTCCTGTGATATTGTTAGCATTGCGACACCCATCATTAATTTCGGGTAGGTCAATTTTCATATAGGATTATATCCCGTATGATCATGACGAAAAGCTATGTTGACATATCAGTTTGGATCATTTGGTCAAAGCGACTCTTTGATAATGTATCCTTGCTATATTCAACATTTGGAGAAATAGTCTTTCTTATGTTATGAGAACTCTATACATTTAGAAGATGTTAAAAAGTTGAAGGTATGACATCAATTATGAATCATTTATGTAGTACCCACATTATATAATTTTATTAATACAGTTGCGAACTCGATGAACAGTTTATGGACAGTGTGGGGTTGATAAGGATGGCGGGTGAATGTAAATCTGTGAGATTTAACAAAGTTTATTCTATATTGGACTAAGTGTGAATGAATGAATGAACGAAATTTTATTCACAAAAATGCAGGTACAACATGATTGTAAGTGTGTTCATATGTATCCAGGTTGCTATAATAGTGGGGTAATGTGGGTCCTTAATTTATTTATTTATTTTAAGTTTTAACCATGTGTGTTAATGCCATTAGTTTCAACTGACTTTAATCAAATTCAAGATTTGTAATTTTCGTCATGTTTTATTTGGAGGGTAAAATGAAATAATGAGTTGAGTGAAAATGATGGCAGCCAAAGTTTGACAGACATGTTTGATTCTAAGCCTTCTTACTTGAAAGGCATAGTTAGACTATGAGTTGAGTCAAAATGATAGTTTTAGTTTTAGACGGTAACTATGATGTTACCTACTGTATTAGACCATGTGTGTCTGTAGATGGTAACTATGTATGTTACCTACTGTATTGGACCAGTGCGTCTATAGGCGGTAAATAAGTATTTTACCTACTGTATTGGACCATGTGTGTCTGTTAATGGTAACTATGTATGTTACCTACTGTATTGGACCAGTGCGTCTATAGGCGGTAAATAAGTATTTTACCTACTGTATTGGACCATGTGTGTCTGTTGATGGTAACTATGTATGTTACCTACTGTATTGGACAAGTTCGTCCATAGACATTCGAACAGTGGCCAAGTGTGCCGTGGATTTCAAAGAAGTGATAAATTTTATTTGGCGGACTACGGGTGTCCTAAAGATAAGTGAGAGTGTCAAGTTATACATGAAATGAAATGAAATCGTTTATTTGCTAAATGTGAATAATAAAGCGATAGTAATATATTGTAATAATATTTTCTTTCATATTTTGCCATATTATGCATGGCGTGCAAATTCTCAGTTAAGTATCTGCATTCAATTGAAAAACAATAAAATATGTCATACATAATATTTTGATAGTTAAACTTTATGATTCATGAGTTTTATATCCACTTTTTTTCTCGGTTCACGATACTAGTGTGCATCCCAGGAAGATAAGTTCTATAATTTCAAACAGTACTGAAATATGTTCTCTAGTTGAGAAATTTAATTCTAAAAAGTTATATTTGGTCCACTTAATTTATCTTGGCACATTGTAGGTATTAACAATATTTCTGTAAAAAAAAAAGGAGACCTACTACTACTATAATAGTTTTTATATTATAGACCTTTATTTCAATATTTTTATATTTTTATAATATTTAAGGAAATATTGGTAAATTTAAGTATCGTGTACGTGATGCAAACTATGCCACACGTTTTCCGCCATGATTTCATTATCTTCCTAAGATTCAATTCTTAATTTGGATCTACCCGCCTAGTAGAATAAAATCAGAACCAAGCCGAAATCGAGAATGATTATCATTATTGGGCATGAGTGAATCTCTTTTGAAGGGTTCTGCTGTTTTTTTTGACCAACTTCTTTTAGTATATATTTTTCCACACTTTAAAATTACCTTAATTTTCCTAAATACCATAATTAGCCTGGAAAAAAATTGAATAAACCTAATTGGGATAAATAATAGTGGTTTAGAGGTGGGCCAAGTGTAACAGTGAATTTTATTAGCAACCATTTAAATGATACGAAGGTAAGAAAGCCTGTGACACGATTTAGGGCAAAATGCCCAATGATACGAATTAGAGTAGACTACTCAGATTAGCAAGATTGTCCTTTGATGATAAACAGCTTAAGATCACATGTATGATTGTAAATATTTGTCAATATAATAATTATTCTTAATTGGCCGCGAGGGCAAGAAGGGTTTAAACTTTAATCATAATATGAAAAGGCAAGACTGTCAAAAATCAGATGAAATTAAGAATACTTTCATTATTAGGTGGTCGTGTAGCTTTTTGGTCAGCATTTACGGGTAGGATACGCGATTGGTTGACCGCGTGCATTTTATGTTGCGTTGTTTTGTAGGACTTACCAATATTTTTAAAATAAATATATTAATATGAAGTTATTATTGAACGAAATAAATATACCTTCGGGTCGTTTAAGTTGGTAAATATATATAAAAAAACAAAGTTTGAAGAATCACGTCTGTCATATACTTTGCTTTATAATAATGCATTTGTATGGATAGTCGCGTAAGTAGGGTTCAAAAAAAAGAAAACAGACAAAAAGAGGGTTATTATTAAATTCTTTGCAATCGGGAATTCGACAGTTTATAATAGGTATACGTACAAGATAAGTCATCTAAGTAAGATCAGTATGTTGAAGATAATTTTTTGATGAATCTTTATTTAATTACTCACATTTTAGAAAATTTTATTGCGTACCTACCTGATTACAGAGTATGGTAGGTACATGCAATATTTTATTCATAAGAACTTGACTTGATGAACTGAGGAACGGGAAATCGCAATTAATACGTGTTTGCGAGTGTTTTAAATAATAATACATATTATTATTATTTTGTATATAGCTTCAGTAGCAATATAAATTATATTAGTAACATATAGTGCTTATGAGAATTACCTAGTATTATCATTATGAATATTTGAAGTTGTTGAAAATGAACTTTTCTTTGATAAAGAATATTATAATAAATATATTCTAATGAACTGTTACTTTGTGAGTTGATGAAACATTTGTGTTTTGAGGTTATTCATTACGCGTACGACAGGCGGGGTATATTGACGAGGTTTTGATCATGAATTATTGATTATTTATAATTCTTGTAAATCAAATTGGTGATCGATTTACCAATTTATTGCGATGAAAATTACGGTTATTATTAGGGAAAATAAATAAACAGTTGTATACTTACGTATAATGACAGATAGAAACTGAAGAAACATACGAGTAGGTTAAAATACACTTAAACTGGAGCAAAATATTGTGCTAATACTTGGAATTATATGTAATGTTGTTTTGTCGTATTCTTGAAATTATCTTGTTTTGATTTAGATCTACTCGTATTTAACTGTGCTAATGGCATAAAAAAAATACTTTATTAGTGGCATTCTTAAACCTTTCTTAGAGAAAGTTAATGTGTGTGTTTATGAACTATTTAATGTAAGTGCCCACAAGTTGACGCATATATAAACATTTTCCAGCATTGGTTCTACAAAGTTAGGCAGCAAGCAGATTGAACGTCAACTTGCGCCTGTAGTAGAAATTTAAACGATAACATTTTAAAAATAAACTTCATGGAAGTTTTGAACGATGATAATCATTAATTTTGTAAGTAATTTGAATTTGAATTGAATTTAAATTGGATTTGGATTGAATTCGAATTGGATTTGAATTGAATTTGAATATGTTTGTTATTTTCATTATTTATGTACAAGAAAAAAAATCTCTTAAAATCTATTATCAGATGAATTGGACAAAGGTAAAGCTTGTCTCTATGTGAATATTTCTTTCAGCATGCTCAAAAGTGAGAAGTGAAATTAAAAAGTGGTGCATGGGTATAAAATGTACATCCATATATAATTATATACTATAATAATATACTAAGTAGCAAAAAGCTGAGCTTTGTGAGGGCTCGCGTAGTTTTTCTAACGAGTTAAGTCCCGTTGTAGCGATGTTGACTCTTTGGTTTTCATGGATTGATTTTGATTTTTGGATTGATTCTTTTGGATGAAGTTAATTTTTTTTTAATTAAATTATCTAATAAACCATAAATACGCAAAAATACATAAATATTTTTATAAACATTTTTATTAAAATATATAAAAATTATAATTCTATACAGAACAGTAAGAAAGATGGTGCTACTTCACTCTAGGTTTGAAAGTGTGTATTGACTGTCTTTAATGTGCTTGGGTAGTGAGTTTCATAGGCAATAAATAATGTGGTGAACGAAAGATTTTTCTGAACATTTCCAATCTGATTTATTAGTTGGTATGGTAAAAAGAGTTTCGTTGACAACAAGCATAAAATTATAGAAATGAAGGAATGGTGATTTTGAGAGGTCGTCGTACATTACAATTCGATAGGGACGGATATAGTTAGATTTTCTAGGTATTTTTAAAGGATCTAGCAATCAAGTTCATTGTTGACTAGTAGCTAGAGATTTTGAGATCACCTGCGAATGAAAAAAATATATATATTGCGACTGCTTGAAACAGAGATGAACGTTATTAGTAATGTTAGGGATGGATTCTCAGAATTCGAACCGTTTACCATTAATGAACAAATTAATTGTTTTGATTGACGATTATTTAGTTATTTTAATACAAATTAGTGAT
Organism: Oeneis ivallda; assembly: GCA_029955525.1. Classification (NCBI taxonomy): domain Eukaryota; kingdom Metazoa; phylum Arthropoda; class Insecta; order Lepidoptera; family Nymphalidae; genus Oeneis; species Oeneis ivallda. Next base: position 15,120,065 of record JARPMR010000006.1, on the reverse strand, counting down.
TGTTCATTTTAGATTTATATATTATTTATTCTTGTTGACTATATTTTTTGGATGAATAATAAATTTTATATTATTGAAATTACTATTTAGATGATTGAATGTTTTTTTTACAAAATATATGATAATGAATGTTTTATAAATAAGCGATTTCAAGATAAAAACATTGCTTATAGAAATGAATAATATAATTAATTATTATTTGATAGAAGTTCTGGGTTATAGTCAGTAGATCTGTCAGATAAAACATTTTTTGAAAAGACAAATTATAGCGTGATATTTTTTATAAATTCGTAGTCTGCAATACTAGATAATACAGAACTGATGGCACCGCATTCACGAATGTGGTGGTGGGATAAACTACTTGTTTAGGATAAATAAGAGATAATTTGATATTATTGGAATTTGCTTAAAGTAGACCAAACCAAGGCGAAGTAAGTTTGCTTTCGAAGTGAGTTAGTCACTTAATTGATTTCCGATTTCAAGATGGTATTTAAGTGAATAGTCAATATACAATATTCAGTAACATGATTTAAAAGAAATAGCGTAAAAGTAAAAAAAAAAAATGACAATTAGTAAATATTTGTTGCGGTATTTTTACCGGTTCTTCCCGCTAGGTTGCGGTACAGAACTTTGAATTTAAAACTTAAAAATTTAAGTACTTAATATTATTGTCTAATTGACTAGCAGAGATTATGAATGCAGAGTTTAGTTTGTAATTGACAGATAGTTAAAATAAATTGTTAACTTTAACTAAAAATTATGTTGAGGTTAATAGAACGAATGAAGATTTGAATGAAATGAAAAGGTTTAGGGTTGAATTTGTGAATAAATTAAAATGGAATTTTTATTTTTGAGATATTTAGTCTGAAGATTGGATTTTGAGTGAGATAATGACATTTTTATAATAAAATGATAAGGATTGAATGAGTTAGGTTAACCTCGCTCCTAAAATATCTTAGAGACTGTGCTATAGTGCTGTGTGATAGTTCCTAGATAAGTCTAATCCTCTCGTTAGAGTATTATGTTCTATGGGTCTAAAGTTTCTATAACTATAAGTGTAGTGTGTAATATGAAATTGGTATTAATTGGTTAGTGCTAGAGTAATTCGTCAATATTAAAATAATGATCAAGCTTAGTAAAGATAATGAGTTTCGAATCTGATTCACAATAAAATAAGTCCAGTGAGAATTACGACCGAATGTCATGATCAAAAATTAGGTTAAGTTGATACATATACAAAAGGATAATCAATTTAGTTGAAATGTAGTGTGGGTATATTAACAAAAAAAAATATGGATATTATTTTATGTTGTTATTCTAATGCATGTTGATAATACAGTGTTGAAGTGCAACATTCCAGCAAAACGGTTTATATTGTGTGTATGATATAGATATATAGATATATCTATATCTATGTATGTAAGGTATGCGGTTACCAGATTTTTAGTAGGGTACGTGCGCCGGAGGCTGCACGATATCGGATGGCCGAATGTCATGATTTTATAAAAATGACTGTGTTAAATGAATTTTTCAAGTGGCAATTCTTTCAGTGTGGCAACACTTGTTTTATGTCGGTAATTTGTTAGTTGTTGGCAAACATGGTTGCGTTGGCCAATCAGGAATAAGCACGCGTAGCCCCTACAAAATTACGTAAAGAGTGGGAAAAATGGGGGGGAGAAAGCGAGGGCCGGATGGTCGACAGCGGAGGACAGGCAGTCAGTGATTTATCTTTGAATAGCTCGGTTAAAAATGGGCAAAGTATCAATATTTGTGACACTACGTTCTTCTCCGGGGTCGAAATGTTGGGAACGGTTTCCTTCATAATTTTTTCTGTTTTAGAATAAGGACTATCCTCGTTCTCTATAATCACTTCGCTAGATTTTATCTGTTCTTGTTCCCTGCTATTCAACATTATTATTTTGTTGGTCAGCTGATCTATTTTTTTTCTTATATCTGCCATTTTTCTTGCTTAGCATCTTTGTTTTTTTGACTAATAGAGCCACATTAGATTTTAAATTTAAATTTTCCTTTTTTAATTCATACATGCGCTGTTTACATTTTTCTGTCTTATGTTCTGACATTTTATTATCAATTTTCTCATCTTTACTTTTTTGTTTTTCTCTTCTCCACTTTTCTCGCTGTAAATTCTGCTGGACATCGCTCAGTTTGCTTATTTTTTTATATTTCTTCTTTGTTCTTTCTAAATTTTCTCTTTTTTGCTGCAACAGTTTCTCAGGATTATTCTGGCTCAACTTTTGCCGATATCGTCGTTGTCTTTCCGCTCCAGTCAAAGGAGTCATTGTATACCATTATCTGAAAGCACAAATTAACTTTAGTTCTACCACGTAAATACAGATAAATAATTTTGTAATTTTTTCACCTAAATTAAATAATTGTTATCTTCAGGCAACGATTAAGGAATTATCATGGATATGTGAAACTTGCTTATGTATGTAATGGCATAGTAGCGCCCTTAAGAGCTAGTTAAATGGAATTCCCTTATTTTCCAACTTTTTCCCCATGAGATGCATAATATGTTGTTGATCTATATTTATTCTCACAATTCAAGCTATATATATCAAAAGAAAAAAAAAACAGAATAGTCTAAGGGGCCGTTCATAAAATACGTTCGCATACAAGGGGGAGGGAGGGGTCTTGCTGAGTGTGACAAGATGTGACAAGGGGGGACGGGGGGTCTACGGCAACGTGACGTTCGCCGTTCATTATTTTTCGACATGAGCGCTCTAGCTCTGTCGCGCGGTTCTAGCAGCGTTGCGATCCGTCACTACTGGTTTCTTTGTTTTTCCAAAACTTGAGAGAGTAACGTTTCCACGTACCCTGCGCTCTCGATTCTTTAACAAATGAAAATACTGTTTCTCATGTATTTATTATTATATAAATCCTTCATTCGCCATTTAAAATTTAATTTTAAATGGCCATTTAAATTTCTAAATAAATATTTTTCATTCTCAAAATTTATGTACTATCATTTGAAATTTATCATACTAAGGAAGGGGGGGGGGGGGGTCTTAGTTCTTGTGACGGAATATTTCTAGGGGGGTCACAGAAAGTGTGACACAGCGTGACAATAGGGGGGGGAGGGGTCAAAAAAAGCTGATTTTAGCGTGACGTATTTTATGAACGGCCCCTAAATTTATACAAAAACTACAAATAAAATGGACGTTAACTTTATTCAGAAACTGAAAATTTATCGGGAACCTTCCATTATTTCTTTCCAGAAACATTATTTTTTACTGTATTTATTACGAACATTTTAAAACTAAAAAAAGCCAATGTGTGTGCACCCTATATTTTTGTGTGACGTCACCCAATGTCTCACAATGGAAGCAAAATATAGCCTCATCGAAACAACAAATCATGCGTCCAAACAAAGTAATAAAGATTTGTTAAATACTAATTGTCTATTGCACGATTGCTTAATACAAATAGTATCTTAAGATAATATGTCTGCAATAAAATCATTAAACTTACCTGAAGTTTTGCGTCACACAAGTTTATATTTATAAAGTGATAAAATAGTAATAGCAGGTCTCAACTCTAAATAAATCAAAAATAAGATGGCTGTCGTTTTGTTTTGTAAGGTTGGTATTTGAATCGAATGTTGCCAAATCTAAAAAAAATACGTATGCGTTCAAATTATTGACAAAGGACACACAATTTCGTCACACAAGGGTTGTCTCACAACGGAACGAAATATGGAGACATAATTTTTACTTCAGTTTTATGATTTACTAGCTGACACGGCGAACTTCGTACCGCCAACTTTTTTTTTTCTTTTTTTTTATTAAGTATTAAAACCTTCCGTGGACCTTAAGGAACATACAAAAAAATAAATTAACCGAATTGGTCCATCCGTTCTTGAGTTATGCGCTTACCAACATTCATTTTTATTTATATAGATTATAACGTTTCTAAAGAAATGAAATGGTTTATAATGCACAGTGATTATTTTTCAGTTATCTACACTAATATTATAAAGAGGAAAGATTTGTATTTTTGTATTTTTGTATGTAACGAATAAACTCAAAAAGTACTGGACCGATTTTAATAATTTTTTTTTCATTAGAAAGCTACATTATCACTGAGTAACATAGGCTATATTTAGTACTAGATTACTGTAGAAATCTTTAGAAATTCCTATTAAAACCAACCGAAGGTGTAAAAAAATTAGCCATAAAATGTCTTTCATCGCATACGCTGCGAAGAGTATTAATGATAGGACAAAAAAATGTTCGACAATTTATAGAATGTATCAATATCTACAAAAAATTTCGCGAGACCATGTGTCTAACTATTGTAGTTACGTCTCTATAACTACTTTTTTACATTTAACAAATTGATAGAAATGCCGATCAAAATCAGACCGTGTTATCCATACCATTTATAAATTTTTATCCAAATAAATAATTTAATATTCAAGATTGTCTCAATACCTGATGAATACTTTTTGAATTATTGAAATCGGACATTCCATTCAAAAGATATCATGAAATTAAAATAAAAAGTAAAATTAAAAATTTTAAAAACCCCCGACACAGAAAATAGACTCTAAAAACTAACAAATAATATTTTATACCTATATATAATTATTATCGTCACATATATTATGTAAGTTCAAATATTTTTATTTTCCAAGCGTCGTCGTCGCGTCGGGGGACCGCTAAAGTTTATAAAGTATTTTTCCAACAGTTAATTAATTATTACGAATTACATTTAGGTACGAGCGATCTTAAGTTTCATGCATAATATTGTCTACGCTCTACGTAATGCCGCGCGCGAGTCGCGACACGTGAGGGCAGACGACGGTGACGGTTGTGTCGATTTTGCGAATTTTTCGGAGTAAATTCTTTTGTTGCAATCTGCGACTACACCTGTTTTTCTCACTTAGCGGTCCCCCACGTGACGACCACGCTTGGAAAATAAAAATATTTGAACTTACATAATATATGTGACGATAATAATTATATATAGGTATAAAATATTATTTGTTAGTTTTTAGAGTCTATTTTCTGTGTCGGGGGTTTTTAAAATTTTTAATTTTACTTTTATTTAGTCCTTTTTAAAGTAGGTATAAATATTAGGAAGGTATTTATAGTGATTAGTTAGCGCAGTGGTAATTGAGCCTAATTGATCCCTTTTAATTACCCACCTTCGAAATCTAAACCTTACTCTAACATGTCATATTTAAAGTCATGGTTACCTTACCATATACTTTCAATATCATTGAAGTAACACGGTACCAAATTTCGAATCGATAGGACATATGGAAGGTGGTCAGATTCCCTCATCAACTATTAAAGAGCTGATGATCTTCAAACAGCTGATCAGGTCATGGTTACCTTACCATATACTTTCAATATCATTGAAGTAACACGGTACCAAATTTCGAATCGATAGGACATATGGAAGGTAGTCAGATCACCTCATCAACTATTAAAGAGCTGATGATCTTCAAACGGCTGATCAGGTCATGGTTACGTTACCATATACATTCAATATCATTGAAATAATAAGGTACCAAATTTCGAATCGATAGGACATATGAAAGGTAGTCAGATCCCCTCATCAAATATTAAAGAGTTAATGATCTTCAAACGGCTGATCAGGTCATGGTTACTTTACCATATACTTTCAATATCATTGAAGTAACACGGTACCTTTCGAATCGATAAGACATATGGAAGGTAGTCAGATCCCCTCATCAACTATTAAAGAGCTGATGATCTTCAAACTGCTGATCAGGTCATGGTTACCTTACCATATACTTTCAATATCATTGAAGTAACACGGTACCAAATTTCGAATCGATCGGACATATGGAAGTTAGTCAGATCCCCTCATCAACTAGAAAAGAGCTGATAATCTTCAAACGGCTGAACAGATTTTCATAAGACATGGCTTAGAACACTCGGGATAAAATTATCTACGACACAAAAAAAACTAAACGAAAATCTGTTCATCCGTTTGGCAGCTACGCTACCACAGACAGATACACAGATACACAGATAACAGATACACAGATACACAGACAGACACGTTAAACTTTTTAAACACGACGTTAAACACCCCTCTCTTTTTGGCGTCGGGGGTTAAAAATACATGCCGGCGGCGCGGCGGCCGCCACGCAGCGCATCGAGTTAACTTAAACTCTTCGTGAGAGGGGCAGTGCGGGAGAAGGGGGTGCACCATTATTATGAACTAGGTAGCCGCGCGGCTCATTCGCGCGGTCGGCTCCTTAAGTCCTTACGCAGTGGACGCAAGCGACATTGAATATTTCGAGTTTTTTTAACACATTTTTATGCTTCACTTAAAAAGTTCTTTTCAGAGCTACTTAGTTTTAGTATTACAAATACCACAGAAAACGTAGTGTACAGGGAGGCTTTAAAATAAGCATACAATTTTTTTCTAATTTAGTGATTCATGGTCGTTTTAATTAGCATGTTTATAACTTAAATATCTGTACCTATTTATGTCTACCCGTGCGAAGCCGGGACGGGCCGCTAGTACTGTAATAAATTAATCTTGTTTAGATTGAATAATAAAAAGTATTATTTTTTTTCTTTTAAAATTGGCACGTGGAGACACTCTTTTTTTGTTTGGCAGAAAAATACTCCATGTACTTCAATTTGATTTTTATTGTTTTTCTTCAATCTAAATAAGTTAATTTGGTATTTATATAACAAATCATGAATCATTGTAACGCCTTATAAAAAAATACGGCGTTTTTATTCACTTCAGAACTTTTTACCCCCATGTTAGTAATGGAGACACTGAGCTTTCTTGTTATGTACAATTTTTTTGATATTCACTCATTTATAATTAAGGTTGATTGTACGAGTCTAACCGCGAAATTCAAATTTAATTTGGTTTTTCGCAATTTGTAAACTAATACGACAAATTAGGCTTATGGCATTCTAATTGCGACGAGTTGGACGTGACTCACAAATTAGTCGATATTCTAATTTCTTAAACTGGACACTTTCAAGTAAAGATTTTTATATAAACCTGTGAAGATGATACTGCCATCGTCGCAATTAGCATGCCATTAGCCTACTTTGTCATATTAGTTTACAAATTACAAAAAAAAACCACATTAAATTTGAATTTCGCCGGCACACCCGTATAATGGCGTATAATCCACCTTAATAGACTACAGTCTACACCATTGAACTCCAGTTCCACAATCCTAATGCTACTGGGTACTACCCACTTAGAATTTGAACAGTGGATATTGAGGATTTGTCGATTGTGAATTTATATTATAGGTAGATAGGTACCTTCTATAGACTATAGTCCATAGTTGACTATAGTTCAAATTTCAATACATAATGGCGTAGTATAGCCGAAAAAAGGTCCCAGCTCTTCAATCCTGATGCTGCTAGGTACTGCCCATCTAAACTGTCGGGATTTAGAGACTGTCGATTATTTATTAGGTACCAAATATGTATCGATATATTATTGGACTCCAGACTCCAGCTGTAAGTACCGTTGCGTTTGTTTTGTAGCTTAGCCGTGCGAAGCCAGGACGGGACCACTAGTCTACCTATATAAGTTCTATTTAATAAATCATCTAATATTAAAATTTTGGATGACATAATACCATTACAATCTTTATAAAAGCATCACCCAAGAATATTACATAAATTGAACTTTGAGAAGAGACCTTTATAATCATCAGGCTTAAAAGGTTTTTATGAAAAATAAATTAGCATCGATGCTCCAAAAATCGATTGATCAATATTGCAGTGCCTTGACTTGAAGTTGGTCTCATTCCACGACCGGTTTGTGTCCCACTCGGCACCGGCTGCTGCGGTCCCAATAGGTCTTTTATACGTTGCACACTATCGAGCGTAAGTGAAAGGACACGCCGATAATTGCCCTGTGTTATTCGATTTTGTAATAATATGTTGGACTCGAATAAATCATTTCATAATTTATCGTAAAGTAGGTACGTACCCATAACTCTAAATCATTTGAAACACTTTTTTGAGATTAAGTACCAAAGTAATATTTTCGTACCACTTGCTCAAAAAAGTGACATTCTGTGCCACAAAAAGCGAACATAACAATAGTCATTTTTAATCTGTTAAAACAGGGAAAGAAAATTGTACTGAATTTCATTCATCCTCTAGGGGGAGAATGTGATTTAAATTTGGAATACTTACCGAAATTTATACTGAACTACATCTGTGTTTACACCATTGAGTTTGTATATAAAGCATTATACATCTTTTTGAAAAAGGAATACGCATTTATTATGCAGTTATGATTATTAAATAAAATTACGAAAACCGACGAGGCCGTATGAGCTTGATGCCTTTGCTTTTCCGACAAAAAAATATTAGTCTAGGAATTTGCCGCGTTTTTGTTTTCTTCAAATACATAAACGTTAAGTTTATTTTAATTTATTTTTATAAATAAGTAAATGTTCTAAAAATACGTTACGATGTTAAATCAAAGCGACAGTGACAGTGAATTGTCGGATTCCATCAGTGCAAATGCTCAGACGCAAGAACAGAGAAATACTCAAATCAACTCATCAACAATAAATGTACCAAACAAAATTCTTTTTAAAAAACCGACTTCCAACGCCACTACAAAGTATAAAAATAATTTTAGTTTGTCCACGTTTGTTAAAGTCGGGCGGGCCTAAATTCAAACTATGAAACCGATGCGCGACGCTACACAATATGAGAGACTCGTTTGTAGAAGTTGAGCGAGCATCGCGAGTCGGTTTCATAGTTTGTATTTTAGGCCCGCCCGACTTCAACAAACGTGGACAAACTAAAATTATTTTTATACTTTGTAGTGGCGTTGGAAGTCGGTTTTTTAAAAAGAATTTTTATTTTAAGCTTTTAAGTGTAGTATCCTATGATTGAGGAGCTAGGACCTGGAGCTCCATGAAGTAGTCCATACTTGTTACCTACAATAATAATTCGTAATCGACATTTCCTAAATCTCTTTATTTTAGGTGAGTAATATCCCTGCAGCATCAGGCTTAAGGAGTTGAAGGTCAACATTTTTATGGGACCATTTCGCAAACATCCTCTGTCGATTAAAAAAAAATCACGCGAATCGGTCCAGTAATCCCGGAGAAATCGGTGGACATACATAGAAAAAAAAAAAAAAAAAAGATACCAGCCGAATTGAGAACCTCCTCCTTTTTGGAAGTCGGTTAATAATAATTGGACCAATGTTTCGAATGTTAACTTTTACTTTTAATTGTCATTATTTTTAACCGACTTCCAAAAAGGAGGAGGTTCTCAATTCGGCCGGTATCTTTTTTTTTTTTTTTTTCTATGTATGTCCACCGATTTCTCCGGGATTACTGGACCGATTCGCGTGATTATTTTTTTAATCGACAGAGGATGTTTGCGAAATGGTCCCATAAAAATGTTCACCTTCAACTCCTCAAGCCTGATGCTGCAGGGATATTGCTCACCTAAAATAAAGAGATTTAGGAAATGTCGATTACAAATTATTATTGTAGGTAACAAGTATGGACTACATCATGGAGCTCCAGGTCCTAGCTCCTCAATCATAGGATACTACACTTAAAAGCTTAAAATAAAAATTCTTTTCAAAAAACCGTCTTCTAACGTCACTACAAAGTATAAAAATAATTTTAGTTTGTCCACGTTTGTTGAAGTCGGGCGGGCCTAAAATACAAACTATGAAACCGACTCGCGATGCTTGCTCGACTTCTACAAACGATTCTCTCATATTGTGTAGCGTCGCGCATCGGTTTCGTAGTTTGTATTTAGGCCCGCCCGACTTCAACAAACGTGGACAAACTAAAATTATTTTTATACTTTGTAGTGGCGTTAGAAGTCGGTTTTTTGAAAAGAATTTTTTAATAAATGCTTATCTCATATTATTATTGTGTTAATTTTTTCGCAAATGGTACGAAAAGTAGAGTATTTTCCTCGGTGATAAAGCTGTCTTAGTCTTGGGTGAACTTAAATCCCTCGCTACACTCAGGACTCGTCTTAAATCCCTCGCTTCGCTCGTGATTTAAGTTTTTAACACCCTCGCTACGCTCGGGAGTAAACCTCGAGTCCTTCGTTACGCTCGCGATTTAAATCGTCACCCGCGACAGAAGACACTGCTTTATCCCCTTGGTTAATAATCTACTATTTGTAACCTGAACCGAAAGTGCTGAACGGATTTCATTCAGTTTTACACCTGTTTTTTCAGTCTCTCGGAGAAGATTTCTTGCGTGAGCCAGGCGATTCAGTTATTTTCAACATAATTATATAAATTCTAGAAGATTTTGTCTTAGCTAAGGGGCTAATAAATAAATATCAAAAATATATAATAAACCCGTGAATATGATGATGAAAACATAGATTTAGTATTGGTAGCTTAGTCGCTACTATAGATACCGCCCTTCCATGCGGCAACTTAATTTCATACGAGTAGTGCATAGACGAATGATATTTACTACCGTGTAGTTTGACTGAAAACTTCAAACATTGATACGACGAGAAAAGCAATAATTTCTTCCAACCATGTATTATATTTACTGAGGTTGTATAGTCAAATCTTACAAGAATCCGGACGATGCGGTTTTGTCCCTGAAACACATGCACACATTGAATCCGTAGTAAAACAGTGGTGGTAACCGTTCTATCTCGATAAAATATTGTGGAGAAAAATTCAAATAAGATCATTACCTAAGTATTTATCTGATTTTTTATCGAATCCAGACGATTAACACACATTGATTGTTTAATTATACACTCCATTTTGACTGGGATTGAGAGAGTAGGTAAAGAATGGAGAGAGTTTGCGCAAACATTTGTGCACTATAATATCTCCTTCGTAATTTGATAATCTCCGTTGATATTGGTCGCTATGAACGATGTTCTGTCAGAACATTAATATTTTATTCATTTAGAATAAAAAACTTGAGAGGTGTCAAGGGCTCAAGGGACACCCGGATGGAACGTAGTTCCTTTCGGTTAATGAATTTGGCATTTTTGTGTTCGGTATTTTCGCGGTACAATAATGGGTCTCCGTAGCCTTGTGGCTTCTGCAGTCGCCTAACAGCCAAAGGTCGATGGTTCGAATCCCAGCTCGACAGAGCGAATTTTCCATTTTCAATTTTATTTTAAACAATTTCTACATGTGGAACCTTTCCCTAATTTTTTATAACTTATAAGTAGGGAAAAATTACCTACCGAATAATTAATTAAATACCGAACACAACAATGCCAAATTCACATTCAAAAAAGTGTCGGTTTCAAAAAAGTGTCGATCAGTGTCGAGTGTCGGTTCAATTTTGTCTTAATTTTTTCCGTCTAGCCCCCTTCCGTACCGCGCGATAAGGAACTACGTTCCAAAAATTGCATTCAAAATACATTCTAGTACCTAATACCCAACTAGCAAAAATAGGTCATAATATACGAGTTGTACAAACGTTTTTGATAAAACTGAATGTTATGCAATTTAAGTCATACAAACGTTTATATAACGCGATTTTGGCGCAGTTACTATGGCTGTATAGTCGTACAGCTGTCATTCAATAGTCATAAGCAAAAAATTTTAGTCAATTAGCGGTTATAAAATTAATATTTTAAGTATATAACGTCATAGTAGTGTATTTGTATGACAATTTTGTCGTATAGTTATCATAGCGCAGACGTTTGTCTGACAAATGAATCGTTTTGATGCAGTATTGAAGCGCTTTCAAGCATAAGTAATATTAATAAATTCTGTTGTGTGTGAGCAGTTCGGCGCCTTAAAAAAATTAATGTAATTTATCATAACTTCTAAACTATTGTGTAATAAACATTTAAGTACAAGTTTGAAATGGGATGTGTTTATTTTTAAGTTAGGAAAACTGTATGCGAATATTACTTTTCCGACCAACTTTCTGGGGTTTTCAATAAATTTTGAATGCCCCCTTTAAATTTAATTAAGTATATTTTTTTAATAAAAATAAATTATTATTTGTCAACATGCCATTATGAGTTATTAAATACTCATATACGACAAATACTGCTGTGTTACGAGTTAAAACTCTTAAAAGAACGCCATTACTACAAAGGATCGTTATTATTTAATAACGATCCTTAAACATTTCAGTAATCTGCCAGTGTTAAATAAAACATATTTTTTTTCTTAATTTTTGTCAGTCTGTCTGTTTGTTTGACTAATCTCAGGAATGCTAGAATTTCGACGGGGCTTCACCGACAGATAGCTGATGTTATAATATAAGGATTAACATAGGCTACGTTTTTAACCGATTTTCCAAAAGGTAGTTGTGTGTTTCTACCTATGATATCTCAGTGAATTCTTAACCGATTTGCGTGAATATTTTTTTAATCGATACAGAAACTTTGCGAGATGGTCCCATAAAAACTAGTAATTAATAAGGGTTTCAGTGTGAAATATTGTACTCTAAAGCCCATTTAGCACATTTGCGTAGATTTAGAATCTTGAATATCGTTTTTTGTATTTTCTGCAAAATCATCATCCTTCACAAATTCACAATACCCTGTATTTCATTGTCGTCACATTGATTTTCAGCAGAAAAAATATGTACGGAGCCATCACTCTTCATCACATTTATCTAAAATGTCAGAATTCTGACGTTTTGAACCAAACAAGTTATAAGCCCTATCTTTTAGTCATATGGTGGTTTTGGATATTATGACTATTATATGACTTTATTGCCCTGTAACATTCATAAGAAACCGAAATTATGACTAGCCTTACAGTAACGGATATAAAAGCTAATAAATAACCAAATTGCTTTAAGGTGTCATATTTAAGTTGTAATACCAACCAAAATGTCCCGGCTAAAACGTTTGTAACTATGACTGTGTATTTTCTAAGATTATGCTTTATATCTATTTCATACAAACGTTTGTAGTTTGTACGATGACTTTTTATTAACAAATTGCATTAAAACATAAATGCAATATACATGATACTTTGTACAACGCCACGTTTTAAAACTTGCTAATATACGACATCAATATGATGAATTGGTCTTAAATTTTAAAATATTATGACTAATTTGTTAGTTGGGTAGGTACATGTAGGTAATTCTAAACATCATCAAGTCTTTATGATACATTAAAGATGTAACAAAATCTTTGTTGGAATAAAAATAGGCAGAATAGCAACGTGTATATTTTGTACAGGTGCAGTATAGTTAGCATCTAGTCACTAGTAAAATAAGAAAAGAATTCCAATAAATCTTTACAGTCAATTATAATGTGCCCATAACCATAGTATGTTTCTAATATGTTTTTAGAGCGTGGAAAGTAGAAAGTTTTAAAAAGTAGGCGACTTTAATAAACATACCTCGGAAGGTATCTATTTGCCTAAATTATTATGATATTTTATGCGTAACATTCACGGCAAAATTCGTAGAAAATATTAATGCCTACTTACGTGAGATAAAATATCTAATCTAATATATAAAATTCTCATGTCGCGGTGTTTGTTACCAATCTCCTCAGTAACGGCTGGACCGATTTTTATGAAATTTTGTGTGCATATCGGGTAGGTCTGAGAATCGGCCAACATCTATTTTTCATACTCCTAAATGATAAGGGTGACCCACCCCTAAATATTTTTGTTGGCGGTACGAAGTTCGCTGGGTCAGCTAGTAAGATATAAGTATAGGTAGTTTTTAAAATTATACGTGAAAACATTGAAAGAAAAAAAATTCAAAGACGACTGAACCTGAGACGTCCCATGTAGGAATAGGGGGAAAATGTTATGTAATGGATTATGGAATAGAAATATTATCTTAATCAAGTTGGAATATTAAACTCGAGCAAAAACAAGAGTTTATTAGATGGAGAACCTATTATATACTATGGGCTATGATTATAGCAATTTTTTTAATAGTTTAGGTTTTAGGAGATACTATCTTTAATATCCGGGTAGACGGACTTCTGTTCGTTGGAAAAGATTTACTGAGTCGTACATATCGTGCTTTTTGTTTACGCACGCTTACGTTTACATAATGTAGATATTGACTTTATTGAATTATTTTTTACCACCACCAGTGCGGTGGTAGTCTTAATATCCATAGGCCTCACAGGCCACAGGCCACAGGTTGGCTTACATTAAATAACATTCAAATGAATTTGAATCTAAATAGATACTCATATTTAATTTAGGTATTATTATACCTTCCTGAACTTCTGTCAGTAGTAACTTCTGCTACTTGCTCCGTCCTTATCTTACTTAAAATAAACTGAACGAATTTTGATAAAACCTTGACCGTCATACATAGGAAATCTGCTCTACTGTACCTACCATTTCTGGAAAATTCCATGGACTCATGAAAAATAGGCAATAAACTTTACGCGGACGCGAACGAAGCGAGTCACATTATAAGTATTTTAAATTCCAAGGAAAGAATAAATAATATATTTTTATCTACTTAAGTTAATACCTACTGTGTTAAATAGACAAAACAAAATATTGTGTTTAGTAAATTGACATAAACGTTTCATCAAATTAAATATAATTTAATGTATAAAATTCTTTGAGTAATAAACCAGCAATGGAGAGGACTTGACCCCTAATTTATTCGCAAAAAAGTCTGTCAATTACGGTGGGGGGCGAGGTAGCACACATGAAAACTTGCTTACTACAGTTGCATTTTTCCATCACGTCGCTATGCACGCACACAATATAATTAGCAAACACTACCTTAAAGTATATGCACACTATCACATTCACACACAGGGACGCTCTATCATTACATGAAACAATCGCATCATTTGTGTAAACATTTTAGGGATTTGACACTATCGATTATCGACTTTCGATAAGTTTTTCTAATAATTATTTACAACAGAGTTACTTTATTCGAGAGTAAATTTTTTTGTTCGAGATCTTTAACATGGTAGGTATATAGAAGCGCTAGGAAACGAGACTCTTGCCGTTATTTTAGTCATAATATGCCTTTGCTATTAGATTGACTCTTTGTAGGCTTTTAGTACTTGCGTAAAGATACAGCTAGAAACTTTGGACTATATTGACGCTGGAAAGCGATCTAGCTTATTTCGAAAAATAACAAAATGACTTTTTTATATATTTGGAAGAAAAAGATACTGCGTCGGATTGTCGGATTTTCGTTTTCCTATGACATTATTTTTCTAAGATACTATGTTGACCTTCTCTGCATGTTTATATTATATATTTTTTGTTATTCCACACCACACCACACCATCTATTTTTCAATATTATACAGATACTTCAAAAAAGTTATCAATACTTTTTAGCAGTGCAGTGCACTTAGGCGAACCTACTGTAAGGACTTAGGATTATCTGATTATTAACAGATTTTGTAGATACCAAGGTATTTACTCCGTCACTATACTCTCAATCTCATGCTGAAAGCATGCTGTAGGTACCACAGTATATCACCTTAGAGCAGCTGTTTAGTTATGATTTAAGGTTATAAGCCACCAGGGAGTGCTGTACTTTGTCATAGGTTTTTAATAATATTGTTTATTAAGTTGAGAGACATTTAATTTTTATTTGAATACGTAGTGGGTATTAATATTGAACACATTGATTTTTTAAGTAATCTTGTTTAAATAAACATACAGCATTTTTAATGAAACATCATTTGTTTTATTTATGTTTAAAGCGAAATTTACGATGTATCTATTTCTAAAA